>OY979708.1:36880391-37536570 GCA_963855925.1 Inga laurina
GGATATATATTGTCGTCACTAGTATTAACTTAAACTCATAATAAAGCGTAAAACTGAGTGAGCTCCCTTAAGTTCATAACTTTTTTTTAAAAAGGGACCACATGTCGAAAAGAATTAGAAGCTTAAAAAAATGAAAATAGGAAGCTTTGGTGCTTCCTAATGAAGGCTAAAGCTTCCATGTAATATTTAAAAAATTATATAGGAAGCTTTGGCGTTTCCTAAGGAAGCGCCAAAGCTTCTTATGTATTTTTAATTTTTTTTAAAAGGCCACATACAAAAAAAACTAAAATAAAAAAAGAAATATTATAATAGGAAGCTTTGGCGCTTCCTAAAGAAGCGCCAAAGCTTCCTATGTATTTTTTTTTTTTTAAAAAGGTTCAATGAGCTTTTTCGATTGGGTGTGTGTCTAGCTCTAAAGTAATTTAAATTAAGTTTTTTTTTTCACTTGGGTCATTATATTATTATACATTTATCATTGTTAAAGGTTTAATAGTTACAATCAACGTAAAGTTATATGATATGTTTGTCATAGTTTTTGCTCTTTCTTTATATAGATCCAAATTATCTGCTTGAATATATTGTTGTCACTAGTATTAACTTACACTTATAATGAAGCATAAAACTGAGTGAGCTCCATAAAGTTCATCAAATTTTTTTATAATGAAGCGTAAAAGTAGTATATACTTGACCATTGTTAGAAAAAGAATCAACACATAAAATATAGTTAAACTAACCAATTACATAAACACAGTGCCAAAACTTCATATTGAAAAAACAAAAAATAAAAAACACAATAGAAGCTTTGGTGCTTCCTAAAGAAGCGCCAAAGCTTCCATTTTTTTTTAATTTTATTTTGAAAATGGGAAGCAATGGCATTCTTTTAAGAAGCGCCAAAGCTTCCCCTGTTTACAAAATTTAAAAACCCCGCCATTGACATCCCGCCATTATCGCTCTCCCGCTTGTCACTTCCCATAACTTCGATCCATTACTCTCTCACTTTATTGGTCTACTAGCTTTTCTTATTTGTTATCCCCACTCCTTCCTCTCTTTGATGGCAGCAAGTAGAAGTAAGAGATCCCTAGCTTGTAAGCATAGTTTTTTAAACATTTGATCCATGTTTTCTTTTTTTTTTTCTTTTTGGTTAAAATTTGCAATGACTCTTATATGTTTGCTCATATTTTTTATTTTTTAAGTATTGATTTGAAGTTTCAACTTTATCAGATTAAACTTCCTATATATTGTTAGTTTTTTAATTTTTAAACTTACAAATTAATAGTATTGTAGTAATTCTGTTGTAATACAAATCATTGTAGTTAATGTTTTGTATTTTTTACCATCGTATTGTGATTTGTTTGTTTTATCAAGAAAATAAAATAATTAAAAAAATGATCATCATCATTTTATATTGTAATTTACCTACTAGATGAAATGTATAGTCATTTACTTGCTAAAAAATTATATATGATTATCATGCATTTATTTTTACATTACACCGTAAAGAAAAAAAAATATTTAAAAAATTATTTAAAAAAAATTAAATCTCCAAAGGAGCATTGCCTCCTTTGGCGTTTATATTACAAACGCCAAAGGAGGTGAACACACCTCCTTTGGCATTTATATTTTGGCGTTTGTAATATAAACGCCAAAGGAGGGTACCTCCTCCTTTGGCACTTATCAAATAAAACGATATAAGTAATTAATTAATTTATTTAATTTGATAAAGTAATGTATGGCGTTTTTATAGATTGAAAAGCGTCATAGGTATTTTTAATGGCGTCAAAAGCTTTGGCGTTTCTTAAACGCCAAAATATGTTTTAAAATAGGCGCCATTATACCGCTTTTTTGTAGTAGTGTATATTGTATATAATGGTGTTCTATATATTGTTAGCATTCCCTTATATGGTTATCAGTATCACTCACAGTTTTAATTCTTCATGTGTTTGCCACATTTTTTTCTTCTTCCAATCTAATTAGCATTCTCTGAATATTTGGTTAGCATTCATATGCCATATGTCTTCACAGTCCACCTAGGTCTTGCATATGCAATTTTTCTTATCTGATTAGATTCTCTTTGTCACATTTTGTTGTTTTATTTTTCCTTTTTTAATGACATAATGGACATAAAACTTATTCTTCTTTGTTGACTTACAGTTTTTATATTTTTTCATATTTATATTCTTTACACTTATTCTTCTTTACAATTTTCCTTTCTTTTTGGTAATTTTTTCATTGCCTGTGTGTTGTTATTCTTGCATATAGCTCTTTCGGTATTACTGATTTTTCTTTTCTTATTTTGTGACATGGTTATATTCCTGCATATTTGTATCTATAAATAATCTACATATGCTACATATTATCCATACAAATAATATGTATATTTATATTTTAATTGTTTCTATTGCTATATTTTTCCTAACATTTATTTATACTTACATCATAGTATGTATTGTATATATTGTGTTACTATATAATTGTAGGTTGTCTCTCTCTTATATTCATTTATGGAATTATGTTGTTATTAATTTTACACCATTTTTTATATATTGAATCGATTCATGGGTAATTGAAGATTAATACTGAGCTATAAGAATTTACCATTTGTCCTTACTTTATGTTACATGTTACTTGATACTTCTAAATTTATCATTTAAAAGTTCAAATTTTATTCTTATTGTGATATTCAATTGATATCAGTTAATGTTATAATTTCATATTATGGCCTGTAGCCATAATAATATCACATTTCTATATGGCCAGAAGCCTTATCACATTGTTAACCAAAAAAAAAAGCCTTATCATACTTGATAATGAGTCTTGGATAAAAGACCAACTTGTGGTTCTATTAAATGGCATGAAACAAGGTGTGACAATCTGATGATGTAATTGTTAAAAATATCAAGCCATAAAGGCTAATGATTCAAGCATTAAGTGACACAAAAGAGCTTTTATAGCATTGAAAGATTCTTAATTTGGTCTTCAAGACAAATATTTGGAGAAACTGATGATGTGCTACTGAAAGCAAATGAACATGTTTATAAGAGTGATAATGAACATGATCACATTACATTGGTAGAATTTATAGTTCAAATCCAATGATATTTTATCTTGGCTATTGAATTATAGTCATGGAAATAATAATATTTCTATGATCATTAAAATTATTAACAAATGTTGTATTATGTCCAAAATGTTAGATATGATTAGTTTTGATGATGTCAAATATAGATATCAAATATTAAGAATAAAAAGTTTGCATAATATACTTATCTTCTTCATTGACTAACTATTATATTTAATGTTGGATATTTTGTAGATTAGTCAAGCAAAGAAAGAAGAAGGTTGAAGATATTCAAAGAGATATCTAATTGAGTTATGGAGTCAAGAAGAATGATATTGAAGAAAGAAGAACTTGCAAGAACTAATGGGAATTTCAAGAAGAAAGATTGAAGATATTCAAGAAAATATCTAGTTGGGTTATAAAGAATGATCATCAAGAAGAAAAATAAGAAGAAAGAGATTGAAGAAAGAAGAACTTGCAAGATCACATGAGAATATCAAGATCCAAGCTATTAGAAGTGATACTGGAGGTTTCTATGGTCAAACGAAAGTTGGAATGGGTCAATATGATGCTAAAATGATGAATACAGAAGTTATGCTACCTTCAGAGGTGATTACTCAAGTAATCCCTTGAGTAATATGCCACTACCTCATTTTAGAGGTGATTACTCGATGGCTCCCTTGAATAATGACCCATGTTTACTCGAGGGATCCCTCAAGTAATGAGATTTTTTATGTGCTCTATTTTCACACTGCAGGATAGAGGTTTGGTATTTTGGTGATATATCTCTAACCACATGTCGGCATGAGTTGAAACTAGTTTCATATGAAACTAGACTCCCAACACAAAAAGTACACACCAAGATCACATTCAAAGGAGATCAGATGAGGGATATATGATCTGTTGAAGTTGCCACTCAAATCAGCATCATGTTCCAGAACAGCTTCGGTATTTTAAACATAACTCTCAAACTACATATTGAATTGTAACAAAACTAGTGCCATATGGAAGTAGACATGAAGAGCTTTCCATGGATATATAATTTGTCACATTTGAAGCTATATACTATGAATTATGCCTTTTGGAAGTTTCTTCTCATGATTTCAGAGATTGTCTAAGAACAATAAATACTCTTTGGATCGTAACATTCTGTATACAATGAGTATGGAGCTTATTCTTGTTGCATTGGAATGTAGACGATGAGAGCTTTCCGATGATATATTATTTGCCATAATTATAATTAAAATGAAAACATTACTCAAAGGGATCACTCGAGTAATCTACAAAGTTATTTGAAACATTACTCGAGGGATCACTCGAGTAATTAAGTTGGAAATGCTCTCGGCCAGATTTTAAAGGAGATTACTCAAGGGATCACTTGAGTAATGACCTAGGCTTACTCGAGTGACCACTCGAGGGTCACTCGAGTAATGCTTCCCAAGAGAATAAAATAACGTACTGAAGCTTTCAAAAATCATGAGATTAATTATGAAACCTACTCATCTTGCTTCCAATCATTCTTACACTTCATTGTATTAGTGTTTAATGTGTTTTTCCAGGAATACAATGAGAAATGATGCGAAGAGACAAAAGTTGACTTTACGGAAGCGGAGCGTCCACCGAGGGTAACGGCTAGTTTTTCAAATACAAAGAACGATCAAACGAAGCAACAGGATTCTAATGGACAAGTTGAAATTCTCACATGAATAGAAGATCATCCAAAATAGAAGAGACCCAATGCATACATCATCTAAATGCCAACATCCTGACATCAATGCTCATCGCACATACTCTCTATTTCTCTAGTTTCTATATCATTTATCTTTGAGAGAGAGAATATTTGTATTGTACTTCAGTGTTCATTTTATTCACTTCTGAGAGAGAAAATCGATTATAATCTTTCATCATCAAAGTTGTATCCTTACGGGATGTGTAAAGGGGAATAACTCGGTTGTAACCTTACGGTGTGTAAGGGGGAGTAACTCTGTGAAAGATTTGTAAAAGGCTTTATAAGTGCCCAGCTAAACTTGTGAGTTGTAAAAGTTATTCTTGTGCCTAGATTAAACAAGAAGATAGTGGAATTGAAAATCTCAGGAGGAGCTTGGGGAATGGACATAGGCCATCGCGGATTGGACCGAACCAGGATAAATCACAGTTTGCATACTCTCTTCCTTAAGCTCTTATATTTCCAGCATATATTAACTGTTGATTTATGATTCATTACTTTCATATTTATTACTTCCACTAAGATGCGAAAAGATTTATAAAGTTCTTAAGTTTTTAACTTACACCTAATTCACTCCCCTCTTGGGTGTTAGCCAGTTCTAACACAAAAGTCATAGACAAATATATATATATATATATATATATATATATATATATATCAATTTATGAAAAGTAAAGGCCAAAATGATTATGAATCCTAAAAGACTAATGTGAAAAATATCAAAAGTAAGTATGATGCCTAAAGCAATAAGTTGTAGATCAAAGTTATTGCAAAGTATAAAAAAAAAAGACATTAAGCCTAAATGGCTATATGATATTGAGATATTTAATTTTTATTACCATTTAAATCTATTCTAATTAATTTGTGAGATACAACTTATTATTGTGTTATTTTTAGTGTTCATATATAGAACAAAAGGAATTATTGGTCATTTTGAACTTTATTTGTATGAATATATGCCAATTTATACGGTGTGTCAATTTTACTTGAATTTATAGTTTTGATAAATGTTTATTAATGATGAAATTATCTCTCTCTAAAAGTTTCATATATCCTTCAGATGCATATGTAGGACTATTTCCATGAGAAATGAGGCACAAATGGCCACTAACTGGTATATGTATTTTGATTTTGAAATAGATAATTATTCAGTCGAATTCTTTTTCCTAGATGGATATTTAAGTGTTTATGACTTTGTTGTTTACCATATTCAAGATAAAACGAAGAGGGCCATGTTTTGTGAAAGGTATGTTCCTTCTCTATAAGTTTTGTTTACACAACATAAGTGATATAAAATATTTTTAATCTGGCATAGCATGTATGGCTTTTGTCCTTTATGTTTATATTAACGGATATTGATTTGTCTTGTATTAATTTTAATATTAAAGTTTTGTTACAATGCCATTATTGTAGTATATAATGTGTATGAGTAATATTCACTTTACTTTGACGTATTAAATTTCAATTTGACTTTGTTTAGACTATGAACCTCATTTTCAACAATGTTGTGTTATATTGGTAACTTATTTTCTACCTGATGGATTTATTTCAGCTGATGAATGTATTGATTTTACTTGTTAATATAATTCCATGAATATCATATCTCTTGAATTTATCACTTTATGAATATTGTATTGGTTAGAACAATTGTCAGGTTGTTTTCATTAGTTGTTTAATTTGAAATAATGTACCCTTTTGAGTTATAATTTGGTGTGTAGGCTATATTTATTATATTCTATATACATATATTATGTAAGGCCCCGCCTTACATACCACTTATTACTGATATTAATTAGAGTAGCAATTACGTAGTTTGGTGGGCACACAGGAATAGCCTAAATATACTAATAATATGTACATGATTACAGAAAACCCCAGAGGGGTTCGTACAAAATAATTATAAATAGCGTAGCTGGACAAGGCTTCTAGAGTGTCTACACCTATTACAACGAAACGCAGACATCTTCCCATCTTCGTTCCACCACTATATTCCTCTCGCATAGTTCTCTTCTTTGATCTTAGCACACCTCCTGTTCTCACTTGTCTAAATGGTTGGTTAGGGTAGGTTGAGATTTGAGAGAATCTCAGTAGCAAATGATACTAATATGCATACAAGATAAGTGCTTAATGCATGAAATGTTTGCATTACATAAATTCATACTAACACAATGACATAGCTCAATGTTTCAGACAACATACTCATGGCTATAGCATAAATAGAAACATAGCTTCAATCATTCATATATGTTTTACATAATCAAGCAGAGCAATTACTTACATCAATACACAAACACAAATATCAAATACATGCGGGAGAAGTAAGTTCACGACCTATGGTCTTTGTATCCTCCTCTTGTACCTTTTCTTTTACAACCATTGAAGATGCTTCTTCTTTGACACCTCATAGCCCTAGATGAATAATCATATCATTAAGGTCTTTGCATTAGGCCCAATGTGTAGCTAATAGGCCTACACTAATTCCAAGTGCTTGATTGACCTTTGGAAATTAACTTTATCACTAACTGATATTACCTTTTCATTTTCACATAAGATATAAATCTGGCAGATTTTTCACTGAACTTTGAAAAATCATAACTAATTCTACAAAACTCCGATTGGGATGATTCAAAATTCTATGCAACCCTTATTAAGTCTATTTTAAGGAAAACATATAGCCTTTAGCCAAATGGAAGCTCAACATTCCCAGAATTTAAATCTTTGGACGTTGTCCCAGAAATTGGCTAGTTTCACTGGGTAAACTTCAAAAATTCATAACTCTTTGTATACAGCTTCAAATGACCTATATGACCTATCAAATTAAAGCTTAATAAGTCTACTTTTATACTGGATAATATCATAGGCATTGAACATCATTTGCTTATTTAAAAATGTCACACCACACGACTACTACACAGGGAAACTTACTTGTAGCAAATTCAAATACTTATAATGTATGTTCCAAACATAATCATGTAGTGTGTGACTAATAATTTCCTTGTTTTGTCATTCCATGTGCTCTTTAATTCACCATTTTATTCCCTTAAAATATAAGGAATTTTGGTGACCGAAATTCAAGATATTACATTTCTCCCCCCGTTCAATAAATTTCATCCTCAAAATTGGAACATCGTATAGAATCAACTATACCTTGGGGAATCCCTTTTTATCACTCAATTCATCCCTTTTTCATGTGCAGACTCACAAGTCGTGCAATACAATCATCATTATAGGCTTAAGACGAATCTCAAATACCATTCAGCATTCACATTCAACAATATAATCACAGTGCAATATAAACAACTGACATATAAGATTGTACAGCCAAGGGTCTCTACCTCCTAAATCCTCGGGCCACTACTCGTCACAACTCTAAATACATCTTCCCGCATATTGCACTACTGACTACACATTTAACGTTACTATAAAGCTCACAAGTTGCATCATTATAAACCATACAACAGACTACCCAGTTCACCACACAATAGACTACACCACACAACAAACCACACAATTCACCACACGGTAGACCACACAGTTTATCTCACATCAAACCACACAGTTTACCACATAGCAGACCACACACTTCACCTCACATCAACCACACAGTTCACAACACAATTCTACTTCAGATTTGGGATGATCAATACTGGAACGGACTATTAATCTTTCTAGTTATCCTCAAATATTGCACATAAATTCACTATGCTTTCGCTGCCCACTCTGATGTTTCATACTATCAAACATAATATAGGTAGGGCTACAATGTCTGCCCTTACTTATCTTACTTCCTCAGTTGGATCCCACTTGACCTCTGTAATAACACATAATTCAGTTCAATTAGAAATGTATTTAGGGCCAACCACTATTGCAACCCCTACATATCCTGTACCTCAGTCCTCCGTCTGGGCATATCAGTGCACCCATAGGCATATTATAACATTGGGAGTACTCTATCTCTAACCTAACGTTTAGGTTCATCATGAAATCCAGAACCTCAACATTACACAAATCAGAAATCATTTTCCTCAATTATACCCAATAGGCATGCTAAAATAATGATCAATAGCGCCTATTCTAACCTTCACGATATCCAGATAATATCCTCAAAACATTACTGAAGGTTCAATACTATTCACAAGGTTCCAACTTCCATCATAAAATAGAACCATGGAGGAAGCAATTCAAATTTTGACCTAAGCATTATTTTAGCTTAGATATGATTCAGGCCTATCTTCAACCTTTAGTATCATTAGATCAGATCCCCTAGGATCAATATATGGTATGATCACCACTTATCATATAGCACCGTATATCATATCTACATTCCTTTAACATTATGTTATTACTAAGAAGCATCACTTAGCATGGAGAAACCTCCAAACGTTTTCTACACCTCAAGTTTCCCATCACCTTACCAAATGAACTTTTCTGTCAATACTTACTGCAACAGAACTAGTTCAGATTAAAAATCAATACTTCCATCATCATTATCATCTCCATGCTTCTAAGTATTCTTAAATCATCTAACTAAAATGATTATTAGTCATGGAGAAATCTCAAGGCAATCACTATTCCTCAAGTCTCCGTAGATTTCCCTTAAGGCAATTAACTTAACTTCCCAGGGGGTCACCCATCCTAAGATTTTCCCAGGTTAAGCACAGTTAACTTTTGTGTGCCGATGCCAAAATGCAAATACTAGCTCTATCTGTTGCTGACCATCGGTACCCTGAGACTACCCTTGTCTCAAACATTGTGCTAGCTACTGCTGGCTGACTAAATACTGTGTCTGGACATATATCAGCACCGTTACATGTACTTGAACACATACCAGATGATATGCTTCCTAAATTTCACCAAGTTGTCATTCAGATCTGCTACTTCGTTGACCGTGACATCTTTATATCGCCTTTGGACTAGCATGGTAATACTGGCTGCCCTTTGGGTATTCACTATTTCCTCAGGGCTGGTTCATAGGAAAGGGGAAATTCACTACTCTAGTGCCCCATTATGTGCATATCTCCTTTCATCATATAATCAGGACCTTATTCGTATACTATCTTGTTGCCAAAACTGCTTGTTCTGATACCAAAATATAAAGCCCCGCCTTACATACCACTTATTACCAATATTAATTAGAGTAGCAATTGCGCAATTTGGTGGGCATACAAGAATAACATAAATATACTGATAATATGTACATGATTACCAAAATTCCCCAAAGGGGTTCGTACATAACAATTACAAATAATGTAGCCGCACAAGTCTACTAGGTGTCTACAACCCTTACAAAGAAATACAGATATCTTCCCATCTTCGTTCCACTATTGCATTCCTCTTGCATAGTTCTCTTCTTTGATCTTAGCATACCTCCTGTTCTCACCTGTTTAAATGGTTGGTTAGAGTAGGGTGAGATTTGAGAGAATCTCAGTAGCAAACGGTACTAATATGCATGCAAGATAAGTGCTTAATGCATGACATGCTTGCATTACATAAACTCATGCTAACACAATGACATATCACATGCTCAATGTTTCAGACAATATACTCATGGCCATAGCATAAATAGAAACATAGCTTCAATCATTCATATATGTTTCACATAATCAAGCAAAGCAATCACTTGCATCAATACACAAGCACAAATATCAAATACATGCAGGAGAGATAAGTTCGCTACCTTTGGTCTTTGAGTCCTCCTCTTATACTTTTTTCTTTTTCAACAATTGAAGATGGTTCTTCTTTGACACCTCATGGCCTTAGATGAATAATCATATCATTAAGGTCTTTGCATTAGGCCTAATGTGTAGCTAATGGGCCCACACTAATTCCAAGTGCTTGACTTGACCTTTTGAAAATTAACTTTATCACTGACTGACATTATCTTTTCATTTTCGCATAAGATATAAATCTGGCATATTTTTCACTAAACTTTGAAATATCATAACTAATTCTACAAAATTCTGATTGGGGTGATTCAAAATTCTATGCAACTGTTATTTAGTCTAGTTTAAGGAAAAAATATAACCATTAGCCAATGGGAAGCTTAACATTCCCAAAACTTAAATCTTTGGAATATGTCCCAGAAATTGGCCAGTTTCACTAGGTAAACTTCAAAAATTCATAACTCTTTATGTACAGTTTCAGATGACCTATATGACCTATCAAATTAAAGATTAATAAGTCTACTTTCATACTAGAAAATATCATAGACATTGAACATCATTTGCCTATTTAAAAATGTCACACCACAGGACTGCTACACAGGGAAACTGACTAGCAGCAAATTCAAATGCTTACAATTTGTGTTCCAAACATAATCATGTAGTGTGTGACCACTAATTGCCTTGATTTGTCATTCCATGTGCTCTATAAGTCACCATTTTATTCCCTTATATAAAGAATTTTGATGACCAAAATTCGGGATGTTACATGTTGTGATTATTTGAGAAGGATAAATGTAATGTTTATATAATTTATTGGTAGAAATTTTATAATTATTGATTAATTTTGTTAAGAAATTACTATAGTTGGGATGTGAGATTTAATTGTACTTATTATGGTTTATTGAGTCATCATATAAGATTATGAGAAAAAAGATATGTTTTAGATAATCTTAAATATTTCATACTCACGTAAATGTGTATCAAAAGAAGCAAATTGAAATATATTATTAATAAATAATGAAATTATATTCGATGTAATAATATGTAGTAGTTCTCACTACTACAAAATTGCCCTTTTAGACGGACATATTTAGATCGGTTATAGCAAATAAGGTCTAAAGAGTATTAATGGTGGCAGTTTTGTAATTATAAAGAACTTTTAAGACCGGTTCTTAAAATACAGGTCTAAAATAATGTATTTAGATTAGATATTCAAGCAACCGGTCTAAAAAGATTAAAAAAATTAAAAAATTTTGAAACTTTTTAGACCGATTAAAAGAAATAAAATCTAAGAACCCTTCCCGCTCCTAAATTGAATCCTGTGATTTCTAAACCCTTTCTTCTCTATCGCCATTTCTCTATGAGCTATGTACCTGCTTGTTCTAAACTCCTCCATTGTGCCTCGCTCCTATTTTGCTCAACATTCCTCCATCATTATCACCACCAATGTTGTGTGCCCTCATTGTTGTTCTTTGATCATCGTCATGCTCCTCCCTCGCCACCTCTATTCTCCGCCATGACCACGCTCCTCTGCCGTGACGTCCCTTTATTGGAGCCACAAATTTTAGGACATCATTTTAACCTCTATTGACACTACCGTTACTTTGGCTAGAAGCTCACTCCTTGGTCTTCAATTAGGTTAGTGTTCTCTTCTTGAGTTGTTGTTCAATAATCAATAATGTCTATGAAAATGGCCTTTGAAGTTGTTTTGAGCACTTAATTCACACAAGTTGTTGTTATAGGTAGTTGGAAATCTAACTATTTTGTGATAATGTATTCTGGAAAATAATATGCACATTTAGGTTAGATGCTCTGACTTGTACATCCCTGTGATATTTGACTTGGAGTAATATCATTCTAAGTTCTGTTTTAGTGTCATTGTTTGATTTTCATTTAATGGTTTAATAAAAAAATACTAGTTTTAAATAGTGCATGTTAAAATTAGCTGAAATCTGGTGCATGAACTGGTTTTGACTGTCAAAACTGCACTTGGTTGAATTTTGTTTCATGCATTGCATTGGGACCCCATTTTAAACTGCATATTACTCTTGGTCCATTGAAATTAAGATTTCTTATCACTTTTCATAGTGAAATAACTTTGCATTGTCGTTGTTTCATTTTGAAATTTTGATGAACATTTTCAGGTTAAAAATGAACTATTTGACTTAGGAATTTTGAATTTATCTGTTGCATACACAAATGTTAGTACTTCATTAAGTAGTTGGTTTTTTGATACTAAACCAACCATAGTGGTTTTTAAAAGCATCATTATACATTTTTGGTATATGGGAAATAACTCAAGCCTAAGATGCAATTTATTATGGGGTCATCTCTCTATTTAGTATTTTGTAGTTAAACTGTTAAAGAAAAATCATCTACATCTTGGAGGACTAAATTTTACCAAATTAACCTCAGTTTATTAGAGCCATTCATGATTCAATTGCCTCAATTTTTAATATTTGTAAAGTTTATAAAGTTACTCTTCATATTCTCCTAATCTGTACAAGACAAGTACATAAGATTATTTGTAACTTAGATATATATTTACATGTTACCCCTGTGTAGAATGTTTGAATGAGAAGCGACTAATTGCTACAGATATATATACATTTAATTTGTGAAGGATTTTGTAAGAGTTATATAGTATAGGTATGGCATGGTGAAGAATTAAAAATGCCAAGTGCATCTCCACTGGGGGAGTGGCCTATGATGATAATGACATGAATATAGATGATCGGATAGAGGATATTATTCGTGATGTAGAAGAAGAGGCTTTTGAACAATCACATGCAAATGGTAATATATGTAGTGATGTTGAGAAGCCACTATTCCCAGGGTGTAAAAACTACCAATTGTTGAAAGTAGTATTGAAATTAGTAAGCTTGAAAGCATGTCATGGATGGAGCTACAAGAATTTTCAAAAATGCTTGCGGCCATTAAAGCGTGCTTCGAGATGATAATGTGTTGCCTTGTCGATACTATGATGCTAAGAAAATATCGTGTCCACTAGGGATGAAGTATAAAAAGATATATGCATATCCTAATAATTGCTTATTGTATAAAAACAAGCCTGAAGAGGAGCAGTAGTGTCTGATATGTGAAATCCTGACATACAAATCAAAAAAGGCCCCTATAGAAGTGTTGTGGTATCTTTAAATCATACTAAGGTTTAAGCACTTGTTTGCTAATAAAAATGATGCAAAACATTTGAGATGGTATATGGATGAGGGGATTTCTGATAGAAAGCTTTGACATCTGGCTCATTCTTCTCAATGGAAGAAAATTGATAAATTATTTCCTAGCTTTGGTGAAAAATCTAGGAACCTTAGGCTTGGGCTTAACATGAATGACGTGAATCCTTATGGTATCCTTAGCAGTATACATAGTTCATGGCCTATTTTGTTAGTTATTTACAACTTATCTCCTATATTATGCATGAAATGAAAGTACATCATATTGTCTATGTTGATTTTAGGACTAAAACAACCTGGAAACTACATAGATGTTTACCTAAAACCCTTCATCAAAGACTTGAAAAAGTTATAGGACAAAGTTGTTGATGTTTTTGACACGAATAAGGGGGAAATTTTTAAAATGGGAGCCATGATCTTTTGTACTATAAATGACTTCCTTGTATATAGAAACTTGTTCATATATAGTGTTAAATGCCATAAAGTATGTCCGATTTATGAAGAAAGAACATGCTACCATCAACTTCAATATGGAAGAAAGATGGTTATCTTGGCCATAAGAGATTTCTTAGACAGGCCACCCATATCGTAAGTTAAAGAAAGCCTTTTATGGTGGCCAAGAGTTTGAGATGCTTCGAAGGCATTGACTAAGGAGCAAGTCTATGAAAAGGTAAAAATTTTCAATGTTATCTTTGGTAAGACTACAAAGAGTAGAAATGAAAAAAAAAAACATATGGAAAATGAGGTATGTCTTCTTTGATCTTCCATATTGGCTTACTCTTGATATGAGACACTATATTGATTTCATACATGTGGAGAAAAACATATATGATAGTATTGTTGGGACACATCTCAACATATATGGTAGTTTTAAAGATGGTGTGAAGGTAAGATTAGATTTGCAAGAAAAGGAAATATGAGAAGATTTACATCTAAGGCCATATAGTAAGACAACTTTTTGTCCTCCAACTTCTCATACTTTGTCTAAGGATGAGAAAAGACATTTTTCTAAGTGTTTACATGACATGAAAGTTCCCTTAATGTATTCTTCAAATTTTAAGAAGCTTGTGTCGATGAAAGACTTGAAATTACTAGGGCTAAAGTCTTATGATTGTCATATCTTAATGCAACAACTGCTCCCAGTAGCTATTCGAGGCATTGTCGTATATTATCTTTAACACATCTTGACTAGATTTTGTTTCTTCTTCAATACTATTTATAATAAAGTCATTGAGATGGAAAGAATGGCTAAATTGGAAAATGAAGGATATCTAATCTTGTGTGGCCCTATCTATTTATGATGGATGCACCCAACTGAAAGAACTATGAAAATCCTAAAAGGGTATGTGAAGAACCCTAACCTGCCTAAAGCATCTATTGTTCAAAAATATGTTTTCAAAGAGGCCATGGAATTTTGTCAACATTATTTGTCAAATGTAAGACATATTGGGCTTCCTAAACGTCATGATGAAGCAAGAGGTAGACGCGGGGCTACAGTAAAAAGTGTGTATCCTGATGAATTGCAACAAGTCCACTTATACATCTTGAATAATGTTGATGTAGTTCAAGATTACATTAATGCTCACAAAGAAATTGTACGGAAAGAAAATAGTCAAATGACTAAACAAAGGTTAATTAGGGAGTATAACAAAACTTTTGCACATTGGTGCAAACAAAAGGTTGATGGAGAAGAATGTGTTTCTAATACAATTAAATGGTTAGCACATGATCCTGAGGTTCATGTCATAAGTTAGACTTCATTTGTGATCAATGATTATAACTTTTACATGAAGTCCCTAGATGATAAGAGTATTGTCTAGACCAGTGGTGTTATGTTAGTGGCTAAATCTCTGCACTTCTTTAGTTCAAAAGATAAGAACCCTAAATTGGCAACCATACCTTATTATGGGGTTATTGAAGAGATTTAGGTGGTTGACTATATTAAAATTAAATTTTCTATTTTCAAATGCAAGTGGGTTGATATCAATAATAGTGTGAAGATCAATCAGTTAGGATTTACATTAGTAGATCTGAATAGTAGAAGTTTTAGAGATAAACTTTTTATTATGGCATATCAGGCAAAACAAGTGTTCTATATTAATGATTAGGCAAATAAAATATGGTATATAGCTCTCCAAGGAAAAAGGGTCATTAGTATTGATAAGGAAAGTTGTTCAAATTATGATCTTCTTGAAACTCCTTCTTTTTCTAGAGGTCTACCATAATTGAACAAAAAAATAAAGCAGATAATGACCACGGCACAAGAAATGATCATCATGAAGGAATATGGGACAATATCCCTTTATAAACCTACTTTGAAAGTTAGCTAGCTAAAGTAATTATCATTATGAATTATATTTGAATTGTATATATAGTTATTTTACATATAAAACTACATCTTTTTGTTGTTGCAAGAAAATGAAGAATATGAGGCATCCTAATATAGATACTCTGGAGTAAGCTAGTGTTAATCAAATCAAGCCTAACAATGCTTCCAGCCAGAATCAAAGTAAGCCCAGTAACTAGTCCATATGAAGGGGTAGAAGAGGCACCCGATTGAGAGACATCACCCTTAATCAGAATACTCCGATTAAGTTTGATAGATATTGGCAACCAATCTGGTTTAATGCAAGCTAGTATAGGAGTTTTGTCGGCCTCCTAGCACGACACACGCTTAGCATCTTAATAGAATAGTGGAGAAATGTCAATGAATGTGTGAAGCAACATATTTGGGACACTATTCAGGTATAAAATGGTCATTTGTATGGTTGAATTATCAAATTTGTCACTAACTACTTCAATACATGCATTACAACTCTTTTTTGACATTCCTCAAAGTGACATCTTGTATAAGAAGACAATGACATATTGTGATGAACACTAGAGGAAGTTTAAGACAAATCCAGCTAACAATTACGTTCATTTGTAGGTGAAAGATACTGAAACTCATCCTAATCGGTGTAGCAAGTATTCATATATTGACGAACATACTTGGCAAGAATTTAGACAGCTTCAGACTACTCTAGAAGCTTTAGTGAGGTGACTTATTTTGCATTTTATTTACTTATGAACTGTCTTTATTGCTTGTAATCTTTTTTGTATTTCTTATTCGTAGGCAAAAAGGCAAAAAGCACAAGAGATTGGTAAAAAAAATGATTGCCCTCATACAATGTCTCGTAATGGGTATGCAAATGCTGAAAAAGACATGTTGGCAAGCAAACAGAAGAGATTGAAAGAAGCAGCTCAATCCAATCCTTTTGTTCTTCTTTCTCTACCATCTTTAATATGTTACGAAGAAAAATGGTTGTTTGCTTACCAAAAGAGGAGCGGGTCTTGTACGAGTGAACAATCTCATATAGTTGGTGAAAAAATTGTAAGCATCATTATTATACTTTTTAATTATTTAGTAAACAAATTTCATTACTTATGTTTGTCATTAGTGTCTTACAGGAGGAGCTTCAGAAAAAAAATAAGTCGAGGGATCTTTTAGGTTGGATGGTAGGAATGATATCCTGAAGGTTGCTATAGGAAAACATGAGCATCCTGACAGTGTCAAGGGAGTTGGAAGAGGGGTAGGCATAAGGGATTACTTTGGAGTAGCCCCACGCCATTCCTCAATTATGGTGACTAGGGAGGAGATAGAGCATATGTTGGCCACTATGAGGGTGGAAGCAAGGGTTGAGGCAGAAGCATCATTTAATGCATGATTAGAAGCTCAGTTGAGCAAAATGAAGGAGGAAATGATGATTATGGTGAGCACAAGACAAGATACCAGTGCTCCCCAGGCATATTTGTTTGCACCTAAGCATAGCACTAAAGGGAGATGTTGCAATATTGGTCAGTCATCAGAGGGTCCTGGAAAAGATATTGTTGAGCCTTGCGACCTTTTTGTGGAGGATCCTCTGAGACCATTGTTGCACGGGGGAGTATGCACAACTTTGGATCAAGTGTCCACCTGTCCACCACCAACAAACAAAAGATGATCAAGTCAGGGTGGCAGTTGAAGAGGTGACCATTGCAGATGCGCCTCTCCCTATCCCTACTGATGATTTCAATATTATGAGTAATGTCCTCAATTCTTTCATCTTATAGCCAAAGAACCTTGTTTCTAATCGACCTAAGGAAACCCGATCACAGCCCCAACAGGAGCTCCGTCCTCTCAAGAAGTTTTACAGCCTCCATTGAATGTCATGCAATAAGTGATTATGATGTATATGATACATCCTTTGAAATAAGAGATTGGCCTATGAATGCAATTGTTGGCAAGTTCATGGATATCAGGTCTTAAAGATATTATTTAGACCTTATTTATATGTAATCGGTCCTAAAAGGATAACACAATAAAAAGTAAAAACACTTTTTAGAACAGTTATTTCTATAACCAGTCTAAATAAGAAACTCGTTATTAATTTTGTTTTACTTTTAAGATGGGTTTTTAAAATAATTGGTCTAAAAGTTGAAACTTTTTAGACCGGTTATTTTAAAAACCGATCTAAAATGTATATTTAAAACTGGTTATTCTGAAAAACCGGTTTTAAAAGTGCGCGACCTAATTAAAATTTCGTTCTTTTCTTCCTCCCGCCGAATTGTAGCTTGCTCTCTAAACTCACTTTTCCTTGAAATTTCTTCAATGGTGTTCTTGTTCACATCTCCGCCATCCTCTTTCTCTCTAAATCTAGAGCAATCTTTCTCTCTAAACATAATATCTCACAATTTAACCGATAGTGCTCTTTTTCCCACTATCATTATGGCAGAGGGCTTGGTCTGTATTAGCAGAGGAAGAGTCACTACCCATATACCTTGCCATTAGTCGACCTTCATTTCACCGTCAATCAATAACATTCTAGCTTCGACTCCTCCCCCCTTAAATTGCCGATAGTTCTTCTTCTAAACGGGAGCACAAAGAGTGACTACGCGTGAAACAACTTTCCATATTTGTTTTCATTCTTGTTAATAATTTGAACTTAACCATTTTGATATAATTTTGGGTGGGTTTAACCATACTGGCATCAAATTCTAATATGCTTGAAGTAGGAAATGGATGTGTTATGTTTTATGATTATGGCTTTAATTTGTTTGAATATGCACAATGTTGCTCTCTATCATAGTCTCGCCATTGAACTCAATGATAACTTCAGAAACTAGCTTAATAATCACATTATGATATTTTATTTATACTTTCTTATCTTGGATTGCCATTAATGATCACATTATGATATTTACTATGTGGGTTTGAATTGAATATAAAGTTATGACAAGAGTTTGATAATAGATAGGGTGCTACAAGTTATTTATACTTTCTTATCTTGTTTTTTTTTGTCTATCATTTTGCTATTGGATATGGTGCTACTAGGTGTTGAAATAGATGGATCGTAGTTGGATAAAAGTTAAATTGACAAGTGTTAAATATGATGTTGGGGTAAGGGGTTTTTTAGACTTTTTAGAAGAAATGCCAATGATGAAAGTAGGATGTTTTATTGCCCTTATGTAGTATGTTTGAATGAGAAACGACTAAGTGCTGCAAATATATATACACATATAATTTGTGAAGGATTTTGTAAGAGTTATATAGTATGGGTATGGCATGGTGAAGAATTAGAAACACCAAATACATCTCAACAGGGGGGAGTGGCCTTTGATGATAATGACACGGATATGGATGATTGGATAGAGGATATTATTCGTGATGTAAGAGAAGAG
This sequence comes from Inga laurina, assembly GCA_963855925.1. Classification (NCBI taxonomy): domain Eukaryota; kingdom Viridiplantae; phylum Streptophyta; class Magnoliopsida; order Fabales; family Fabaceae; genus Inga; species Inga laurina. The sequence continues at coordinate 36,899,730 of OY979708.1, forward strand.
GCTTTTGAGCAATCACATGCATATGGTAATATGTGCAGTGATGCTGTGAAGCCGCTGTACCCAGGTACAAAAAATACCAATTGTTGAGAACAGTATTGAAATTGGTAAGCATGAAAGCATGGCATGGATGGAGCAACAAGAGTTTTTGAGAAATGCTTGAGGCTTTTAAGGACATACTTCTGGATGATAATGTGTAGCTTTATTGATACTATGATACTAAGAAAATATTGTGTCCACTAGGGATAAAGTATAAAAAGATCTATGCATGCCCTAATGATTGCATATTGTATAGAAAAGAGCATGAACAGAAGGAGCAATGTCCGATATGTGAAACTTATGGGTATAAATCAAATAAGGCCCCTACAAAAGTATTGTGGTATCTTCCAATCATACTAAGGTTCAAGCACTTGTTTTCCAGTGAAATTAATGCCAAAAATTTGAGATGGCATGCGAATGAAAGGATTTTTTTATGGAAAGCTTCGACATCCAGTTGATTCTTCTCAATACAAGAAAATCAATCAATTATTTCCTAGCTTTGGTGACGAACCTAGGAATCTTAGGGTTGGGCTTAGCACATATAGCATGAATCCTTACGGTAGCCTAAGCAATATACATAGTTCATGGCCTATTCTGTTGGTAATTTACAACTTATCTCCTTTGTTATGCATCAAACGAAAGTACATTATGTTGTCTATGTTGATTTTGGGACCAAAGAAACCCGAAAATGACATAGATGTTTACTTAGACCCTTGATTGAAGACTTGAAAGAGTTATAGGATGAAGGTGTTGATGTTTTCAACGCGAACAAGAAGGAGATTTTTAAAATATGAGCCATGATCTTTTGTACTATAAATGACTTCCCTGCATATGGAAACTTGTCAGATATAGTATGAAAGGCCATAAAGCATGTCCGATTTGTGAAGAAGGCACATACTTCCATCAACTTCAACATGGAAGAAAGACAGTTTATCTTTTGGCCATAGGAGATTTCTTAGAAGGGGCCACTAATATTATAGATTAAAGAAAGCCTTTTTTGGTGGACAAGAGTTTGAAAATGCTTTGGAGGCAATGACTGGGGAGCAAGTTTATGAAAAGGTGAAAAATATCAATGTTGTCTTTGGTAAGACTACAAATAGTAGTAATTAAAAAAATAAATGGAAAAGAGGTTTATCTTCTTTGATCTTCCATATTGGCCCAATCTTGATGTGAGACACTATATTGATTTCATGCATGCGAAGAAAAACGTATGTGATAGTATTGTTGGGACACTGCTCAACATACAAGGTAGTTATAAGGATTGCATGAAGGCAAGATTAGATTTGCAAGAAATGGGAATACGAGAAGACTTACATCCAAGGCCATATGGTAAGACAACTTTTTGTTCTCCAGCTTCTCATACTTTGTTTAAGGATGAGAAAAGAAGTTTTGTGACTATTTACATGGCATCAAAGTTCCCTTAGGGTATTCTTTAAATTTTAAGAAGCTTATGTCAATGAAAAACTTGAAGTTAGTAGTGCTAAAGTCTCATGATTGTCATGTCTTAATGCAACAACTACTCCTAGTAGCTATTCAAGGCATTGTCAAATATGATTTTCAACATATTTTTACTAGACTTTATTTCTTCTTCAATGCTATTTGTAGTAAAGTCATTGAGACAAAAATATTGGATGAACTGAAAAATGAAGGATATATGATCTTGTGCCATCTTGAGAAGCTTTTTCTTCCTACTTTTTTTGACATCATGGTACATCTAGTTTTTCATATAATGAGGGAGATCAAGATATGTGGCCCAATCTATTTACGATAGATTTACCCAATTGAAAGAACTATGAAAATCCTAAAAGGGTATGTGAAGAACCCTAACCGGCCTAAAGCATCTGTTGTCCAGAAATATGTTTCTGAAGAAGATATGGAGTTTTGTCAAGATTACTTGTCAAATGTAAGACACATTGGACCTCTTGAACATCATGATGAAGAAGGGGATAGGCGTGGGGCTTCAGTAAAGAGTGTAGATCCTGATGAATTGCAACAAGTCTACTTGTACATCTTGAATAATGTTGATGAAGTTCAAGATCACATTAATGCTCATAAAGAAATTGTGCAGAAAGGAAATAGTCAAATGATTGAACAAAGGTTAATAAAGGAGCATAACAAAACTTTTGCATATTGGTTCAAATAAAAGGTTGACGCAGAGGAATGTGTTTCTGATACAATTAAATTGTTAGCACGTGGTCCTAAGGTTGATGTCATAAGTTGGACTTCATTTGTGATCAATAGTTATACATTTTACACAAAGTCTCTAGATGATAGGAGAACCGTCCAAAATAGTGGTGTTATGTAAGTGGCTTAATCTATGCACTTTTCTAGTTCGAAAGATAAGAACCCTAGATTGACAGTCAAACCTTATTATGGGGTTATTGAAGAGATTTAGGTGGTTGATTATATTAAAATTAAATTTCCCATTTTCAAACGCAAGTGGGTTGATGTTAACAATGGTGTGATGATCGATCAATTAGGATTTACATTTGTTGATCTAACTAGTATAAGTTTTGGAGATAAACCTTTTATTATGGCATATCAGTCGAAACAAGTGTTCTACATTACCGATCAGGCAAAAAATGGTTTATAGCTCTCCAAGAAAAAAAAATTCATTAATATTAATGAGGAAAGTCGTTCAATAAATGATCTTCTTGAGACTTCTTCTTTTTCTAGGGTTCTTCTATAATTAAACGAAGAAGATGAAGCAGATAATGAACACAGCACAAGAAACGATCATCATGAAGGAATATGGGAAGATATCCCTTTATAAAACTACTTTAAAGGTTAGCTAGCTAAAGTAATTATCTTGAATTATATTTGAAGTTATTTTATATATAAAACTACTCTTTTATTGTCGTCACAAGAAAATGAAGGATTTAAGGTGTCCTAGCTAGTGTAGATGCTCTGGAGCCAACTAGTAATCATTAAGGATGGATTACTGTCTGCTGTGTTCTTTCTTGATAAACATTAATGTGTTGATTTTCAATGATTTATTGTTGTTGCTTCTGTGGAATATGGGCTGTAGGAAGAGTGATGTAAGTTATGTTAGAAATTGTGCCTTAAGGGCCAATCATTGTACTTTGAACATTATTATTATAATGAAATTTCTCTATTCTGTTATCATATTATTTGCATGTTAATTATGATAATTGTATCCTTGGATAATTCATAAAGATTATCTTAAAATGTCCCTGGTCGGTCATCTATGCGGGAGTAGAGATGAAACAAGATCAGTATGACTTTGATAAGATATGAAGACACAAATCAAAGTCTTAGGCACTTGTAGAGTACAAGGTGCTGGACCGACCCACTATGAGAAAGCTACATGGATCAAGTCATAAGCTTTTCTCATGTATAACCACGTCACAATGCCCTTAGACTTGAGGTCATCATGGATTCCTACATGAGAGTTGCTAAGTTTTGAACTAGTCAAAAGTCACTTTTTTCATGCTACGATCGGGCTTGGTGGTTTTTCATGCAGAGGAATATGAATGATCAAGATGGAATTTGTCCCTCACATTAGTAGAGAGATATTATTGTGCCCCTCGATGAGTGAGTCTGAGAAATGTATGGCCATACTATGATGAAAAGGAGTTTCCATCTCTATTATCAGGCTACTCAGGAATAATTAAAGTGATTGTCAGGAACAAGAGGAAGACATTATCCATTCCTTATCCATGATCGATATATCATGTGACAAAAGGGACGTGACGTGGTTGTATGATAGGTTGCATCGTGATAACGATCCTCAAATGAATTGGGTAGTCGTAATGTCTTGCTATAGGCCACTTGTGACTTTTGGGTTAGTATAGTTATTGGCCCATTGCCAACTTCGTATGGGTTTATAGGGTCGCACACAAGAATGGTCCAACACGAGATAATGTTTAATTTAGGGTGAACAAATTTTATATTTATATATATATAATATAAAATTCATTAATAATATTATATAGATATATATTTTTGAAAGATATATGTTATATATATGTGTGTATATATATTATATGATATTATTATATTGTGTTAGTTTTAAATTTAATTTATTAAGATATATTGAATTTAATAACTAACATGATAGAGATATAGTATATCAGATTTAATTTATAAAGATAAATTAAATCTAATGGCTCTTTATTTGGATTAAATAAATAGGTTAAATTAAAACTGTTGGACAGATTTAATTTAAACTGAATTTATTTAATTAGCTCATCAAGATAATTAATAGTTAATTAATTTTGAAATTAATGATGATTAATTTTGAAATTTGAAAATAGCCCTCATAGGTTATAAACTTGATAGAGCAAATATATTGATATACACATGAGAATTGAGAGCCGTAAGAGAAACCCTAGGAGACATTAGAGGCGCTAGAACGCAGTCTCAGTTGGAGAGCATTCGTGTGGATACCAGTAGAGGGAGCGGACCTGACGTGTTGGCTCCTAGAGATCGTGAAAACCCTGAATCATAAAAGGTATGAATACTTCCAAATTGGTTTAAACGCCGTTGGTCAAAAAGCTCCAAGGGCGCTGCCCCTTGCAACCCCACAAGGGCGGCCCCCTTGACCCTGCCCGCTAACCAGCTAGCGGGACCCCCGTGACCACCTCTGCGTAGCGTAATATAATCTGATCACGATATTTATTGCTTTTCATATTGTATGAATTCCTGTTGTGGTTTATTATTTATACTTGTTTGGGTATGGTGAACAACATGGCTTTAGAATTTTACAAAGGGTTGTAATATTTAAATACGGCATGCGTGCCATGCCTTTCTCTAAATACTCTCGATGTACATTCTCTTCTCATCTCACTCCCCTCGAATGTTTAAACGAGGTTTCTCTCAATGTATTTCTTTTCTTATTTAGAGAAGTCCTCTCATTGGCTTGGGAGGATTTTAGGTTAGGTAAGCCATGTTGTGTCACGTTTAAATTAAGCTTTTGATTAGATCATTGCATGAATACTTTTGCGTTTATATGTATTTATCTGTATGAGATACGACCATGATTGCATCCATATAAACAAAGCTAATTAATTAAACCCTTTGAATCAAATCTTAAGTCATAATGCCGTCAATTAATGAATACTTGTCAAAACCTAGAACGCTCAATTGTGGAAACTACTAAAGAGGATGCACTTGAGTTATCTTGATGAGACAAGTATGAGTAATGGTGCTGCTCATAATATTCATTATTGTTTGGACTTAATTGAGATTAACAAAACAGTTTTGCATCTCAAGGCATTAGATGAGATTAAACATGCGGGATCATATGATGGTCAAATCCTATAAACATCTAAGACTTGCATGTGATGTAATTGGTAAATAGGTTACCTACCTAAATAACTTGAATTTAAGCGTCTTGCCAAAGCGAACTTAAGTTTAAGCCAAATATGGATCTTAGCCCACTAATTGTTATTTTGAGGGTTGTTAACTTAGTGGGAGATTACCAACTAACTTTGCATATTTTAATTGTAGAATCATATCGACTAGTAATACTGCTACACTATCATTGTGATCGGTCCTTGAGAAGGACAAACTAAATGGGACAAACTTTCTTGACTGGTTCAGGAACTTGAGAATTGTTCTCAAGCAGGAAAGAAAGGCTTATGTTCTAGATCAACCCATTCCTGAGGAGCCTACAGCCAATGCCCCAAGAGCTCAGAGAGATGCTTACACAAAGCATAAGGATGACTCTGTGGATGTAGGTTACCTAATGCTTGCCACTATGGTTCCAGAGCTCCAAAGAGATCTGGAACTCATGGAGGCTCATGAGATGATTGTCCATCTTAAGGAAATGTTCCAACAACAGGCAAGGCAAGAAAGGTATGAGACCATAAAGGCCTTACATTCCTGCAAGATGGCTAAAGGTGCATCAGTTAGTACTCATGTGTTAAAGATGAAAGGCTATATTGATCACCTTGAGAGGCTTGGATTTCCCATGAGCCAGGAGTTAGCTACGGATTTGATCCTCGACTCACTCCCGGAGAGTTATGACCAGTTTGTTATGAACTATAACATGAACAACATGGAGAAATCAATTTCTGAGCTGCATGGGATGCTCAAAACTGCTGAGCAAAGCATTAAGAAAAAGCCTAGCACAGTTTTGATGGTTCAGAAAGGAAAGGGTATGAAAAAGAAAGGGAAGGGCAAATGGAAGGGTAATGGCTCATGTGGTAAGACCAAAGAGTCACACAAGCCCGAAACCAAGCCTGCACCCAAGAATGCAAAGCCTCCAAAGGAAGGAGTCTGCTACTTCTGCAATGAACCTGGTTATTGGAAGAGGAATTGTAAACTCTACCTGGAAGATCTGAAAAAGAACAAGAAGGATAGCGAGGCTATCGCTTCAGGTATTTATGTTATAGATATTCATTTTTCTACTTCCTCTACATGGGTATTAGATACTTCATGTGGTTCTCACATTTGTACAAATGTGCAGGGTCTAAAGGACAGTAGAAAGCTGAAGAAGGGCGAGGTGGACCTACGAGTTAGAAACAGAGCAAGAGTTGCTGCTTTAGCCGTAGGCACTTATGAATTAGTTCTGCCCGGTGGGCTTTTGTTAGTTTTGAACAATTGCTATTATGTTCCTGCTTTGAGTAGTAACATTATTTCTCTTTCTTATTTGAATAAGGAAGGTTATACTTCCATTAATAGGAATGGTAAATGTTCTATTTATCGTAATGACATTTTCTATGCTGATAGTGATTTTCATGTTGGTCATTATATATTAAATTTGGAACATCTTAATAATGGGAATATCTATAACGTAACTACTAAGAGGATAAAATCAAATGATTTGAATCCGACCTACCATGGCATTGTCGTCTAGGCCACATAAATGAGAAACGCATTTCTAAACTCCATCAAGATGGATTTCTAAACTCATTTGATTTTGAATCATATGATACATGCAAATCTTGCTTATTAGGAAAGATGACTAAGGCACCTTTTCCTGGGCATAGTGAGAGGGCCATTGAATTATTGGTCCTCATACATACAGATGTATGTGGACCATTAAATATAGCTGCCAGAGGAGGTTATGTCTACTTTATTACATTTATAGATGACTTTAGTAGATATGGCTATATCTATCTAATGAAACATAAATCTGAATCTTTTGAAATGTTCAAAATATTCCAAAATTAAGTACAAAACCAACTTGGTAAAATAATTAAAGCACTTCGATATGATCGAGGTAGTGAATATTTAAGCCAAAAATTCATTGACCATCTTAGGAGTTGTAGGATAATCTCACAATTGACTCCTCCAGGAACACCACAATGGAATGGCGTTTCTGAACGGAGGAATCGAACACTATTAGATATGGTTCGATCTATGATGAGTCAAACAGATCTTCCACCATCCTTTTGGGGACATGCCCTACAGACAGCTGTGTTCACACTAAATCGTGTTCCATCTAAGGCAATTGAAAAGAAACCATATGAGATATGGACTGGAAAGAAACTAAGTTTATCTTTTCTCAAGATCTGGGGATGTGAGGTATATGTTAAGCAACAAGCCTCTGGTAAATTAGCACCCAAATCCACAAAGTGCCTTTTCGTGGGGTATCCTAAAGAAACGAAAGGATACTATGTCTACAATCTCACCGATAACAAAGTATTTGTTATTCGAATAAGTCTCTAGAAAGAGAGTTTGTCTCTAAAATAACCAGTGGGAGCGATGTACATCTCAAAGAAATTTGAGAGCCACAAGATAGTACAGAACCACATATGGAAATTAGAAAAGACTCGCAACAAGTTGTTGAGTCTCCTCAAGTAACACAAGGTCCATGAAGATCTGATAGGACACAGCATCAGCCTCAGAGTTATGGATTTCTGATTACTGAAGGTCCTGATATGTTGCTCATTGAGCAAAATGAGCCCACCACCTATCGAGAGGCCACAGTGGGACTAAACTCTAAGAAATGGATAAATGCCATGAAGTCTGAAATGCAATCCATGTACGACAATCAGGTATAGACCTTAGTCGATCCACATGAAGGTGTAAAAACCATTGGGTGCAAATGGGTTTTCAAGGAGAAAACTGACATAGATGGCAATGTAAATGTCTTTAAGGCATGACTGGTTGCAAAAGGATTCACTCAAACTCATGGTGTAGACTATGATGAAATCTTTTCCCCAGTTGCAATGGCCAAATCAATCAAAATCCTTCTTGCCATTGCAGCATATTATGACTATAAAATATGGCAAATAGATGTCAAAATAGCCTTCCTTAATGGAAAGCTGCTTGAGGATGTGTACATGACACAACTTGAAGGTTTTATGCATCCAAAGGACTCTGGTAAAATTTGTAATCTTCAAAGATCCATTTATGGATTGAAGCAAGCATCTCGGAGCTGGAATCATCATTTTGATGAAGTAGTCAGAGAGTTTGGATTCATTCAAAACATCGATGAACCTTGTGTTTACAAGAAGGTTAGTGGGAGTATAGTTGTATTTCTAATGCTTTATGTAGATGACATCCTACTAATTAGGAATGATATTCCTACCTTGCAGAGTGTCAAGTCTTGGTTAGGAAAGTCCTTTTCAATGAAAGACATAGGTGAAGCCACCTATATCATAGGGATTAAGATCTATAGGGATAGATCTAAAAGACTAATAGGCCTAAGTCAGAGCACATATATAGACAAGATACTGCATAGGTTCAGTATGCAGGATTCAAAAAGGGGTTACAGGCCCATGTCTCATGGCATCCATCTTAGCAAGGATCTGTGTCCTAGGATACCTGATCAGCGAGATCGCATGAGTAAGGTTCCATATGCCTCAGCCATTGGATCCATCATGTATGTCATGTTATGTACTCGATCGGATGTCTCGTTTGCCTTAAGTATGACCAGCAGATACCAACAAGATCCTGGTGAGGGTCATTGGACTGCCGTCAAGAATATCCTAAAGTACTTAAGAAGGACTAAGGACTTATTTTTGGTCTATGGTGGATTGGATGATGAGCTCTGCGTAACCGGTTACACAGATGTAAGTTTCCAAACTGACCAAGACGACCTTAAATCACAATCTGGATATGTATTCCTCCTGAATGGTGGAGCAGTAAGCTGGAAGAGCTCCAAGCATAGCACTCTAGTAGATTCTGCAACAAAAGCTGAGTATATAGCAGCATCAGATGCAGCTAAAGAAGCCGTTTGGATCAGAAAGTTCATTACTGAACTAGGGGTGGTGCCTACCATCTCAAATCCAATAGATTTGTCCTGTGACAATAGCGGTGCTATTGCAAGGCCAAGGAGCCTAGGTCACATCAAAGGACCAAGCATATACTTAAATGATTTCATCTTATTAGAGAAAGCAATGATAGAGGTGATAAAAAGATATGCAAAGTAGCAGGAGAAGATAATGTTGCTGATCCTCTTACTAAGCCACTTGCACAGGCAAAGCATGAGCGTCATTTTAGGGCAATGGGAATTAGGCAAATTAATGATTGCACCTAGGGCAAGTGAGAGGATGTTCGAAATTGTGCCCTAAGGGCCAATCATTGTACTTTGAACATTATTATTATAATGAAATTTCTCCATTCTGTTATCATATTATTTGCATGTTAACTGTGATAATTGTATCCTTGGATAATTCATAAAGATTATCCTAAAATGTCCCTGGTCAATCATCTATGCGGGAACAGAGATGAAACAAGATCAGTATGACTTTGATAAGATATGAAGACACAAATCAAAGTCTTAGGCACTTGTAAGAGTACAAGGTGCTGGACCGACCCACTATGAGAAAGCACATGGATCAAGTCATAAGCTTTTCTCATGTATAACCACGTCACAATACCCTTAAACCTGAGGTCATCATGGATTCCTACATGAGAGTTGCTAAGTTTTGAACTAGTCAAAAGTCACTTTTGACCGGCTAATGATAAAGGCTACGATCGGGCTTGGTGGTTTTTCATGCAGAGGAATATGAATGATCAAGATGGAATTTGTCTCTCACATTAGTAGAGAGATATTACTGGGCCCCTCGATAAGTGAGTCTGAGAAATGTATGGCTATAGTATGATGGAAAGGAGTTTCCGTCTCTATTATCAGGCTACTCAAGAATCAGGAAAGTAATGGTCAGGAACAAGAGGATGACATTATCCATGCCTTATCCATGATCGATATATTGTGTGACAAAAGGGACGTGACATGATTGTATGATAGGTTGTATTGTGATAACGATCCTCATATGAATTGGGTAGTCGTAATGTCTTGCTAGAGGCCGCTTCCGACTTTTGGGTTAGTATAGTTATTGGCCCACTGCCAACTTCATATGGACCTACAGGGTCGCACACAAGAATGGCCCAACACAAGATAATGTTTAATTTAGGATGGATGAATTTTATATTTATATATATATTATATAAAATTCATTAATAATATTATATAGATATATATTTTTTCAAAATATATATATCTTATATATATATATATATATATATATATATATATATATATATATGTATATATATTATATGATATTATTATATTGTGTTATTTTTAAATTTAATTTATTAAGATATATTAAATTTAATAACTAAAATATCTCATATTTAATTTATGAAGATAAATTAAATCTAATGGCTCTTTATTTGGATCAAATAAATAGGTTAAATTAAAACTGTTGGACAGATTTAATTTAAACTGAATTTATTTAATTAGCTCATCAAGATAATTAATAGTTAATTAATTTTGAAATTAATGATGATTAATTTTGAAATTTGAAAATAGCCCTCATAGGTTATAAACTTGATAGTGCAGATATATTGATATACACATCAGAATTGAGAGCCGCAAGGAAAACCCTAGGAGACATTAGAGGCGCTAGCACACAATCTCGGTTGGAGAGCATTCGTGTGGATACCGGTAGAGGGAGCGGACCTGACGTGTTGGCTCCTAGAGATTGTGAAAACCCTGAATCATAAAAGGTATGAATCCTTCCAACTTGGTTTAAATGCCGTTAATAGATCCTCGATTAGGATTGGTAAAATTTTAAAATTCTTCCACTGTGCCTGCCGATCCTAACAAGTTACACCAGTTGAAATTGGGTTTTAGAATGCTTGATGAAATAAGAATGTGTAAGAGAAGAATTCATTTAGGGTTTAGTTAGGAAGAATGATTTATTGTTGTTGCTTCTGTGGAATGTGAGGTGTAGGAAGAATGACTATTTTTTCACCATTAGGCTTAATGTCACTGGAATGGTTTACTGGATAAAATGATTTAACAGGGGAAATGGCTTGCTAGCTAGCTAACAAAAATATTTTAAAAAATGGAACTTTTAAGACCAGTTATTTTAAAAAAGCGATCTTAAAAATACTTTTTAGACCACTTCTTTGAAGAACCGGTCTAAAAAGTATGACTGCTTTTTTAAAATTACGCTTAATGTCGTTATGTTTAGACCGGTTGTATAAACAACCGGTCTAAAAACTTATGCTTTTATACCATTTTTTTAACCGGTCTAAAAAGTAACAGACTTTTAAGACCGACTATATCAAGACCGCATCCATGACTGGTCTAAAATGTCATTTTTAATCGGTCTAAAAAGTGTTTTTTTCACTAGTGATATGTGCATGGGTAAGAAAAAAATTTATATTTCATAATATATATATATATATATATATAAATGCTTTATATTTGCTTAATAGTCATCCCTTTTTTATTGATCAATGGCAATTGGTTTTTCTAGGCAAGAAGAGTTATATTGTCATCCTCTTATGCTCCCTCCATTATAAACCAAGGAATGAATTGAAGAAAACCATGAAATAGTAAGTTTTCTTACCTTACCTATTGTTGGCAATTCATGGAATTTGTGCAAAATAAGTAACCTTTGTGACTTTGATGATAGGGCTATGAGGACATTCAGACACGCTGCATGTGGTAAGCATGTTCATGAGGTCAAATACCCTAAATAGATCATCCCAAAGGTTAGTACATATTTTTTTGCTATAACATAGTGTTCAATAAGCTATGCTTAGCTTTACACATGTTTTAATGATGCCATGTTCTTTTTTAGAGCTGTAGGCAACCACTGGGGTCCAACTTATGTGAGTTGTATGTTTTAAGACACATTTATAATATTATCACCCTGGGCATGATAGAATTTACTAAAGAGGTAAATGTATATTTAAAAAATTTTGTATTACTTTTATTCTTTTTTAAGTGAGCAAGTTTATGTTTTGTTTGGCTTTGGTGTTACAAATGTTTGATCTCACTGACCCCTTTCCTAAAGAAGATATTGATTTCATCTGCAAATGTTGTGTTGAATTCATTTATGAGCTTTTACAACAATAGTGAGTTTTTGAATCCAATGTCGTGCTAATACGTATTGCTTCTGTTGATGATCTCTATAGGGCAACTTGTGGTTTTCATGTCTAACTGGGTTTGTGTCTCTGCGTAGGACAATTTCTGGGAGATTGGTGATACAGGCATGAGATTTGAAAGATTGACCTTCATACTTTTTCTTCCCTTGAGTTTCTAAAAAACTAAGGAATTTTCTATATATACTAAGGACTTTTCCTTCCCTATGCTTTTCTGCAAAACTTGTTGCATTGAAAGTGCAAAGTTGAAATTTAAGTGACAAGTTTACCTTGCTCTTATATGCCTAGTTGTTGGTTGCATGAATTGACATGTTTGTTGTTTTAGTGATTATGTGAAATTATGCATTTATACATGTGTACTTGTTTGAGACATGTCATAAGCCTATATATTTTACAGTTAATGTATGATAGTTTTAAACAACACATTAATGATGAAGATGCATGTTAGGTTACAAGTTTCCAATGAGAATGCAACACCTTACTTCTGTAATCGATCTGATGAGATTTACACAGTGAATTTGATCCATGAAGTGATATTCATTTATAAAGTTCTTTCAATTCCTAACCTCAGGATAGGATTCAAACCTATAGTTGAGTAGGTTTTTCAGAAAATTTCAAAACTTTTCAAAACTATCATAAAGTGGTTTGTAGCTTTTTTGTAACTCATCGTTTCTTAATTCTCTTTATTACTTTAATTAGAGTGATTCTTTACTCATTTTTATGTATGGAAGGTTTCTTAACTAAAGGGCTGGTACCGTGCCATTACCTATTTCTAATTCAATTTCCATGCTGAGGAAATTCAACTTGTCCGTTATGTAGTGTGTTATGAGTGTAAATGGTCTATTAAAAAGTGCAAGTATACACTGTCGTAAACAAGTAATATTAAAGTGAGTAAAGTATTGTTCCTGCTAGGATTGATCACTAAGTACCAAATGATAAATTTAACTCTATTTAGTCGACCGATTAGTTGGTGATTGAGATTACAAAATTAAAAATGATTAAATATGAATGCAAATGATATGAAACAACTATGAGAAAAGTCCTAGGGATTAGATTTCACTTAACAAATTCCGGATTGAATCACCTATATATTCTAGTCCAATTTATTCCACATGATTAATAGCCGAGTTTTCCTCATTTAATTACTAGCCTCTTTCAAGGTCAAGTAATTCTATAATTAATTACTAATCCAATATATTCCTATATGAATTCAAGCAATTAATCATGCATTAAGATTTATAGAACTCATTAAGACCGCACAACTCATATGAATATATTTCTATTTCATATGCAGGTTATGGTTTTAATTATAAGATCTATACACATGCATCTCCTTCCGGTCTCAACATGCATATTGAAATCATTCAAAAGATGGCCAATCAATCAAAAGCATTAAGAATAATAATTAAAACTTAATTATGAAGGAAAAATTAAAACTAGATTTAATAAGTTAAGATTCAACCCTTCATTAGTAAGCTATAACATCACCCTAGGAAAATAGAAATTTAGCTCATGATGAAATTAAAAACAAAACCAAAATAAATTGAGAACTTCATAAATATTGTATAAAACTTGAATATTAAATTCTAAAACATAAATATACAACAAAAAGATGCATGAAAATGGAGAAAATATAGCTGTCCCTTTAGGAGGTAAAACCTTCCATGTAGGTAGCAACCTATATCATCTATAAAGGAGGACTACATAAGACTTCCATATAGGAGGCATGCAAGAAGCAAATACAATGTATGAAATTAACTCTAAAATGGTGTTTGTAGAGAGGAGAGGAAAGAAATGGATATGAAATAGTGTGTTAAACGTGATGGAGAGGATGACTATATATAGAAAAGAATGGAGTATTGTAGGAAAAATGGGAGATGAGGTGGTAGATAAAGTAGTAGGTGAAAAGGAAGATGAGGTGGTAGATGAAGTAGTAGGTTAAAAATGAATATGGAATGGTAGATGATTCCTACTCTCAACTTCCAAATAAAATTTGAAACCCTTGAAGATAGAATTGGGTTTTGGTCTTACCATAAAAATTATAGAGCTCTTTCTTAGCTTTTTATCCATATATAGAACGTCTTAATATGACATCTAGAGCTCCAGATATTACCTAAAAACTAAAAAAAAGTCTGATTTAGTGTTTTTTTTCAAGAAATTATATTTTATGCCCAAATCATTATTTATTTATTAATTACACCAAATTCACTAAATTAGACTCAAATATCATCCACAAAATCATCATATAAAGGAAAATAAATATGTAAATATTTTACTTGTCAAATTCCCCCACACTTAGCTCTTGGACATCCTCAGACTAGGAGTGACTAATTAGTGCTAATAAAATTAGAAGTGTCAAGTCATAAGCAAGAACACAATTGAAAAATAAAGAGATCATAGTATTCATGAATCAACGAAAATATAAAATGGTAACTTTATTTGAAAATGAATAAACCGAGTTCATAATTGCTACTCACTCTCACAATCTCTCAAGCATTTAAGGGTAAGTGTTTTACTCAAATTCAACTGAAAAAAATTGTACTACCATAGGTTTGCTAAAAATCTCAATCTTCATTACCTAATTCACATGCATAATTCAAATCAAAAGGACTTATTAAGAGTTGTAATGAGGTTAAGGTAAAAGGAATGTAAAACATGATATGAAGGGCTAAAGAAATATAAAAAAATTGAAAAATAGGCTACTTATGAATAAATTTATTTCATCACAACAACCCAAAATACTTAATAATTTTTTTCTTTATTTTTTTTACTCCTCCCCCAACTTAAATCAGACATTGTCCCCAATGTCTTCTAGGGCATAGAGATTTTTTTTGGGTATAATTCTATAACTCTAAAGTTGATGATAAATACACCCCACACTTGTCAAAAGCCCATTTCACAAAAATTTCAAATGTTCTGCTAATCTTTCGAATTAGGTAAAAGCACTTGATATATCATTAAAACACATGTTAATGGGTTGAGAACAAAGAAACATTCAATTAGGCTTAATAGGGCTTATCAATGATATAATTGCAAGGCTGGTTGTTTGGCTCTAGCTAAACAAAATGAATGCCTTTATCATTTTTGAATGTTCATGTGAAATTTAATCTCAATTAGATTTAAAGCAAGTTCTAGAGTGACAACTTAATAGGTAAATATCACACACAAAAGAAATAATCATTATAGGCTCAAAAGCTCACGGTTAGAGATTTTCAAACCCATCTCATTCAATCTCAAAATTCATCACCACTTGCAGGAAATAGTTGTTCATTCATGCTATGAGATCTCTAAATTCAATTGATCCATCCTTAAAACTTATATACTTCTTAAAATCATTACAAAGTACTTGAACAGGATGATTTTTTTCACTTTTATTCTTTTTTTTAAAAGAACCAAAAACATGTAACCAATAAAAAGCAACCAATAAAATGCGTCTCAGGAGTGAAGAATAATTTCTTACTTTGCCATTTTTTTCACACCCCATACATGTAATGGTTTTACTAACTAACTAACAAAATATATAAAATTTTTTAAACATAAACACACAATAAAGTAAAACCAAAAGATAAAGGAAAGTTACAACTGAAGAGTGGTATTTGGATCCTACTTCTGACTACTATTTGAAGATTGTCCACTTACTTGCTTGACTAATAGATCTGGTTTATGTTCATAGGTTTGCAATTGATCGAGCAGCTAATTAGCAATTGGTGCAGAAATTATGGAATGGTACGTCTCTTGGGGTATAAATCATGTTTCCATAGCATGATCAAAAAAAGACAACATATTACCATAAAAACCATTAGCATTTAACAATCCTAATGGCTTTTTGTGAAAGTTTAACTTAGCCCAATATGCAAAGCTATCCAATGTTCCCAAACCACTGGCTAGAGCAATAAAAGCTTCAGCCCTGTAGAACATACATCCTATACATTCAAGCAAGTTTGCAACCTCTAACTCTTGTCCTAAGGAAAAGATGTGACCATCTAACTTCTTCACTTTTACACTCAAACATTTGCTTCCGTTAACTATGAAAGAGTACATATTAATACTTTTTCTGATTCAAGCACTTTTTGTCCTAGTGTGAACTTTCTCCTCAAAATTCTTCTGTCATGCCACATTTTTGTCTTCTCCTTATATAACTTAGCATTTTCATACGCTTGTTATCTGAATTCTTCAAGCTCATTGAGTTGGAGAAGCCTCTTCTCACCAACTGCCTTTAAGTCAAAATTTAAGGCTTTTATTGCCCAATATGCTTTGTGCTCCATTTCTACTGGAAGATGGCATGCTTTTCTGTAGACTATTTGATATGAGGATGTACAAATTAGTGTCTTGAAGGCAGTTCTATAAGCACAAACTGCATCATCTAATTTTTATACCCAATCCTTCCAATTGGAATTCACCATCTTCTCTAAGATCTATTTCAGTTGTCTGTTTGAGATTTCCACTTGCCTGCTAGTTTATGGATGATATGGAGTTGCAACCTTATGAGTTACTCCATATTTAGCTAACACTGATTGAAGCTACTGATTGCAAAAATGCCTTCCTTCATCACTCATAATAGCTCTAGGCACTCTAAATCTTGTAAAAATATTCTTCCTAAAAAACTTTACAACCACTCAAGAATCATTTGTCGGAAAAGCAGCTGCTTCAACCCACTTAGAGACATAGTTAACAACTATTAAAATGAACTAATTGCTAAATGAGGATGGAAAGGGCCCCATAAAATCAATCCCCCATACATCAAAGAGCTCAACCTCTAAGATGTTAGTTAAAGGGACTTCATGTCTCTTTGAGATATTTCCTATCCTTTGGCATCTGTCACAGGTTGCCACAATTCTGTGGGCGTCCCTAAAGAGTGTAGGCCAGTAAAATCCTGAATAAAGGACTTTAGTAAATGTTCTATTTGCTCCAAAATGACCACCATATGGGGATGAATGGTAGTGATTTAAGATGCTGGCCATTTCTTCTTCAAGAACACACCACCTGATAATTTGATCTGGGCATTGTTTATATAAGAATGGATCCTCCAAAAAGTAATGCCTTACATCAGCCAGAAACTTCTTTTGCACTTTAGAAAGTTCATAAGGTATTACTCCGCTTGCCAAGTAATTTACAAAATCAGCATACCAAGGGGTGGGTTGTGATTGCATGATCAAGAGTTGCTCATCTAGGAAATTCTTCTTGATCGGTGATTCTCTCTTTTGTTCAGATAGTTCTAACCAAGAAAGATGATCTGTAATGAGATTCTCGGTCCCTTTTTTGTCTTTGATCTCCAGGTCAAATTCTTGTAATAGAAGCACCCATTTGGTCAATCTGGGCTTAGCATCTTTATTCTCAATCAAGTATTTGATTGCTGAGTGGTCTGTCCAGACAATAACCTTTAACTCGATCAAGTAAGCTCTGAATTTGTCGAATGCAAACACTACTGCCAACAGCTCCTTTTGTGTTGTTTCATAATTCAGCTGTGCATTTGAGAGTGTCTTACTAGCATAATAGATGGCATGAAAGACCTTGTCTCTTCTTTCACCTAAAACAGCTCCAACTACATAATCACTTGCAATACATATCATTTTGAATGGAAGGTTCCAATCTGGAGCTATGATAACTGGTACAGAAGTCTAGGTACTTTTTAGAGTTGGAAGACTGATAAGCACTCCTTATTAAACATAAAGGGAGTGTTTTTTTCCAATAGCATGCAAAATGGCTTTATGATTTTTGAGAATTCCTTGATAAATCTTCTATAGAAGCCCGTATGTCCTAAAAAACTTTGAATGCCCTTGGTTGAGGAGGGAGATGGTAACTTTTCAATTGTTTCAATCTTAGCTCGGTCCACTTCAATGCCTCGATCAGATACCTTATGACCCAGCACGATTCCTTCTTTCACTATGAAATGGCATTTTTCCCAATTTAGAACCAAGTTTGTCTCCACACAATGTTGCAAGACTTTTGTAATATTTGAAAGACAGAGATCAATTGATTCTCCAAAAATAGAAAAATCATCCATGAACACCTCAATGAACCTTTCTACCATCTCTGAGAAGATTGCCATCATACTCCTTTAAAATGTTGCTAGTGCATTACATAGACCAAATGGCATCTTTCTGTAGGCAAAGGTACTATATGGACATGTAAAGTTGTTCTCTCTTGATCCTCTAGTGCAATTTCAATTTAATTATATCATGTGTACTCGTCCAAAAAATAATAATAGGCTTTGCCAACTAGCTTGTCAAGCATCTGGTCTATAAATAGCATAGGGAATTGATCTTTTTTGGAGGCTTTATTAAGCTTTTTGTAGTCGATGCATACTCTCCATCCAATCACGTTTGTTGTGGAATCAGTTCATTTTTCTCATTAGGCACCATTGTCATTCTACCTTTCTTTAGCACAAATTAAACTGGACTTACCCATTAACTGTCAGAGATTGGATAAATTATGCCAGAATCCAGCCACTTTAGTACCTCCCTTCTCACAACCTCCTTCATATTCGGATTGAGTCTTCTCTGGTGCTTAACTGATGGCTTGTAGTTGTCCTCCAACAAGATCTTATGCACACAAATTGAACAACTAATGTAACCCCCTTCCGTAATTATATCTGAAATACGCGGTTAAAGTGAAATAGAGATCAATAATAATCAAAACTCATTTAAATTCCCATCTACATGATAGGGTTTTAAGAAATTTTATTTTGAATTCAATTCACATGGTCTCATATCCAATTTTGAATACAATTACATCACACAGAAATCACATTTATACCAATATCAGAGTGCACAACAATATCATCCCGGCAACTCCCGGGTTCATACCTTTACATAGGCTTCATAGGGCATATTCGCCCTTTACAATTTCCCAAACAGGGATTACACAAATTCTCATTCCAAATATATATCCGAATATGAATCCAAACATATACAACTCTAAATACATCCAAATCAAATACAAGTATCCCAACTAGCAATGATAACCAACTACCAAACTCAAATAACCCAAAAGGAAATCCTCGCCACCCCTGAATGCTTGCTCCAACCTCGATCCACCTACCTTATCTAAAATATGGGTAGGGGAGGGTGAGATTCGAGAGAATCTTAGTAGGAAATAGATACCAATATGCATACAAGATAAGTGTTTAATGCATGACATGGTTGCATCACAATAACACATACTGACATAATGACATATCTGTGTGCTCAATGTTTCAACAACATACTCATGGCCATAGCATAAATAGAAAGAGAGCTTCAATCATTCATACATGATTCACATAATCAAGCAAAGCAATAACATGCATCAATACAAAAACACAAATATCAAAGCATGCAAGAGAGGTAAATTCCCTACACTTATTCTTTCCACGTATGCTCCAGCACCGCTTACTCACGATCAGGGCAAACTTCAAACCCTATAACCAAAATCAAGGACATAGGGTTATTCTTTATTCCAAATCCTTACTTTCATTACACTTAAAGTTGGTTATCATTCACAACCTTTAGGTGGCTACTCAAAGCCTAAACACATGCCTAAAGGGTTGGGAAAACACTTGACTAAAGACCATCTTCAGAAGTCCAAAATGTCATTTTTGGGGGTTAGCCGCAACCCAAGAATCCATTGGTCACGGCCAAAAACAGGTCAGAAACATTTGAGCTGCGGCCCATAATCCGCTGGCCGGGGCCAAGAAAATCCTGTTTCTTGGCTGAACTTCCAAAAATCATAACCAATTTCAGAAAAATCAAAATGAGGTGATTTTAAAGCCAAATGAAATTTATTTAAGTCCTACTTATAGGAAAAATATGGATCATTACTAGAAATTACTACACAATTCTAGAATTACACAAAATCCACCACTGCCCCAAAACAGAGTCCAGTTTCAACATCAAACTTTGGACAATCATATCTCCTATCTCACAAAACGAAATGACACAAGTTTTATGTCCATTTTGAAGCTTGGAATGTGAAATTTAAGATTGGAAAGTTTTCAAATTTTCTGACATCATTTGCCCATTCAAAAAGGCAACCCAAACAAACAGGCCAGCATAGAGTTTCAAAAGACAGAATTTCCAAACTTTCCATTAAATGTTCCAAACCAATTCCAATGACCATATCACACAACAAAAAACCATTTTCAATATAAAACAACATCCAATTCTTCCAATTCACAAATATACCAAAATCAGGGCAAAAACCACAATTTCCAAAACTCAACCAAAAGTCACCATATATAGATCAAAAGAGAGCTCTCACTCATCTCTTCCTTTTTCCCAAACTAATTCTTTGATTCTTCATCTTTCCAAATTTCCACAAGCTCTCAAACACCTCCTTTCACAAATATAAAATCATAGAGATGAAGCTCTCATCACTATGAACAACATTAAAGAAGGGTATTTGAGCATTAGAAGACAAATAGAGCACCATACCTTGACTTCCTTCTTTCTCTTTCCTCCCTCTCATGGACGACAATGGAAGAACAAGAGAGAGAGATGAAAGATGATGAAGATGAAGGTGGGCAGAATTTTTGGCCCCAAAAATGTCCAAATAAGGGGGAGAGAAGAGAGGAAGAGTGTTGAAATCTTGAACAAGATCCAAGGGTCCAAAAGGTGCTATGTGTTACACTCTTGTTTCATCTTCTTAAGCACACATGGACTCTCACACATTGGATTCCACCCCTTTTAATCACATAACAATCAATCTCAACCATTGATCTTTGAGTTACCAATGAGCTTCCTCTTCGGTAATCGATCAATTGGTCGGTAATTTTACCGTTTTTCCCCTGATTACGGCAATTCACACTAAATCACCACCAAACACATCATATCATTCCTTTACACCACATTATGTACCCCCCCCTCCATTTTAAGTCAATTTAGATGTTAATCCATAATTGAACTTAAATACAGGGTTCATCGCTACTCACAACACATATGAATCACATTCAAGTACCAAATCACATCATATTCTCCAAAAGGGTTTATTTATCAATTATCACCTCTACTTTTGGAGTCCTTAACCTATAATCAAAATTTAGAATATTGCTAAACCAGGGCTTAGCAGTCCACTTATTTTAGGCTTATTCTCTAGCCTCAAATCTAAAAATTCAGGGTATTACAACTAATCCCTCTAATATCAACTATTGACCATCCAAATGCTGTTTTATACTCCCTTAAAACTCTTAATAAGTTTTCTTCTTCATCAGGAGTAAGAGCTGCTGAGATGATTACTGGTAATGTTGAATTTCTTCCCATATAAGCATACTTCAAGTGGGATGGCTTTACTTTCAACTCCAGTACTGGTGGTTTCTCCGTTGATGGTACCGGCTTTCTCGGCCTTTCCCCCAGATCTTCAAATGGTTTCTTAATAAAAATTAGGGAATTTACTTCTAGGTACCTGATCTACTCTAAGACTTCAGGATTAGTAGATTTTGATACATCTACCATTCTCATTGCTAATGGTTGATCCATGCAAATTACTTCCATCATGTGTTTTGTGCAACTGGTCAATGTATATACTCTGTAACAGGTATCACCTTCATCTAGAAAAGACAAAGCCTAGAAGATGTTGAAGGATAATTGATTATCTTGAACTCGTCAAGTTAACTTCCTCTGTTGCACATCTATTAACATTCTCCCAGTTGCTAGGAATGGTCTCCTAAGAATGATAGGAATTTCTTGGTCTTCTTCCATGTCGAGTATTATGAAATTAGCTGGAAATATTAGTTTGTCCACCTTCACCAGAACATCTTCTAAGAGACCCCTCAATGTTTTATTGATCGGTCAGTTAGAAGTAAAGAAACTGTGGTCAGCTTCACCTCTCCAAAACTAAGTTTCTTGTAGACAAATAGAGGCATGAGGTTTACACTTACTCCAAGGTCACAAAGTGCTTTTTCAAAGTGACATTGACTTATAGTGCAAGGTATGCAGAAGCTTCCTGGATCTTTCAAGGTGGTAACTTCTTTTGTAAAATAGCACTACACTCCTCAGTAAGTGCAATTGTCTTAAATTCCTCAAGCTTACGCATATTTGAGAGAATATCCTTCATGAATTTTGCATAACTGGGCATTTGGGCTAGAACGTATGCAAAAGGAATATTGATATGTAACTTTTTGAAAACCTCTAGAAACTTGTCAAACTGCTTGTCTAGCTTTGCCTTTGCGAGTCTCTGAGGGTATTGAACTGGTGGTACATATAGTGGTGGATTATCTAGAAAGCTTATTCTTCCTGGTATCACATCATCCTCCTTCGATTTTTGTACCTCTTCCTTCTATTCTTCTCTGCTTTCTTTCTTTTCTCCGTTATTCTTCTTTTTAATAATAGGATCTTTCAATTCTTTTCCACTTCTTAGTGCAACGGCATTCACATGCTCCCCTGGGTTTCTTTCAGTGTCACTTGGTAGAGGTCCTGGATGCCAGGAATTTAGCATATTTGCAATTTAGCCCGTCTAGATCTCCAAGTTCTTTATTGAGGCTTCTTGGTTTTTGATTGTTGTGTCAGTCCTAGCTATGAATTGAGATGTATTCATGGTTAGTTGAGCCAATGCATCTTCCACATTCACTTTCTGTTGTGGTGGATTTAGTTGTTGAAAAGCTTGTTGATGATAGTTCCTTTACGGCTTAAATGCATTTTGATTGTTCCTCCAACTAAAGTTAGGATGATTTTGCCAACCTGGATTGTAGGTGTTTGAGAATGAGTCATTCCTTTGATTTTTGACATAATGAGCTTGCTTCTGCATCAATGAATGTCCTTCTTGACATTGTGTACTCATATGTGCTCCGCCACATCAATCACAGGCTTTAGTAGGAGTGTTGATTACATTTGCTTGGTTTGTAAATAATGCCACTTGCTTGGATATAGATGCAACTTGAGAAGATAAAGTTGTAAGGACATCCAGCTCATGCACTCCAAGTGCTTTCTTAGAAATATTACATTTAGAAGGCCATTTGTATGCATTGGCTGCCATCTCCTCAAGTATATTGTAAGCATCATCTACATTTTTCCCCATTAAAGATCCTCCAGCTGCAACATCTACAAGAATTCTAGAGATGTGTGTCATCCCACTATAGGAAGTTTACAGTTTCCATCAATTTGGTAACCCATGATAAGGACGTCTCCTTAATAACTCCTTGTATCTTTCCTATACTTCATAGAGGCTTTCTTGTTCATTCTGGGTAAATGAGGCAATTTCATTCCTCAATTTATTAGTTTTTGCTTAAGGAAAGTATTTCTCCAAAAATTTATGCACCATAAGATCCTATATAGTTATGCTCCCTATTAGTAGCGATTGTAACCAACTCTCACTAGTGGAAAAATGGCTTTTTAGACCGGTTAAAATTGACTTTGTAGACCAGTTTTGGATCCAGTCTTGATACAGCCAGTCTTAAAAGTATGTCTCTTTTAAGACCGGTTTGGTAACCGGTCTTAAAAGTCTCAATTTTAAGACCGGTTGTATTAATAACCGGTCTTAAAGTAACAATTTTAAAACCAGTTGTCATGAGCACCAGTCTTAAAAGACATCTTTTGTAAGGCAATTTACATAACATTTTTAAGATCGGTTATAATTATAACCGATCTTAAAAGTTATTTTAAGACAGGTTTAATATATAACCGGTCTTAAAAATTTTAATTTTAAGATCGGTTATATGCGTAACCGGTATTAAAATAACTTTTAAGACCGGTTATTTTTATAACCGGTCTTAAAAGTGTTATATAATTTTTTTAATTGTGTGTGATTAAGTTAGTTACCAGAACACATCCTAGAGTTGCTACCTCCAATGCCATACTTATTAAGTGTCATATGGTGTTCAGTTTGCTTCCACTTACCATGTCCTTTTGCTTTAACCTTTTACTTATCATTTTCTTTTGCGTTAACCTTCTCATTGAATTGGGAACTTGTAACATGTCATATATCCTCATGTATAATGTTTTGTTTAAAACCATCATATATATATGCATTAATGAATTCAACCATGTCAAATCATGAAACCAACAAGTCAATTCATCAAAATATACAAAAACCAAGTTAAAACCAACAAACATGTCAAATCATGCAACCAACAAGATTTGCAACCAACCAACATGTCAATTCGTCAATATATACAAAAAAATTCCTCAGTTTTACAAAAACTCACTGTTGTAAAAGTTCATAAATGAATTTAGTATAACAATTGCGAATGTGCTCAATATCTTCTTCTAGAAAGGGGTCAGCAAGTTCAAACATCTGAAACACCAAAGCTAGGCAAAACATTAACTTCACTTAAAAAAATAAAAGTAATACAAAATTTTTGAAATATATATACATTTACCTCTTCAGTAAGTTTTGTCGTGCCTAAGGTAATAATATTATACATGTGCCTTAGAATATACAACCCACACAAGTTGGACCCCGGTGGTTGCCTACAGGTCTGAAAAATAATATGATATCATTAAAACAAGTATAAAATTAAAGCATGGCTTATTATTGAATACATTCTTAAAACAAACCAACATGTAACTAACCTTTGGCAAGATCCAGGTAGGGTCTTTTACCTCACACATAGGCCTACCACAAGCAACGTGTTGGAATGTTCGCATAGCCTTATATCATCAAAATCACAAAGGTTACTTATTTTACACAAATTCCATAAATTTTGCACACGAAAGGTAATTAATAATACAAGAAAACTTACGCGTTCAAGCTCTTCTTCAATTTACTAGTTGGCTTGCTGAGGTGGAGGGAGCATAAGAGGATGACAGAATAACTCTTGTTGCACAAAATAACCAATTCCCAATGATCACTGAAACAAGGGAAACTTTTAAGCAAATATAAAACATTATGTATATTATGAAATATAAATTTGTTTATTACCTATACAAATATGGAGCCAAGAAACACTTAATTGAGGTTTCACTAAGCCTGTGCGATAAGTATGTGTGTCTGATAAAAGCAGTGGTCCCTTTGTCGTAGAGTTGAACTGGGCATGGGAGTCCAAATTTATTGGTTTTTCCAGAGTCAACCAACATACGATACATACACCTACAATAATTCAAGCACGGACATTAAATCGAAGTTTAACGGCGTAATTTGTAAAATATTAACTTCCAATTTGAGAAGATATTTACATCAAAAAGAGCTGGACAATCAAAATTGTAAGCTGCTGTAGAGGAGCTACTAGAGACATTAAATCATCCCTCTCAAGATAGCATTGCGCCCCTGACTTGCCAATAGCTGACTCAGTAGACCAATCTCTTGTTGCAAAGGACATATATGCTATCAGAATCACTTGCTGCATGACATTCAATGGAGGCCGTGAAACATCTTGAGTGGAGGGAGGTGGAGATGGAGGTGGCGGGGATTCCTCATCTCGATCAGAAACAAGGTTCTTTGGCCACAAGATGAAAGAGTTAATGACATCGCCTACAACCTTGAAGTCATCAACAGGGATAGGGAGAGGTGCATCTGCAACGATCACCTCTTCAACTGCCACTCTAACTTGATCATCCTTTATTTCTTGGTGGTGGACAATTGATCCCAAGTTGTGCACTCTCCCCCGTGCAACCAATCATCTCAGAGGATCCTTCATACACAAGTCACAAGGCTCACCAATTTCTTTTTCAGGACCCTCTAATGACTGACCAATGCAACTCCCTCTAGTGCTCTGTTTAGGGTTTAGGGAATGAGCCTGGGGAGCACTAGTATCTGCTTGTCTTGTGCTCGTCATGATCATCCATTCCTCCTTTATCTTGCTGAAACTTTCTTCAAATCGTGCATCATATGATGCTTCCGCCTCTGCCCTAGCTTCCACCATCATAGTGGCCAATATACACTCCATCTCCTCCCTAGTCACCATACTACTTGAGGAACGGCGTGGGGATTGTAACCCCCTTCGTTATTATCATTCGAAATACATGATTATGACAAATTAGAGACCAATGGAAATTCAAAATGCATTTTAAATCCCATCTTTATAGTAAGGTTTTCAAACAACATCTTTTAAAATCTAATACACCTGGTCTCATATTCGCATTTAGAATTCAATTACCTCACGAAGATAAATCATATCCAAATATATCAGAGTGCACAACACAATCCCCGGCAAACCCCAGGTTCCATATATTCTTTAAAGAGTATACAAACTCCTATTTAGGGGATTACACAATATCATCCTTGATATATACCCAAATACACATCCCAAATCCAAGGACGAATACAAATTATACAACACTTTCAATCTATGATAACCAAATACTAACTAATGCTCCTAACCAGGAACTTAACCCGCCCTTGGTTACTTGCTTCTTCTTGAACCGCTTGCCTAGTCTGAAATGTTAGTCATAGGAAAGAATGAGATTCAAGAGAATCCCAGTAGTAACAAATCACTCATACAGTATACAAACATATAGCAGTAAGATCATGTTAAGCAACATCACAATGATTCATGGCTCACGTCACAAATGACAGCACTCATGGCTATAAACGATACGCATCAACTTTCGCTGCAATCTCTATGCGTCAGCTTTTGCTGCGATCTTAAAGTATCACAATGTGTTCACAATACATGACAAACATACATACAATGTTTCACACACGGTATAAGAGAAAGAGTCACTACCTTATTCTTTCCACGTGTGCTCTGGCACAAATAAATCACAATCAGGGCAAATACCAAATCCTGACAATCAAATCAAGGACATAGGGTTATTCCCTTTACCAATTCCTCAACTTCCAAACATCAAAGTTGGTTATCATTTAAGACCTTTAGGTGGCTACTATAAGTAAAAACATATGCTTAAAGGCTTGGGAAACACTTGACCAAATATCACCTTTTAAAAGTCCAAAATGCTGGTTTTCGGGGGTTAGCCATGGCCTACAAATCCACTGCCCGTGGCCAAGAAAATCCTATTTCTTGGCTGAACTTCCAAAAATCATAACTAATTCCAAAAAAATTGAAATGAGGCGATTCCAAAGCCAAATGAAAGCTATTTAAGTCCTCTTCCTAGGAAAAATATTGTCCATTACTAGAAATCACCACAAAAATACAGAATTGCACAAAACTCAAAACTGTTCCAAAACAGAGTTCAATTTTAAACTTTGGACAACCATAACTCACAATACACAAAACGAAATGATATAAATTATATGTCCATTTTGAGCTTGGGATGTTAACTTTAAAAATGGAAAGTTTCATAATTTTATGACATCATCTGCCTATTCAAAACGCCAACACAAATAGACTGCCCATAATAGACTTTCAATGGCAGCATTTCCATTTTTTGGCGTATTTGCTTCCATTGATCCCAATTTCATACCAAACTTCATTCCCACACAAATTTTCACAAGGAATCCATTGGAAACACCAAATCAATAAAATTCAAATCATATTGACATGTTACCACAACATGTCACACAAATCACAATTCAAACCACACATTGCACCACTTTCCATTTCAAATTCCCAAACCAAAACCAATGACATCAAAACACAACTTGACATCATTTTCAACAAAAAACACAATCCAATTCTTCCAATTCACAAATATACCAAAATAAGGGCAAAAACCATAATTTCGAAAGCTCAACCAAAAGTCACAATATGTAGATCAAAAGAGAGCTCTTACTCACCTCTTCCTCTTTCCCAAACTAATTCCTTGATTCTTCATCTTTCCAAATTTCCACATGCTCCCAAACACCTTCTTTCTCAAATCTAAAACCATAGAGATGAAGTTCTCATCACAATGAACAAGATTAGTGAAGAGGATTTAACCATTAGAGGCCATTACACAAGCCAAAACTCACCTTGTTTCTTTCTCTTTACTCCCCCCAAGCTTGCATCCATGGAGAATGGATAGAGAGAATGGAAGAAGATGAAGAAGCATATTTTTTGGGCTGCCAGTAGTCTTAGCCAAAATTAAAAGATAGGAGAGAGGGAGAGTGAGTTGAAATCTTGACCCAAGATCAAGGGTCCACATCTTGCCAAGTGTCACTTTCTTAAGCCATCTTCCATTAGCTCACATACACACACATAAACTTGATTCCACCCTCTGATATCTACACAAATCAATCTCAACAATTGATCTTTGAGTTACCAAAGAGCTTCCTCTTCGGTAACCGATCAATTGGTCAGTAACTTTACCATTTTGCCTCTGATTATGGTAATTCCTCTTGAATCACCACCAATTACATTTTCTCTTTCATTCACACCATACATACGCCCTCCTCCTTATTTTTATTCAATTTAGATGTTAATCAATAATTGAACTCAAATACAGGGTTTCGATACTGCTCATAACACAAGGGACTACAATCCACACCATATTCTCCAAAAGGGTTTATTTATCACTAATTACATCCACTTTTGGAGTCATTAACCTTTAATCGAATTTAGGATCCTGCTAAACTAGGGCTTAGAAGTCCACTTAATCTAGGCTTAATCTCCAGCCTTAAGTTTCAAAATTTGAGGTATTACAGGAGTGCTTCAAAGTAATCCCCTATGCCTACCCCTCCTATAATCTCCCTGACATGGCCGGGATGCTCAGGTTTTCCTGTAGCTACGGTCAGGATGTCATTCCTCCCATTCAACCTAAACTATCCCTCAGCTTGTTTTTTTAAGCTCCTCCTATAAGACACAGATGACAAATGTTGGCAATGAAATTTGTTTACTAAATAATTATAACAAGTCAACAACAATACTTACAATTTTCTCACCGACAAATGAGATTGTTCACTCGTATAAGACCCGCTCCTCTTTTGGAGAGCGAACAACCACTTCTCTTCACAGCGTATCAGAGATGATGGAGAAAGAAGAACAGAAGGATTGGATTGAGCTGCTTCTTCCAATCTCTTCCGTTTGGCCACCAACAAATCTTTTTCAGCCTTTGCATAACCCACAAGACATTGTATGGGGGCAATCATTCTTTCTACCACTCCCTTAGGCCTTTTTCCTTTTTTCCTGCGAATAAGAAATCAAAATTAAGTCATTGTAAATCAATAAAAACAATTCATAATTCATAAGCAAATTAAATGCAAAATAAGTCAACTCGCCAATGCTTCTGGAGTAGTCTGAAGCCGTCTAAATTCTTGCCAAGTTTGTTTGTCAATAAAAGAATACTAATCGCACAGATTAGGACGAGGCTGACCTTCTTCCACCTCGATAGACTTGTCTTAAACTTCCTCTAGTGTTTATCACAATACGTCATTGTCTTGTCATACAAGACTTCACTCACAGGAATGTCGTAAGTGAGTTGGATAGTTTCCTAAATATGTCGCTTCACACTTTTATCCATATTTCTCCACTGCTCTATCAAGATGCTAGGCTTGTTGCGTGCTAGGAGGCCGAAAAAACTCCTATACAGGCTTGCATTAGGCTCGATTGGTTTCCAACAACTATCAAACTCAATCGGAATCTTTTCCTCTGTATTTTGATTGAGAGGAATGTCTCTCAATTGGGTGGCTCTCCTACCCCTTCGTTTAGGCCAGTTATGTGGCTCACTGTGTTCCTAGCTAGGAGCATTGCTAGGCTCGCTTTGATTTGGATTAGTTGGATCGGGAGTACCCTCACTAGGATGAGTCATTGTCTAAAAACACTTTAAGGACACTATTTAAGAATAGCTAGTGATGGTTTAAGGAAATTTTGCTATACGACAGTATCTACAAAGGCATCTTTCAAAAGCAATTCCCAAGTTATGCAAACATGAACAAATAATTAATTGCAATGCATAAGTTGAACATGTATGCAAAAATAAGAGGCAATGTCAGCACAAGTTGAACAAAGTTGAACATAAAAGCATTAGGAGGCAGACTCAGAAGCAAAAATAGGAGGCATGTTTGAACAAGTTGAACAAACATAAATACATTAGGAGGCAGACTCAGAAGCAACACCAAAGTTCATATCAAGCAATATTAGCACTACCTTATCCAGAGTTTTACTATACTGAACATGCAAAAATACAGAACCAAAATTGAACCCTTCTTATACACGACCAAAATAAACCCAAGTCCACAGAAGCATAAAGACATTAACCTCAGACATACATGCATTATGTAAAACTCTTCAAAATAATTAACGGTACCTTCAACCTTTGCTTGAGGATCCTCTTCTTTCTCTGGATTTGAACAGTCTTTGGCCACTTTACGATTCGAGTAAGGTCTCTCTTAGGAGGCAATGGACACTTCTGAAAAGTGGGTTGATGACTTGCTGCAAGAATCAAACAAAGAAAATGGAGGCCAAGTCATCTCACAATTTCAATGAAATACCCAAAAATGAAACCATTAATTTAATTGAACGCCTGGCAACTGAAACACAAACCTAACAATAAAAATGAGGTTGACAACGAAACCAATAGGAGGGAAAAAATGATGATAGCCTTACGGCAATGTATTCAACTGTAAATCTCCGTTGACAGTAGTGAAGTTAAGGACTGAGGAGAGAAGGGGAAAGGAGTAGCTACCGCAAACCGACGAAGGGGTTTTGCTGATGTGCTTGAGTCTCAAATTTCAGAGTTAAAATTAGGAACGTTTTGAAATCCAGGTTAGTTTTAAGACCGGTTGTAATTAACAACTCGTCTTAAAAGTAATATTTAAGATCGGTTTTAATTAGAAACCAGTCTTAAAATTAATATTTAAGACTAGTTATTAATAAATAAACAATCTTAAAAATAGAAACTTTTTAAGACTGGTTATTAAATAATAACCGGTCTTAAAGTTTTAATATTTAAGACTGATTTTCATGTACAACAGGTCTTTAAAATAATAACCATTTTATTTTTTTAATTGTCTTTAATTCAGATAATATTTTCTAGACCGGTTATATTTAGAACCGGTCTAGAAAATATATTACATGTATTTATTTTTTTAATTGTATATATTTTAAGACTGGTTTTTATTATAACCGGTCTTAAAATTACTTTTAAGACCGGTTTTAAACATAACCAGTCTTAAAAGTATTTTTAAGACCGGTTATAAATATAACCGGTCTTAATATTTCAACATAATTACAAAAATGCCACCGATCATATTTTTAGGACCTTATCTGACATAACCGGTCTAAATGTTCTGATCTAAAAATCCTTTTTTGTACTAGTGTCTTAGCCTTATCCCTGAGTGAGAAGGGAAAAGTCTAAGTCTAATGGCATCATCAGTAACACCATTATGCTTGAATGTGTCGCAAATTTCTAGGAAGTTGGCTATATGTGCATTAGGATCTTCTGTTGGTAAACCACCAAGCTGATTTTCTTTCATCATCTGGATAATTGCAGGCTTGATTTCAAAGTTGTTAACTGCTACTGGCGGTCTTCGGATTCCAGAATTTGTCCCCATGACTATTGGTATTGCATAGTCACAGATTGTTTTGGTATCTGTTGTTTCTCCCTCTGGATTTTCCATTGGATTGCTTAGAATTGACGTAGACTACTTCCAAACTCTTTGATTTCTTCGACAAGTTCTTTCAATCTCAGAATCAAGAGGTTATAGTTCAATCTCCTTCGATCTAGTCATACACTAAGCAAAAGCCTGAAAAGAAACACAAGACACCAAAAAAGAAAAAAAACAAATATAGTATAAAGACCAAATTAGTATTAAAATTACTTGGCATTGATATTAATGACAACAATCCCCGGCAACGGCGCCAAAAACTTGTTATGAGTGTCAATGGTCTATTAAAAAGTGCAAGTATACACTATCGTAAACAAGTAATATAGAAGCGAGTAAAGTATCGTTTCCTCTAGGATTGATCACTAAGTACCAAAATAAGAAATTTTAACTCTATTGAGTCGATCGACTAGTTGGTGATTGAGATTACAAAATTAAAAATGATTAAATATGAATGCAAATGATATGAAACAACTATGAGAAAAAGTTCTATGGATCATATTTCACTTATCAAATTCTGGATTGAATCACCTATCTATTTTATTTCAATTTATTCCACATGATTGATAGCTGAGTTTCCCTCATTTAATTACTAGCCTCTTCTAAGGTCAGACAATTCTATAATTAATTGCTAATCCAATATATTCCTATATGAATTCAATCAATTAATCATGCATTAAGATTTATGAAACTCATTAAGACTACATAACACATATGAATATATTCATATTTCATATGCAAGTTATGGTTTTAATTAAGAATCATAATTAAAACTCAATCATGAAGGAAAAATTAAAACTAGATTTAATAAGTTAAGATTCAATACATCATTAGTAAGCTACATCATCACCCTACGAAAATAGAAATTTAGCTCATGGTGAAATTAAAAACAAAACCAAAATAAATTGAGAGCGTCATAAATATTGCATAAAACTTAAATATTAAAATCTAAAACATAAATATACAACTAAAAGATGCATGAAAATGGAGAAAATCTAGCCGTCCCTTTAGGAGGTAAAACCTTCCATGTAGGTAGCAACCTATACCATCCATAAATGAGGACTACCTAAGCTTTTCATATAGAAGGCATGCAAGAAACAAATACAATGTATGAAATTAACTCTAAAATGGTGTTTATAGAGAGAAGAGGAAAGAAATGGATATGAAATGGTGTATATTAAATGTGAGGGAGAGGATGGTTATATATAGGGAAGAATGGAGTATGGTAGATGAAGTAGTACGTGAAATGGAAGATGAGGTGGTAGATAAAGTAGTAGGTGAAAAGAAAGATGAGGTGGTAGATGAAGTAGTAGGTTAAAAAAGAAGATGGAATGGTTGGTGGAAAGGTAAATGATTCTCGCTCTCAAATTCCAAGCAAAATTCGAAACCCTTGGAGATAGAAGAGGGTTTTGGTCTCAACATAAAAGTTGTAGAGCTCTTTCTTAGCTTTTTATGCATATATAGAACGTCCCAATCTGATATCTAAAGCTCTAGATATTGCCTGAAAACTGAAAAAGGGTCTGATTTAGTGTTTTTTCAAGAAATTCTAATTTATGCCCAAATCATTATTTATTTATTAATTACATCCAAATTCATTAAATTGGGCTCAAATATCATCCACAAAATCATCATATAAGGAAAAATAAATATGCAAATATTTTACTTGTCATAGTGTTATATAATTAATCACTCGACGTTATTACACAACGATTCAGCACGTAAATAATTCTTCTCTTGGCACAGCATCTTGCACTTCTCTTCAGTGATCCGCTGCCTATGCGGTTGGTGAAGGAGAGTGAGATTCAAGAGAATCTTAGTAGCAAACAGTACTAACAAAAGCATACAAGAAATGATTTGTGCATGACATATGCTTGCTTATATAAATTTATGGCAACATAATGACATATATGCATGCTCAATGTTTAACACATTTACACTAATAGCCATAGTTAAGTAAAATAGAGCTTCACTTGTTCACATATGCTTCATACAATTCACCAAAGCAACCAACACATCAATACACAAGCACAAATATCCAGTTATGCAAGTTAGGAAAGTTCCTTACCTTTTGTCTTCTAGTTCCCTCCTTGCACCTTTTCTTCCAACCATTAAAGCTTCTTGGAAATTCTTTCACTTTTCTTCTATCTTGACTTCTCATGACCCTAGATAAATGGTCATATTATTAGAGCGATGATAAATAAATATCCAATGGGCAACTTTAGTACTTGTCTTTATTCTTTGGGCCTATACTTGTCCCAAATTTTAATAACCCAAGACACCTTGGTTGGTTAACCTTAAAGTTAACACATTAGGCCCCATGGGTATTTAATGAGCCCACACTAACTTTTTGGGCTTTATTTAACCATTGAAATTCAAATTAATTATCAATTGCCCTTACTTTCTTATTTTAGCCTAATTACCAAAATCTATCGGAATTTTCAATAATCGGTGAAAATTCATAACTAATTGTACAGATATCCAATTGTGATTATTCTAAAGGCTATGTGATCCTGATCAGTCTAGTTTTAGGGACAAATATAGCCATTATAATTCTGGATGCACATCAATACAATATATCACTTAATTGATCATTGCCCCCAGAATTCACCAGTTTTCCAGACCAAACTTTGAAAATTCATAATTAATTCTACAAAAATCTAAATGGGTTGCTAGTTAAGTCCTCTTTAAGGGAAAAATATCACAAAGCATCAATTAAAGCCACATAATTCCCAAAAATTCACCAAACTCATACTGTTACAGATTTCATTCCAGAATTAAGGTTAAACTTTGAAAAATCATAACTTTCAATCTACTAGTCCAAATGGCTTATACTACCTATCAAATTGAATCCTAGGATATCTACTTTAATTTTGTAAAATTTCATAGCATTTAGACTAAGTTTCACTTATCAAAAACATGTTGCAAGTTCTCTCCCTCCAAAAAATGAATTGAGGCAGACTTGAAATAACTTCCAAAATAATCATAAATCATTATTTAACCATGAACACATGATTAAACCTCAAAAATTCCCCCTGGACAAAAATGAATAGTACCTTAACCCTCATGAAACTCATCCGAACAACAAACCATTCAGTTCAAAATGAAGCCTAAGCTTACCTCTACGCGTTTTCGCAACCGATTCAGAAATCTGGCAGTACTTCCGCAAGCAAGACGGCACCAAAAACCTCTAAACGAAAATCCAAAACTATAGAAATGAACCTTAGGATGAGTAGAAGAAGGTTTATGAAGGGTATTTTGAGAGAAAAACCCGATTCGGTAGTGTTTTAGCGGATTGAAGTTCTTAGAAAATGCTATTCATCTTCATCTCTCTTCTACCAATTTTTGTGATATTTTTGGAAATTTTTCTAATTTATTTAAGTGGCTGGCCGAAATTTATGGCTCGGGAGGAGTCTTGGAGAAATATGCCATGCGTCAGATTCCTACGGAGCCATTTCTCCGATGATCCAATGATTCAGTGACATGTGCCACTTACTTTAATAAAGTGGGTCCTACCGCTTTTCTCGAGCCTTTAGCCGTCCAACTTGTCAGGGAAAGTAGGAGTCTAATGATTTTCCCCAGCTCCCAGGCTCAGTGTTTGAGAAAGCTAGTTAGGTGACCGGACTGAAGACCGGTGAATTTCCCCAATTTGGGGTATGGTGGCACCCCCCGATGATGGCTACTCAAAAGGCATAAAGGTGATGGTAATGATAAGGGACACTTGTCACCTCCTTACTCTTCCAACACAAAAGTGTCAATGTCCTTTGTAATGATTAATGGACATTTGTCATCTTGTTTAGCCAACACAAAAGCTAGTCATGATTGTTTACTTTATTAAAACTATTTTAATGAAGTTACTTTATTAGTGTTTACTCGGAATTCACCCCAAGACTTACTTGGGTTGCTTCACGTATACCGAGACACGCCAAATGATGTCAAGTCAGAGTGTGTGTGTGTGTGTGTGTGTGTGTGTGTGTGTGTGCCCCACATGGCACCACACACCGGCGTTCACTCTAAAAACGTAGGGTACACATGTCTGCCCTGAAAATGCCATGTACACACCTACACTGGCATATTTCGCTCAACCAATTAGTCTCATACCTCATGACATAGCTGGGTGGCATCTTTCAAGCAACCCATGGCACCATATATGTGTCTCGTGTATATCTACACCAACACTTAATCATACTGCCTACAAATACAGAGCCCTCTACTCGGTAGGGCCAAATCACATGTCCCCTAGAGTCTTTATATCTCTCAACATTCTTGGGAGTCTTCCCAAACTATGCTTAGTAGTTTGTCTGATATAAGCTTATCCTCAAAGTCCTAAGCCCAAAATTTGGGATATTACAAAACAAGCTAAAGAAATAGGCAATGGTAAATGGAAGGACAAATGAACACCTTATGGCAACATTTATTTTGTTATATGTTGTTGATTGCTTAACAAATTCCATATATGAATTGTATAAATTGAATATGGGAACTTGGCATGTATATTTGGATATATAAGTATTAGTGATAAGTAATTATAAGTATGGTAAACTTGTCACTTAAATCTTAACTTTGCACTTAATAAGTATGGCCTTGGAATCAGCTTCTAAGATGTGTAAAGATTACTCTCAGGTATACTAACATAATCAAAAGATAAGCAAAAAAAAAAAATAAAATAAATGACACTTTTTAGACCGGTTATTCAAACTACTGGTCTAAAAAGACACTAAGAGTGTCTTTTTACACTGGTTGCTTAACCGGCCTAAAAAATATCAAACTTTTTAGATTAGCTGTATCAAAATTTCATCTAGAACCAGTTTAAACAGTCATTGTTACCTTGTTTTAAAAAATCATTTTTCCACATAATTGGCAGCCATGCCAAGACCAATGTGGCCTTGGCGCCTATATAAAATTATGCACGCACGTTTTTTCATGTCCATATGATTAAAAAGACACATGTTGAGCAAATGCATGTATTATAGGTTAAGAATGTAAAAATTTAAGTTATGATTATGAATGTGTGAATAAATAATATATATATATATATATATGTTCAAAATTTACATCAATCAAATATCTAAAGCCATTCTCTTTATTATAATAATTTAATTTCCTTAATTGTAGGAGCCGAGGAGACATTTAGCTGCACTTTATTTATTTATTTTTATAATTATCATTGTTATCATATGTGCATTATATTGCTCATCCCTCTTTCTTTTGATTAATTTTATTTTTAGTTTTCACTTTCTCATATTTAATTAAATCATGGAGTTCCATTTATTAATTGTTTGTTTCATCTTGCTAGCTAATTTAAATCATCTTCCAAAATATATAGATAACTAAAATATTTTAACGAGAAATTAATTGTTTGTGGAAATATTGATTTGAAAATAAGTCTTTTAAATTTAAATCCTATTTTGAGTAAATTTCTCCGTATTCCAATATAATCACATCATAAATCCTAATTTTCATAAAAATATTTTTATTCAACTCAAATCAATATTAGTAATTATTTACTACTTTTGAAGTTTGCACCTATTCCTTCATAAGAAATAATTTGATACCTTAAATTAAAAATATATAGTTCAACTCCATTTATATCTTGTTTTAGGATTAATCTTTCTTGTACATTTTCAATTATATTTCATTCATTTGTCAAATATTATATCTCTAGAATTCAAGCAATAAATTTAATTTACTTCACACCTCGAGTTGATTAATAAATTAATTCCACACAATATTACTTAAATTTCAAAAAAAAAAACCTTAGAATCCGAGGTTATATTAGAGAGCCTTAGAAGGCGCTTGACAAGCAAACACCTTCCAAGGCAGCACTATTTTTTTTTACAAAAAAAAAAAATTGTCTTATTAGTAAACCTTAGAAGGTACCTTTTGAGAAAGCGCCTTTAGAGGACCTTGGAAGGCGCGTGACAAGTAAGCGCCTTCCAAGGCAACGCTTTTTTTTTTTTTAAAGAAAAATTAGGCCAATTATGGTTCTTACCTAAAAAGCGTTATAGCTGACACTTTAATTTTTCTTTTTTCAAAAATAAATGTCTTGTGTGGGGCTTATTTAGAAAAGTGTCACACAGGTCTAACATTAGCTATGACACTTATAATAGAAAATGTCATAGCGCCAATGAGGTTTGGCACAGTTGGTTAAGGTCTTGTCACCCCGATCATAAGGGAGTGTGTTCGAACCCTCTGACCGATGGGGAGACCTCATTGGTAGGCGATCTCGTAAGTCCCTTGTAAGCGCTCAAAGAGCCCTGGGGCTGTGCCCTGGCTTTGGTAGGGGACTGGTGTCGAACCTACCTAAACTTTTTATAACCAAAAAAAAAATGTCATAGCCTCTAAGCATTTTTTTTCACAAAAAAAAAAAAACAATTATATATGGTACTTCTTTAAAAAAGTGTTATAAGAGGGGAGTTACTGAATTCCTCTTTTGTAATAGTGAGTTCAGAAAGGTTTAGTGTAAAGTTTCAAAGATTAGAGGAGTGAATAAGATTTTTGTATAAATTAGCCTAATTATTTTAGCCAAGTGGGGTTACGTAGTGGCAACCATGGAGGTGGCCTAGTGAATTGTGTGAGTACTATCTTTGCTGAGAATTACTCCTTTCAATCCTAATTATAAGATAAATTTAACTTTTTTAAAGAAATTAAGGAAGCTGATTAAATTACTTTAGAGTATTTATATTTATATTTTTACTTCAAATTAATTAGTTTGACTAATAAATTAATATATAATCTAAAGATACATAACATATGATATGATTAAGTAACTTATTTAGCTTCCTCAATTTTTTTAAAAAAAGTCAACTTTATCTTATAATTAAGATAAGAGATAGTATAAGATTTTAATTATCTGAACCTTTCATATGACGCATGAAATGCAAAGAAGCTTTCGTCACTTTAATGACGTTGGGTACGAAGGATTTTCAACTAAAGAATGGAAGTGCATGAAATTCAACACTACTGTGCCACGTGTTCGGATGTGATTGGTCAGACCTTGCATTGAATGCCTGGGCTATTGCCTACTTAATCCTTTCTTTGCTTTCTTGCGCAGTCCCCCAATTTCATTACTCTCTTCGCCTTTTTGCCCCTTTCTGTTAAATATTACAATCAATTTCTTCTTCTATCATTTTCATCCCTCAGATCTGAGCTCTTCTCATTATTCAGCCATGGCTGAAAACGTACACTTCCGTCTGATCTCTTCAATCCTCTCTCTGTTTTTTTTTTCCTTCGGTTTAATCATACATATATGAAATTATATATGAATCATATCAGATCGATCCTGATTCTGTTCCTTCCCGGTGATTATGTTAATTAGGTGACAATAATGAGGCTCAAGGTTGATCTACAGTGTGAGAAATGCTACAAGAAGGTCAAAAAGGTTCTCTGTAAATTTCCTGGTAAGTTTGATCTCTCCGTACTCGAAACTCTTTGTATGTCTCTCTCTCACCCTCTCTTCTTTTTCTTTTTCATTCTCTTTTGCTATTTGGAGTGATGTTGGTGATGAAAAATTTGCATGCTTTTGATTCATTCAGAATCACAAAATTGAGTTCATCTTTTGGGGATTTGTGTGGTTTTTGTTATTTTATGAACAACAGAAATTCGAGACCAGGTGTTCGATGAGAAGAAAAACATTGTGACCATCAAAGTGGTGTGCTGTAGCCCAGAGAAGATAAGGGATATGCTTTGCTGTAAAGGTTGTGGTGCCATCAAGAGCATCGAAATCGTGGAACCGCCAAAGCCCAAACAACCTGAGCCGAAAAAGGAGCCGCCACCAGAACCAAAACCAGAACCAAAACCAGAACCTCAACCTGAACCAAAACCAGAACCAAAACCCGAACCTAAACCAGAACCACCGGTGATCCCGGTTCCAATTGGAACGTGTTGTGACCCATGCTCTAGAGGAAGGCCCGGTGGGCCATGCGTCGAGGGACATGGTCGAACGTGTTGTGTTCCATGCTCTGAAGGAAGGCCCGGTGGGCCATGTTTTGTGGGATACGGTAGACCTCCACCATGTTACGAAGGGTATTTTTATGCGAGGCCTGTTTATGATATCCGTGGTGGAGGACGACCTTGCTATGTGCGCTGCTATGATCAATACTTCAACGAAGATAACTCAACAGGGTGCACAATAATGTGAGTGAAAGGCTTGTTGATGTGGCCTTGTATGGAGAATAACTAATAATGTTATAGCCATATATAGAGTCATATATATGCATAAAGTGGATCCTCATGAATCTAATCAAACTTATGTTATTTGTTTTTTGTAATAATAATAGTGCAATTATTGACCGTACGTGTTTCATATGAAATGGAAACATCGGGTCACAAAAATAAGGGCTAATTAATTCCAGAGTTTTATATTATGTTTCACTGTCGTTTGGATAAATAAAGCATTTTGAGAGGATTTCATTTGAGATTTGGAGAATATGCTGATATATTTTCGGTTTGTATTCTTTTTAAATTTATCAATTGCTATCCGATACTGTTAACAACCGATTAGTTTAATTTTGATAATGTAGGCACATAATGGGAATAACCTCACTAAATCCAAGTCATTGTCAGGATTGTATGCCTGAAGATCAGAGATGAGGCTACTAGTTGATATGGATCGACTCACAGTCAATCAATTCACATTATAGGTGGTTTTTCAATTTGTATTCTCATACTTGATAGTTATATATATGCCAAAAAATGATGAATTGAACTACAGGGGGGGGGGGGATTATCAAGCGTCACGTTCTCCCGATTAAAAAGGATGTGCGTGTTTGTTTCGCTGTTTGCGTGCTCAATCGGATTTAAATAGTGGCGCAAACGGACTTAAATAGTAAAAAGTATAAAATTGGTGTTTGTTTCAACGATTGGATTTAAGGTGAAAAAAATCATAAGTTGGAAAAAATCATAAGCCTCAAAATGAAATTTATTGGAGCTTATATGCGTGTGTGTGCAAAATAATATTTATAGGGGTATTTTCATATTTTTAGGGATCAATAAGGTACACAAAAATTCTTTTTATAAAAAATGTTCTAAATAATTTTCTCTTTCTTTAAATAGTAATCTTCTTCTAATTAGAGAATACTTTGGGATAAGAGTTTAGACAAGTTTTGATTTTTGTTAATATATGACTGTAGAAATGTAAAGAATAATTAATAATTAATTTTAATCAGTTTAGATTTATTATTGAGTTGTTTTATGATTTTATAGTCAATTTTTTTTATAAACATGTCATAAATTAGTTTTTATATTGTGTTTTTACCCATTAAATTTAGTTTAAATAATTTATTTGGATTATTGGAGGTATTATTGAGTTTTTAATCAGTTTATTTTATTAGATTTTGAGCTATGTGAAAAAATGAGTTAGGATTTAATATTTAAATTAGAGTTTGATATAATTTACAAGATTTAAGCTTAAGGTGCACAATAGAAAAAACTTTTAGAGTGTACCAATTTAAATTAAAGTTTGATATAATTTTATTAAAATTGTACCATTATCAAATTTTCAAAGTTAATTTTTAAGAAAATTGTGAAAAAATCCCTCTGTGTGTAGATATCTTCCCAGGTCCCATTAGCAATTAAGTTGCCAATGAGGACTTTTTTCACAATTATCCCTTTATTTTTTCATTTTTCATAATTTTTACAATTTTTTCTCTTAAATAATACAAAAGCCATTTTTGCAAAAACCAAACCAAACATCATTCACTTTTACATAAGTTAATTATCCAATCGCCAATTCAAACACTCGTCATTTTACCCAATCTAACTTTTTTCCAATTTTAAGATTCTATAAATCTAAATAAAAATAAGTCACTTATCCAATCATCAATTCAAACACAGCCAATAACTATAACTTGCGATGAGGTTTGATACAAGATTAAGATATGAAACAGATTTGACAGTGATGTGAGCGCTTTTATAATTTTCGAAAGTTTAGATAATTTGTTAATATCGTAAACCTTTAAAATGCAAAAACAATGGAACAAGTTTGGTGGGAAAATAAATATGGAAGCCAGGTGATGGATATCGATTTGTCCACAGAAAGGGATGCCGAAAGACGCCAAAGGTTCTGGCGTCAAAATCACAGCGAAAGCCTGCGTCAATTATATTATGTCACTTTATTTCATTGCTTTTCTCCAGTCATCGCACAAAAAAGCCCACGTCCATTTATTCATCATTCCTTCACACACAAGTTTTTTTCCAATGACCGTGACCTGCTGCTCGAAGTTTGGCGGAGGACAATTTCAATGGAAGCTTGACTTAGTTGGGAAGCAATTCGTGAAGAGCACAGCGGAGGCTAGAGCTTAGAATTTATATTTGAAGACCGTAAGATAGTGTTTTTCCTTTTATCAATTTATTTCAAAACTAAGGATTATTTAATTTTAAATAATTTTAAATTATATTAATTGAGAATAATCTAGTTTTATATTGTAAACATATTTTTTTTAGATTAGCTTGATATTTAAGTTAATTTTGTGTTAATACAATTGCTGAAACTTTTATTTGCAAACCTTTAAATTGTCAATTGAATTATTAATTAAATTTTGATTATTAATTTAATTGTCAATTTGGTTTATCCTCTTGATTGTTTAATTAGGTTGATTAATTATCTGGTTATTTAATTAGGCAATTATAAACCAGATTTCCAAAATTATTTTGAAATTAATTGTGATTGGTTTTTAATGGATTTAATTAACCCACATTTATTTCATTATGAGTTTTCTAGTGGATTAAATGTTATTGAACTTGAAGGTTTCCCAAGTTTCAATTAGGTGATTAAATATATTAATTCCTATCTTTTATCAATCTCCCCTTGATCTAATTAATTAATTTGGGCTAAAAAAGCTAACTACATATAAATCCTAAATTATTCCCTCCACCATCCCAGAAATAAGCATTCTTTACTTTTTCTTATTTAATTTTCTTTGCTATTAGTTTATTTCTTTTCCTAAGGATTTTAATCCCCTTTTTAACAAAAAAAAAAAAACCCCAAAAATTAACTTTGCATTCATTTAGGTTAGTTTCATTCTCATATAAGATTTAAAATCATTTATATTTTATATTTAGGTAGTAGTATCTTACATTCTAGTTTAAGTCTATTTCATTACATTTTTCACCATGTAAACATCAAATAACCTACATCATCTGAATTAGTAAAACTTAAACAACATGTCCTCATGCAGAAGAACAACAACTACAACCATAACTTCTTACAAACAGCCATAAAAAAAATTTGTTCACATAGTTATTATATTACATCTGCTTCAATTAACTGGAAGCACGTGATCTCGAAGCATTTCCTCCTCATGATGCAGAACCTCTGAGAAAGAAGGATTAAAAAAAAAAGGAAAATTATACTCAAGTCTCAAGAAAGGAAGAAAATGAAAAAATGATTTTATTAACAATCCCATGAGCAGGTATTGACAACTTCATAAGACCATTTTTTCATTTTACAAATTTAAGGGACCATTTTTTTTATTTTTTTTATTTTTTTAGAACTTGAGTGTAATTTTCTCTTAAAAAAACCTTAGGTGGTACTACAATATGAGACTATAAAAGGTTCACCTATAAATACAACGTACAAAACATGATAATAAGTAAACATCACGAAGATACCACATATATCTAGAACAAAAGACACGGCTAGAGTGATGTAATCAAGTAAAATAAAATGACATATAAAAAAAAAAGAAACACTACAAACGAAAAAAATGGGTAAGTTAAAGGACAAAAATAACAGAGACATATCCATACCAACAATACCCAACTCCAGAGGAAGGCCCTGCACAAATTTAGAGCAAGTCACAAGATTAAAACAATGTTTAGGCAGCAATTTAATGTGGCACTTCAATGTGTGTTTAGATTAGCTTTTTTTAATAGCTTTTACGACTTATGAGGTAAGTGTGTGAGATGAGTTTTGTCTCGGGTTCTGCAAACCAT
Organism: Inga laurina; assembly: GCA_963855925.1. Lineage (NCBI taxonomy): Eukaryota > Viridiplantae > Streptophyta > Magnoliopsida > Fabales > Fabaceae > Inga > Inga laurina. The sequence continues at coordinate 36,943,344 of OY979708.1, forward strand.
GGTTTTGGTACTTGACAAACACACACGAATATAAAGATAGCCTAATGAGATAGCCAGTAGCCTGTTAGATCTCTCATGTTTTGATGATAACAAAGGATGGTATGAAAAAAATTTGATAAACAAATAAGTTTGAACAAAGTAATAACAAGACAAATCATTACTTGAAGTAAGCATTGGAGTAATGAAGAAAAAGGCCAAGAGAAAAAGCTGAGAAACTTCATCATTGGCAAGTTTTCTAAAGGGTTACTCGAGTAATGAGACAGAAACTTGAAGTAACCAGGTCAACCTTCAAGTAACCTGCCAACATGCACTCGAGTAATAAGGTAAATGATTCCTAGTTGCTCTCAGCCTGCCAACGTTACTTGAGTAGATACTCGAGTAACCAGGTAAATCACTTGGGGTTGCTCTCGGCCTGCCAATGTTACTCGAGTACGTACTCGAGTAACCATGTAAAAAAACTTCCAGTTACTCTCGGCCTGCCAACATTACCCGAGTCTGTACTCGAGTTACTCTGCTTCAAGAAATATGTTGCTCTCGGTATTTTCAACCCTGCCAATGTTACTCGAGGCTCTACTCGAGTAACTCACTGTGGTAAGCAAAACCTGAAGGTAATACTCGAATAACATGATATGTTTTTATGACACTTCACTCGAGGCACTACTCAAGTATGCAGGTATTTAATCACTTATTTAAACTGGATTACTCGAGTAAGTAATCGAGTAATATGCAGAGTTATTTACACAGAACTTCAAGTTGCTACCCGAGTAAGCAATGCAGAAAATTTAAGTTTACTCGAGTAAGTACTCGAGTAACAAGGTAAGAAAACTTGTAGCGCTCTCGACCTTGAAATCCTGCCAACATTACTGGAGTGAAGCATCGAGTAACCTAAAGTTTATTTGAGGGTTTACTCGAGTTGCTACTAGAGTAACCTATGAAGTAAAGTATGCCATACTCGACTAAGTACTCGAGTAAACAAGTATTTCTAAAGGTTTGTAAATTTGTTTACTCCATGCACTACCCGAGTAATGTAATGTTCATTTGTTAACTTGCAGTTTGTCAATACTTTCACGATGATACTCGAGTAAGTACTCGAGTAAACTTAATGAATACTCAAGTAGCTACTCGAGTATGCAAGTTCAGAAATTTAGAAATCATTCCAACGTTTATTGATTTGTTTCCTATGTGATTAACCTTTCATTGTATTAGTATTCTTAGCATATCCACAGATAAACAATGAAGAAATCTTACAAAATAAGGAAAGTCAAATGCAACGTTCAAATGCCACCTACCACCACCTACCACAAACGGATATTTTTCAAATACTGGAAAAGTTAACAGTGGCTGCGCACGCTCTAACAGGCATGAAGAGATATGTTTCAACAATCATTACCAACGTATCTATATATATCGGAACATCCAAACAGAGAAGGAGAACAAGAACACACACACGAACGCATTTTCAAGTTCATTACTCTGTTTTATGTTATACTTGTAATTATGTGCTTCAGTGATTCTTATTCACTCTGTGAGAGAGATATTTCATTCAAACTCAATATTTGTTATTGAGGTAACTTAAGGTTGTGGAAACTTGAGTTGGGATTGGATTACAACTTGTAAGGGGGAGTGAGTGTCCAAGTGAAGGAACTTGCTTGTACTGGGGTGCCAAGAACCCACTGAATCTTGGAAGTTATAGTGAAACTCTCATAGAAGCTCTGAGGACTGGATGTAGGTCAAAGTGGTTGTGGCCGAACCAGTATAACTCTCGGTGTACACTTCGGTGATATTTCTCCTTACTCTTTATTGCTTTATATTCACCGTCAAGTTTTTATTTGCAACGAAATTTTAGTATCACCCAATTCAACCCCCCTCTTGGGTGAAACACTTGCCCTAACATTTGGTATCAGAGCGTAGGTCTTCTTGTTAAGGTTTAACAACCTAAGAAGGATCCAATAGGAAGCATGGGTGAAGGAATTCTTCCCGACGGAGCATCCATCACTAGACCTCCAGGTTTTAGTGGAGAACACTTTTCTTTCTGGAAAGCAAAGTTCAGAGTATTCGTGATGGCTACTGAATATGGGCTATGGGATGTGATTGAGAGTGGAAACTATCAACCTACAAAGATTGTAGATTCTCAAAAAATTCCCAAGACTCCAGCGGAATATGATGAGAATGACAAGAAACTTATCACTCTCAACAGCAAGGCAATTCTGATGTTACAAAGTGCTTTGAGTCAAAGTGAATATTTCAGAATTTGCACACTTCCAACAGTAAAGGAAATGTGGGAAGCTCTGGAGATAGCTCATGAAGGAACTTTGGGAATAAAGGAGAATCGGATCAATACCTTGGTCACTGAATTTGATCTACTTCGAATGAAATCAGGTGAATCAATATCTGAATTCGAACTTAGATATACTCATCTTATTAATCAACTTCCAGCACTTGGGAAAATCTATGATCAACATACCCAAGTACGAAAGATTTTGAATATTCTTTCTAAAGAATGGGAGGCCAAAGTCATTGCGATAGAAGAAGCAAAAGGAGAACCAATGAGATATATTGCTTCTCTATTTGGAAGCCTTTCTGAATATGAAAGCAAACTAAAGTTCAAACAGGAACTAGATGACATCGGTGACAAGAGAAAGAAAGGCCTAGCACTAAAAGCAAAAGAAGAAAATCAAGATGAGGATGAGGAGTTTGACGATGATGAAATGGGCCTAATCATAAAACGATTCAGAAAGTTCTTCAAGAAAGGACAAGGATTCAAACACTTTTAGAAAGGAGGAACTAGCAACAAAGATCATATCATTTGCTACGAATGTGGAAAACTAGGACATATTAAATCAGAATGTCCAAAACTGAATCAAAAGAGTAAAGAAAAGAGAAAAGGTAAATTCTTTAACAAGAAGAAGTCCTTTGTATCTGCTATATGGGATGATAGTTCCTCTGACGAAGAAAGTGATAAAAAAGAAGTAGCCAATATATGTCTCGTTGCTCAAGAAGAAACCGAAGAAGAGGTAAATGATTCTGATCCTACCTATGATGAATTACTTTATGAATATAATGCTTTACATTCTGAATTCATTAAAGTAGTTAAAGAATTGGTTGTTTTCAACAAGAAAAACAAAGTTCTTGAAATTGAACTTAAAGAAAGTTCGTTAAAGGATTGTGAAAATTGTTCTTCGTTGAAAAAGAAAAACACTGATCTCACAAAAACTCTTGAAAAATTTACACAATGAAGTGAGATGCTAAATGTTATTTTAAAAGCTCAACGATTTGTAAATGACCGATCTGGAATTGGATATGGTCCAAAATCAGATAGAAGGAAAGGTAGAAAGAAAGCAGGAGGTAAGTCATATTTGAATTATTTCCAGCATTCTGTACATACATCAAATCCTTTTGCATTCTGTAATTATTGTAATAGAAAAGGCCATTATACTTCTTCATGCATTCATAAGAAGAAAGGAACGATAGGAACCTACAAATGGGTACCTAAAGGATCATATGTTTCCAAAATTTCCTGTACTAACCCAAAAAGACCCAGAAAGAAGTGGGTACCTAAGAATTAATCGTATTTAATTGCAGATGTGTCTCAAAGCATCCAAAAATAACAAATGGTACATAGACAGTGGATGCTCTAGACATATGACCGGTGATTTCGAAAGTTTTACCAAATTACAACCTAAAGAAGGTGGAAAGGTAAAATTTGGAGGAAATCAAACCGGAAGGATAGCAGGAATTGGTAAAATAAAAAATGACAAAGGCATACAAGTCAAAGACGTATACTATGTCGAAGGATTATGCCATAACTTGCTGAGTGTAAGTCAAAGTGCAGACAAAAACAACTGGGTAATATTTGACTCAGAGGAATGTCTAATTATCAACAAGAATGACTTACCACTTGATAAGAAGAATATCAAGGCTAAGCTCAGAGCAAAAAGGGAAGGTAATTGTTATACTCTTGATATTAGTAGAAATGAATCTGAAAACTGTTTTCTAAGTAATGCTGATGAAAGTTGGCTATGGTATAAGAGATTGGCTCATGTCAATATGCATCAATTAGACAAACTACTTAGAAAGGATTTAATTCTTGGATTACCCAAAGTAACTTTAAAAAATGACTTGATTTGTGATGCATGTCAAAAGGGTAAACAAACTAAATCATCTTTCAAATTGAAAAATGAGATTTCAACAAATAGACGACTACAATTATTGCATATGGATTTAGTTGGCCCAGCAAGAGTAAAGAGTCTTGGTGGCAACTTATATTCATTGGTCATTGTTGATGATTTCTCCAGATTTACATGTGTTATTTTTCTATCATCAAAAGATGAAACCTTTGAAGAATTTATTATTTTTGCCAAGAAAGTGCAAAATGAGAAAGGTATGTCCATTGCAGGTATTAGGATCGATCATGGTGGAGAATTTGAAAATCAAGCCTTTGAAGAATATTGTGATACTAATGGCATTTATCATAATTTCTCTGCTCCAAGGACACCTCAACAAAATGGAGTCGTGGAACGTAAGAATAGAGTCCTTACTGAAATGGCTAGAGCAATGTTAAATGAAAAGAACGCGTCTCAAGTGTTCTGAGTTGATGCTATGAGTACAGCATGCTATATTTCAAATAGAGCCTATATTAGAACAAAACTTGAAAAGACACCATACGAGCTATACAAAGGAAGGAAGCCAAACATTACTCATCTACACATCTTCGGTTGTAAGTGTTTCATTCATAATAATGGTAAAGATAACTTAGAAAAATTTGATTCTAAAACTGATGAAGGAATTTTCCTAGGGTATTCTAACCGAAGTAAAGCATATAGAGTTTTCAATAAAAGAACATGTGTTGTTGAAGAATCAATTCATATTGTATTTGATGAATTTGAATCCTCTGACAAAACCATTGATGAAGAACAGGAAGTTGTTTTAAATCAAGAAAATGGTCAATTTATTTCTAAATCTCTTATTCCAGAAGTTGATGAAACCAAGGAAGAAGAGCAATCACTAGGACAACCTAGAGCCTGGAAATACAATAAAAGTCATCCTTTAGATCAAGTCATAGGAGATGTGAATGAAGGGATCAAAACTAGAAATAAAATTTTCAATGAAGTAAGTTTTTCTGCATTTATTTCTGAGATTGAACCTTCTAACATTGATGAAGCCCTATTAGACAATGATTGGGTTATAGCAATGCAAGAAGAACTAAATCAATTTGAAAGAAATCAAGTTTGGGATTTCGTACCCCGACCCAAGGATCATCCGATCATTGGTACTAAATAGGTATTCAAGAACAAACTCGATGAATCCCCAATTATTGTCAGAAACAAGGCAAGATTGGTGGCCAAATGCTATAATCAGGAAGAAGGGATTGATTATGAGGAAACATATGCTCCAGTGGCTAGATTGGAAGCTATACACGTACTCTTAGCCTTTGCTTGCATCAAAGGATTCAAACTCTATCAAATGGATGTAAAGAGTGCATTTCTAAATGGCTACATTATGGAAAAAGTATATGTAGAACAACCTCCAGGTTTTGAAGATGTAACTAAACCTAACCATGTTTTCAAACTCAAAAAGACTTTATATAGTTTAAAACAAGCTCCTAGAGCATGGTATGAAAGGCTCAGTAAATTTCTTATTGATCAAGGTTTCGTATGGGAAAAAGTTGACACAACACTTTTTATAAAACGAAAACGTGATGATATTTTAATTGTTCAAATATATGTTGATGACATTGTTTTCGGTGCTACTAATGAATCTCTGTGTAAGAAATTTTTTGAGATAATGCAGGGAGAGTTTGAGATGTCAATGATGGGAGAATTGAATTTTTTTCTTGGTTTGCAAATCAAACAAAGAAAGAATGGAATCTTCATATCTCAAACAAAGTATTTGAAAGAGTTGTTGAAGAAGTATAAAATGGATGAAGCAAATGGAACGGACACACCTATGAGCTCAACTACATTGCTTGATGCTGATGTCAAAGGAAAAGACTACAACATCACAAAATATAGAGGAATGATTGGATCATTACTCTATCTCACGGCAAGCAGACCGGATATCCAATTTAGTATTGGCATATGTGCAAGATATCAATCAGCACTAAAGGAATTACATGCCGAAACTGCCAAACGAATCTTTAGATATCTTGCTGACACATCGGAATTGGGTCTGTGGTATCCCAAAGGAAGAAGTGAATATCTAGTTGCATATTTAGATTCTGATCATTGAGGATACAAGACAGACAGAAAGAGCACCATCGGACAAGGACAATTTCTTGGAGGATCTCTTGTATCATGGTTCAGCAAGAAACAAAATACAGTATCTCTTTCGTCAACAGAAGCTGAATATGTTACAGTCTTAAGTTGTTGTGCACAAGTAATATGGTTAAAACAACAACTACAAGATCTTGATATTTATCTCAAAGAAATACCAATATATTGCGACAATACCAGTATGATAAGCTTGGTGAAATATCCAGTTCAACATTCTAGAACCAAGCATATCGATGTTAGACATCACTTCATCAGAGATCATGTCCAAAAGAAAGATGTGAAAGTGATATTCATTCCTACTCATCTTCAACTAGATGATATCTTCACTAAACCCCTTGCAAAAGATCAATTTCTATAAATTAGAAGAGAATTGGGAATGGTAAATCCCAATGAATTGTAAGTTATTTCAGTCTCTTATAATGTTAGATAAAGATATTTGATAATGTTTTGATGATTACTAATTTAAGCATCGGAGTATGTAGAAACTTGTTTTGCAGGAAGATTGAAACTCTGTTTTGAGAAATAAAAACAGAGGTTATAAGAGGACATCTTTACTGGTGTACCAACTTCAAGAAATGACTGACAGTGAAGCATTACCCGAGGAACAACTTGAAGTAAAAGAGCACTTTACTCGAGTAACTACTCGAGTAATGGTCTTCCAAAATTGGAAGTAACGTATCAAGTTACCTGAAATTTAAATCAAACAGTTCAGTTGGTGAGAAATCAACAGTCAAAAGTAGAAAAGAAAGGTTACCCGAGGGAAGCCTCGAGTAAACTTGAAGGTTACTCGAGTAAGGCCTCGAGTAACTGCAGGTCCAGATCACAAATTTGATGAGAATCGACTCAAATCTGTTCTAAAATGGCTATAAAATGATCGAGGGAACATACATGGATAGTTACAATATTATTCATGCAAGGTATGCAATTTAAATGAATTATTTTAGAAATTTTCTGTATGATCACTCGAGTAAGGACTCGAGTAAGGCCTCGAGTAATGTCGGGTTCTAGGTCTTTATCTGTCGCAAACTCGGTCATTTCCATAAAATCTCCTTGAGTAAATCACCCAATCCTCTCTGAAAAACTTTTCACAATCTCTTCCCTACACTATTTCCGTCAAAACCCAACAATTTTTAGCCTCAGAAACCTCTTATTCTGCTCAGATTCTTCGTGACCTAACTCACGACCTCTTAATATGTTTTCTGAGATTTCAAAACTTTCACTGATTCAAAATGGTTAAAACCAAAAACCTTACTCCCACAGATTCTTCTGGATCCCCACAACTCTTTGACCCTTTTTCTTCTCCTCCCAGAAAGAGACGAAAGCTTACTCCTAATCCAAAGATAAAGTCCAACTCAAACCCCAACCGAAACCTAATGAGAAAGGAGTGGTTATCAAAGAACCAGTAGTTACAAGGGCTCAATCCAAGAAGAGCACCTCTACTGGGAAAGGCAAAAGTGCCAAATCCCTTTCTCTACCAATTTCTGATTCCTCAACTCCCTCTTTCACACCAAAACCTGCCAAGAAGCCTAAATATGATGTGAATGTGGCTAAGACAATGGCTGGCATTCTTGATCAGCTTGAGAAGGGGCAATCTTCAAAGAAATCAGAACTGCTAGAAGAGGAGATCACCAAACCTCCAAAGGGGTTTAATATCAACCAGCTAGAGGAGTCTCAGAAGTACCTCACTCAATTCTCAAGGAGAAAAGTCTGTAAGACTCACTATGTGGACCTCAAAGTACTTCAGGAGGTATTGAAGCATGATCTTAGTCCCATTTTGGAACCTTTTATGCCTTGGCTATCTGTTAAGCTTCCTTTTTGCACAAAAGTAGTCACCCACTTTTACTGCAATCTTGAGATTCTAGATGAACCAAATAGAACTTCAGCTGAGGAAGAAATGACTACTATTGTTAGAGGCCAAAAGATACTTATCTCACCTTCTAGGATCAATCTGTGGTTAGAAATAGAGAACCCACTAGATGATATTTACTCTAAACTTGATTCAAACCAAATTTTCTCTATTTTTAAACCTGGTGAGCTTGTAGACCCTTTGAACTTCAAACCTAGTGACATGTGCGATCATCACAGGGTTCTATGGTATATATACTCTAGATCCCTTGTGAACAAGGCCAACAATTATACCCACTTTTCTGATAGGGACTTTAGATGGTTTGCTTCCTTACTCCTAAAGGAACAAAAGGATTTGGGGGAGTACATATTTTCTGAGATGAAGAGGTATAGAGTAGATGGGAAAGCTACTACGCCTATGCCATATCCTCAGATTGTTTCACTCATTCTGAAGGAAAATAAGATATGGTATTTGGAGAGTAAAGAGCATATTGAGAGGATTACTCTAGTTGGGAGAAATCAAATTGGCAAGCTCAACATTGATATTCTTCTCAAGGGTCCTCTGGAATCTAGATCTAAGAAGAAGAAGAAGACCGAGACTAAGACGAGTAAAATGGATGACACTTACTCTTCGGCTCCAACTGCCACTACCTCTACACCCTCTTTCCTCAATACCACACTCCAACACTTTGTGGAGAATATGCTCAAGGGATTCCATGTGGACATTGCCAACACCAATGCTGAGTTGATAACTAACATGAATCACAAGTTGGGTGAGCTGGTTGAGAGGATGGATAAGAGGCACGAAGAGTTGATAGCTGAGCAACGTGCCCAGGGTGAGACCTTGAAGTTGATTCTGGCAAGATTGGACTCTTTGGGTCCTGGACCTTCTGCTGGTCCATCATCCTCTGCACATGAAATTTTTTCATCTCTAGAGCATGTACCATCTCCAGTGCATATACCACCACCTCCAGAGAACATCCCATCTGACCTTCATCACACTGAGGTTGAGCCACTTATCCCTCCAGTCTCTAGTCCACCTAAGCCAAGACCCAAAGATATCCTATGCTCAGTGGATAACCCTGAAACCAATGAGACCATCCATATCATCATTGATGATTCACCACCTAAACCTCAGCTTGAACCCTCTCCTAAACCTATTCCATCTCCTACCCATATAGAGGAAATCTCTCCCTCATCCTCTGATCATCATACTCCCGGTGGTACTGAAGAGGTTGAGACCACCACTATGATTGTCTATCAACCCTCTCCTGTTCCTCCCAGAGATGACATTCACATCCCTCCACTAAATCTTCCTGAACCAAAATCTTCCAGTTCCTCATCTTTTGATTCTTCTGGTTCAGATGAGTCTTTTGTTCTTCTTGTCAAACCTATTTCTATGGTCAAGCCTTCCGATCCTCCACTTGATTGATGAAGACAAAAAGGGGGAGAAGAGCTTGAGTGTGATTTTGTGGATTTAGTTTCTGAGTTTCTTTTTCATTTTGGGTATATGGGTGTACATTAGGATTTAGGGAGCTTTTCAATTTATAACTTTTCATCTTGTAATGCAATTTCTAAGTTCAATGCAAGTTTCCTTAAGTTATGATTTCATTTCAAGTCCATTTAAGCTTTTAAATTATAATACATTGTGGGACTAATGAGTTTATTATGTATGCAAGGTAAACATGTTATGATTTCAACCTTTTCCAAAACAATTTGAATTTAAACTTAACAAGGTTTTCAAAATTATCATTGAATTCAAGAAGTGTTTATTTGAGAACTTAATTTCAAAAACCTTGTTCAAAATCACCAAGTTTTGTCATCATCAAAAAGGGGGAGAATGTTAGATCTCTCATGTTTTGATGATAACAAAGGATGGTATGAAAAAGATTTGATAAACAAATAAGTTTGAACAAAGTAATAACAGGGAAAATCATTACTTGAAGTAAGCATTGGAGTAATGAAGAAAAAGGCCAAGAGAAAAAGCTGAGAAACTTCATCATTGGCAAGTTTTCTAAAGGGTTACTCGAGTAAGTACTCGAGTAATGAGACAGAAACTTGAAGTAACCAGGTCAACCTTCAAGTAACCTGCCAACGTTACTCGAGTAAGCACTCGAGTAATAAGGTAAATGATTCCTAGTTGCTCTCGGCCTGCCAACGTTACTCGAGTAGATACTCGAGTAACCAGGTAAATCACTTGGAGTTGCTTTCGGCCTGCCAATGTTACTCGAGTACGTACTCGAGTAACCATGTAAAAAAACTTCCAGTTACTCTCGGCCTGCCAACGTTACTCGAGTTACTCTGCTTCAAGAAATATGTTGCTCTTGGCATTTTCAACCCTGCCAATGTTACTCGAGGCTCTACTCGAGTAACTCACTGTGGTAAGCAAAACCTGAAAGTAATATTCGAATAACATGATATGTTTTTATGACACTTCACTCGAGGCACTACTCAAGTATGCAGCTATTTAATCACTTATTTAAACTGGATTACTCGAGTAAGTAATCGAGTAATATGCAGAGTTATTTACACAGAACTTCAAGTTGCTACCCGAGTAAGCAATGCAGAAAATTTAAGTTTACTCGAGTAAGTACTCGAGTAACAAGGTAAGAAAACTTGTAGCGCTCTCGGCCTTGAAAACTTGTAACGTCAAGGACCTACTCGTCCTCTATCATAACCAGAATGCAAACTCCCCTACAACAACGAATTTCAAAACAATATCAGAAAAGAGACAAATAAATGGCATCAACAACAATTAGGGATCTAAACAAAATGGAGAATCCTACTAACGGTTCGATCAAAGAAGACCAAACCCAAGGACCTCAACTCCTTCAACATTACGACAACCACTTTTTGAATCCGGATTCTCTCCCTTGATATTCCCCTCCCTTGCGTCTCCCATACTCGAAACACAATCGTTTTGGGTTTAAAAAATGGGGTGGTTTAGTCCTTTTTTTTAAAAAAAAAAATGTAACACCCTGAAGTATTTTTGAAGTGACACCTAGTATTTTAAAATAATTTTTGATACATTAATCATTCTCAAATTTGTTTTAGTAGTAACTACTATCTAGCAAAATGCACTCTAAAGTATTATTTCAATAACACCCAATATCATAAATTACTTTTTAACTCACCCAGCACCTTAAATAATTTTTTAGTAGTAACTATTGTCTAACAAACTGTATTCTAAAGTATTTTTTTAGTAACATCCAATATCATAAATTATTTTTTAACTCATTCAATACCTTAAATAATTTTTTCAATAATACCTAGTATCTTAAATTTTTTTTTTTTTTTGCGTCTGATCCCCTGAAATATTTTTTTATCACCACTCTGTATCTTAATTTTAGACTGTTCATTGAAATTAGAAAAATATTTTACCGTGCTGAATATAAAAAATATTATTTCTTGATGCTGGGTGGTACTGAAAAAATATTTTAGGGTGTTATATTTAAAAAAAAAAAAAAGGACCCAACCCCCATATTTTGGATCAAAAACGGCTGTGTTTTGATTATGGGAGGCGCAAGGGAAGGGAATAGTAAGGGAGAGAATTCGGATTCCCACTCTCTAGGAAATGAGGAACCACCGTCCAAAATAACCTGTGAATGAAAGAAAAATAATTTAACTGGGGTCCTTGTGAAGGGGGACTTTACACCTGTGAATGGGGCTCGAATTGTTTGAAATAAGTGGGTATTTTGAATTTGCTCTCTAATATTTGAACATAGTGGGCCCAAACAGAATGGTTGCCAATTGGAGGTTGGTCGTGCTTGCAGCTCAGAATAAGTTCTCATCCAATCAAAAGCATTGTTATGAGCCATTTCTCTTAATGAACACTGTTTTTAGAGAGAAGACGTGAAGCCAGCCGGTTCCATATGGCTTGGTGGAACATTATTTATTACATATGTATATATATATATGGTAAGGCTCGGATGAGGAGAATTTAAGAGAAAGGAAATGAGTGGGTGGATCCAAATCCTATATGCTATCTGCAACAGCCCAATTCCAAGTGTTCAATCATTATCCTACTACCTAAAGAAGCATTTATGAGAATCATTTCCCCGTTGATCTTTCTTTCCACAAGAAATTTTTTGTACATCCTTTGAGCATGTTAGGCGTCCAGCTGGGAACCCACATCCACTTTCACGCTTTAAAAAATGTCGCTTTTGGTTTCAAAGTTTTGTCTGTGGTTGCTTTTAAGAAAAGTGGACAACTCATTTTTTGTACGGAAAGTTACTTTAAAATTAGAAAAACATTTTACATGTGTTTGGAAAATGAAAAATCACGGTAAAAGTTTATAATCTTATTTTTAGGTAAAAGTTAAATTATGTAATGTGATGGAAAGATCGTTTCAAACCTAGATTTACGCAACCTGAGATAAAACTCCTCTCACACACTTACCTCGTAAATCATAAAAGCTATTTTCAAAAGCTAATTTAAACACACACTTATGTTTGGATTGGCGGTTGTATAAATGACTTTTGTAAAAATAAAACTTATTTGAATTGACTTAAGTAAAAGTGGCTTTTGTGATAATGATAAGAGAGAAATTAAATTTGAAAATAAAAAATTTTATAAAAATTAAAGTTGGAAAATTTGGCAACTAAAAAAATACACAATTTGATGAAATAATATTACATAGCTAATTAAATCATATTTCTCATACAATTTAATCTCTAATTGAATCACGAATATGATTTATTTAGGAGGAAGATCGTCTATCATAATTTGTCACAGAAGGCTATTCATGTACACTATTATTATCTACATCAACTATATTCCCAGCTTCAGCTTGCCGAAACACTACGTCAGTGGAATCATTTCTGCTAATAAAATTATATGTGCTAGTGAAAAATATAATATTGGTTATTAATATAATAGCTAATTAATTAGTGTAGAAAGATTAAGGAAAATAACTAAATTATTTAATTATAACATGTGTTACATGATCTCTCTGATATTCTTATGTGTACCATTAAATCATATATCAATTTATAATTCAGACAAATTAATTTAAAAAAATGATAAATATAAGAACTAGATAGAATGAAAATAGGCTTTATATTTATCATCAAACTTCACTTCTAAACTAACTTTTATATTTAAGAGATGAGGTAGTATTTCTTATCGAGGATGACAGAAAAATATAACTTGAACTTTAAAATTTTAAATTAGTTCTTTGGCAAAGATTTATGTTATGAATCATATTATTATTCTTATCAATTTTATTACTTTTCTTATTAAGGGGATTTTAAAATTTAAATTTTAAAATTTCAATGGTGTGCCTCTATCTGTCGTCCCTGTTTCTTACGAGATGTAAATATCAGGAACACAAACACACACACACACACACACACACACATGCAATCATTTGGTTACGGGGAGGGGTGATTGAAGAAATAAATGGTGAAGAGCAGATGTTGCGTGTAAGAAAAGCTTCTCAGAAAAATGAGCGTGACCACAAATTAACGTACTGTTCACTGCAACATTAATTTACCGACACTTTAGTGCCTGCCCTTATCCCAATCGTAAAATGGCATTAGTTTTTAGCAAATATTAATATAATAGCTAATTAATTAGTATAGAAAGATTAAAAAAACTAACTAAATTATTTAATTATAATATGTATTATATGATCTCTCTACTATACTTATGTGCATCATTAAATCATATATTAATTTATAATTCAAACAAATTAGTTTAAAAAAATGATAAATATAAGAGCTAGATATAATAAAAGTAGGCTTTATATTTATCTTTTGTTTTTGTTTTTTTTGTTTTTGCTCAGGGCTTTATATTTATCATCAAACTTTAATTCTAAACCAACTCTTGTACTTAGGAGATGAGGTAGTATTTATTACAAGATGTAAATATCAGGAATATATATATATATATATATATATATATATATGCAATCATTTGGTTAAGGGGGGGTGATTGAAGAAATAAATGGTGAAGGGCAGTTGTTGCGTGTAAGAAAAGCTTCTCAGAAAAATGAGCGTGACCACAAATTAACGTACTGTTCCCTGCAACATTAATTTGCCGACACTTTTTGCCTGCCCTTATCCCAATCGTAAAAGGGCATTAGTTTTTAGCAAGAGCACAGAGTCCCGGTTTATCCCAATCGTGCGTCCACACTCTTCAAATTGGAAGAAGTCCAATTACACATAAGTTGAACTAAAGTTGATTGCTATCGAACAGGGCTTATACATGCCCAATCTAACTTAATGGGCTGCCAAAAGCCCTCCTCAAACAGACACTAGCCACTTCATCTTCGCGGTGAGTCATAGGTGACTTTCACTATCAGTGGGGCCCACCACTTCACTACCCTCAACCTCTGCTTTCCTTGCCGATTGGCTCTTAGGCCCTGTTTGGTACGTGGTATTTGAGAATAGGGAGTGGGATTGGATCAGGGATTGAGTCAGAATGTGTCGTTTGGTATGAGGGACTATGGGTAACCAGGGATTGGGAATACCACGAAAGTGGGATTGCTGCAAAGCCACCTCCCCCTGGTATTGTGTTTTGAATCCCGGGATTGCAAAATTGTGAAGACAAAAATATCCTTAAATAAAATATTTCTAAACAAAAATCACCTCAATCATAACCTAAAATCCCTATCAAATATTCACCATCTCTTTTTTTTTCACGTCACCATCGATGTCTCAAAGAGCACAGCAAGAAAAACAATATGCTATATATGATAGGGATTTTAGGTTGCCCCGTACTATATCAAGTTATCAACCCACATCTTTAATCTATTGCTATCTGGGTAAACCCTAGATCCGAAACAGGGCCACACATTAAATCCCTATCATATTTGATATAGTACGGGGCAACCTATATCAATGGTTGATAAATTCTTTAGGGCAAAAACCTAATTTTTTTAATAGTACTGTGAGATTTTGTTAATCAGATGGATGAAGAAGAATGTTCGTTAGCTTCGCAAATGGGTTTTTATTTATTTGTTTGGTCACTTTGAATCCATAGCCTTCTGATTTTCCTGTTTTACTGGTTTCACGGCAATAAATATATCCTGTTTACTTGGTTCTTCAGAAATATATTTGAAGTTTTTACCAGGTGAACCTTTCCAATTATGACGATCGCCGCGACGATGAGTTCAACACTGATTTCCCTGAGGATTTGGTTGATCGATCAAGTTTGGGATTAGGACAGGGTATTTGAGTCTTTTTATAATTAGTACTTGTTTATTAAATAAGATTGGTAAAATCATTCCCTCCAATTAACACCTCATACCAAACATATTTTTAAAGCATCAATCCCAATCCCAATCCCAATCCCAATCCCAATCCTAATCCCAATCCCTATCCCTATCCCAATCCATCAAAATTCAATACCATGTACCAAACAGGGCCTTAGCACCTCACTCATACTAATATATGTTTTTGATAAATTTTCGTGAAAAATATTTATTTATATTATTAAAATTAGTTTGGATTTAAATTTTTGATGGAGTCTGGACTTAATTTTTTTTTTATCATAGTACTAAAGTTTTATAATTATTAATAAAAATAAAATAATAGTTAGGCAATATTATTTACTTAAAAAATTTGACATTATTATGATTGGTCATTTATATATATATAGATAATGATTTTAATATTTAATATTTTATTCAATAGAATATTAAATATTTTTATTTTTATTTTTATATTTAAATTTTAATATTTCTCTCAAACTATCACATTACATACATATTATATATATATATATATATATGTGTGTGTGTGTGTGTGTGTGTGTAATAAAACTCAAGTGTTTTCCAATTATTTTATATCTAAACTTACTTTTCAATTATATTATCTGGGCAATTTTCATTTCATAAAATGGGTTAAGGAGCAATTTTACTAGTAAAGTTTTAAGGAATGAGAGTCTAGCACAATTATGTTTTGAAGGAGGTAAAAATATACATAAAGAATTAAAAGTGGAGTGTCTAGCACAAAACTGTTAAATTTGACCTAACAACGCTAAATTATAAAAGAAGAAAACCCCTAACGAGTTAAATTTAACGGTTTTGTATTGGACGTTTCATTTTTAATTTCTTGTGTGTATTTTCGCCCCCTTTAAAACATAATTGTGTCAAGCGTTCATTCTTTAAAACTTGATTGATAAATTTTCTCCTTAACCCTCATGAAATTAACTTTTTTCCTTTAATAAAATCATATTCAAACATAAATCTCATTAAGGTAATTGGCTTTTCTCTAATGTTAGTAGACAAAAGTTAGTTGAAATGAAAGTCATATTTACTATTGTTAATCTAAACAAGCTCATATATTTTAGCCCCATCACCTTAATCCTTCACATCTATTTTGCTATTGTTGGCAACACTTTCAAAAACAATCAAAGTATATAGTTCAAGTCGTGTCTAAAGACATTGTACATACGAGTTATTTTCCAACTACTGGAAAACTAGGTTGTAGTACTCTATAAGATTAAACAAATATTTTTTGCGTAAAATAGGGTGTGAGCATAATAGCAAAAAGTTAAAAACTTTGCAAGGCAAAAGGTCGAATGAGGGAAGAGAGCTGCCCAAAAACTCAGAGTAACGCTACAAAAAAAATGAAAATTAGTGACATAATTTCATTCCGTTATTAATCCATCACTAATCCCTCATAAATTCTATCCCTAAAATTAGCGACGGAAGTTAGGGACGGATTGATTCCATCGCTAAATTCTGTCACTAATCCGTCTCTAATGATTCCATTACTAAATTCCGTCATTAATTCGTCTCTAATTCTGTCATTAAAAATTAGCCATGGAAATTAGTGACGGAATTTTTCCGTCACTAAATTAGCGACCGATTAGAGACGGAATCACATTCTGTCACTAAATTCCGTCACTAATCCATCTCTAATTCCATCATTAAAAATTAGCGATGGAAATTAGTGACGGAAAAATTCTGTCACTAATTTCCGTCTATAATATGTTTCTAATTTCCGTCACAAATAATTAAAATTTTCAATAATTAGATTTTTTTATAACTATAAATTTTTTAAATAATTTAAATTTTAAATTATTATAAATTTATAATATAAATATTAAAATAAATAAATAAAATTATTAATTCATATTTATTTTTGAAATTGAAATTATAATTTTATTAATAATATATTATATACAAATAAAAATAAAAATTTTATAAATGCAAACAAAAAATAAAATATATCATAAAATGAATAAAAAAGATATTAATAGTAAAAATTTAGGTAGAATATTTACATAAAATAAAATAAGAAAAATAAATTCAAATGTTTAATAATAGGTTAAATTTTGTATTTCTAATTTTGTTCGCAAAGAAAAAAAATATATATATAAATATATATAAAATTTTGCATTTAAATTACACAGATTCTTCTTTACTCTACTGGCAAAGGCATGGCACACGCGTGAGAGATCAAGGCTTCGAATCCTAATTTGGTCACAAAATGTAACCAGTTTGTGACTTGGACATGTGACGCGCGATGAAGGGTGACATGTGGCGGTTGACTGGGACACGTGGAGGGCGGAGGCGAGGTGGTGGCGGCTGACGGGGACATGTGGCCAGTGGTGGGTACATGTGGTAGCCACCGGAAAGGGACATGTGGAGGTTCATTGTGAGGACATGTGGCAATTTAAATTGTATAAAAAAATATTTTGCAATGGATTAGAGACGGAAATTCCGTCGCTAATTAATAAATTCCGTCTCTAATTAGAGACGGAATTTAAAATTCCATCAATAATTAATTAGTGACGATCTTTTTACAGATGGAACAAATTCTGTCGCTAATTCCGTCACTAATTTGGTTCCGTCGTTAATTTCCGTTGTTAAACTGATTAGTGACAGAAATTCCTTCACTAATTTGATGTTTTTTATAGTGTAAGTTGCTATGAACTCAGGTTTCATGTCCCTTTTATAGGTAACAAATCACAATATCATAAGGCAGTCTTAAACACATTTAATAACAATTACTCGTTGATTAATGCACATTTGACAATTATGAACACAATTAAATGAGTGGTTTAAATGGTCATTAGCTCGCTTAATGATTATTTAAGATGATTAAAATTGTCGGTTATAAACAATGAATCCTCATAATGGTGGTGGATTAGTTAGGCGGATGTTCCCTACAAAGAGTGTCAAGTGCCCACTACCGCATTTAACTCACACATGAGAGAGTGAGAAATTGTCAGATTTCAACTACAATTCTAATGGCTTGTTGCCACGCGAGCGAGCCTACTCCTCTTGGCCAATTTACAAACTTAAGATTATTGGTTATTACTTAGATCCCATAATCTCATGCAATTTGTGACTCTTCTTTTAATACATTCACACACATTATTTATAATAACTATGAGAACTTAGTTGCAGTGACTTATATTTACTCTTTTGGCTTGCGCAATTCCTTGCAGGTGGGCAGCCCGCCAGAAGAATTATATGCGATGAGAGACTGTGTTATATTGAAAAAATATAATACGCCATGACCTAGAAAAATAAAATAAAGTTTATTAAATAATAGTAACTTTAGCAATAAGCGTTTGTTGTCGAACGGTTAGGATTATTTGCCTTCCAAGCAATAGACCTAAGTTCGACTCCAGACAAACGTATCTTCTTCTGTTTCTTTTTATTTTATTTTGCTTTGGAGACATTCATTATAGAAATATCATGATGAAAATACTAGTATTATTTAATTTTACAGGAAAAAAAATTAAACTGACATGACAACCAAATTCAGCCTAGGGAACAAAGCAACCATAATTCTCTTTTGTTTCACAAAGTCAATCTTCTTTTGATTAGGAATCATTCATTAATGGAATAGCGTAACGAAAGTTTGGCTTTCTCTTTACGTGGAAAAAATCAAACTGACATGAGACAAGACAACCAAATTCAACCTACAACAATGATTCATTAATTCTCTTTTGTTTCACTAAATTGACTATCTTGTTCTTCGTTAGAGGCTTCTCATGGCCATGTTAACTTGCAACTTAATATTTTATTTTTTAATTTTGAAAACTTATGAATGATATTGAATAAGAAAAAGAAGTATTTGTGCCCTTCATCACACTCCACTGGAGGAGATTGACGAGGGAGGGTGACTCTTGTTTGTTTCTGTGTTAATTATCTCTTTCAGATATTATGACATACATTATTTTATTAAAAAAAGGGAATATTTGTATGCCATGATTTTTTTGGGAATAAAAAAGTTCCCCAAAAGGAATCTATATTTGTTATAAATATTATAAAGAGTGGATGTTCATAGCCACGTGCTCTTTTAGGATTCCATCTCATAGGGTTAATATATCATTATATACCCTATAACTCCCAAATTGAAGAGTTTCTTGTATTTGTTCCCTATAACCTCCCATAGGTTAGTCTTCAATATTGGAGTCCTATATATAGATTATGATGTACTCCATTTGTGACAATGAAGTGAAAGAGAACTCCTCCATAATTTCCTTCATCATCTTCATCTCTCTCATCTATCATATCTAGTATTTTCCTGATTTTCATAAAGCATTATCAGCACGAGTTTATTCTAGGAATTTTTGATGTAAATTCCTTGTAGATTGGTGTTTTCTTATATTGTATATAATGGTGTTCTATATATTGTTAGCATTCCCTTATATGGTTATCACTCACAGTTTTAATTCTCCTGTGTTTGCCACATTTTTTCCTCTTCCAATCTAATTAGCATTATCTGATTTGGTTAGCATTCATATGCCATAT
Source organism: Inga laurina (assembly GCA_963855925.1). Taxonomy (NCBI): domain Eukaryota; kingdom Viridiplantae; phylum Streptophyta; class Magnoliopsida; order Fabales; family Fabaceae; genus Inga; species Inga laurina. The sequence goes on from OY979708.1 coordinate 36,963,180, forward strand.
TTCTTCACAGTCCACCTAGGTCTTGCATATGCAATTTTTCTTATCTGATTAGATTAGCTTTTGTTACATTTTGTTGTTTAATTTTTCTTTTTCTTTTTATGACATAATAGACGTAACACTTATTCTTCTTTGTTGACTTACATTTTTTATATTCTTGCATATTTATATTCTTACACTTATTTTTCTTTACAGTTTTCCTTTCTATTTGATAATTTTTTCGTTGCCCGTGTATTGTTATTGCATATAGCTCTTTATTACTGATTTTTCTGTTCTTATTGTGTGACATATTTACATTACTGCATATTTATATCTATATATAATCTACATATGCTACATATTATCCATACATATGTATATTTATATTTTAATTGTTTCTATTGCTATAGTTTTTTTTAACATTTATTTATATTTACATCATAGTATGTATTGTATATAGTGTGTTACTATACAATTGTAGGTTGTCTCTCTCTTATACTCATTTATGGATTTATGTTGTCATTAATTTTACACCGTTTTTTATATATCGTATCGATTCATGGGTAATTGAAGATTAACACTGAGCTATAAGAGTTTGCCATTTCTCCTTGCCTTATGTTACATGTTACTTGATACTTCTAAATTTATCATTTAAAAGTTCAAGTTTTATTCTTATTGTGATAATCTATTGATATCTGTTAATGTTATAGTTTCATATTATCGCCTGTTGCCATAATAATAACCTCACATTTCTATATGGCCAAAAGCCTTATCACACTTGATAATAGTCTTGGATAAAAGACCAACTTGTGATTCTATTAAATGGCATGAAACTGTTAGATCTCACATGTTTTGATGATAACAAAGAATGGATGTGAAAAAGATTTGATAAACAAATATGTTTGAACAAAGTAATAACAGAGCAAATCATCACTTGAAGTAAGCACTGGAGTAATGAAGAAAGGTCAAGAGAGAAAGCTAAGAAACTTCATCATTGGTAAAGTTTCTTAAAGGTTACTCGAGTAAGAACTCAAGTAATGAGACAGAAACTTGAAGTAACCAGAGTCAACCCTCAAGTAACCTGCCAACATTACTCGAGTAGGTACTCAAGTAACCAGTGAAATCACTTTCAGTTGCTCTCGGCCTGCCAATGTTACTCGAGCCAGTACTCAAGTAATCAGGGAAATTACTTCCAGTTGCTCTCGGCCTGCCAACGTTACTCGAGTCTGTACTCGAATCCCCTGCTTCAAGAAATATGTTGCTCTCGGCATTTTCAATCCTGCCAATGTTACTCAAGGAGCAACTCGAGTAAAGCACTGTGGTAAACAAAACTTGAAGGTAATACTTGATTAATCTTAAATGTTATTATCACACTTCACTCGAGGCAATACTCAAGTATGCAGGTATTCTATGTCAAAGACTTGAACAAGATTACTCGAGTTAGTAATCGAGTAATCTGCATAATTATATGCAAAGCACTTGAAGTATCTACCCAAGTAAGCTAAGTAGAAAATTGATGTTCACTCGAGGCAGTACTCGAGTAAGCAGGTAAGCAAAACTTGAAGTACTCTCAATTTCAAATCTTGCCAACATTACTGGAGTAAAGCATCGAGTAACCAGTAAAGAAAATTGTGGTGTACTCGAGTAACCGGGTATTTCCAAGGTTTGTAAATCTGTTTACTCCATGCATTACCCGAGTATTGTGATGTTCATTTATTGACTTGATCTCTATCAATATTTTCATGAAGATACTCGAGTAGCTACTCGAGTAATCAAACCCATAAATTCAGAAATCATTCCAACGTTCATTGATTTATTTCCTATGTGATTAACCCTTCATTATATTAGTATTCTTAGCATGTTCACAGATAAACAATGAAGAGATCTTACCAAATAAGGAAAGTCAAATGCAACGTTCAAAGGCTATTTACCGCCACCTACCGCAAACGGATATTTTTCAAATACGGGAAAAATCAACAGTGGCTACGCACACTCTAACTAGCGAGAAGAAAATGTTCCAAAGGTCATTATCAACACATCTATATATATGGGAACATGCAAACAGAGATAACAACAAGAACACACACGAACTCATTATCAAGTTCACGTTCAATACTCTGTTTTTACATACTTGTAATTATGTACGTCAGTGATTCTTATTCACTCTGTAAGAGAGATATTTCATTCAAACTCAATATTTATTATTGAGGTAACTTAAGGTTGTGGAACCTTGAGTTGGGATTGGATTACAACTTGTAAGGGGGAGCGAGTGTCCAGGCGAAGGAACTTGCTTGTACCGAGGTGCCAAGAACCCACTGAATCTTGGAAATTATAGTGAAACTTTTAGAAATACTCTGAGGATTGGACGTAGGTCAAAGTGGTTGTGGCCGAACCAGTATAACTCCCGGTGTACACTTCGGTGATATTTCTCCTTACTCTTTACTGCATTATATTCACCGTCAAGTTTTTATATTTGCAATGAAATTCTTAGTATCACCCAATTCACCCCTCTCTTGGGTGAAACGCTTGCTCTAACAGAAACAAGGTGTGACAATATGATGATGTAATTGTTAAAAACATCAAGCCCTGAAGGCTAATGATTCAAGCATCAAGTGACACAAAAGAGCTTTATAGCTTTGAAAGATTCTTAATTTGGTCTTGAAGACAAATATTTGGAGAGATTGATGATGTGCTACTGAAAGCAAAGGAATATGTCTATAAGAGTGATAAAGAACATGATCACATTGCATTGGTAGAATTGGTAGTTGAAAGCCAATGATATTTTGTCTTGGCTATTGAATCATAGTCATGGAAATAATAATATCTTTATGATCATTAAAATTATTAGCAAATGTTGTAATATGACACACACAGACACAGACACAGACACACACACACACACCAGTTTATGAAAAGTAAAGGCCAAAATGATTATGAAGCCTAAAAGAATGCTGTGAAAAATATCAAAAGTAATTATGATTCCTAAAGCAATAAGTTGTGGATTAAAGTTATTGCAAAGTATTAAAAAAAAGACATTAAGCCTAAAAGGGTATATGATATTGAGATATTTCACTTCTATTACCATTTAAACTTATTCTAATTAATTTTTGAGATACAACTTATTATTGTGTTATTTTTAGTGTTCATAGAACAAAAGGAATTATTGGTCATTTTGAAATTTATTTGTATGAATATATGCCAATCTATATGGTGTGTCAATTTTTCTTGAATTTATAGTTTTGATAAATGTTTAGTAATGATGAAATTATTTCTCTCTAACAGTTTTATATATCCTTGAGATGCATATGTAGAACTATTTCCATGAGAAATGAGGCACAAAAGGGCCACTAACTGGTATATGTATTTTGATTTTGAAATATATCATTATTCAGTCGAATTCTTTTTCCTAGATGGATATTTAAGTACTTGTGCCTTTGTTGTTTACCATATTCAAGATAAAATGAAGAGGGTCATGCTTTATGAAAGGTATGTTCCTTTTCTATCAGCTTTGTTTACACACCATAAGTGATATAACATATGTTTAATTTTGGCATAGCATGCATGGCATTTGTCATTTATGTTTATATTAACAGAACATTGATTTGTCCTGTATTGATTTTAATATTAAAGCATTGCTACTATGCCATTTGTAACATCCCAAATTTTATCCACAAAATATATTGTAATTATTAGAAATATTCAATAAAATGACAAATATTCATGAAGTTGGAATTTATGAAGTTGTAAATTTTCATTTTCATGAGAATTGGGCTAGAATAATTATGGAATTAATTTTGGGTAATTCAAAAAGCCCAATATGGAGGCCCAAAAATGAAGAAATAATAGAGAATAATATTTAGTCCAATAATAAAGGGAAATTGGCCAAAGAAAAGGAAATTAAATTAAAAATGTAGTAGCAAAATTGTAATTTTGTCAATTTAGCACAAAATAAATTATTTTCCAATTAATTGAACTTAATTTCAATTAATTAAGGAAAATAAAGGGAAAATGTAAATTTGGAATATTTTGGTCAAATAAATATGAATTTATGAAAATTGGAGCATATGCACAATTTTGACCAAAATGTGATATAATGTGCACATGTGATTTGAGGCGAGTTATGAAGCCAATTTGAGATCTAAAAGAAGGAGCGTAGGCGTCATTTTTATGTAGCAAGAGAGAGGAGGAATTAGTTACAATCTAATTGGGCTTAATGACATGTTACATGTAGATAAGGCCTATGTACTTTATGTACACAAAAGTCAAAGAATTTGGGATTTAATTAATTAAGTTAATTAAAGGGAAAAATAGGATATTTACAAAAGCAATTCTCTTCATCTCTTTCTACCATTTCCATTGGCTATAGCTAGAGAAGATAGAGAGAGAGAGAGAGAGAGTGTGTGAGTGAGCTTTGAAAAATCTAGAGAGAAGGAAGGAAAAGACTACAAGGTAAGTTGACTCCTTTGGTGATTTGGTTTCTAACTTATGTAAACCTTCCTCTAAGCCTCTCTTCTACATGATTCAATGTGGTTAGGAAGCAAAATCTTAAGGTTTATAGAGGTTGAGTTTCGGCTAAGAGAGAAGAGGAAGAAGCTAAAGGTAACTTTATAAATTTCAAATATTAGTTCCTATTTTTGTTGTTCTTAGATCGGGTTGGTGATTTTGTGGTTGATTTGTTATGAATTGTAAATTTGGGATATGTCAAACCCTAGCTGTTATGCTGTCCAAATTTAGTCCAAATCATGTTTAGAATGTAATTAAATAGTTAACCAAGTGATTATGAGTAGAAAGGAACAAGGATTTGACTTGCGTCACCCCCACGATTGCTCACACTGTAATGCTCACGCTGCAATACACAACGACATATTTCACATCAACATGTTTCACAATGGCAATGTTTTACACATTTTCCACAACGGCATAGCCACACCAGCATGTTGCTCAACGGTGGGCAATTCACAATACAATAACACAATAATGGCAATTACAACGGCAGGGGTAGGTGTGACTTGCATCACCCCTACGACTGCTCATGCTGAAATGCTCATACTGCAATACACCACGGCACATTTCACATCCACATATTTCACAATGGAAAGATTTCATGCGACATATTTCACCACGATAATCCAATGATAAGTGTAATATCCTGGTTTTCAATTAAGGGATTTTGACTCCAAAAGTAGATGTGATTAGTGATAAATAAACCCTTTTAGAGAATATGAAATGGATTGTAGTCGCTTGTGTTATAAGCAACACCAAAACCCTGTATTTGAGTTCAATTGTGGATTAACGTATAAATTGACTTCAAATATAAGGAGGGTGCATGTTATGGCTAGAAGAATGAGAAAATTTGTTTGATGGTAATTTAGTGTGAATTACTATAATCAGGGGCAAAACGGTAAAGTTGCCGCCCAATTGATTGGTTACCGAAGAGGGAACTCATTGGTAACTTCAAGATCAATAGTTAGGATTGATTTGTGCAATATATCAAAAGGCGGAATCCCATGTATATGTGTGTGTATGAGCTCATGGGAGGTTGGTCAAGATGGTGACACTTGGCAAATTGTGGACCCTTGGATCTTGGTCAAACTTTCAAACCATTCCTTCTCACCTCTTTCCCTCAAATCAGTGTGTGTGTGAGCCCCAAAAACTATTTCTTTTTATCATCATCATCATCACCATCTCTCATCTCTATCTATTTCCTCCATTTTCGTTGAGCTTGAGGGAGGAAAGAGAAAGTGAAAAGGTGAGATTTGGTTAGCTTCTTGTCCTCTTTAACTTAAATAATCTTCTTTAAAGTTGTTCATAGTAATGAGAGCTTCATTGCTATGGTTTTAGATTTGGGAAAGAAGGTGTTTTGAGAGCTTGTGGGATTTGGAATGATGAAGAATCAAGGATTAGCTTTGAGAAAGAGGAAGAAGTGAGTGATATCTCCCTTTTGATATATATATTGTGATTGTTTGATGAGTTTTGTGATATGTATTTTTTGCCCTAATTTGGTATAATTGAGGAATGTATGATTTGAATGTGGTATTGTGGTTAAAATGGTGTCATAGTGTGTTTTGATCCCATTAGGATTGATTTGGAACTTTGGAAGTAAAGTTAGTGAAATTTGGGTAATGTGTGTGTTAAGTGTGACCATAGGGGGAAAATGTTATTGTGATAGGATTTTGGATGTTTTGAGATTTCCACTGTGTTGCTTGTGTGAAATTATGTGGGAATAGCCTTGTGTTAGAGTTTGGGAACTATTTGAAAACATATGGGTTAAGTTGGGAAAGTTTTGATATCTGCTACGTTTCTGGGTTTTGATAAGCATCACTCGAGTGCGCCTAGTCCTCACTCGAGTGCAGCAAGGTATCTTCCTGTTTCCCTTCTGTTTTGGCCACACTTGCATGTGGAGGTTATTAGAGTGCATTGGTTTACTCGCGAGTGATGAGAGTTATCACTCGAGTGCACCTTGTGTCACTCGAGTGAGCATGCATTTTGGTGTTGGAGCTGTGTCTCGGGTTATCACTCGTGGGCAATTTGACAATAGTGTAAATGTGCACTCGCAAGTGTTGGGCTATCACTCGAGTGGGGGTCTTTGTGCTCGAGTGCACTTTTGACTCTGGGATTTCTATGCTCTCGAGTAAGCACTTTTGGAGCTTCACTTGGTAGGAATAAGGTGCTTGAGGAGGTATCACTCAAGTGTTGAAGTTATTACTCAAGTGAAAGGCACCCATCACTCGAGTGCTACAGTCAAAAAGGGGATTTTGAGGGTTCAAAAGATGGTCTTTGGTCAAGTATTTCCCAACCCTTGAGGCATGTGTTTAGGCTTTGAGTAGCCAGCTAAAGGTCGTGAATGATAACCAACTTAAGTGTCTAAAAGTTAAGGAAGTGGAAAAGGGATTAACCCTGCGTCCTTGTTTTGGTTATAGGGTTTGGTGTTCGCCCTGATCGTGAGCAGCCGGAGCTGGAGCTTACGTGGAAAGAGGGTAGGGAACATATCTCTTCTGCATGTATTTGATATCTGTGTTAGTGTGTTGGTGCATGTCTTAGCTTTGCATGATTATGTGTAATTTAAAGCTATGTTTCAATTTATGCTATGGCCATTAGTATATTGTTTGAAGCATTGAGCTTACAAATTGTCATTGTGTTAGCATGAGTTATGTGATGCAAGCATGTCATGCATTAAACATTTATCATACATGCATATTGATATTGTTTACCTACTGAGATTCTCTTGAATCTCACTCTCCCCTACTAACCTTTCAGACAGGGTAGTGGATCGAGGATGGAGTAAGTAATCAAGGGCGGCAAGGATTTCCTTCGGGTTGAAGATTCGGTAGTTGGTTATCATAGTTGGGAGTATATGGATTTGGATGTGTATATATGTATGTGGATGAGGATTTGTTAAATATTTGAGATGGATTTGTGATATCCCCATATGAGGGCTTGTAATGGGCGAGTGTGCCCTATAAAGCTTGAGTTAATAAATGGAACCCGGGATTGGCCGAGAATTATTTTACGTACTCTGATATTTATATAAATGTGATTTATCTTCATGTAGTAATTGTATTCGAAATGTGAATGTGAGATCAGTTTATAAATGATTTCGAAATGTATTTATGAAAACCCCGTCATGTGATGGGTTAGTAAAATGTTATTTGATTATTATTGGTCTCTATTTCACTTTAATTGTGTATTCCGAATATTAATTACAAAAGGGGGTTACAATAAGTCATGCATACAATGTATCATATATAACATAAGAGAAAGGTCACTATCTTGGTCTTTCCGCGCTTGCTCTAGCACTGGCCTCTCATGGGCAGGGCAAATATCAAATCCTAGTACCATACTTAAGGACGAAGAGTTATTCTCTAATCAATACCCAACTCTAAAATTCTTTAAGTTGGTTATCATTTAAGACCTTTAGGCAGCTACTAGAAGCCTAAACAAATACTTAAAGGGTTGGGAAAGACTATACCAAAGACCATCTTTCAGATATAAAAATGCTGATTTTTGGGGGTTGGCTGCGGGCAAGAAATATTTGGCTGGGGCCAAGAGTCTTATGGCTGACACCAAAAAGAGGTCAAAAAGTTTTTGGTTGCAGCCAAGAATCTTTTGGCTATGGCAAAATGCTGATTCGACATTTTCTGGCTGTGGCAAGAAATCTTTGGCTGCTGCCAAGAATTTTTTTTTTCTTAGCTGAACTTCCAAAAATTATAACTAAATCTAGAAAAATAACAATGGAGTGATTCTAAAGTCTATGGAAAGCTATTTAAGTCCTATATACAGGAAAAATATGAACTATTGCTTTCCATAACCACAAAAATACAGAATTTAACAATTCTCCTCGTTGTTCTAGAATTGATCCCAGTTTCAACAACAAACTTTGGAAATTCATAACTCCCAACATATACATCAAAAGGATTGGTATAATATATCAATTTAAAGCTTAGCATGTCTAATATTAGACTAGAGATTTTCAAAATTTTTTTGACACTATTTACTTATTCAAAAATGCCATGTAAATGACTACCCTATACAGAGTTTCACTTGACAAAATTTTCCAATTTTCAAAATGTGTCTCCAATGGTTCCAAAATTCTCATCCAAGACTACTCCCTCAAAATTTTCCACAAGAAACTCAATGGAAATATCAAAATAACCAAATTCTCATTCCATTATCATGCAGTCTTTTAGGCAACAATTCATACAAAACCCAAAATGGCCAAACCTTACATTCAAAGTTCAATTCACTTCTATTTATCCAACACTCAATTCAAAATACCATTTCAATGACTAAAACATACCAAACTCTCTAAACCCTAATCTACAAAAAATTGGGCAAAAATTCCAGAAATTCAAGCTTCAAACAATGGCCATAATATATACATCAAAAGATTTCTTTTACTCAACTCTATCACTTTCTCTAACTTGTTTCTTGATTCACCAACTTTTAAATTTTCTCAAACTCTAAAACATCTCCTCTTGAGAATCTAAAACTATATAATCGAAGCTCTCAACTCATGGAACAAGATTATAGAAGAGAGTTTGAGCATTTGAATTCAAAATCTTACCTTAATCTCAAGCTTTTCTTTTCTCTTTCTTCTTGTTGAACGAAAATAGAGGATGGGGGGGGGGGAGAGCATGAATTGATGAAGATGAAGATAAGGCAGAAATTTTGCCTCCTCCTATACCTCTAGCCGTCCAAGGGGAGAGAAGAGAGAGAAAATGATTTTTAATTGCTTCATTTGACTTTTATTTCACCAACCACTCTCATCCCTTCATGCTACTTGTCAATCTCTTGTGCTTTCTCATTAAAGGTAATTCTCCACTTAGTTACACTAACCAAATCCCTTAGCTAGTAATTAAGTTCTTTTTTAGTTACTGACTAATTGATCGGTACATTTTCCATTATTCCAATTTTTCCCCTAATTATGAAAATTCTTTTTGAATCACCACTTAACACAATTTCTCATTCCTATCTCTCATTCATGCACCCATCCCCCTCTTGAAATTCAGTTTAAGCTTTAACAACACAATCAATCTTAATCACAGGGTTTGGGCACTGATTACTGTGAATTTGGGTCATAATCCATACTTTATTCAAAAGAAGCATCCATAAAACATTCTTTACAACATCATTAGAAGTCATTAGCCCTTAATCAAAATTTGGGGCAATACATCTTACATATGGCAGCATTTATATAAGCCATCAAAATTCACCTGATAAATTTAGTTTTTGGCCAAGAGCCAAGCATGTTCCATCTTATGAAAGCTTGAATGTGCAATGTTTATCCCTATTAATTCACCATAATACACATAGATTGATATTTAAAGAGAGTTGGAATAAATTGTTGGGTAATAACCTCCTTTTTTTGTTTGTCTCTAAATGAAACAAAAAGGTGTTTCTAAAGGAAACAAATGGATTTAGGAGACTTATACTACATGATTAGTTGATTGTCATTCTAACATGAGGGGGAGAAATTGAGTGCCTAGAAAAGAGAAAATAGAGAGTGCATTATTACTATCAATTATTGAGAATCAAATTTAGCCTTATGAACCAGAAGTTTAAACATTGCGTTCATGAAATATTGCAAAATATTTGCCGGATGCAATTATTGGCCTAGATGAGAATTACTAAATCCCATAATCCATCTAAAAATGCTCTAATTAGTATAAGTGAAAATGAAATATATATGAAGCATGAGAAACCAACTGGTTTCTAATATAAATGTTTTGAATAAAAAGGAGCATATTATTAGGATGATCATATAAAGGTGGCATGTACTCCAAAAGAGTGTCGAGATATAACTAATTGCAAAAACTTTAAAAGAGTTTTAGGTACCTAAAAAAAAGTAATAAAGATTTCAATGACTTATGTCACAACAAGAATGGAACAAAAAATATAAAGTTATTGACAATAGTTTTGAAAATGATATCACGTGATTAAATGAGGATCTTATATGAAGGTATGTCATAAGAAACAAACATGAAGATGATTGGCTAAAAGGAAAAGTAAAAATGGAAAAAGGCGCAATGAAAATATGATTATATTGTGACAGTCAAGGACTTGTAGCCCGAACACTAGAAATATGATGGTATTATGGGATATATCAATATTTATGTGTTTATGTGAAAAAAAAGATTTTTACAAAGGTTTAATCATGATTATGATGAGGTATATGATTTTATGGTGGATACAGTAATTTTTGTATGTATTAGTCTAGCAGTATATAGAAAAAAATTATGCGTTTATTAAATATTGTTATATATAGTCTATACATATAACTCATTAAATAGAGAAGTTTCCATAAGAATCCTTCAAGGATTCAAAATGCTAGAAAAATGTCCAAATATGATTTTGCTTGCAAAATATATATTGAATTTGATATTTTGGTAGTGCCTTATATTTTATGAGTATACTTAGATATCATTTTAATATTATATTCATTATGATTTTATTGGTACAATTTTGCAGGTACATACTGGATAATGAAACTGAGATATGGTGTTATAATTCAATGAAAATAGCATATGATATCATTTTGCTTAGAAAAAGTTGAATATGTGGATGCCAAATATACCTTGGTGATTTTCAGAATAATTTTTCTTTATTTTTTTTAGAATAAATAAGGTAAAGGGAGAGCATATTGATATTTTAATATGTCTAGAAGATATGTTAGAGCGATGCTTTTTAGCTGATCATTTGATGATAATGCATCATTAATAGTTTGGCAGCTAACATGAAGATATGCTTGAAATGCTGTTAAAAATAACCTATTTGAGAAATTAGCATCACTACTACAGATGTATGCATTTATAATGCTTAATACATAACATTACAGCTAATAAACATCATGTATGTCGAGGCGGAGGCTGTACATGGATATAAACACTTAAAAGTAATAGTTAAGTATGCGCATCATCATATATTGTGAGACAGAATTCATGAAAACACAAAAATAACGGTTATAGTTAATAAACATCATTTATTTAGTAACAAAGGTGACAATTCTTTTGAAATAACTGTCATATAACGCTTACAAATGATTCATCTTCTAACCCTTATATCAGCAGAAACAAACCATAATGGTCTTCAGAAACAACATCATCTAACACCCTACCACTACCTAAGTTATCACTCATAACCCTTCGTAATCTGTTAGACCTTTATAAGTCATAAGCCATAACTCAAACCCTTTGTAATTTGTTAGACCTCTATTTAAACTCACATATTCTTTGTGATTTTTACTACTTTTCTTTATTGGCATACTCCTCCTCCTTCATCATGTTAAGTTTCCAGGGAGCGCCGCCGCCGTTGTTGCCACCACCCCTCCTCCTCCTTTACCCCTTCTCCTAAAGTGGAGGCTTTAATTTAGATGTTGGCAAGCCTTAATCGTGACACAAAATGATCGTGACACAAAATGTCTTGTGGCATACACCAATATGCCAAACAAGAAGTTGAACCACAAACTTTATCACCATGATGTTGAATATAACTTGCACTCTGACCCTTTATCTCCCTCCTTCGATATTGAGAATGAGGATAAGGATTAAGAGGATGAAGAGTATGATGAGGACGATGAGAATGGCAATGGTGGTGGTGATTAAACGTCATCGTTGTTTTCTTGTCTGCCCTCCTCGTCCTCATCCTCATCCTCATCCTCGAATTGAATGGAGATGAAGTGTAAACAAAAATAACTTAATAAATCATGGTTATTAATTAAGAATCGTAAAGTATTCTTGCCAATGTATTTAATAGTTCTAACTTAATAAATGTTAATTAAAGATTTTGAAACATTTTCTCTTCCTGGTGCTAACTATAAGTGCCTCCTCGCTATCATCTGATGATCATCATCATTAGAATAAACTAGGTACCCTTTTATTATGCCTTGTCTGTTCAACTTCTAATGCGTGCAATAAAGATTTTTTCATGTCCCTTCCAGATATATATTATTTAAAATCCATATTTTCATATGTTTTTCCTACGTTTTCTTCATTGTCCTCCTTTTTGTTCTCTAACTCAATCACTAAGATGAAATGCTATACAAAAGGCATACTAGAAAACTCTCGACATTATCATCATCATCATCTTCCTCCTCCTCCTCAAACTCCACCTCCTGCTTCTCCTCCCTAGCATCTGCCTCTGCCTACTCCACCGCCACCTCCTGCTCATCCTCCATATCTTATGCTTCATCAATTGGAGGCAATGTTGCAGCATGCACAACAGATTGACCATGCCATGAAGAGTCTTTCTGGATACTTCTCATGTATGAATCGGAAGACCAACCTTATACTTGATGAGTATGGGATTGGCCATGATCCTTGTTAGGATCATGACCACTCTTCTGGTGACAAGTAGCCTGGTGATCTTATCAATTTATCAATCTACTTGCCATTATTTTTTTTCATTTATTGTTTTGTCTTTTTAAATATTTTGTTAAAAAAAAAGAATATATTCAATGATTCTTAGAAAAATACTGTCATAAAATAAAATAAGTAATGGTTCTTATATTGCTCATTTTGAACAATTGTCATAAAAGAAAAACTGTCAATAACACTTACAAACGATTAGTCTTAGACAAATTAATAATAGTAATGAAAAGCCAACTGTTGCCATTTATCAAGGACACGATGGCCAGATAATCCTCAAAACCCTGTCTATATAATGTCCAAAAGCTGAACTCCACTTCCATTTCAACTTTTCCTAGCCAACATCTTTACCAAACTTATGGACAATGCAAGAGAACTATTGGCTCGTCATCTTAGGATAATTGAAAGGTGAACTCCCTCCACCAACAAGCATTGAAGGGCTCATCCATGTGACTTATGAATTCCAACATATGGTTCAGATTTATTTGCGAGAGCAAAGATGCATGGACCAATGCTTCAAAGAACTTACCACTCTCTTTCGCTCTTTGAACAAGAAGGTGGACAAGTTACTAGAGAAGGATGAATTTGACAATGTATCAAGTTCTTAGAACATCTCCATATTTTTAGTCCATTTATAAACTTTATATTTTTGTTTTTTATTTTTTTGTAAAAAAAGGTGGTTGCATAATCAACCACCAATTTTTTTTAAAAGAAAAAGTGAAATACATAATGGTTATTAAGTACAACATATTACTTATTAGAATACCATGTTAAAAAAGTGAATTGCATCACAGTTATTAACAAAGAACCATGCTAAATATAAACAAATAAATAACAGTTCTTTTGAAACCATGATGTAAAATCTTAGGCACAATAACCTAAAAAACCCCTATCATTCCTTTTTTTTAAACATCTGAAACATAACACACTTGACATTAGTCTGTTTAAACAAAGCCCACCAATATCTTGAACCTATTGTTCATGTTGTTTTTTCTAACTATTAGGAGTTTTTTTCCATTGAATCCTACCATAAAAAGCCTTCGTCCAACTTCTTAGTGACAGTCGTACAAGTGAATGCACTTGACCCTTGTCTCACCGACAGCAACACAGGTTGTTTTCATTCATGAGTGCTAGCCGATTGAGCTACCTTTGTGAAGTCACGCCACGATAAAGCATCTAAGGTCACGTTAAATTACTTTTGTGAAGTTATATTTTTGGGCGAAGGTGCAAAAATACCCATGAACTTTTCTAAAAGAGCATCAAATACCATAAAATTTATTTGGGTGCAAAAATACCCATGAACTTTTTTGAAAATGTGACTAAAATGCACCTAAATAAAGGGAAAAATGCTTATTTTTCAAAAGTTCATGGGTATTTTTACATCCAAATAAAGTTTATGGTATTTAACGCTCTTTTAGAAAAGTTCATGGGCATTTTTGCACCTTCAACCTATAGTTTTTTTAGAAAACCCATTATTGCTATGATAAAAGGTTCCTTAAATTACTTTTGTGAAGTTTTTTTTTGAAACCTCTGTATTGCTCTAATCGAAGGTTCTTTTCTTGTTACAGGAAATTGTCAACCCATTGCTTTGATTCATGGTTCTTACTCTCTTGATCTTTTTCAAATGATTTCAAGAGAAATGGATCTTTAAGCAAATACCTTTCCTTTCTTGGAAGTATCCATATCTTCGGAAGTCACTTTGAAAAGATCAAAAGGGATTTGATAAATAAACTAGTTAAGTTTTACTAAGGCACAATAAAGCATTGAAGGTGACATTGAATTGATTTTGTAAAGTTATATTTTCTTGGAAACCATAGAATTGCTATGATCAAAGATTCCTTTCTTGTTATAGGAAGTTGTCAATCTATTGCTTTAATTCATAGTTTCTACACTATTGATTTTTTTGAAGTCACTTCAGGAGCTATGGGTTCCTAAGCAAATACCTCTTTTCTTAGAAGTAACTATATCTATGAAAGTGGCTTCTAAAAGATCAATGGGGATGTGATGAATAAACTAGTTCATTTATATCAAGATGCGATAAAGCATTCAATGTGACATTAAATTGCTTTTGTGAGGTTATGTTTTTTTTTGGAAAACCCATTATTGCTCTAATCAAAAGTTCCTTTCCTTTTTTTTGTATTGAGCAGGTGGCACCAAGTTAAGATCTCTGAAATTCAACATTGTGATCAGTCCTAGAGTCTTTAATGTGAGAGTTTCTAAGCTACTTGGTCTTAATTCTATCTAACAGAGTAGTACTTCGTTCATCAAGTAGCCAAAAAATATATGATGGATCACGATCTTTTAGACTTTGTGGCTTGAATAAATCACACCCTTATCCTTTGTATCTCAAAAGGGATTTGATAAATAAACTAGTTAAGTTTTACTAAGACACAATAAAGCATTGAAGGTGACATTGAATTGATTTTGTAAAGTTATATTTTCTTGGAAACCATAGAATTGGTATGATCAAAGATTCCTTTCTTGTTATAGGCAGTTGTCAATCTATTGCTTTGATTCATAGTTTCTACTCTATTGATTTTTTTTGAAGTCACTTCAGGAGCTATGGGTTCCTAAGCAAATACCTCTTTTCTTATAAGTAACTGTATTTATGAAAGTGGCTTCTAAAAGATCAATGGGGATGTGATAAATAAACTAGTTCATTTATATCAAGATGCGATAAAGCATTCAATGTGACATTAAATTGCTTTTGTGAGGTTATGTTTTTTTGGAAAACCCATTATTGCTCTAATCAAAAGTTCCTTTCCTTTTTTTGTATTGAGCAGGTGGCACCAAGTTAAGATCTCTAAAATTCAACATTGTGATCAGTCCTAGAGTCTTTAATGTGAGAGTTTCTAAGCTACTTGGTCTCAATTCTATCTAACAGAGTAGTACTTCGTTCATTAAGTACCCAAAAAATATATGATGGATCACGATCTTTTAGACTTTGTGGCTTGAATAAATCTCACCCTTATCCTTTGTATCTCAAAATGTAAGTGTTCATCATATATACCTTGTGTCTCATAAGCAATTAAGCTAGGAAAACAATAGGGTGGTGAAAAAACACGAATATCATACGTATATAGGAAAAAACACAAATATCATAAGCAATTAATAAGGATATTCATAGGTTTTTTCTCCAATCCATTGCTTTCTAGGGTTAATTCCTATGAAGAGACTCAATTTATAAGTAAATAGTTACATTCTCACTTAGATAGGTCAACAGTTGCCATTGATTCTCCCCACAAAGCCTATAATGCCTTAATCCATCCTATATTAGATAGAAACTTGATGGAGGATGTACTATTTCTATTATATACAGTCTAATCCAACTAGCTCAAAAACTCTCACTTTAAGAATCTCAAAACCATACATCATGGTTATTATGTAAAAACTGTCATGTATTATAAAAGTTCACGGTTCTTAATTAGGAACTGTTTTCCTTATACTAAATATATAATGGTTGTCATCATGAGACCATTACTTAGTGTTATTAAAAGTCACAGTTCTTACAAAAGAACCATTATTTGTTATTGAAAAAATTATGATAGTCAAAATGAGACATTTATGTATCATGAAAGTATTACCATATATTATAATAGTTTTTCACATGTGCTTGTCAATTATTATCATAGAAATTAATATATCATGGCCTCACCAAGCCTTAGTACATAACAAGTGTTATCTTATAACCGTTATAATATGTTAAGAATAAATAATGATTAAGAACCGTAATTTGTCTACACAGAGCAAATGTAGCGCCCACATTTATAATGGTGTGAAACTGTGAAGTGTGATAGTTAATAACCGTCATGTATCACAATTTCTATAGTAGTGCATACTCATTGGGTGAAAAGGACAAAGAGTAATGTTGTCATCAGGGGGAGTAAAAGTGATGTTGTCATCATAAGAAGTAAAGGTGATACCGTCCTCAAGGAAGAAAACATCATATTGTGCTCTTTTTTCCTTAACCAAGCTCTTATCCCACTGTGTTTTCATAGTAAGGTTTTTAATTATGAAACTTCAACTTGTATTGTGTACTTTTTTTCCTTCACTATTTTTTAGTCCCATTGGATTTTTCCTAGTAAGGTTTTAATGAGGCACAATATTTATTTATGAACATTCAAGGAAGAGTGTTATAAATATTATGAAGTGTGTATGTTCATAGCCACATAGTCTCTTAGGCTTCTATCTCATAAGGCTAATGTATCATTATACCCTATAACTCCCCAATTGAAGAGTTTCTTGTATTTATTCCTTATAACCTCCAATTGTACAATTATGTTGCTTAATTTCACTCTTTATGTACTTGTAACTAGAGTCGAGAAATCGGGCCAAGCCCGTCATGCCAACCTATTTAGGTCTGAGCTCGTCAAGGGCTAAGCTTATGAATTAGAGCCTCTAAAAGGAGTCAAGTCTAAAAGGGCTAGCCTTGCAGCCCTACAGGGCCGGCCCTTTTAGGCCCATTTAACTTTTTTTTAAGAATAAGGCTAACTCAATACTGAAACTGGCTTTGTCAAAGATGGTTGATAATGGATACTATATTGTGCTTGAATTTATGTTTTCCTGTTTCATCTTTTGGATTCCAAGTTTTGATAATAACAAAAGGTGATTATGTTTTTTGGTAAGAAACTTATGTTTTGAAGTCATAAACATTGATTCAATTGATTACCAAATGCATTTCATAAAGCTCAGAGATGGTTGTTGTGATTTTAACTAATACACTCTAGTGATAAAGCCAGTACTCGAGTGAGAATCCATTTTACACTCGAGTCTAGGAAGTGTAAGCCTGAAAGTGTTTTACAGAGAGGTACTGAGTTCAGAGATTTCTCAACAATGCTCGAGTGAGAGGCATTGCACTCGAGTGATGACCCAATTTACACTCAGCATGAAGGCACACTTTTAGAAGTTCTTGGCAGAGAGTAAAGTTTGAGAAAGAAAATGGTTGTCGCCTCGAGCACTGACTCAATACTAGAGTGAGAGCCTCAAGCTCAAGTCCTATGAGTAAGGTATAAGAAGTATTTGTCCGAGAGCAAGGAAGAGATAGAAGTGGAAAGTGCACTCGGGTGACGTTCTTAGTACTCGAGTAAGGAACCAAATACTCATGGGTGATAAAACACACTTCCTTTGATTTTGGTGCAAGTGTTAAGCAAAAGGAAAAAGGCTAGTAAGAAAAAGAATTACTCGTCCACTCGAGTTAGAATCTTAGTGCTCGAGTGAGGGCCCACAACACTCACCAATGCAAAATCTCACTCTTGGAAAACTTAGTACGAGTGTTATCCTGAAGCAAAGCCTAAAGCTGAAATATACTGGTGTAGTCAAGTGAGACATCTGTACTCAAGTGAGGACCCATATCACTTGCAAGTGTAAAATCAAACTCTCGAAAAATATGCTAGAAGTGTTATCCAGAGATGTAAGTCCATAGTGTAAAATACACATGCACTCGAGTGAGACAAGATATACTCAAGTGAGGACCCACAACACTCGCAAGTAAGAAAATACACTCTTGATTTTTCACATGGAAGTGAAACTCAAAAGCTGAAGTAGAAGAAGAAATATGAAGATGCACTCGAGTGAGGCCTCAGTGTACTTGAGTGATACTCTTTCAGAAGTCAAAATGCAACAGACTCACAACGTTCAATCCGAATGAGATTTCATGATATTTATTCATTATGATTTCACTTATTATTATTATTATTATTAAACAACATTTAATGTAATATCATGAATTGTATTTGAGGGCTAATGACCTTAAAAGGGATGTAATTAATGTTAATTAAGCACTTTTGAAGTATATGATGTGCAATGTGATATAAAATGTGCTGGGTGATGGTTTAGTAAGCATTGTGATAATCAGGGGCAAAATGGTAAATTACCGACTGAATGGTTAGTTACTAAAGAGGAAACTCCTTGGTAATTGAGATCAATGGCTAGGATTGAAAGGGGAAGAGGCGGAATCCTGCGTGTGTAAGTCCATGTGAATCTATGATGGGGAGAATAAGATAGTGACATGTGGCAAGTTGTGGATCATTAGATCAAAGTCAAAGTTTCAAATATTTTTACCTCTCTCTTCTCTCTCAACATTGGTGGTAAGCTTGGGAATGAGGGAAAACTTATGATCATCTTCTTCATCATTATTTCTCTTTCCTTGTCCTCCATTTTCGCTGGAACTAGCCAAGAATGAGAAAAGCAAAGGTGAGTTTTTGACTTGGAAAATATTTTCTTTGGCCCAAATGTTATGTTTTAAAGTTGTTCATAATAGTAAGGGCTTTATGGCTATGGTTTCAGATTTTTGAAAAGTGGTGATTTGGTGTGTGTACAAATTTAAAAGTTGGAAAAATAGGGATTTGATCTTACCAAGTTGAAGAGGTAAGAATTTGATGCATTTTAGTATATTTATGGTGATTTTTGGTTGAGCCTTGTAAATTCTGGAATTTTTTCCCTAATTTCATGAGAATTGGATAATGAAAGAGTTTGGAATGATATGGTATAGAAAATGATGTTAGGATATGTTATAATGTCATTAAGTTTGATTTGAAGTTGGATGAGGAAGTTTGGTAAATTGTGGTTTTGTGTGGCCTTGTGAGTTAGAGTTGAGATTGTGTTGATAAAAGGGGAATTTGGGTATTTTGATATTACCAATAGGTTCCTTAGGAGATTTTGTATTGGGATGAGTTTTGGTATAGGTTTTGGAACTATTGGGATCAGTTTTGGCCAATCTGGAAAACCTTATCAGTTTCTGTGATTTTGGCTTCTGATGAATAACACTCAAGTGAGGGAAGGGTTCAATCTAGTATTGCGAGACATTTTCCCTTTTTCCCTTCAGTTTTGCTTGGATTCTCAGGCAAAGCTCAAGAGTGCACTTTCTTTCTTGTGAGTGATATAGGTCATCACTCGAGTGATCTTGGTTTCAACTGAGTGAGGGAGTAAGTTTAAGCTTTTGGGATTTATGGTTCCTCTCGGGTACTCACTCGCTGCGTTTCACTTTTTGGTGCTCGATTACATTTGAGGTCATCACTCGATTGCAGCTTCTTGTGCATGAGTGAGGGTGTAAGTGTTAGAATCGGCAGGCACAACGGAAGAATTTTAAAAATTTTCACTGATCCTAATCAAGGATCTATCAACGGCGTTTAAACCAAGTTGGAAGGATTCATACCTTTTATGATTCAGGGTTTTCATGATCTCTAGGAGCCAATATGTCAGATCCGCTCCCTCTACCGGTATCCACACGAATGCTCTCCAACCGAGACTGCATGCTAGCACCTCTAATGTCTCATAAGGTTTCCCTTGTGACTCTCAATTCTCATATGTATCTCAATATATCTGCTTTATCAAGTTTATAACCTATGAGGGCTATTTTCAAATTTAAAAATTAATCATAATTAATTTCAAAATTAATTAACTTTTAATTATCTTGATGAGCAAATTAAATAAATTCAGTTTAAATTAAATCTGTCCAATAGTTTTAATTTAACCTATTTATTTAATCCAAATAAAGAGCCATTAGATTTAAGTTATCTTCATAAATTAAATCTGAGATACCATATCTCTATCATGTTAGTTATTAGATTTAATTTATTTAAATAAATTAAATTTAAAACTAACACAATATAATAATATCATATAATATATATACACATATATATAATATGTATTTCGAAAAATACATATCTATATAATATTATTAATGAATTTTTTATATTACATATATACATACATATATATATATAAATAAATATAAAATTCGTCCACCCTAATTAAAACTATCTCATGTTGGGCCATTCTTGTGTGCGACCCTGTAGGCCCATATGAAGTCGACAGTGGGCCAATAACTGTATTAACCCACAAGTCGCAAGCGGCCTCTAGCAAGACATCACGACTACCCAATTCATATGAGGATCGTTAACACGATGCAACCTGTCATACAACCATGTCACGTCCCTTTTGTCACACGATATATCGGTCAAGGATGAGGCATGGATAATGTCATCCTCTTATTCCTGACTATTACTTTCTCAATTCTTGAGTAGTCTGACAATAGAAATGGAAACTCCTTTCTATTGTAGTATGGCCAAACATTTCTCAGACATACTCATCGAGGGGCCCAGTAATATCTCTCTACTAATGTGAGGGACAAATTCCATCTTGATCATTCATATTCCTCTACATGAAAAACCACTAAGCCCGATTGTAGCCTTTATCATCACCCGGTCAAAGGTGACTTTTAACTAGTTCAAAGCTTAGCAACTCTTATGTAGGAATCCATGATGACCTCAAGTCAAAAGGCATTGTGATGTGGTTATACATGAGAAAAGCTTATGACTTGATCCATGTAGCTTTCTCATAGTGGGTCAGTCCAGCACCTTGTACTCTTACAAGTGCCTAAGACTTTGATTTGTATCCCCATATCTTATCAAAGTCATATTGATCTTGTTTCATCTTTGCTCCCGCATAGATGACCGACCGGGGACATTTTAGGACAATCTTTATGAATTATCCAAGGATGCAATTATCACAGTTAACATGTAAATAATATGATAACAGAATTGAGAAATTTCATTAAATTAATATTGTTCAAAGTACAATGATTGGACCTTTGGGCACAATTTCCAACAGTAAGATATATTAAGGTTTGCTCTGGGCAAACACTTCCAGTGTGGCACTTTTGGGGACTCGAGTGAATATGGGGGTCATCACTTGAGTGAGGTCATCTCCACTCGAGTGAGCCGACCAAAAATCAGTGCTTTTGCTTCCAAAAAGGCATCTTCGGGGTAGTTTCTCCCAACCCTTTAGGCATATGTTTAGGCATTTAATAGCCACCTCAAGAGTTTATATGAGTACCAACTTAAAGTATTATGGAATTAAGAACTTGGGAAAGAGATTAATCTATTGTCCCTAATTTGGTTTATAGGATTTGACATCTGCCATCCTCGTGAGCCCACTATGCCAACGAAAGTCAGAAAGGAACAAGTAGTAACTTTTTCTTTGATACCATATGTGATGCACTGTATGTGTATTATATCATTGATTTATGATGAATTCGTATGCTGCGACATTTGTGGATATGTGTAAGCACCGCCATGCCAATAGTCCCTGAGTCGCTAATAACGGTTCGGGTTAGGACGGTTTGCCTTCTCGGCGGTAAAAGGGGATGAGGATGGGGTGTGATATGTGTGATTATGTGAAAAGCCGAAGGCTATTTTTGAAGGCCGATGGGCCAATTGTGAAAGCTGAATGGCTATATGAGCTATAAGGCTATGTGTATGCACTGCCACGCCAACAGTCCATGAGTCACTAACAACGGTTCGGGTTAGGACAGTGCTCCTTCTTGGCGGTAAAAGGGGATGAGGGTGGAGTGTGATTTGTGCTGCTGCTGTTGCATGATGATTTGCTTACATGCTGTGTGCTTATGTGTTGTATGAATGATTTGTTACTATTAGGATTCTCTTGAATCTCATTCTTTCCTTTGACTAACATTTCAGATAGGGCAAGTGGCTCCAAGATAAGCGAACAACCCGGAGCGGTTAAAACCTTGTAGGGACATTTGAGTCAGGTCATGTTGGTTATTCATTTTGGATAGGGATTACTATATGATATTTTTGAGTTGTGAATAGTTTTTGAATAACTGGTTGTGTAATCCCCTAATTGGGAATTGGAACCCTATAATTATATATATAGATGAAACCCAGGGGTTACTGGGGATTAAGTTATACACTCTGATATGTTTGAATGTGATATAACTGCAAAGGTAATTATATTTGATATTTGAATTTGAGACCAGGATAGAGAAGCTTTGAAAATTTTGTGAAGTCCCTACTACATTGAGGAAATCTTAAATGAGTTTTGAATCATCCGACTATCTCTATTCCATTTTATTATGCATTATTGAATTTTAATTATGCTAATTAAGGCAGGGGGTTACATTTTTTGTATCAGAGCTGTAGTTCCTGGCAAAGGTAGAGTTTGCTAGGATAGATCCCTTAGTTGGCTTTAGGGATAGAAGATCATTTGTGAATAATTGTTGTGTATGCACATGTATGTTCTGTTAATATGGATATATATATATATATATATGAAACTTATGAATATGTGTGCATATTATCTCTGCTATATTAATGGGGTGAGTTGTTTGTAGAATGAAGAAAACTAGAGGATGCCCCAATGTTTGGCGTGTAGACCTAGAGGTAGAGGTAGTCCATGACAATCCACCAGATCCAATGCAAGAGCTGATGGGTCTAATCTGGGATCAAAGAGATATGATTGTTGAGCTAAAGGAAGAGCTCAGAGTAGAGAAAGCAAAGAACAAAGAGGACCCGGTTCAGTCTACTCCAGTGGAAACTCAAGAAGAAACCCGTCATGAGGACACTGCTGAGGGGTCAGCACGACCCCTGGAGTCCCCACCTCACATTGTCCCAAATCAAGAATCACATGGGTCGCCAGCTAAAGAGGATAGGGACCTTCAGTTTTGGGTTACTAGATTTTGTAAACACATGCTCCGGTGTTTAAAGGGAGGTTTGATCCTCAGGCAGCCGAAGATTGGCTGAACAGACTAGAGAAGATCTTCAAGATTCTGGAATGTTCTTCTGAGGTGAAAGCCCGATTGGCGGTATATAAACTAGAAGGCGATGCATATCGCTGGTGGATGAATGTCTCCCTCACTTTACGTAGTAGAAATGTGCCCTTGACTTGGGAATTGTTCCAGCAAGAATTTAATGAGAAATACTTTCCCAAATCAGTGCGGCTCAAGAAGGAAACCAAATTTCTGAATATCAAACAAGGGGACACGAAGACCTTTGACGACTACTTGTCCCATTTTGTCCAGTCGTCCCGGTATTCCTCCTATCTCTGGTATAAGGATGATGCAGAATAGAGTTCGGATATGCTCATCCATGGTCTGAGACGAGAGTTGAGAAAATGATTAGCCACCCATCAATTCACCAAGTTCAACAAGGCGGTGGAACAATGTAGAATCACAAAAAACAATTTAAGAGAGCTGTATCCTGTCAGAGCTACTAGCCACCGCTGTGAACCCAGTAAGGGTAATATTTCTCAGAAGTAGAAAGGTCAAGGATCCTCTTCGTTTAGGGGCAGTAATAAGAAGTCCTACTAGGCCAGAGACAGTGAACCTTAGAGATTTGTGACCTGGTGGAAATGTCTTCGCTGTAACCAACCACATTATGGCAAGAATTGTTAGGGTGAAATGATCCGTTATAACTGTAACCAACCGTATTAAAGATTGTCAGTGACCATGAGCCGAGCACAGGCTGAAAACTCAGGGCTGAGTATTTGCTATAATCAACTATCAGCACTTAGGAAAAATTTTGTCAAAATTCCCAAGTTAGATGGATTCTTAATATTCTTACAAAAGAATGGAAAGCAAAAGTTACAGCTATCGAAGAAGCTAAAGGCGAATCAATGAGATATGTAGCTGCTTTATTTGGAAGTGTTTCTGAGTATGAAGGAAAGTTGAAATTGAAGAAAGAACTAGAAGAATTTGAAGATAAAAAGAAAAGAGGAGTCGCTCTCAAAGCCATCAAGGAAGCTAATTCTTCAAAGAATGAAGATGTCCCTGATGATGATATGAGAATGATTGTGAGGAAATTCAAGAAGTTATATAGAAGAGGCCAAAAGAACTTCAAGAACTACCAAGGTGGACCAAGCAAGAAAGAAAACAAGGAGCAACAAATATTATGCTACGAATGTGGAAAACCTAGACATAACAAGTCTGAATACTTCAAAAATAAAGACAAAAAGAAGAAAAAAAAGAAAGCATACATTTCATTTATATGGGGTGATAGTTCATCAGATGAAGAAAGCAATGATGACGAAGTTGCAAACATATGCTTGGTCACCAAAGAAGAAGAATCGAACTCTGAGGTAAGTGATTTTGAACCTACTTATGATGAATTATTATCCAAATATAATGCATTGCATGCTAAATTCATTAAAGTAGCTAAAGAATTGATTAGTCATAAGAAGAAAGTAAAGGAGTTAGAAAGTACTATTATATCATCATGTGCATCATGTGAAGAAAATGATAAGAAAATAAGTGATTTAACAAAAACATTGGAAAAATTTACTAAGGGAAGTGAAACCCTTAAAATAATCTTGAAATCTCAAAGAGCCACTCATGATAAATCTGGAATTAGATAAACTCGACTCAGAATAATAGCAGAGGAAAGAAGAAGAAAGGTAGTAAGGCATATCTCAACTACTTTGAGAATTCTATGCATACTTCAAATCCATTTGCATCATGTAATTATTGCAATAGGAAATGCCATTATACTTCATCATGCCATTTTAGTATGGGCAAGATTATTGGCATGTATAAATGGGTTCCAAAAGGGACACGTATACCAAAAATGATTCATTCAAACCATGAAGGACCCAATAAAGTGTGGGTACCTAAAACTTGATCATATTACTCTAGGTATATCTAAAAGTATCACAGGAAAACAAGTGGTATATTGATAGTGGATACTTAAGACACATGGCTGGTGACAGAGATAAGTTCACCATGTTGGAAACTAGAGAAGGAGGAAAAGTAACATTTGGAGGTAATCAGTTTGGACGTATTACTGGAATTGGTGAAGTGGGAAAATCTGATGGTGTTCAGACCAATGATGTATATTACATTAAAGGATTATGCCACAACCTTCTAAGTGTAAGTCAAAGCACTAACAAAGATAACTGGGTGATCTTTGATTCAGAGGAATGCTTGATAGTAAACAAGAAGGATTTATCGCTTAACAAAGAAACTATCAAAGCAAAGATTCAAGCTCAAAGGGATGGTAACTGCTATACTATAAACTTAAGTTCAAATTCTTTTGAAAATTGTTTTCTTAGCAAATTAGAGGAGAGTTGGTTATGGCACAAGCATCTGGCTCATGTCAATATGAATCAACTTGACAAACTGATTAGAAAGGATTTAGTTATTGGTCTCCCTAAACTTAAATTCAAAGACGACATGATTTGTGATGCTTGCCAAAAAGGGAAACAAACTAAATCTTCTTTTAAAATAAAGAATGAGTTTTAACATCCAAACCTTTACAATTACTTCATATGGATTTAGTAGGACCAGCAAGAGTAAAAAGTTTTAGAGGAAATTTATACACTTTAGTAATTGTTGGTGCTTTTACTAGATTTACATGGACTATATTTATTAGTTAAAAGATGAAACTTTTGTTGAATTTATTATGTATCCTAAGAAAGTCCAAAATGAGAAAGGTATTTTATTGACTCTATCAGGATAGACTATAGAGGAGAATTTGATAATCAACTCTTTGAAGACTTATGTAACAACCAGGGAATAGATCAACACTTTTCTACACTAAAAAGGAAGAACATAGTCCTCACAGAAATGGTAAGGGCAATGCTTAATGAGAAAGAGATGTCACAAGTGTTCTGGGCAGACGAATGAGTACTGCATGTTATATCTCAAATCGAGCATATATCTGCGAGTCACTTGAAAAGACGCCATATGAACTTTACAAAGGGGGAAAGCCAAATCTTGCTTACCTACACATCTTTGGATGCAAGTGCTTCATTCACAACAACGGTAAAGAAAATTTGGGTAAATTTGATTCAAAATATGATGAAGGTTTATTTCTAGGTTGTTCAAATAGAAGTAAAGCATATAGAATTTTTAATAAAAGAACATGCACTGTTGAAGAATCTATTCATATTGTGTTAATGAAATTGATTCTCAGACAAAATCTTTTGATAAAGAAGAAATGAATTTGATAAAGAAAAACGAAACTATTTCAAACAATAATGATTTTGAAACAAATGATCTTCAAAATGAAAAAGGTGTCGATGATCATGCTCAACCAAAAGCATGGAGACATATTAAAGGCCATTCAATTGATCAAGTAATTGGAGATATTCACAAAGGTATCAAAACCAAAAATAGAATTCTTAATGAAGCAACATGTTCTACTTTTATTTTTGATATTGAACCTTCCAAGGTTGAAGATGCACTTTTTGACAATGATTAGGTGAATGCTATGCAAGAAGAGTTAAATCAATTTCCAAGAATTCAAGTTTGGGATTTGGTACTTCGACCAAAAGATCACTCAGTTATAGGAACCAAATGAGTTTTCAAAACCAAACTTAATGAATCAG
Organism: Inga laurina; assembly: GCA_963855925.1. Lineage (NCBI taxonomy): Eukaryota > Viridiplantae > Streptophyta > Magnoliopsida > Fabales > Fabaceae > Inga > Inga laurina. The sequence goes on from OY979708.1 coordinate 36,990,140, forward strand.
TAATCATTGTGAGAAACAAGGCTAGGTTAGTTGCTCAAGGCTATAATCAAGAAGAAGGTATTGATTATGTGGAAACATATGCTCCAGTGGCAAGATTGGAAGCAATATGAGTACTCTTGGCCTTTACATGCATTAAAGGTTTTAAAATTTATCAAATGGATGTAAAAAGTTCTTTTTTTTTAAATGGTTATATCATGGAGGAAGTATATGTAGAACAACCTCCTGGCTTTGAAGATGACACAAAACCTGATCATGTTTTAAAACTCAAGAAAGCTTTGTATAGTTTAAAGAAGCAACCATAGCTTGGTACGAAAGACAAGCAAGTTTCTTCTTGATCAAAACTTTGTCAAAGGAAAAGTAGATACAACACTCTTTATCAAACATAACAAAAATGATCTTTTAATATTTCAAATATATGTTAATGATATAATCTTTGGTGCCACTAATGAATCTCTTTGTTAAGAATTTTCTAAGCTTATGCAGGGAGAATTTGAAATATTCATGATGGGAGAGTTAAACTTCTTTCTTGGACTTCAAATAAAGCAACAGAGGAATGGGATATTTATATCCCAAACCAAATATTTGGGGAGTTATTGAAGAAATATGGTATGTAAAATACTAATGGAGCTGATACACCAATGAGTTTTACCACTCTATTGGATACTGATGTGAAAGGCTTGACTTTAACATCACTAAATATAGAGGAATGATTGGCTCATTACTCTATCTAACAACAAGCAGGCTAGTTATACAATTCAGTGTTGGAATATGTGTAAGGTATCAATATGCTCCTAAGGTATCACATACAAAAATTGTGAAAAGTATTTTTAAATACCTAGGAAATACTACATAACTTGGCCTATGGTATCCAAAAGGAGGAAACAAATATTTAATGGCCTATTTAGATTCAAATCATGGAGGATACAAAACTGACAGAAAAAGTACCAGTAGACAATGTCAATTTTTTAGAGGTTCTCTGGTATCATGGTTTAGCAAAAATTAGAACATAGCCTCATTGTCTTCCATTGAAGCTGAATATATAGCTGCAGCAAGTTGTTGTTTTCAAGTACTATGGCTGAAGCAACAACTTCAGGACCTGGGAATATACTTAAAGGAGATACCTATTTACTACGACAATACCAACACAATTAGCCTGGCCAAGAATCCAATTCAACATTTAAGAACAAAGCATATAGATATCCGGCACCACTTCATACGAGATCGTGTACAAAAGAAGGATGTCAAAGTTGAGTTCTTTCCTACTCATCTTCAACTTGCCGATATATTCACAAAGTCGATTGCCAAAGATCAATTTTTATATATACGGAGAGAATTAGGAATGGTTAATCCCAATGAGTTATTAGTATTTCTTGTTAATTATTATGTTTAATATGAGTTTTGATGATAACCACACTAACTTAGGCATCGGAGTATGTAGAACTTTGTTTTGCAGGATTGTCACTTGAGTGCACGGCACATTATCACTCGAGTCATGGATGAACTCTCGAGTGCATGTCTAACTCATATGCTATGTTTCATAGCTTACAAAATAGAGGTTAACAGAGGAGGTAGAAGTATTGAAAGGTCACTTCAAATTTCAACGGGTATGTTAGGTCTTACTGAAGTGAGAAAATAGTGCACTCGAGTGCAGGAAGAATATACCTGAAAGTGAGATAAGAACTCTCGAGTGCCACAAGTACAAATTCATAAGTCAACTTTAAAAGCATGGTTTACTCAAGTGATCTTGGAGGACTTGATTACAAAGATGAAGACCACAACAAAGTACACTCAAACTAGGTACGCATTTACATGTTTTCTGGAATTTCTCTCTGTCTCACTCGAGCACAAAAATAGGTGACTCGAGTGCATAAGTATGAACACTGTGCTTAGGGATCTCACTTAAGTGTCAGGGTCTATATCGGTTACATGACAGCTCAAACGACACCTTTCTTCTTCTCACTTAAAAGTGTCTCTTTACTCGAAAACCACACCTCTTCATCTCCGACCATTACCCATTGATTAAACATCTTAAATCTCTTCAATTTTCAGTTGCAAATCTTCATTCATCTCCAAAAGGTTAGATTTTTCTTAAAAATCTCTCACTTCTTGCCCTAATCGAATCCTATATCGAAAATTTTGTCCTCACTCTTTCATTGTAGTTTTGATTCTCAATCCTTTCTAAATCATTCATTATGTCTAGAATAAAGATTCCTATGACTTCCTAAAAGTCTCCCACTACTTCACCTACTCATTCTGACACCAGTGAATCTACAACATCATCGGTGACACTGTCTCTAATCAAACTTTGACACCTTTACCTTCTACACCAACACCTCCTCTAAAACCCAAAACAACCAAGAAAAGGACAACTCTGGCTAAGAAGAAACATCCTAAGCTGAAAGTAGCGAAAGAGGTTCAATTGCCTCCGAAGAAAACAAAAGGAATCATCTTCAAAGAACCTATTGTCACTCATTCTCAATCGAAAGAGGTGCAAGGAAGAGGAATAGGGGAAGATAAGGACATTCCACAAGAGTCTTCCTCTAACAATTCCTTCAATCAGCAACTCTTCAAAGTAATAGAGAAATTGAAGGTGGATGCCTTGGTTGGCAAGATTGCCTCCCAAGCCGGTGCCTCTTCACCTCATCATGCTGGATAGTCCAGTCACACTAGTACTCAGTCAGGAGTACTATCCACTTATTAGGCTCTGGAGGAAAAAGAACAAGACACAGTTCTACCTGAAGGTTTTAACACCCAGGAATTGAAGCCATCCAATCAGAAGGTATATAACATTGAATTTGCTCATAGAAGCTTCTGTCCTATTGTATATGTGGATTTAGATTATCTAAGTGTAAACTGTAGCCTGAACTTTCTACCTTTTATGGATTTCTATGATTCTTGGTTGAGTGTGCATCTTCCACATTCCCCTACTGTTGTGAGAACATTTTATTGTAATATGAAAGTAAACAGAATTGTATGTAGAATCGGAGAGATAATAGAGGAAGGAATATCCACTACTATTAGAGGACAACACATTATGATATCCCCCTTTATCATAAACTATATTCTTGGCTATAGATACTCCTAGCAATCCACCCTCACTCTTAGCTAATGAACCCTTCTAGAGATTAAGACTGGATAACCCAATTGGACCTCTCACTTTCAAACCCATCGATATGCCTGACTCTTACCATGCCTGTCACTATATTTATCCTAGAGTATGATCAACAAGTCAAAAAACTTTACCCATCTTGCCTAGAAAGATTACTACTTGTTGGCTTTGTAATCCCCTGCCTTGATTAGCATAATTATGATTCGATAACACATAATTAAAATGGATTAGAGACCGTTGGATAATTTAACTCATTTCAACTTCCTACCTTACAATAGGATTTTCTTAAAATCTTTCAAAAAATTTTCCCCATCCTGGTCTCAATTTCAAATTTCGAATATAATTACCTATGCAATTAATTACATTCATACATATCAAAGTGTATAACCAAATCCCCGGCAACTCCCGGGTTCTATACGTATATAAACTAAGGGTTTATAAGTCTCAACTAGGGGATTACATAACCAAAATCAAATGTAATTTTACATATCAAAATATACAGTATCCCAAGTTCAAAAGTAGATAAGCAACATCCCCAAAATCAAATAAACCCAAAGGGGTCTTAATCGCTCCGGGTTGCCCGCTTCTCTTTAGAGCCACTTGCCCTGTCTGAAATGTTAGTTATTGGAAAGGATGAGATTCAAAAGAATCCCAGTAGTAATAAATCACTTACATAATGCATAAGCACATAGCATATATGATCATGTTAAGCAGCATCACAATATATCATGGCTCACACCACAAACGACAGCACTCATGGTTGTAAACTCTATACGTCAGCTTTCGTTGCGATCTCTATGTATCACAAAGTATCACAATGTATCACTAAGCATAAGCTTTTGCTGTGAACTCAAAGCATTACAATATATCTCAAAGTATTCACAATGCATGACAAACATACATACAATGTTTCACACACAGTATAAGAGAAAGAGTCACTACCTTGTTCTTTCCTGACATTCTTCGGCACAGTAGGCTCACGAGTATGACAAATATCAAATCCTATCAACCAAATCAGGGTTAACCCGTCAATCTCTTTTCCAAGTTCTTAATTTTACAATACTTTAAGTTGGTTATCATTTAAACTCTTTAGGTGGCTATTATAGGCCTAAACATATCCCTAAAGGGTTGGAAGAAACTACCCCGAAGATACCTTTTTAGGAAGCAAAACTCTAATTTTAGGCTGACTCACTCGAGTGAAGAAAGTCTCACTCGAGTATTGCCCCCAATCATACTCGAGTCCCAGCGAGGGAGACACAGAAAGTGTGTACTCGAGAGCACCAACACCTCCTAGAGCAGCCAGTGCATTGGAGCATTCACTTGGGCACTCGAGTGATAACACCTAGTCACTCAAGTCCCAACAAGTAGGGTGCAGGAAGTGACAACCCGAGAGCAACAACGGCTCTAAGGTGACAAGTGCACTCGAGTACTTGCCCCAGTACTCGAGTGACTTTCCAATGCTCACGAGTACCCATACACACTCTCGACAATTTGCTTACAAGTGATAACCCGAGACGCACACCCGTAGTGCTACATGCACATGCACTCGAGTGACATCCCAGACACTCGAGTGACACATATACCACTCGCAGATACACAAGTTCATTCGTGATTTCTATATGAAGACTTAACCAAAACACCAAGAATTTCATTTTGCACTCGAGTGAGACCCTACCTCACTCGAGTGAGGTTTATCAGAAGCCAGATCGTAGCAACTGATATGGTTTTCTAGATTTACCGAAACTAGCTCCAATAGTTCTAGAACTTATACCAAAACTCATTTCCATCTAAAATTTCCTAAGGAACCAATTGGTAACCTCAAAACACCTAAATTCCTTCCCAATCAACACATACTCTGTTTTTACTCAAAATGCAATTCAAAACCACTAATAACCAATCTCACACCCATAATTTCCCAATCATTTCTAATGGCCCAAGGTCATAGTTTGGTACCAATTCTACCACCAAACACTAACTAATTCATATCTTTCAAAATCACAAGAAATCAGGGAAAAATTCCAGAATTTCCAAAACTCAATAAAAATTATCACAAATATACCAAAATGCATTAAATGTTTACCTCTTTACTTTGCTAGAATCAAAACCTTGATTCTCCAACTTTTAAATTTGTTCAAATATCAAAACACCTCTTCTCAAAATTATGAAACCATAGCAAGGAAGCTCTCAACACCATGAACAACTTTAGAGAGTAGCATTTAGGCCAAAGAGATCATTTTCAAGGTCAAATACACACCTTTGTCTTTCTTTTTCTTGCCTAGTTTTAGCGAAAATGGAGGTAGGATGAGAGAGAAATGAGATAAGAGGATGATGATCTAATTTCCTTCCCTTTTCCCATGCACAAACTGACTTGAAAGTGAGAGGGAAGAGAAAGAAGGAGTTAAATCTTTGCCTCCCATCCAAAGGCCCTTATTGTGCCACTTGCCATGATCTCATGCCTCCCTTCATGAAGTCATATGACCCATGCACACACACTTCCATTATCTTAATCAACAATCCTAATTATTGATCTTTGGTTACCTATGAGTTTCCTCTCCGGTAACTAACCAATTGGTCGATAAATTACCATTTTACCCTTGATTACCACAATGCTTACTAAACCATCACCATACACATTTTACGTCACAATTCACATCATATACCTCAAAAGGGCTTAATTAACATTGATTACATCACTTTGAAGTTATTAGCCCTTAATTACAATTTAGGATATTACAAGCTTCCTTTCTAACCGGACAATAAAGGCATGTTGGTGAATTGATTTTTAGTGAGATGAGAAGATTTTGATTTTTTTCATCAAGATCCACCACAATACCATATCCCTAACTTGTCTCTCTAATTCTTCAGCACAACAAGGTTTGGCATTTTCAGGGAATCGAGAGGGTAAAGATTCTGATGTTTGGTCGCACACAATTGACACACAAGGTGATCACTCTTCTAGTAGTAAGACCAAGGCCACATCTCAAAGAGAACCCACACTATTGAGAGGTGATGAAGCTCAGTCTTTAGCATAAAGTCCATCTCCACCTCCATCATTCCTCGGTGCTTCTCTTCAGGGTTATCTAGCCCATGTGATCAATCAAGCAGTGATTGACCTGAAATGGGAATTGCTTAATGAGTATGAGAAGATGATAGACAAGATGAAATCTCAAGTCACTAAGTTGGTCGACAAGCCAAATATCAATTTTGACTTGATGTTCAAGGCATAGGAAGAACATTTGAGAAGAATCAGTGATTTAGAGACCTTCTTGCATTCCCACTTTTTGACTCCTTAGCTTGAAGTGCCTCCAATTTCTACACCTACCACCTTTTCACTTACCCAGACATAGACCCATGTACTCTTTACCTACATCGATCCCAAGACTGCTCCTCTATTAATATCACAATTATCCTAGCCTAAAATCTCTATTCCTCAGCCCTCATCTCCACTATTTGAGCTTGATCCCATTGATCCATCTATTGCCATAGTGTTGTATACTCTACCTCAGCCATCGGACATCACCTTCCCTCAGCCCCTTTCTGATACTGACAAAACAGGGGAGAAGAATATTTGATGTTATTTGAGTTTCTTGCTGGACTGAGATGGGCTAGGGCTAGATTAAGGGGGAGTGTTTAAGTTTTTATATATTTTTGGGTTCTGGGTTGATAGCTACTGATTTTTGATGTTTTTGGGGTTATATAGGTGTATTTGGATATCATTTGGGTACTTTCTGATTTTCTGTTAAAGCAGTGATAATATACTTTCCAAGTTTATAAATGAATCTAAGTTTATTTTCATATTCGTTAAATGTTCAATAAGTTTATTTTTCAATTCTTGTGGTATTATGACTTATCGTTGCCTTGAGTAGCAGTTAGAAGTTTTATAGGACCATTAGAAGTTTTTCATGAAGATCTTGACATACAGTGGAAAAATGAGTCAAGTGATTCAAAACTTTAGTGAATGTGCATTTGGAAATCCTAAAAGTGTTTTAGATATCTTAAGAGTTGTTTCAAAGATTTTTTATTTGAAAAGAATATGAAATGTTATTTGAGTTGCTTACTGGATTGATATGGGCTAGGGCTAGATTAAGGGGGAGTGTTTGAGTTTTTGATGTATTTTTGGGTTCTAGGTTGTTAGCTGCTGATTTTTGATGTTTTTAAGGTATATGGGTGTATTTCGATATCATTTGGGTACTTTTTGATTTACTGTTAAGACAGTGATAATGAACTTTCTAAGTTTATAAATGAATCTCAGTTTATTTTTATATTCGTTAAGTGTTCAATAAGTTTATTTTTCAACTCTTGTGGTATTATGAATTATCGTTGCCTTGAGTAGCCGTGGGAAGTTTTACAGGACCATTGGAAGCTTTTCAAGAAGATCATGACATAAAGTGCAAAAATGAGTTAAGTGACTCAAAACTTTAGTGAATGTGTATTTGGAAATCCCAAAAGTGTTCTAGATATCTTAAGAGTGTTTTCAAGGATTTTTCATTTCAGTTAAGTCTTCAAATTCATCACAAAGGTTTTGTCATGATCAAAAAGGAGGAGAATGTTAGATTCCAAGTTTTGGTGATAACAAAAGGGGATTATGTGTTTTAGTTAGAAACTTATGTTTGGAAGTCATAAACATTGATACAATTGATTACCAAATGCATTTCATAAAGCTCAGAGATGATTGCTGGATACTATATTGTGCTTGAATTTAAGTTTTCTTGTTTCATATACTCCCAAATTTTTTATAGCTTCTTGAAAATTCTTTGAGGTTATGAATTATTTTCAAATGAATAGATGTAGTATGTTTTTTGTGTTAGGTAGAGTAGGTTAGTCTTGTGATAAAAGCCAAAGAGAACATACTTACTAAAAAAACAACATGGACAAGAACAATATAGAGGGAGTATATATTGAGTTCAATTGAGAAGAGATTCTAATCAAAATCAATTCTGGACGTTAAAGTCCCAAAATAGACCATAGTCAATGGTTAAATTTCATTAATTTTATCCATTATATGGCGTCCCCAGAAAAGAAGAAAAGTATGAAAATACCAACCCTATTAAATTCCCCAAATCAAATGTGGAGGGAGACAATTTCTCAACACTTCAATTTAATTTGTTTATTTGATCATTCATGATTCTGGTTTTTTTTTTGTTGAATATGATATTTGATTTGATTTGTGTGTGGACATTACTTTTGGTTTGGACTATGATCTTAGTGTTTGTGTTTTGTTAAACATGGATAATGTTAGATGTTTTAACTTAGTTTTGATAGTATTTATATTTTAAGTTAGATATTTTAGTCTTCAAGCATGTAGGAAGCGAAAAAATGCTAAACAGGCTCAAAACCCACAGGCCTTTTCTAAATAGGCTGGTCACTAAAATCTTTACCTTTTTTGGACTTAGGCCTAAATAGGCTGGTCCGTTTTCCTAGTGCTACTAGTAACTCTTTAGGTTAGTCTTCGATGTTAGTGTCATATAAATAGATGACGATATACTCCATTTGTGACAATGAAGTGAATGAGAACTCCTCCTTATTTTCTCTCCAACTTTCTCTTATCTTCTTCATCTCTCATATCTTGTATTTTCCTGATTTTCATAACAACATTGAATATGGGGTAAAACTTTGTAAGTCAAACAAAATCTACTATTGGAGAAATTTAAAAGGGCCAATTTTTAATTGCATATATTTTTAGAAGCCACAAAATTTTTCAATCAAAAAGTGAAATCCTTTCATATTCTACTTGCACACCCAGTGATAAAGATTAAAAAAGAAAGTGAAAAATCAAAACAAGAATTAAACTAAAATGACCCCTTTCTGGTAGTTAGCCTTTAGTCTAATAGGCCTAAGCTTACACATAAAGTTTATGTTAGTGCAAGACTCACCTAAGAGGGGGTGAATTAGTTAAACTAAAAAATTAATAAAAAGGTGTAAGGAATAAATTTTGAAACCAAACAGACAAGATTAGATAATATATCACTAAATCTAACTTGAGTTAGAAGGAGTTGACATATAAAGCACATGCAAATTTATTCTGGTTTAGCCTAATCTTTGATAGCCTATGTCTAGTCCTCGAAAACCTCATAAGATTTAATCTATTATTATCCCTCTAGCTTAAACCAGCAATTTGATAACCACTAAAATTCCACTTGTTCGACCTGGCACTAGTGAAGTCATAATCTTTCTTCAAGTTTACAGCTAGTACTTGACAACCAAATCAACCCTTTCAAGTTTAATTGGGTATTTGATAACCACTCTTTCTTACAACTATAAGGTAACAACTCTTTTCAACAATAATGAGACTAACGAACTCTTTTAGTAGAGTAAATGTATATAAGCACTTTGACGATGGCAAAGCTTCGAATGCAAGACAATAAATCACTGGTTCAATTCTTTTGTTCATTGATCTTGCATTAATTCTTCTATCTTGAATACTTCTCCTTTTATAGGCGTAGGTAGGTGATTGGCCAGTAGACACATAAATCTTCCCCTTGGGGTTCTCTATCTTCCCATTTGGACTCTCATTAAATGTGTCTAATAGAAAGTAAATATGCTTATTTAGCTTCAATTGGCTGCATGCACTACTATAGAAAATAACTTTTATGATGGTTAATATCAACCATAAATCACAATTCCAAATAGTCATAAAAGCGGGTGCTATATATGCTCAGCACATATACGTTATAGTTTAGAACCGTTATTTATTCTAGACCTATTATAATGGTTCTAATATGACATCGGTTATGTATCGAGACTTGGTGATGTCATGATATGCTCATTAGTATGATAATAATTAACAAGCACACATAAACAACCGTCATAATATATTGTAATGCTTACATAATACACAACGGTCTAATTTTGAAAATCATTATTTATTCAATAACATACATAACGGTTTTTATATAAGAACCATGACTTCTAATAATAACAAATAATGGTGTCATATAGACAATTTTTATTTATTTAGTAACATAAATAAAAGTTTGTAAATAAGAATCGTGAATATTTATAATACATGATGCTTTTTATATAATAATCGTGATGTATGGATGTGAGACTCTTTAAATGAGAGTTTTTGAGCTAGTTGGACTTATTTGTATATAATAGAACAGTACCTCCCATAACGAGTTGTCATGTAAATTAGGATAGATTCAGTTATTCTAGGCTTTATGGGAAGAATCAATGGGAACTGTTGGTGTATATATATGATAATGTAACTGTTGACTTATAATTGTGTTTCTTCACAAGAATTAGCCCTCGAAAGAAAAGGCAAAGGGGAAAACAATGAACACCCTATCAAAAAGGGTATGGGGGGAATGCAAACCCATAAGAGCAAGGATATTTGTTTTTTTTCACTTATCTGTTGCTTTCCTGGCTTAATTGGTGAAAAGACTCAAGGTCTAGGTGGACACTTACATTATTAGATGTATAAAATGTAAGTCATGTGATTGATTCTAGCCATCAAGCCTAGAAAATCTTTATTTGTCCTAAATTTAATTGCTACTCAATATGGAAAGTACTACTCTATTAGATAGAGTCAAGACTAAGTAGCTCAGAAAATCTCACATTAAAGAGTCTAGGACTGAGCTATAATTATCGAATTTCATAGATTTAACTTAGTGTTAACTGCTTAATACAAAAATAGGAGAGGAACCTTCGATTAAATAATAATAGGTTTTCCAAAAAAAACATAACTTCATAAAAGAAATTTAATGTTACCTTGAATGCTTTATCATGTCGTAACATCAAAATAGCTAGTATTCGCTTGATCATGTATGACTCTTAGCACAACTAAACTATTTATTGATCATATTCATATTGATCTTTTGGAAGTAACTTCTGCAAATATGGATACTTTACAAAAAAGGAGAGGTATTTTCTTATAAATCCATATCTCCAGAAGTTATTTCAAAAAGAACAATATATTGGAATAGTTAATCAAAGTAATGGATTGACAACTACCTGTAATAGAAAAGGAACCTTCAATCACATCTAATAGGTTTCCAAAAAACCATAACTTCACAAAAGCAATTTAATGTCACCATGAATGCGTTATCACATCGTGACTTTTCAAAGGCATCCCAATCAGGCAGGTTAAACCCTGCAAGTAACAGGAGATGAACCTTCAAGTAGATGCAAGAAGGATAATTCAAAATGGATGCGGGAGATCCTAATTACCTAGTTAGGGCTTAAGAACAAAAACACGAGTTAGGGCAAGCAAAAGCAACTTATGTGGCCGTCTTTGAGACAAAAGTCAAGTGTTTTCATAAGTGCAGTCATTGCTGGGAAGTTGGATAAAGCTTTTTATGGTGGAGTTCAACTAAAAATGACTTTTGACTACCATAAAAGACAATAGGAGTCGTAGGGGTTACGATGTTAGTGGATTTTTTTCGAACGGCTAAGTGTCAAGTATGTTTTGTTCCAGACATTTAAATAGAAGATGAATGGTAGGGTTTTTTAAGTTATCATGCCAAGACTTTATACCACAGTTCATTCATTCATAAGAACTGTTCTTTACTTGTGTAAAGTGAGACTAAAAGAATACTTTGAATAACTTTTTTATTCATGTACACAAGAGAGGTATATATATACGAGAGGGGAGCTTCAGTATTATTGAATCATTACAATAATTTGAATCCCTAATCATAATCCCTAATCGTATTGATTGTGATACTAATTGATTCTAATATTTACATTAATAATATTTCTAACACTCCCTGTCAAGTTGAAGCATAGATGTTAAACAAGCCTAACTTGTTACAAAGATAGTCGACACGACTACAATTAAAGCCTTAGTTAGAAGATCACCTAATTAGTCACTCGACCGCACATGCCATGTAGAAATAAAGTTCACCTTGATTTTATCTCGAACAAAGTGACAATCAATCTCAATATGATCCATACATTCGTCAAACATAGAGTTAGAGGCTATGTGTAAGGTAGCCTTATTATGACACCATAACTTTCCTCGTAATAGCGTGGTAAAACCAACCTCCTTCATTAGTTAGTGAATCTACACAACTTCACAAACTGACTATGCCATAGCCTATGCTAGAACGTGATACCGCATCCTGCTTATTATGTTTCCAAGAAACCAAATTTCCACCCATGAACACACACTATCCTATAGTGGATCATGTTACGAGTGTAAATGGTCTATTAAATAGTGTAAGTGTATACTGTCGTAATCAAGTAATATAGAAGTGAGTAGTATAACCCCCTCACGGTAATTATATCCGGACTATGAAATTTAAGTGAAATAGAGACCAATAAGACAAAAATCATTTTTTATAATCACTCATCTCTAAGAGATGGGGTTAACAAACCAAACATTTAAAATAGAATTCATCTGGTCTCACATTCACTTTTGAATACAATTACCTATGAAATTATATCACATAATAAATATCAGAGTGCGTAACCAAAATCTCCACAACCCTGAGTTACTTGTATATAGAGTGGGTTTAAAGGTTTCCCAAGATGGGGATTACATATCCAAAATTTGCTATATACAACTCATATACATATAGTAATCTCAAAAAGCCAACTAGATAATCAACATCCAAAATACAAAATGTCCCTAAAGCCCTAACCACTCCTGGTTGGCCGCTCCCCTTTCGAGCCATATGCCATGTCTGAAAGGTTACACTACTGGAAAAAACCTTTTTTAGACCGCCACATTTAGATCGGTTTTGGCGGATAAGGTCTTAAAAATTTGCACGGTGTCAGTTTTGTAATTATATTGAACTTCTTAGACCAGTTTCTAAAAAAACCGATCTTAAAAAATTTATTTAGACCAGTTATAAATAAAATCGGTCTTAAAGTCTTAAAACTTATATGAATTTAAAATGTTTTAACATTTAAGATCGGTTTTGTATTAAAACCGGTCTAAACTATTTGACATTTTAGACCGGTTTATATGTAAGTCGGTCTTAAATGTTATCACATTTTAAATTCAAAATGCGATAATGTTTTAAGACCGATTTTAGTGAAAACCGGTCTTAAATGTGTCACATTTAAGATCGGTTTTTGTACAAACCGGTCTTAAATGTGAAATTTCCCTCTTTTAAGACCGGTTCTTAATAATAACCAGTCTTAAAGGTAAGATTTTTCACCCTTATTTTTCCACCCGCGCCCAGATCACGCACTCTGTGAACCCTTTCTTCTCTCTTTGCCATTTCTCTGTAAGCTCTGTTCGTGCTTGTTTTGAACTTGTCCATGGTGTCCCGTCCCTCATTTGCTCAACTCTCCTCTATCATTACCGCTTCCATTATTGTGTTCGTCATCGCTGTTCTTTGATTATCGTCAGTCTTCTTCGCCGCCACCTCTAATCTCCGCAGTGATCATTCTCCTCTGACTTGACTTTCCTTTGTTAGTGTCATGAATTTGAGGACTTTATTTTAACCTTAGTCGACGCCACCGTGACTTTGGGTTGAAGCTCACTCCTTAGTCTTCGTTCAGGTTAGTGTTCGATCTATTATTTAGTTATACGTTGTTTTATAATTAATAATGTTCAATGAAAAAATGGTTCTTGTTGTTGCTTTGAGCACTTAAACATAATCTGGGAAAAATTAAATCTGCACATTCTTGTTAGATATATGATTTGACTTTTATTCCTGTTATATTTGGCTTGGATTAATACCACTCTATGTTCTGTTTTAGTTTAGTGTGGTTGTTTGATTATTGTCAGTGTTATTGGTTTGTTAAAACATTACTAGTTTCAAATAGCGCCTGTTAATTTCGTTGAAATATCTAAAACTCTATTGTTGTTGTTTTTTTGTCTATTCTATTGTTGTTGGATATAGGGTGCTAGAAGTGTTGAGATATATATGGATTATAGTTGGATAAACACTACGAACGAGTGTTGAATATGATAATGGGATGAGGGGTTTTTCAGACTTCGCTATTAGAAATGCCGATGATGGTAGTGGAAAGTTTTATTGCCCTTGTGTATTATGTTTGAATGAGAAGCGACTAAGTACTACAGATATATATATATACACATTTAATTTGTAAAGGATTCTGTAAGAGTTATACAGTGTGGGTATGGAAAAGTTAAGAATTAGAAATGCCAAGTTCATCTCAACCGGGGGGAGTGAACTTTGATGATAATGACAGATATACAGATGATCGAATAGAGGATATTATTCGTGATGTAGGAGAAGAGACTTTTGAGTAATCACATGCATATGGTAATATGTGTAGTGAATCTGAGATGCCGTTGTACCCGGGGTGTAAAAAGTACCAATTGTTGAAAGCAGTATTGAAATTGGTAAGCTTGAAAGCACGGCATGGATGGAGCGACAAGAGTTTTTCAGAAATGCTTAAGGCTTTTAAGGACATGCTTCCAGATGATAATGTGTTGCCTTCTCAATTCTATGATGCTAAGAAAATATTGTGTCCACTAGGGATGAAGTATAAAAAGATCCATACATGCTGTAATGATTGTATATTGTATAGAAAAGAGCATGAAGAGGAACAACAGTGTCCAATATGTGAAACCCCGAGGTACAAATCAAATAACGCTCCTGTAAAAGTATTGTGGTACCTTCCAATCATACCAAGGTTAAAGCGCTTGTTTGCTAATGAAAACGTATAAGAAATTTGAGATGGCATGTGGATGAAAGGATATCCGATGGAAAGCTTCGACATCCGGCCAATTCTTCTCAATAGAAGAAAATCGATCAATTATTTCCTGCCTTCAGCGAAGAGCCTAGGAACCTTAGGCTTGGGCTTAGCACGGATGTCATGAATCCTTTTGGTAGCCTGAGCAGTATACATAGTTCATGGCTTGTTCTGTTGGTAATTTACAACTTATCTCCTCTGTTATGCATGAAAAGAAAGTACATCATGTTATCTGTGTTGATTTTGGGACCAAAACAACCCAGAAACGATATAGATGTTTACCTGGAGTCCTTGATTGAAGACTTGAAAGAGTTGTGGGATGAAGGTGTTGATGTTTTTTATGCGAACAAGAAGGAGGTTTTTAAAATGAGAGCCATGATCTTTTGTACTATAAATGACTTCCCTGCATATGGAAACTTGTCAGGCTATAGTGTTAAAGGCCATAAAGCATGTCCGATTTGTGAAGAAGGAACATGCTACCATCAGCTTCAACATGGAAGAAAGATAGTTTATCTTGGCCATAGGAGATTTCTTAGACGAGGCCACCCGTATCGCATATTAAAGAAAGCTTTTTTTGGTGGACAAGAGTTTGTAGATGCTCCAAAGGCATTGACCGGGGAGCAAGTTTATTGAAAGGTGAAAAATATGAATGTTATCTTTGGTAAGACTATAAAGAAAAGTAATGAGAAAAGTAAATGGAAAAGAGGTTTGTCTTCTTCAATCTTCCATATTGGCCGAAGATTGATGTAAGACACTGTATTGATTTCATGCATGTGGAGAAAAACGTTTGTGATAGTATTGTTGGGACACTGCTTAACATACAAGGTAGTTCTAAGTATGGCGTGAAGGCAAGATTAGATTTGCAAGAAATGGGGATACGAGAAGACTTGCATCCAAAGCCATTTAGTAAGAGAACTTTTTGTCCTCCAGCTGCTCATACTTTGTCTAAGGATGAGAAAAGAAGCTTTTGTCAGTTTTTACATGGCATCAAAGTTCCTTCAGGGTATTCTTCAAATGTTATGAAGCTTGTGTCGATGAAAGACTTGAAGTTAGTGGGGGTAAAGTCTCATGATTGTCATGTCTTAAAACAACTGCTCCCAGTAGCTATTCGAGGCATTGCCGAATATGATCTTCAACATATTTTGACTAGACTTTGTTTCTTCTTCAATGCTATTTGTAGTAAAGTCATTGAGACAGAAAAATTGGATGTACTAGAAAATGAAGGATATCTGATCTTGTGCCAGCTTGAGAAGCTTTTTCTTCCTTCTTTTTTTGACATCATGGTACATCTAATTGTTCATCTAGTCAGGGAGATCAAGTTGTGTGGCCCTATCTATTTACGATGGATGTGCCCAATTGAAAGAACTATTAAAATCCTAAAAGGGTATGTGAAGAACCATAACCGGCCTGAAGCATCTATTGTTCAGAAATATGTTTCTGAAGAAGCCATTGAGTTTTGTCAAGATTACTTGTCAAATATAGGACACATTGGACTTCCTAAACGTCATGACGAAGAAGGCGATAGACGCAGGGCTTCAGTAAAGAGTATGGATCCTGATGAATTGCAACAAGTCCACTTGTACATCTTGAATAATGTTGATGAAGTTCAAGATTGCATTAATGCTCATAAAGAAATTGTACAGAAAGGAAATAGTCAAATGACTGAACAAAGGTTAATTAGGGAGCATAACAAAACTTTTGCACATTGGTTCAAACAAAAGGTTGACGGCAAAGAATGTGTGTCTGATACAATTAAATGGTTAGCACGTGGTCCTGAAGCTGATGTCATAAGTTGGACTTCATTTGTGATCAATGGTTATACGTTTTACATGAAGTCCCTTGATGATAGGAGCACCGTCCAGAACAGTGGGGTTATGTTAGTGGTTGAATCTATGCACTTCTCTAGTTCAAAAGATAAGAATCCTAGATTGGAAGCAATATCTTATTATGGGTTGATTGAACAGATTTGGGTGGTTGATTATGTTAAAGTTAAACTTCCCATTTTCAAATACAAGTGGGTTGATGTCAACAATGGTGTGATGATTGATCATTTGGGATTTACATTGGTTGATTTGAAAAGTAGAAGTTTTAGAGATGAACCTTTTATTATGGCATATCAAGCGAAACAAGTGTTCTATGTTATTGATAAGGCAAACAAAATGTGGTCTGTAGTTCTCCAAGGAAAAAGGGTCGTTGATATTAATCAGGAAAGTCATTCAATGAATGATCTACTTAAGACTCCTTCTTTTTCTAGGGGTTTACCAGAATTGAATGAAGAAGATGAAGCAGACAATGAACACGGCACAAGAAACGATCATCATAAAGGGATATGAGACGATATCCCTTTATAAAACTACATTGAAGGTTAGTTATTAGCTAAAATAATTATCATGAACTATATTTGAATTATGTATATTGTTATTGGTGTATATATATATAACTACTTTTTTTTTGTTGTCGTCACAGGAAAATGAAGGATATGAGGTGTACGCCTTAGTGTTGATTCTCCGAAGCCAGGCCAGCTAGTAATCATCAGCCTGAGAAGAGTGTGTATAAAGTATTTTGGCCCTAATTAATAACATAATTCTCATTAATGTATTTAATCTTTGATGTATGTATGTAAGTGAAAAGATAAGGAACTTGGTCAAAACAACATTGTTATGGTTGTATGATTTCCTTACGTTATGATTCTGTCTATGATTGTGAGTTGATTATTCATGGTTGTTTTCCTTGCTTCTGTTTCGGCCAGCACTGTTTAAGCACAAGGGAGTTAAGTTTTAATATGTTCCAATGAGTTTTAAGTCTCTCACATGTCATTAAGATGTTAATTATATAATCTGTAAGAGAAGATTTATTTGAATGTCGTTGAACTGGCTGCTGCTTGCTGAGTGAAATATTTTAACAGGGGAAATGACTTGCTGGGTATATCTTTTAAACAAAAATTTAAAAAAGTGATTTCTTATAATAAAAGCTTGAGCATGGTAGAACATATGTCCTAAATGTTCAGGTAAGCTTGAAACCTGCAACCCTTGTCCCAAGGAGAAGATGTGGTCTTCCAACTCTTTCACCCTTACACTCAAACCCTTGCTTCCATTCATGGATGCAGAAATGGCAACACTTCTCTTTAGGCCCTGGATGCCTCCCCCGTATACAAAATTGATCTTTCTAGAGGCTAATACACTTCCAAGTTCTTTTGCTGCTATTATAAAGTCTACATCCTTACCTATATCAGTTTCACCAAAAATGTAGATAGATGTAAATCTACATCTTTGTATGATACCCTTTTTCTTTTCTTTTCTCTAAGACCATTTGCACTTAGAAGTGGAAGACTGCATATTTACAAGTGGAAGTGTGTATATTTACAAAGGAAAGAGTACATATATATAACACTAAAGTAGCAACAACAAAATCATACAAATCATGCATTTTTCAAAAAATTTTGAAAAACTTCTGACACGAATGACTGGCATAATTTGCTTGAAGCAAAAGGGGAGAGAAAGTCAAAAGTTAATGAAAATAAAAGACATATTAGACAAAAGCTACTGAAAAGATAAGAAAGATTAGACAAAAGCTACGGAAAAGGTAACACGATTAGACAAAAGCATGATTATGTACAGTAGTTGTGATTTTGTCTCACATCCTCCTCTGGTTTTACATCCAGTAATGGCTTAAACGCTTTCTATGAATCGAGGATTTTCTTCCCATCCAGTTTTCTTATAAACTGGCAAACAGGGTCTTTTAACGTCAAATTCCTAAGACAATAGCACTCACTTTCTCTGTTGAATATGTCTGCTAAATCAAGAAGAATACGATGAACATCACCACTCGGATGCGCCTCAAGAGTTTGAATGATATCTGTAATATCCCAAAATGTACTCAAGGGCTAAATGTACAGAATAGATGGTGGGATTAATGACAGAATTACCTCTAGAAATTTTTTACGACTTTAGTCAATTTTCACATGCAAAAAAAAAATTGGCAATTGAATATTATATTGCAAGTGGATATGTTATAAGATCATCATCTCCTTCAAAGGGCCATGACTTACGTAAGATATAAGGAGACAATATAGGTTATTAATATATGACATGTGAAGGCAATTTGACCAAGTTGTAAAAGGTGGTGACTAAGTCAACAATTTCAACTAAAGAAGTAATATTTGAAGAGTTGGAATTATGATTGATTCAAGAAGCTCTTTTGGCTATTCCAAGGGCTACAATTCGTATGGCATGAGGAGGAAAAGAAAATATGTAGAATTGGTCAAATATGGCAACTAAAGTAATGTATTTGAAGGGGCAAAATTTATGATAAATCAAGAAGTATTTGTTTTTTCTCTTTAAGAGCTATTTTCGGTGACAATAAAGAGAGAAAGAGAAGCACATGAAAGATCAAGTAAGGAGATGAAGACTTGGTCAATAATTGTAGGCCAAGCATAAGATGATATCTTGAATACAAAGGCAAAACATTTCGGTCAAAAAGGGAGGAGGAAGGAAAGAGAAAACTTGAAGCAAATTTACCTTTAGTTAATTCACCATAAGTATATAACCAAGTGAAGTAATTTTCACCACATCTTTTATCTACTTTTGCACCATATTTTCGTTTGGACTTTGACAGATAAGAGGGGCCAAAAATCTGATCATTAAGTCAGATATTTCCTCTCTCCTCAAGTCGGTTACAGCAGCAAAAACGTAGAGGAAGAAAAGCAAGGTTTTAAGGTGAGCTTAATCTTGATTTTTCACCTTCTTAACCTCATCTATGGCTCAAGCGACCTTCATGAAACTTGTTCCTCTCTTCCTTAGCTTCATTTCTATGGTTTTTTTTTTTGAAGAGGAGGAGTTTTCAGCCACCTTGCAAGAACAAAAGTTGAGGAATCAAGAAAAGAACACAAGAAGAAGCAAGAGGTGAGTAAGAGCATTATGTAGATGTATATGATGCTTTAATTGGCTGAGTTGTGGTGGGCTATGGTGACAGCCCTAATTTCGTTTTTTAGGGTATATTAGGGATCATGAAGCTTTCATCCTATATATGTGCTTATATGTTGGTTTGGAGGTAAATGAGCTAAGCTTAGTGATTAGATAGTGAAGTGGTTGTTTGTTGTGAAATATCCTAAAATTCTGCCAAAACAGGACATGGGGAATGAGTGGGAATTTGTTCATTTTGATGTTACCATTGTGTTCTACACGAAAAATTATGTGGGAATAGGTTTGGTTGTTGATTTTGAAGCCATTGGACACATTGGTTGAAAATTGGAAAAACTGTCAAGTGTAACTTTGTGCAGGGCAGTCATTTTGTAGGGACATTTTGAATGAGAAATTGGTGTCTAAAATTCTGAAACTTTTCAGTCTTAAAGTTCACATTTCAAGCTTCAAAATGGACATATGATTTGTGTCATTTCGATTTTTGAGCTGGGAGTTCTAGTTGCCCAAAGTTTGATGTCGAAACTGGACCTAATTCTGGAGCAGTGTGGAATGTTGTGTAATTCTGGAATTGTGTGGTGATTTCTGGTAGTGATTCATATTTTTCCTATGAAGAGGACTTCAAGAGCTTTCAATAGGCTTTGGGATCACCTCATTTTGATTTTTCTAGAATTAGTTATGATTTTTCAAAGATGTTGGAAAATTCTGGCAGATTGGTCACCTATGCGAAAATTGAAGATTTAATGGCATAATGTAATATTGTGGAACTTTGAGGTTAGAAATTAGCCTTTTAGGTTAATTGACCACTTTAGCTCCTTAGTTGACTTGATTAATTGACCATAGTGATAATCAACTTAAGTATTATAGAGATAAAACTTGGGAAAGAGATTAACCGGTGTTCCCTAACTTGGTTTACAAGATTTGATATTTGTCGTCCTCGTGAGCCCGCTATGCCAAGAAACGTTGGGAAAGGATCAGGTAGTGAATCTCTCTCTTATACTATGTGTAATGCTCTGTATGTGTGTGTTATCACTGTTCTGTGATGAATCTTTGATGCTGCTGCGGTTACAGCTGGTGATAGCTGTCGTTTACAGCGCAAGCTATCGTTATTGTGATTACAGCGTAAGCTGTCGTGATGTTGATTATAGCAGGAGCTGTCGTATTGTGTATACAGCCGTGAGTGTTGTCGTTTGTGGTGAAAACCATGTATCTTTGAGATTGTTGCTATTTTTGATTTATGTGCATGCTTTGTGTTTATGCATTGTGTGAGTGGTTTGTTACTACTGAGATTCTCTCGAATCTCATTCTTTCCTATGACTAACATTTCAGACAGGGCGTGTGGCTCAAAGGAGAAGCGGCCAACCCTGAGCAATTAGGACCCATGGGGGTATATAGTTGAATTGGAAACGTTGGTTATGTATTTTGAACTCGGGATTATTGTATATTTTGAATCAGGAACACTACATTCGATTTTGGTTGTGTAATCCCCTAGTGTATACTTATAAACCTTCAGGTTTTTATGTATAGAAACCGGGAGTTGCCGGGGATGCGGTTATACACTCTGATATGATTGAATGTATATTAACTGCACAGATAATTATATTCGAATATTGAAATTGAGACCAGGATGGGAAAAAGAGTTTTGAAAGTTTTGTGAAAATTTTACTGTGAGACAGAAAGTTTAAAACGAGTTTAAAGCATCTAATGGTCTCTAATCCGATTTAAATGTGTTATCGAATTATAATTACGTGTTTAAAGTCAGGGGGTTACAATATCATTCAGCGACTCCTTACTCAGTCCATCCTTTATAAATTTAATTTTATCTTCTTGATTTACTTAAACCATACCTTTACTCCTACGGCGCTGATCACAATTCCAACTTGCACATTTATGGCAGACATTCTTCCTTTTAGCTCTTCTTTTTTTAGAGTAAGAACTTCTTCCCATTCCTAGCAAAGTTTTAACAAATGATTTATGAATCTTTCCTGCTAAACATACCTTAGCTTCAATGATCCAGCGTATGTCCACAGGAAGTCCTAAATGCTTGAATATCTTCATCTTTTCAAGTCGACTGTTATAGATCTTCCTGAGCACATCTTTGGGAAGAGTGGGGAACCTGTTCTTAAGTTTTGCAAGAGATTCCTCTATGGTAAATTAAAATGAAACTAATGAAGACTAAAATTCTCAACCCAGTGCAGTGTGTTTCGTTGAGTAGGAAAGAAAGATGAGAGAGTAGGAAAGAAGTTTGAAAGAGTGGGAACGAAATAAGTGAATAGGAAAGAAGTTTTGGGCTGCCTCCCAAATAGCTGCCCTTCTTTAACGTCTTTAGCTAGACAAAGATTAAACAAATTTTTTTAATTATTATTTTTTTTTCCTTTTTTTCTTTTAATTTTTTTTATTTTTTTTAATATTTTATGAGAAGGAGGACTTACCTGTTGGTTCCTCAAACATGATGATAGTTGTCAAAGTGTTGAGTACACCATCATTATACTTATTTAAATGTTCTTGATTGTAACCACCACAGTGGAATACATCATCAGGAGCTACCAGAAGTCTTGCAAAATCACAACAAAACATCTAACCAAATCTTGGGTTGCCTCCCAAGCAGCGCTAAATTTATAGTCTTCAGCCAAACTTCCCAAACACAAACTACTAATCAAAAGTATCAAACACCAGGATTACCTTGTCTTCATTTCTTTTCAAGCAACTATGTTTCAGATACAAGAAATGATTATTCAAAGTAATTAATTGTACTTCTTCAATCTTAGACAATTTTAGAGTGCAATTATTTACTGAATTCAAATAAAGCACAACATGCATGTATTTGCAAATAGATTTAGGAGTTTCCAAAATTTTAGAGCATCCCACAAAATCCACTTGACTCTCATCAGTAAGAGTCAACACTTCAACAGGAGAAACATGAACAACAGCTTTTGGAATATCCAGATTAGTTTTAACATCAAAGTCACAAATATTAGGCTCCACAGATGGAATCTCAATTGGACATTCACTGTTCTATCCAAAAGTGATTTCAAGTTCCTTATCACATACCACAAGAGCTAAAGTTTCATTCAATTCCGCCTCCTCAACTTCCTCACAATAATCATCATCATCAACACAATAAGTAGTCATCATGCTTGAAGAATTATCTTGCCTCATAGTTTCAAGTGACGAAATAATTTGACTCGCATATATTCTAATATTTTTGACACTTGACTCAAAACTAGTGGCAAGTTCCTTTTGCTCTCTACCAAATCTCTTTGTTGATTATGCAAACTCCTCACCTAATCTTTCTAAATCAAACTTTTCCTTATATTCACGAGTTTGTTCTTCAATATATGGATACAAGTAAAAAGGAAGATTAGGAGAATACCTGACATATGGATCCAAAGACTCTTTTTGCTCCAAAATTCCACCAAGATAAAAGGAAAGATCAAAATAAGTTTGGTTCATATTGAAATCATCTCTCATATAATGACTGGTAGTGCTATATGGACAATGCTCATAAGAATGACACTTTCCACAATAAGCACAAGAAAAAAAATTATAAGGAGAAGAATTTTCAATCCAACCAGTATTTATATTTTCATGTCTCACTCCATCCATATGCATTCCAGAAAAAGAATCAAGATATGACAATTTATCACTAACTAAACCAAATGAATGCTGTGAATAATCCATTTTTCTTCAAACTATTTTTTTAGCTTTTTTTTTTTGAAATTTGTACATGAAGACTAAATTAGCATTAAAATTACTTTGTATTGATATTAATGATAATAATCCCAGGCAACGGCGCCAAAAACTTGTTACGAGTGTAAATGGTCTATTAAACAGTGTAAGTGTACACTGTTGTAATCAAGTAATATAGAAGTGAATAGAGTATCATTCCCACGAGGATTGATCACTAAGTACCAAAATAGGTAATTTTAATTCTATTTAGTCTATCGATTCGTTGGTGATTGAAAGTACGAAATAAAAGATGAGAAAATATGAATGAAAATGATATGAAACAATAATGAGAAAAAGTCCTAAGGGTCAAATTTCACTTAACAAATTCCCGATTGAATCACTTATCTATTCTGGCCTAATTTATTCCACATGATTGATAGTCGAGTTTCCCTAATTTAATTACTAGTCTCTTCCAAGATCAAGCAATTCTATAATTAATTGCTAATCCAATATATTCCTATATGAATTTAAGCAATTAATTATGCATTAAAATTTATGGAACTCTATAAGACTACACAACTCATGAATATATTCCTATTTCATATGCAAGTTATGGTTTTAATTATAGGGTCCACACACATGTATCTCCTTCCGGTCTCAACATATATATTGAAATCATTCAAAAGATGGCCAATCAAATGAAAGCATTAAGAATAATAATTAAAACTCAATCATGAAGGAAAAATAAAACTAGATTTAATAAGTTAAGATTCAATCCGTTATTAGTAAGCTACGTCATCACCCTAGGAAAATGAAAATTTAGCTCATGATAAAATTAAAAAGAAAACCAAAATAAATTGACATTATGTAAAGCTAAAATGAAATCCTCATAAATACTGCATAAAACTTGAATATTAAATTCTCAAACATAAATATACAATCAAAAGATGCATGAAAAATGTAAAAATCTAATCTTCCCTTTAGGAGGTAAAACCTTCCATGTACTCGAGGATGGATAATGCACTCGAGTAATAGATGACTTGAATTCAAGTGAGGATGGCTCACTCGTGTGAGTGCTTGAAAGAGAGCGATGATAAAAACCAAAGATGATCACTGCACTCGAGTGATGGCCTCACACTCACTCGAGTCTTACAGGGTGAAGCACAGAAAGTGACTACCCAATAGCAGAGAAAACCCTGGAGTGGAGAATGCACTCAAGTGGGGACCATAAACACTCAAGTGTCAACTTAAAAGTTGTGAGGTCACTACTACAAACTAGACCTTCTACGTCCCTAAAGGACGTCCCTTTTTTAAGTTAGGGACGTCCAAAGTTCAATATTTGGCAGGAGGATATGCCGCTGGATGAATTTGACCAAAAATAAAAAATTCCAACACTTTAGACGTCCCCAGTTTCTCTGGGGACGTCTAAAGTGGGGTTTAGACGTCCCCAGAGAAACTGGGGACGTCTAAACCCCACTTTAGATGTCCCCAGAGAAACTGGGGACGTAGAAACACCACAGAAACATCACCTCATTCACTGTACATGGCAGCTTTACCTTCTGTGCCAAAGCCATACCCGTTAATGTCCCCTGCTGCATTTGTTTTCTCTCTTCTCCCAAACCCGTGAGCTGCATTTCATTTCTGCTTCACTAAACAAGTTCCAAAGCCATACCCGTGACCGTGAGCGTCTCCAGATTTGCACTTCCCTTGATGCATTCGTTTTGTCTCTTCTCCCAAACCCGTGAGCTGAGTTTCAGAACTCATTCACTGAGCAAAGGCGCACCTCCCCTCCCCTGCATTTGTCTTCCCTCTTCTCCCATTCCCGTGCCCGTGTGGGTCTTCCCATTTGATGCTGCTGCTGCATTCTCAGAATTATTCAGGTGCGTTTCTGGGTTTCCTAAAATCATGTGCATATGAGGCGTAAGTTGGATTATTATGTGAAGCAATGAAGAATTTACATTCTGCGTTTGTAGAATATTGTTGCTGCAATTGGATTCTGCGTTTCTGGATTGTTGGTGTGTGCACTTGATTCTGCGTTCTGGGTTATATTGTTGCTGCATGCACTTGGATTCTGCACTTGGATTTTGAGAAAATCAGGTGCGTGGGTTAACAATGAAAATAATTATTGTTAATGTAAATAATTATTTTGGGGAACAGATGTTAATAATTATTGTTAATGTAAATAATTATTCTACGTTTGTAGAATATTGTTAATGTAAATAATTATTTTGGGGAACAGATGTTGTTAATTAACAATGTTAGAATTGAATTAATGTTAGATTAATATGTCAAACGTTATGTATGTTGGGGTGATTTATCATATTTGTTTAGACTTTTAAGAATCACTTGTGATCTAACGTAAGTGAACCCTTACAAAACCCTTACAAAATTGTTAAATTGTGTTTTTTTTTAAGTTTTAAAAATTTATAACTAATACTATATATTAAGTTTGCATAACTTGTCTTTTTTGCTTTTATACATATAGAGAAATTTTTTTGCAAACTTTTGAACAAAAAAATTGCGTTTAGGAAGTTTGGATTTTGATTTATGAATATTCTAAAAGTTGTTTGATTTGATATTGAAAGAATTGAGTTTGATTAGGATTTAGTTCTATCTTCTTAGAGTGTTAGTAGGTAGGCATAGAATTTGGCTTTGATAATTAATTTTAGGAAGCCAAAGACTAGTGAGGAATTGAGGCTAAATTTTTATTTCTTTTAAGAAAGGGTATATTTATTGGCACTAATTAAAGTATTCGTCCTTTTGTTTGGGTTAGAAGAATTAATATTAGCTTCCTGCTTTTTACTCTTGTTTTACTGTTATGAATTTTTATTTTACTCTTCTTAATTAGTTTAGTTTAGTTTAAATTAAGCTGAGATGGTTTGTTATTTTGATTTTGGGATGTGTCACTTTTAAGGGGAAATGCTGCCAAAATTTTGGAAAACAAAATAGTAAAAGGCAATTCCCAGTGTTGACAATGACTCTAAACTTGAGTGTGAATGGCATAGGTGGTAATAGAATGGATCATAGTTGGATGAATGCTTTGAGAACAAGTGAAGAATATGAGAATGGGGTTGAAGAGTTTATTGAATTTGCTAGAAGGAACGTTCCAGCCAAAAATGGAAAGTATTTTTGTCCCTGTGTCAATTGTTTAAATGAGAGAACACGGGATGTTGAAGTTATAAGGGATCACCTACTTTGTGATGGAATAAATCTTCGATACACAAGGTGGATATGGCATGGTGAGGAAGTAACTGATTGTCCGTCACACAAGAAGGAAGCTGCGGATGTCATAGATGAAGATAGAATGGAGAGAATGATTCACGATGTTAAGGTAGAATCCTTTACGCAGTCGCATGAATATGACAGCCTGCAGAGTGATGCAGAGACACCGTTGTACCCTGGGAGTAAGTACACACGGCTCACAGGAACATTACATTTGGTTAACTTAAAAGCAACTTGTGGGTGGACCGATAGTAGTTTCACATTGCTGCTTGAACTGTTGTGTGATATGTTTCCAGATGATAATGTACTTCCAAATCGTATGTATGAGGCCAAGAAAATCCTATCCACAATGGGTATGGAGTATAAAATGATACACGCTTGCCCTAATGACTGCGTACTGTACAGAAAGGAGTATGAAGACCTGAGTGAGTGCCCTAAGTGTCAAACCGCACGATACAAAGTGAAGAAAGATGGTGGTTCTGGCGATGGGAAGACTAAAAGGCAACCTGTAAAAGTTTTGTGGTATCTTCCAATAATACCGCGCTTTAAGCGTTTATTTGGCACTGCAAAAAAGGCGAAGAAGTTGAGATGGCATTCGGATGACAGAATATCCGACGGAAAATATCTTCGGCACCCGGCTGACTCTCCACAGTGGAAGAAAATAGATGAAATGTTCCCTGAATTTGGCAGTGAGCCGAGAAACCTTCGGCTTGGGCTCTGTACAGATGGCATCAATCCGTATGGAACTCTTAATAGCACACACAGTGCGTGGCCAGTACTCCTTGTAATATACAACTTGCCTCCCTGGCTTTGTATGAAACGCAAGTATGTGATGCTTTCTATGATGATTTCTGGACCAAAACAGCCAGGAAACGATATCGATGTCTACCTGGCGCCTTTGATTGAGGACTTGAAGAAGTTGTGGGAGGAAGGTGTAGATGTGTTTGATGCGTATAAGAATGAGTCCTTCAAGCTACGTGCAATGTTGTTCACCACCATAAATGACTTCCCTGCCTACGGAAACCTCTCAGGGTACAGTGTGAAGGGGCATAAAGCATGTCCGATCTGTGAAGCAGACACTCACTTCCACCAACTGAAACATGGAAGAAAAACGGTCTACCTAGGTCACAGGAGGTTCCTTCCTAGATTCCACCCGTATCGTAGGTTAAGAAAGCATTTTAACGGCTTGCCAGAGCATGGAATGGCTCCAAAGGCATTAACCGGAGAGGAAGTTTACAGTCGGGTTGAACGTATCAGTGTCTTACTCGGTAAGAATCATAAGACTTCGGGTGAGAAGAACATATGGAAGAAGAGATCAATTTTCTTTGATCTTCCATATTGGCGTAGTCTTGACGTGAGACACAGTATTGATGTAATGCACGTGGAGAAAAACGTTTGTGATAGCCTTGTCAGTACACTTTTGCACATTCCAGGGAAGACCAAGGATGGGATTAATGCGAGACTAGACCTTGTTGATATGGGAATAAGAGAACGGTTACATCCACAGCTAAGAGATGATGGTAGGAGGGCATACATGAAGCCAGCAGCGCATACACTATCAAAAGCAGAGAAAAGAAGTTTGTGTAGGTGTTTGCATGCAATTAAGCCTTTATTGATTTTAACCATTTGCTTTTTATTTATAGTGCCCTCGACAACCTGGCGGCTGGGAATGTGGATATTATGTCTTGCTTTATATGTTTAACATCATTCAGAGTGGCATTACGACAGATTTTGAACAAGTAATCGCTTCTTCATTCTCTGAGGATAATATTCTTGGTGTTGTGATTCAATGGCAATTCATTCACTTCATTCATTATTTCATCTAAGCTTATTTTCTAATTTACAGATTTTTGACAATGAAGATGCCTACTCATATGAAGACTTAAATATGATCAGAGAATTTATGGCTGGACATCTTCTTCAACGTATACCAGAAGAGTAAAGTCTTTAGTAGTTTGTGTAGCACATACTTTTGTGGTAGTACATATAATTAGCGTTATTGTTGTTGGATATGGATTGGATTTTAGTCTTGGTTATAGATTGCTGTGTAGTTTGTATGGTTTGAAAGTTTGTGTGGCATGTAGTAGACTTGGATATAGATTGTTGTGTAGTTTGTGTGGCATGTAGAAGCCTTGGGTTGATCACTGTGTTTGTTGTTGTTTCCATTCTGCTGAACTGCTGTTCTTTGATTCTGTTGTTGGATTATTTCTGCAGTTTACATTTCCAGACAGTGCAATATATATAAAAAGTCCATTTAAAAAAAAACTTTCAACGTCCTTAATAAAAAAAGGGACGTGGAAAGTATTGCTGTCAACACTTTAGACGTCCCCAGTTGGGACTGGGGACGTCTAAGGCCGACTTTAGACGTCCCCAGTTCCACTGGGGACGTCTAAGGTGGACCTTAGACGTCCCCAGTTCCCCCCAGTTGGAACTGGGGACGTCTAAGGTCCACCTTAGACGTCCCCAGTGGAACTGGGGACGTCTAAAGTCGGCCTTAGACATCCCCAGTCCCAACTGGGGACGTCTAATGTCATACTTTAGACGTCCCCAGTAGAACTGGGGACGTCTAAAGTCGGCCTTCTACGTCCCCTGTTTTACGGACGTTAATGACATTTTTTTCTACGACCCTCACATAGACGTCCCTCTGTTTTCAGACGTTAAAAGGCCAAAAAAAGGGACGTTAAAACCCTTTTTTCTAGTAGTGGGTGACAAATGGACTGCGAGTGCTAACCCGAGCATGGCCTCGTAGTGCAAAATACATATGTACTCAAATGAGGACACACTTCACTCGCAGGTAAGGAAATACACTCTTGCTTTTTGGCATAGAAGTGTAACTGAAAACTGAAGGGAAAAGAAGAAACTTGGTAATGCACTCGAATGAGACCCCCATTCACTCGAGTCAGGCTCTATCAGAAGCCAAAACACAGCAGATGACAGAATTTTCCCTAACTTCCAACCTGTGTTTCCAATAGTCCCAAAATTCTAACCCAAAGCTACTCCAACATAATTTTACACAAGGAACCCATTGGAAACCTCAAAACACTCAAAATCACATTCTAGGTACAAATTCTTGTCATAAACACCACATTGCCACACATTACCCAATTTCACTACTTTTGCTCCCAATGTTCCAAAATCAATCCCAATGGCACCAAAACACAATATGACACCATTTTTACCACAATACACTATCCAATTAATTCATCCACAACTACACTAAATCAGGACAAAATTCATAATTCTTAAAACTCCACTAAAAGTCACAATAAATAGATCAAAAGTAAGCTCTTACTCACTTCTTCCTCTTCCTCTTCCTAGAGCTTGTTTCTTGATTCTTCATCTTTCCAATTTTCCCCAAGCACTTAAACACCTCCTTTCAAAAATCTAAAACCATAGAGTTGAAGCTCTCATCACTATGAACAACATTATAGAAGGGTATTTGAGTTTAAAAAGACATCAAACAAGCCAAATCTTACCTTTTTCCTTTCTCTTTCCTCCCTTAGCTTGGATGAACATGGAGTATGGAAGGGAGAGAGATGATAGAGGAGCAGATTTTTGGGGCTCCAAATAGCCCTTGGCTGACCTTAGGAGAGGAGAGGAGAAAGGGAAGAGTTTTGACCCTTTGACCGAATCCAATGGCTCATGCGGTGACACTTGTCAAAATCTTGGAACACCTTCGATGAACACATACACACATGATTCCACCCTTTTAATATCATAACAATGAATCACAACCATTGATCTCCAAGTTACCAATGAGTTTCCTCTTTGGTAACTGACCAATTAGCCGGTAATTTTCCCATTTTGCCCCTGATTACGGTAATTGCTCTTAAATCACCACTAAACATATTTTCTTATTCCATTACACCAATCATACACGCTCCCCTTCTCTTCAATGCATTTTAAGCTTTGTCACACAATTAAGCTTAAATATAGGGTTTGGACACTGGTCACAACACATTCAAATCACAACTTATATTGTATTCTCTAAAAGTGTCAGTTTAACGATAATCACTTTCACTTTTGGAGTTGTAATCCTTTAACTAAATTTTGGGATATTACACACCCTTCAAGTAGTATTATAAGACATTCTCCAAGACTTCCCCACTAGCCAATAGTTGGCACTGTCATGAATTAGCTAAGTACACTAATCGAAAAAGTCACATCAGGGCATGTCACAGTGAGATAGTTTAACTTTTCAATTAGTCTATGGTATCTCTAATGATGCTTAAATAGTTTAATCTTCTCAGGATCAACATTGCTCTTCACATATTTAGGTAGCTTATCAAATGGCACTGTGTCATCAATATCTAGGAATATATTAGGAATCATTGGAAACTACTTTGTGATACTCCAAGTTTCCTCGTCTCTTTTAGCTGATCAAGAACATATTTCTTCTATGTCAAGAGGATGCCTTTCTCACTTCTTATAACCTCTTCCTTCTGAAGTACTTAAGTGGCCTAAATCCTTTTTTTGGGAATGAAACTTAAGAAAGGCCTTTAGTGATGAGATTCCTAATGTATTGCTACATGTGATCACAATGTCCTCAACATATACAACTAAGAGAATCATGCCTATATCCATGAGATGATAAAATGGAGAGTGATTGCACTTACTTTGATTCATACTAAATTTCTTAACCACGAGCTAAACCTGTCAAACCAAGTATATAGGCCTTTAAACCATATGAAGTCTTTTGAAGGTGGCATACCTTCCCACACTCCCCCTGAGCAACAAAACCAGGTAGTTGCTTCATGTTAACTTCATTAAGAAGATCAATATTCAAAAAGGCATTATTAACATCCAATTGATGAAGAACCCAATCGTAAGTAGCTGCCATAGAGATAAAGAGACGAATTGAGGATAATTTTCCCATAGGGGAGAAGGTCTTAGAGTAGTCAATAATGTAAGTCTAGGCATATCCATAGTCAAACTCTTAGATTTTCTAGGGTTCTATCGGCCTTTGTTTTATCCATAAATACCCACTTATACCTGATAGCTTTCTTTCCTAGAGGTAAATCAAAGAGAGTCTAAGTACCTTCTAAAAAACGGGTCATCATCTCTTTTTCCATGACAGTACGCTAATCGGGGTGAGCAAGGCTTGGTGGAGAGTGGTAGGAATAGTGATAGAGTCTAAGGATGCTATGAAGGAACAGGATTGATGAGACAGGTGATTATAGGAAACAAAAGAAAAGATAGGATAGGTAAAGTATGTTTATATGTATGAAGGAGAATGAGAAAATCAATATAATGATGAGGCTTAGGGACACTTTCAAAGGCAAGAATACTCTAAATAACTTGTTTATTGATGTACGCAAGAAGGGTATATATACACTAGAGGGGAGCCTCAGTATTATTGAATCATTATAATAATTGAATCCCTAATCGTAATCCCTAATTCCATATTGATTGTGATACTAATTGATTCTAATATTTACATTAATAATATTTCCTAACACTCCCTATCAAGTTGAAGCATAGATGTTAAACAAGCCTAACTTGTTACAAAGATAGTTGACACCACTACAATTAAAGCCTTAGTTAAAAGATCACTCAATTAGTCACTCGACCTCACATACCATGTAGAAATAAAGTTCTCCTTGATTTTATCTCAAACAAAGTGACAATCAATCTCCATATGTTTCATACATTTGTGAAACATAGAGTTGGAGCTATATGTAAGGCAGCCTTATTATCACACCATAACTTTCCTCGCAATGGTGTGGTAAAACCAACCTCCTTCATTAATTGGTGGATCTACAAAACTTCACAAACTGACTATGCCATAGACTACACTAGAACGTGATACCACATCCTGCTTCTTTCTTTTCCTAGAAACCAAATTTCCACCCATGAACACACAATATCTTGTAATAGATCACCCAGTAGCCTTTGACCCACCAAGATCAGTATCACATAAACATTCAATCTCGTTGTGCCCATGATTCTTGTATAATATACCATGAATAGGTGAACCCTTCATGTAATACCCTGAATTTTGAGACTTGAGGCTAGAGAATAAGCCTAAGATTAGTGGATTGCTAAGCCCCAATTTAGCAAGATCCCAAATTGTGATTAAGGGTTAATGACTCCAAAAGTAAATGTCATTAGTAATAATGGACCCTTTTGGAGAGTATGATATGAACTGTGATTCGTATGCATTGTGAGCAGTGTCGAAATCCTGTATTTAAGTTTAATTATGGATTAACATCTAAATTGACTTAAAATAGAGGGGAGGGTGCATTGTGGAAGAAAAGAAATGATATGGTGAGTTTGGTGGTCATTCAGTGTGAATTACCGTAATCAGGGGTATAACGGTAAAGTTACCGACCAATTGATCGATTATCGAAGAGGAAACTCATTGGTAACTTCAAGATCAATGGTTAGGATTGATTTGTGCAAGAGATCAAAGGGTGGAATCATGTGTGTGTGTGCCTATGTGAACTCAAGAAGATGGAGCAAGGGTGCGACACTTGGCACAATTTGGACCCTTGGATCTTGGTCAAAGGTTCAACAAATTCCCTCTTTCCTCTCCTCCCTTTTTGGCTAACCAAAAGGCCATTTTGGCTCAAAAATATGATCATCATCCTCATTTCTCATCCCTTTCTTTCTCCAAAACCTCCATTTTTGTCCAAACCTTAGAGGAAAGAGAAAGCAAGAGGTAAGTATTTGGCTTGTTTATGGTCCTCTAATGGCTAAATCCTCTTCACTAATCTTAATCATGTTGTTGAGAGCTTCATCTCTATAGTTTTATATTTTTGAAAGGAGGTGTTTTAGAGCTTGTGGAAATTGGGGAAGATGAAGAATCAAGGAATTTGTTTGGGAAAGAGGAAGAGGTGAGTGTTTGCTTCCTTTTGATATATTGACTGTAGTTTTTGGTGGAGTAGCGTGAATTATGAATTTTTCTCTGACTTTGTGGTATTTTCATGTGGAATGTAAATGGTGGAATTGGATGTTTTTTTATGTTGAAAATGGTGTCATGTTGTGGTATTTAATAATTGGAATTGATTTGAATTGGAATGGACACATTGGCTGCAAAACTGGAAATGCTGTCAAGTGTGAATTTTGTTTGGGCAGTCTTCTCATGTGGATGTTTTGACTAGGAAAATGATGTTATAAAATTATGAAACTTTCCAGTCTTAAATGTCACATCCCAAGCTTCAAATTGGACATATAATTTGTGCCATTTCGTTTTGGGAACTGGGAGATATGACTGTCCAAAGTTTGGGATTGAAACTAAACACTGTTTTGGGGCAGTAGTGGATTTTTGGGAATTCTGTGCTTTTGTGGTGATTTTCATTAATGGCCCATATTTTTCCTGTGTTGATGACTTGAATATCTTTCATTTGGCTTCAGAATCATCTCATTTCGATTTTTGTGGAATTAGTTATGATTTTTTAAAGTTCAGCTAAGAAACAATATTTTCTTGGCCGCAGCTGTAATATCCCAATTTTTGCTTATAGGCTAATCATGATTATTGTGAATAATTATGCATTTAATTGGAATAATGATGTGTTTTATGGCAATATTAATTAATATGTAATAATTAGTGAAAAAATGGAAGAATGGAATTATTGGCCATAAGTGATAATTAATGGGGAAATTAATTACTAACTAAGTGAAAATGAGAAGTGTGAGCAAAATGGCTAATGGAGGGATTAAGGTGATTAATTGGTGACTTATTTGGTGAGAACCAATAGCATTGTGACATGTGGCAAAAGAGGGTGTAGAGAGAAGGAGAAGAGAAAAGTCAAATGGGATTAGAAAACAATATTTTCTCTCT
Organism: Inga laurina; assembly: GCA_963855925.1. Taxonomy (NCBI): domain Eukaryota; kingdom Viridiplantae; phylum Streptophyta; class Magnoliopsida; order Fabales; family Fabaceae; genus Inga; species Inga laurina. Next base: position 37,024,455 of record OY979708.1, read on the forward strand.
CTTCTTCCCTCTTTTCGGCTGCAGCAAGGGGGAGGGAGAATTATCATCATTCCTTCATCTCTCATACTCCATCTCTTCTCTCTCTCTCTCTTATTTCGGTGCCATTTTTTGCCAAGGAAGAAGAAGAAAAAGCTTGTGATTAAGGTAAGTAAATGGACCCCATTACTTAAACCTCATTCATTAATGTTGTTCCATGGAGTGAGAGCTTCATTTTGATGTTTATAGTGTGCCCATTGGTGTTGATTTTTTTAGAATAGGCAGGCACATCGGAAGAATTTTAAAAATTTTCACCGATCCTAATCGAGGATCTATCAACGGCGTTTAAACCAAGTTGGAAGGATTCAAACCTTTTGATGATTCAAGGTTTTCACGATCTCTAGGAGCCAACACGTCAGGTCCGCTCCCTCTACCGGTATCCACACGAATGCTCTCCAACCGAGACTATGTGCTAGCACCTCTAATGTCTCCTAGGGTTTCCTTTGCGGCTCTCAATTCTCATGTGTATCTCAGTATATATGCTCTATCAAGTTTATAACCTATGAGGGCTATTTTCAAATTTCAAAATTAATCATCATTAATTTCAAAATTAATTAACTATTAATTATCTTGATGAGCTAATTAAATAAATTTAGTTTAAGTTAAATCTGTCCAACATTTTTAATTTAACCTATTTATTTAATCTAAATAAAGAGCCATTAGATTTAAGTTATCTTCATAAATTAAATCTGAGATACCATATCTCTATCATGCTAGTTATTAGATTTAATTTATCTTAATAAATTAAATTTAAAACTAACACAATATAATAATATCATATAATATATATCCATATATATATATATAATAAGTATTTTGAAAATACATATCTATATATTATTATTAACGAATTTTTTATATTACATATATACATATATATAAATATAAAATTCGTTCACCCTAATTAAACATTATCTCGTGTTGGGCCATTCTTGTGTGTGACCCTGTAGGCCCATATGAAGTTGGCAGTAGGCCAATAATTGTATTAACCCACAAGTCGCAAGCAGCCTCTAGCAAGGCATCACAACTACCCAATTCATATGAGGATTGTTAACACGATGCAACCTGTCATACAACCATGTCACGTCCCTTTTGTCACACGATATATCGGTCAAGGATGAGGTATAGATAATGTCATCCTCTTATTCTTGATTATTACTTTCTCGATTCCTGAGTAGTCTGACAATAGAAATGGAAACTCCTTTCTGTTGTAACATGGCCATACATTTCTCAGACATACTCATCGAGGGGCCCAGTAATATCTCTCTACTAATGTGAGGGACAAATTCCATCTTGATCATTCATATTCCTCTGCATGAAAAACCACCAAGCCCAATTGTAGCCTTTATCATCACCCGGTCAAAGGTGACTTTTGACTAGTTCAAAGCTTAGTAACTCTCATGTAGGAATCCATGATGACCTCGGGTCAAAGGGCATTGTGACGTGGTTATACATGAGAAAAGCTTATGACTTGATCCATGTGTAGCTTTCTCATACTGGGTCGGTTCAGCACCTTGTACTCTTACAAGTGCCTAAGAGTTTGATTCATATCTCCATATCTTATCAAAGTTATACTAATCTTGTTTCATCTCTACTCTTGCATAAATGACCGACCAGGGACATTTTAGGATAATCTTTATGAATTATCCAAGGATACAATTATCACAGTTAACATGCAAATAATATGATAACAGAATGAAGAAATTTCATTAAATGTTCAAAGTACAATGATTGGCCCTTTGGGCACAATTTCCAACAGATTTGTGCCCACACGAAATTTTAGAGATTTGTGAATCAAAGCGTGTTTTGGAGAAGTTGAAGATGTATATGAAACCAATCTATCTATCTAAGTTTCATGCCATTTGAAGTAGTTTGTAATTTCTGGTAATTTTGGCTTGAATCCAAAAATGAGTGCCACTGTTTATGTGGTATGTTTTTGGCGGTATCTTGGAATGAGTTTAGGATAGATAGATTGATTGGTGATTGAAATGTGATGTTTTGATGAGATTGGTATTTTGTTGATTTAATTGCCTAAAACCCAAAGCATGATAATGGAGTAGGATTTTTAGGATTCTGATGATCACATTGATTTTATTGGGTGTTTTTCTATGGGAGTGGCTTTGGGTAAAGTTTTGTGTCTATTGGGATCAATTGGGCAAGTGTTGGGAAAATGCCTCTATTTTTTGCGTTTTCTGGTTCTAATAGAATCACTCGAGTGATTTGGGATTCACTCGAGTGAGGGATGGAGATCACTCAAGTGAGGTTGAGCATCACTCAAGTGATGTGCGTATATTTTGTTTTCTCTTCAGTTTTTCTGTTGTGTTTTCTGGAAAATTCAAAAGTGTATAGTCTCACTTGTGAGTGTGGTGGGACATCACCCGAGTGAGCCTCCTCATGCTCGAGTGACTAGTGTATTTGACACCAAGGACTTGCCTCTCGGGTTGTCACTCGCGGTTATGGTGCAAGAATGTGCCTTCTCACTCGCGGGTATAGGGTATTCACTCGAGTGAGCTGTGTTGTGCTCGAGTGCAGTGAGCCATTTGGGCTACTGCGATTTCTCTTCTGCTCTTGGGTTCTCACTTTCTGGACTGCACTCGCAGGTGTTCGAGTGAAGCATTTGGCCTTCACTCGGGTGAGATCCAGTGTGCTCGAGTATTATAGTCTCTAAAAAGTCCTTGTGGTCTCGGGTGTTTACTCGCTATCCTTCACTCTATTGTGCCTAAGTGCAGACTGTACCATTACTTGAGTGAGGTTTTCTCACTCGAGTATCCATACAATTTCACTCGAGTGAGGTCATCTTCACTCGAGTGCCTCAGTAAAAATGTCAATTTATGTTTCCAAAAAGGGGATCTTTGGCGATAGTCTTCTAACCCCTTAGGGATATTATTAGAGGAATTCTTGAGTACTAAAAGATAAATAATGATAACCAATTAAGTGCTAAGAAGTCATTGAGAATTAGAATAGAGAATTGACTCTTTGTCACTTATTATGATTCTAGAATACGATATTTGCCTTACTTGAGGGAGACCGGAGCTAGGACACGCCCAGAAGGACTCAGGTAGTTACTCTTCTCTCATATTGTGTATGATGTTTTGGTATGCATAACTTATCATTGAACTTGTGAACTGTGTGTCATGGTCCTTTACAGCGTGAGCACTTCAGCGTGAGCCGTATAGGGATTGACGCTGGTCATCTCTAGGTCGGCCGTTAAACTGTCGTCGTAATCGACATGGATTTTTGTGTATTCGACACGTTGGATGGCGTTTGTGAATCTAGTCTTGGGCTATGTGTTGATCTTGCCTGTATGGCTTGCGTTATGAAATGCTTTATATGAATCCCAGCTGTGGTGAAATATATTGTGTGGATTGTTATGATGTAATGCAGTGTGAGCAAACGTAAGGGTGACATGAGTCATACCTGCCTTTGCCGTTTAGTTGCTTTGTGTGGATAATGATTTGATTTCATGTCTTATTGTTGTACATACTATGATTGATTTGATACTACAGGGATTCTTTAGAATCTCACTCTCTCAAAATTAAACATTTTAGACAGGGCTGAAGGATCGAAAGGCAAACAGGTGACGAAGTGCAGGTAGAGCTCCGTGTTAGGAGTTCCTTTTTGGTTATTGGTTATCATGTAAATCATTTGGATATTTTTGGATCAATTGTATATATTGGATTTTGTGTAATCCCCCAAGTAAAGGGTATGAATTATGGGCTTTGTGCCTTTATGTAAACCCTTATTTAATAAATGGAACCCGAGTGAGTCAGGAATTTACTTTGCACTCTGATATTTGTAAATGGAATCCACCTGTATAGGCTATTATTGTTTTGTATTATGAATATGAGACCATTGTGAATAAGTTTTGAAAAAGTTTTTGCAAATCCGATTTTGGGCAAAAGATTACTTTAATAAGTCCCAATTTGAAATATGGTCTCTAATTCCAACTTAATTATGTGTTTAAGAACTAAATCTCGGCCTAAGGTGGGAAGGGGGTTACAGTGGCCAGAAGGATTGTGGGACGCGGCCAACCCCCAAAAATGACATTTTAGACTTTTAAAAGGTAATCTTTGGTCAAGTGTTTCCCAAGCCTTTAGGTATGTGTTTAGGCTTTGATTAGCCACCTAAAGGTCATGAATGGTAACCAACTCTATGTTATGAAGTTGAGGATTTTGAATAAAGAATAACCCTATGTCCTTGCTTTGGTTATAGGGTTGATATTCATTCTGATCGTGAGTAAACGGGGCTGGAGATATGTGGAAAGAGTGTAGGGAACATATCTCTTGTGCTTGTATTTGATATGTGTTAGTGTGTTGGTGCATGTCTTAGCTTTGCATGATTATGTGTAATTTGAAGCTATGTTTCAATTTATACTATAGCCATTAGTATATTATTTGAAGCATTGAGGTTACAAATTGTCATTGTGTTAGCATGAGTTATGTGATGCAAGCATGTTATGCATTAAACATCTATCGTACATGCATATTGATATTGTTTACCTATTGAGATTCTCTAGAATCTCACCCTCCCCTACTAACCTTTCAGACAGGGTAGTGGATTGAGGATGGAGTAAGTAATCAAGGGCGGCAAGGATTTCTTTCGGGTTGAAGATTTGGTAGTTGGTTATCATAGTTAGGAATATATGGATTTAGATGTGTATATATGTATGTGGATGAGGATTTGTTATGTATTTGAGATGGATTTTTGTAATCCCCACATGAGGGCTTGTAATAGGCGAATGTGCCCTATAAAGCTTGAGTTAATAAATGGAATCTAGAATTTCCGGAATTGTTACATTGCGTACTATGATATATTAAATGTCATTTATCTTAGTGTAGTAATTGTATTCGGAATGTGAATATAAGACCAATTTAATTAGATTTCAAAAAGTATTTGTGAAAACCCTATCGGGAAGATGGGATTTTAAATGTGTTTTGTTTATTATTGGTCTCTATTTCATTTTAATTATATTTTTTGGATATAATTACAGAAGGGGGTTACACTTCAAATAGTATAAGGCATGCTCCAAGGCTTCCCCACTGGCCAATAGTTGTCACCGTCATGAATTAGCTAAGTACACTAACTAAAAAATTCACATCGGTGTGAGTCACAGTGAGATAGTTAACTTCCTGAAGAAAACCAAGTGGTTGCTTCATGTAAACTTCCTGAAGAAGATTAACATTCAAAATGGCATTCCTAACATCCAATTGATGAAGAACCCAATCGTAAGTAGCCGCCATAGAGATAAAGAGACAATTTGAGGACAATTTTCTCATAGGGGAGAAGGTCTTAGAGTAGTCAATAATGTAAGTCTAGGCATATCCATAGTCAAACTCTTAGATTTTCTAGGGTTCTATCAGCCTTTGTTTTATCCATAAATACCCACTTATACCTGATAACTTTCTTTCCTAGAGGTAAATCAATATTAGTCTAGGTACCTTCCATAAAAAGGGTTATCATCTCTTTTTCCATGACAGTACGCTAACCGGGGTGAGCAAGGCTTTGTGCAGAGTGGTAGGAATAATGATAGAGTCTAAGGATGCTACGAAGGAACATGATTGAGGAGACAGGTGGTTATAAGAAACAAAAGAAAAGATAGGATAGGTAAAGTATGTTTATATGTCTGAAGGGCAATGGGCAAATCAATATAATGATCAAGCTTAGGGACACTGTCAAAGGCAAGATCAGGTGTAGTTATTGTTTCTGATATAGGGGCAGGCTCGATAGTAGGAGTAGTGAGGACTTATCCTATATCAGACAATAAAGTAGACACTGGTGGGCCATGAACTTGATTAACTACATTACTTTCCATGGGGAGTTTCTAATAAATATAATGGAGTGGCTGTTTAATAGGTGCCGAAACATAGGATGACACTTGTGGTAAGTGAACCTGATATACCAAGAGATTATCAAGATCATCTGCTTTGTCAGTAGATACAGGTAGAGAATAGGAAGGAAAGAATGGAGTTGACTTATGGAAGGTGACATTTGTAAACGTAAGATAATGATGAAGAGTGGGAGAGAAATATTGATAACCCTTTCGAACCCTAAAATACCCAAGAAAGACGTACTTACAAGACTTGGGATCGAGTTTTGTTACTATGGGATGAACATCTTGAACAAAACACACCTAAAGATTTTTGGATCAACGAGAAATAAAGGGTTAGAAGGTAATGGAGTTGGGTATGGAGTGTCACCATTAAGAATAGGAAAGGGCAAATGAATGATAAGAAACATGCAGTAGACACATCATCAACCCAAAAAGGTTTGGGAACATGCATTTAAAACATTAGAGCCTGAGCTACTTCTAACAAATGTCAGTTTTTACATTTTACAACACCATGTTGAGTTAATGTATCTACACAAGAGGCCTGATGAAGTATGCCTTGTTATAGCATATATTTTTTGATTTGGGTAGAGAAATATTCTTTAGCATTATCACTACTTAATATTTCACATATACACTAAACTAAATTTTAATTTTTGCTCAAAATTTGCAAAAATGAGAGAATAACTCAGGACGATTCTTCATTAAATAGAGCTATGTGGTATGAGAAAAATCATCAATAAAGATAACAAAGTACTTAAAACTAGACTCGGACTCAACATACACGAATCCCAAACATCAGAATGAACTAAAGCAAAGGGGGACACAACTTGTTTATTGATTCGAGGTTCTAGATAAATACAAAGGTGCTTAGCAAACTAACACAACTCACATTCTAAAGACAAAAAATGATGGAACTAAGGATACATCCTCTTTAAAGAAAACAAAGACATATGACCTAAACAATAATGAGATTTAAAAGGAGACTAACCACCTAAACAAGTAACCAAACATTGTAACTAATCATCAAGGAAGTAATGGCAGACATATTCATAGCCTTGACCAATAATTTGCTTCTTCATGAGATCCTTAATAAAACAATGGTTAGGAAAGAGTGAGATAAAACAATTTAATTGTTGAGTAAACTTGCTATGAGACAGAAGGTTAAATATAAGATTAAGAAAATTAAGAACATATGATAAGGGAATGAATGGAGTAGGCCTAACAGTGCCAGATCTAAGAACATGGGAATAAGAACTATTGGTAATTGTTATAGTAGATGGGTTGTTATAAGGAGTGAATGTGGAGAACAAATGATGGCTACCTATCATATAATCAGTTGTACCAGAATTGATAATGTACTTTAAGGAAGAAGTAGCAAGATAGGAATCACAGTTACCTGTAGCAAGAGTAATATAGCTTGTTGTTAAACCTACAAAAAAGACTAAACTAACTATATTATAGTGATAACTATTAGACTCCACATGTTTTGATGATAACAAATATTGGGATGATCTTATAAAAGTTTTGATAATAAAAAAAGAGTTTTGAACCAAGAAACAAAGTAGGTGGTGGTATACAGAGTAATCACTCGAGTAGGCACTCGAGTGATAAAGAAGGACAAGAAGTCACAGAACGAGAGAAAGAAGTCTCTGACGAAATTCAAAAGGGAACACTTGAGTGATGAGTGCTAAAAAGACCCAGGAACTTACTGCCAAGATTTGAAAGATGTCACTTGAGTGATGAGGTAACAAATGAGCCAGTGACTCTTGGACAAGATCTTTAAAGGGTCAATCGAGTTATCACTCGAGTGATGGCCCTGGATCACTTCAATGACCACTCGAGTGATGAAGTCCAAATTGAATGATTATGATATGTTATATATTGTTTTGTTATGTATATGATTAACCCTCTATTTATTAGTGTTCTAAGTATATTTTCAAAGAAACAATGAAGAGATCATGCTAAAGAAGAGAAACCAAAGTTAACGTCTGTAACGCTCACCTATCGTACTGGCTATTTTTCAAATATGAAGAACTGTCAAAAGAAGCTGTGTAACTTTAATGGACATGTTCAAATGCTTCCAATGGCTATTAGAACTCAACTATAAATATGGAAACTTTCAATGTAGAATATATACGACTGATAACACACGAACATACTTCGATCAACACATTCAGAGTGCTCTGTTTCTTATATTCATTCTTTGTACTTTAGTGTTCATATATTTTCTCTATGAGAGAGATTTTCATTACAAAATCAATATATTTTATTGAGACAACTTAAGGTTGTGGAACCTTGAGTTGGGGATTGGTTTACATCGTGTAAGGGGGAGCGAGTGTCCAATGAAGGAACTTGCTGTGTACTGAGGTACCAAGAACCTACTGAATCTTGGAATATATAGTGAAACTCTAAGAAGGACTCTGAGGATTAGACATAGGTCAAAGTGGTTGTGGCCAAACTAGTATTACTCTCGGTGTACACTTCGGTGATATTTCTTCTAGCTCTTAACTGCTTTAAATTATGTCAATATATATATATGGTTTGAATTTTCTGTGATCACCCAATTTACCCCCTCTTGGGTGAATCATTTATACTAACATTTGGTATCAGAGTGTAGGTCTTCTCATTCAGGTAGAACAACCTAAGAATGATCCAATGGCAAGTATGGGTGAAGGAATACTTCCCGATGAAGCATCTATCACCAGACTACCAGGTTTCAATGGTGAACACTTCTCTTTCTGGAAAGTGAAGCTTAGAGTATTCGTAATGGCTCCCGAATACAGATTATGAGGGGTGATTAAAGATGGGAACCATGTACCTGTAAAGACTGTAGATTCATAAAAAGTTCCCGAGACATTAGCAGAGTATGATCAAAATGACGAGAAGCTTATTACTCTCAATAGCAAGGTAATCCTGATTATCCAAAGTGCTTTAAGTTAAAACGAGTACTTCAGAATTTGCACACTTCCAACAGCTAAGGAAATATGGAAAGCCTTGGAAACAGCTCAAGAAAGAACTTCAGGAATAAAAGAAAACTGGATCAACACTCTGGTTACTTAATTAGAATGAAATCAGGTGAGTCAATAGCTAAATTTGAACTTAGATATATTCATCTTGTTAAACAAATGTAGCACTTGGAAGGTCTATGATCAAAATGCCAAAGTAAGAAAGATTTGAACATACTCTCTAAAGAGTGGGAGGCTAAAGTCATTGCGATAGAGGAAGTGAAAGGCGAATCAAGAAATAAGGAATGCATCATCTGCTATGAATGTGGAGAGCCAGGACATATCAAGTTAGAATGACCAGAGCTAGTTCAGAAGAATAAAGAAAAGAGAAAAGACAAGTTTTTTAGCAAGAAGAAAGCCTTTGTATCTGCTTTATGGGGAGACAGTTCCTTTGATGAAGAAAGTGATGAAGAAGATGTAACCCCCTACCTTAATAAATGAAATTAAGATTCGATAACGCATAATAAATTAGATTAGAGATTGTCGGACAATTTAAAACTCATTTCAACTTCGTAACTTATAGTAGGGTTTTCACAAAATCTTTCAAAATTTCTTCCCTATCCTGGTCTCAAGTTCAAATATCGAATATAATTACTTATGCAGTTACATCACATTCATAAATATCAGAGTGCACAACTAAAAATCCCAGCAAATCTCAGGTTACATGTGTATATAATATGAGTTTATATTTTCCAAAAATAGGGGATTATGTATCCAAAACAATATTTACATCCTGAAATATATAAAATAATCCCAAGCCAAAACAGATAACCAACAGTCTAAAATGTAAAACATCTCTACAGGGTGTAACCACTCCTGGTTGCCCGCTTCTCTTTGGAGCCACTTGCCCTGTCTGATGGTTAGTCAAAGGAAATAATGAGATTCAAAAGAATCCAATTGTAACAAATCAAACATAGAATGTTTAAACACAGAATATATGATCATGTTAAGCAACAACACAATCGAGCATGGCTTACGACACATACGACAGCACTCACGGCTGTATTCACAATGCGACAGCTTTCACTATAATCACTATGCCCACATTTGCGGTAAAAACTATGCCAGCTTCCGCTGTAATCACTATGCCCACTTCCGCGGTAAACACTATACAGCAACATCACAAGGCATCACAAAGCTTCACAAGGCATTATAAGGTATCACACGAAGCAGCAGCACCACAATGCACAATAGACATACATACAATGCTTTACACACAGTATAAGTGAAAGAGTCACTACCTTGTTCTTTCCTGACTTGTTCAAGCACAATTCGTTCATGACCAAGGCAAATGTCAAATCCTATAATCCAATATCAAGGACACCGGATCAATTCTCTTTTCTAAGTTTTTAATTTCATAACTTTTAAAGTTGGTTATCATTTGAACTCTCTAGATGACTACTAGAAGCTTAGACACAAGCCTAAAGGGTTGGGAAAAACTACCCTGAAGATTTCTTTTTAGAAGCAGAACACTGATATTTGGCTGACTCACTCGAGTGAAGATGACCTCACTCGAGTGAGAATGGCTCTCACTAGTGAGTGTTTAGCAGTAAGCAACAACAACGACCAGAAAGTGCTCTCAGTACTCGAGCATGAGGATTCGTACTCGAGTGATGACTCCAAATTCACTCGAGTCCCCAAAAGTAAAACACAGGAAGTGTTTGCCCCAGAGCATAGAAAACTTTAGAGTGGGAAAATCACTCGAGCACAACCCATAGCACTCGAGTGAGGGCACAACATTTGCTAGTGTCAACTTACACTCTTGAAAATTGGCCTGCGAGTACTTGGCCGAGAACACCCTTAACATAAACTTACACCTTCACTCGAGTGATGACCTATATCACTCGTAGATTAGGAAGTGCACCCGTGCTTTCTACATGAAAACTCAAGTAAAACACAGAAGGAAAAGGGAAATTACGCTGCTGCACTTTAGTGAAATCCTCCTCACTTAAGTGATGCTTATCAAATTACTATATCGCAGCCACTGATAGAATTTTCCAGACTTTCCCAAAATAATCCTAATGGTTTCAAAACTTATACCAAAGTGCATTCCTACCTAAAATTCCATGAGGAACCCATTGGTAACCTCAAATCACACAATATTCCATTCTAACAACAATCTTACTCTTGTGTCTCTACATTACACCCCAATACTTAATCACCAAAACTTCCACTTCCCATTTCAAACCAATTCTAATAACTCAAAGATATAATTGGCTACCAATTCAACCATAATACTCTATCCAACTCCTACATTCCAAATTTACACCATATCCAGGGAAAAATTTCTAGAATTTACCAAACGCAACCAAAAATCACAATAATTGCACCAAAATGTCACAAATACTCACCTCTTTAACTTGCTAAAACCAAAACCTTGATTTCTTCAACTTCCCAAATCCCTCAAACTCTTAAACACATATGTTCAAGTATCTAAAACCACCAAAATAAAGCTCTCAATGAGGTGCACAATATTAGAGAAGAGGACTAAAGCATTAGAGGCCAACAAGGACATCAAGATCTTACCTTTCTTCTTATCTTTCTTCTTTGTGTTCGTCGGAAATGGAGGAATAGAGAGAGAGACAATGAGAGATGATAATGATGATGAAGAGTGAAATTTTTTTCCTTGGCCCATGCTCAAAACATAAATAGGAGAGAGAAAAGAGAAAAGTGAATGTTTGACTAATGGGCATAATCCTTTGGTCTACAAAATGCCACTTGGCATAATCTTGCTCACTTCCTCCATGAACTCATATAGGCTCAAAGCACATGATTCTGATCCATAGACAATAAATCTCAACCATTGATCCTTAATTACCAATGAATTTCCTCTTTGATAACTGACCAATTGGTCAATAAATTTCCAATTTTGCCATTTTGCCCCTGGTTTTCACTATGCTTACTATATTATCACCAAGTATATTTATATCAAATTCACATCACATTTCTTCAAAAGTGTTTAATTACACTAATTACAATCACTTTTGAAGTCATTAGCCCCTAATTTCAAATTGGGTCATTACAGAAGAAGTTGTCATTATCTGTCTGGTCGATCAAGAAGAAACAGAAGAAGAGGTAACTATTCTGATCCTACCTATGATGAATTACTTTCTGAATATAATGCTTTACATTCTGATTTTAGCAAAGTAGTTAAAGAACTAGTTGTTTTCAAAAAGATGAACAAAGTTCTTGAAGAAGAGCTTAAAGAAAGTTCAGAGAAAGTTTGTGAAAATTGTTCTTCTTTGAAAAGGAAAAGTACATATCTCACTAAGATTCTTGAAAAATTTACCAAGGATATTGAAATGTTAAATGTTATTTTAAAAGCTCAACAATTTGTAAATGATCGATCTAGTATTGGATATGGTCTAAAATAGACAGAAAGAAAGGAAGAAAGAAAACAGGAAGTAAAACATACTTGAGTCATTTTCAACATTTTGTACATACATCAAATCCTTTTTCATATTGCAATTACTATAATAGAAAGGGTCACTATACTTCATCATACATCTATAAAAAGAAATGAAAAATAGGAACCTACAAATGGGTACCTAAAGGCTCATATATTCTGAAAATAATCTGTACTAACCCAAAAAGATATGGGTACCTAATACTTAATTGTATTTAATTACAGATATTTTTAAAGGTTCTAAATGAAACAAATGATATATAGACAATGGATGCTCTAGACATATGAAACAAATGAAATATTTAAAGGAGCTATTGAAGAAATACGGGATGGATGAAGCAAATGGAGTAGACACGTCTATGAGCTCAACTATGGTAAATAATGTTGATGTCAAGGGAAAAGATTATAATATCACAAAATATAGAGGAATGATTGGATCATCAATCTATCTTACTGCTAGCAGACCTAACATCCAAATAAGTATTGGTATGTGTGCAAGATATCAATCAGCACTGAAGGAATCACTTGCTAAAACCGTCAAACGAATCTTCAGATATCTTGCCAACATAGCAAAATTAGGTCTCTGGTATCCTAAAGGAGGAAATGAGTATCTTGTTGCATACTTAGTCTTTGATCACGGAGGTTACAAGACTGACAGAAAGAGTACTAGTGGGCAATACCTGTTTCTTGGAGGCTCACTTGTGTTATGGTTCAGCAAGAAACAAAACACAATGTCTCTTTTGTCAATAGAAGCTGAGTATATCGCAGCATCAAGTTGTTGTATACAAGTGTTGTGGTTGAAAAAACAACTACAGGACCTTAGTATACACTTGAAAGAGATACCTATCCACTATGACAATACTAGCACGATAAGCTTGGCAAAGAATCGAGTTCAACATTCTAAAACCAAGCATATCGATGTCAGACATCACTTCATCAGGGATCATTTTCAAAACAAGGATGTCAAAGTGATATTCATTCCAACTCATCTTCAACTAGCAGATTTCTTTATGAAGCCCTCATAAAAAATCAATTCCTATTTATTAGAAGAGAATTGGAACTGGTAAATTCTAATGAATTGTAAGTGGTTTTATGTTAGAAAATGTAATTTGATCATGTTTTGATTATTACTGACTTAAGCATCAGAGTAGCTAGTAATTTGATTTTATAGGACTTTGATACTCTGTTATGTGGTAAGTAAAGCAGAGGTTAACAGAGCACCACATCACTCAGTGGCAACTTCAAGTGCTCACCTGATCACTCGAGTGATAACTGGAAGTCATGGTCAATATCACTAGAATGATCACTTGAGTGATGGCCTAAAAATAAAGGTAGTGGCCAATTAATTCAAACTTAAATGACATAACAGTTGGAAATGAATAGTCAGAAGGTGAAGAGACTGATCACTCAAGTGATCACTTGAGTTATGTCTCAGAATCACTCGAGTGAGTACTCGAGTGATTATCAGTGTAGATTACAAATCAACTAAGTTTCAACTCAAATTTGCCTTCTAGTGCCATCAAATCATAAAGGGAATATACATGGGTAAGTACAATATTACTCATGCCAGGTACACATTTAAAATGAATTAATTTTATTTTTCTGGCATGATCACTCGAGTGATGTCACGCACAGAGACTATAATTATTGACACTAGGTCATTTCTTTCTACTTCACTCCCAGAGATTCTCTCTAACCTCTACCAAAAAGATTTCACCTTACCTACTTAAAACCGATCAAAACCCAGTGATTTATACTCCCAAAAACTTCCCAAATCACTCAGATTCTTCTACCTTAGACTTTTGACCGTTGGAACTCAATAAGAGGGAAATCTAATTTCTTGTGCGCTCAATCAAAATGGTGAGGATAAAGGTACCGCAAATCATTTCTTTTGAGCCTTCTGAGTCTCCTAAAGCATCAAAATCATCCAAACTTATAGAATCCTATGAATCATCTCTACCTCCTCCACCACCACCAAAGAAACCAAAAATATTGGCAACTCCAAACCCCAAACCAAAGGCTAAGGGGATTGAAATTGAAGAGCCTATGACAACTAGAGCAAAGTCCAAGACTACACTATAAGGAAGAGGAAAGAAATCAGCCCCTTTGACTCCTCCTTCTATTGATTCCTTAGACACTCCAACTTGGTCAGAGCAAGGACAAAAGGGATCTAAGTATTATCAAAAGTATGCCAAAGTGATGGAAACTATGTTGGATGAAGCATTCCAGTCCAAGGGAGTCAAGCCGGGATCTTCCTCTAAATCTACCAAATTTCATCCACAGAATTTGAAGGAAGAAGTTGAGGAAGTAAATAACATTATTCCTCCTAAAGGATTCAACACTCACAAGCTTGAGGAATCAAAGAAGTACAACAATTTCTTCTCCAGAAGAAAAATGTGTAAGATGTACTTCATTAATCTTAAAGTTCTTTTTAAAGCTATAAAATTTGATTTGAGGAAAAACCTTGAGGGATATATACCTTGGCTGTCTGTGAGTCTTCCCTACTGTACTAAGGTTGCTAGGCACTTCTACTGTACTTTAGAACCAGTAGAACATGCTCTTAATGAAGTTGTAGAAGAGGAAATGGAAACAAAAGTGAGTGGGAAGAAATTTACCATTTTGACTTCAAAGATAAACAAATGGTTAGGGATTGAGAATCTACCGCAAGACAACCAAGCTGACCTCAACCCAAATGATATCTTCAGTATCCTCAGGCCCGGTGAAAGAGTTAGACCCTTGAACTTTAATCCAAGTGAGATGTGTGACTTGCACAGAGTACTTTAGTACATCTACTCTCATACATTAGTTAACAAGTCAAACAATTTCACTCATTTCATCGATCAGGATTACGGGAATATGGCCTCTTTGTTACTAAAGGAGAAAAGGAATTTGGTAGAGTGTATATATTCTGAGATCAAGAGATATAGATTCTCCAACACTCACACCACACCAATGCCTTTTCCCTAATTGGCCTTCTTATTTTTTAAGAAAAATAAGATATGGTATCTGGAGGTGAATGAACCCGTTAAAAGACCTATGCCAGTTAGGAGGAATCAGATCAGTAAGCTTGGGATTGAATTACCTTTGAAAGACCTATGGTGTACACTCCTAAGAAAAAGAAGGCTTTAAGGTTGAGACTAGCAAGACAGAAGATACTCAGTCCTCTGCTCTTGGTACTTCCTCACCACCATCCTTCTTTGGTTCTGCTATCCAAAATTATCTGAGGGAGGTACTCTGGGAATTTCATGTGGATATAGCCAACACTAATGCAGAATTCATAACCTACATAAATCACAAGATGTGAGAGCTAGTCAAATATATGAATCAATAAAATCAGGCTGTATTAGATCAGACATGTGCACTTCACGAGCATAATCAGGCCATGTTGGTAAACAGCAGGTTCATACTAGTGTTATATAGGAGATTGGAAACTTCTGAGGTCTTTGTATGAAAAATAGACTCCCTGACACATGGTACCTTTACTCCTGGTCCATCTATCGCAACCTCTAATCAAGCCTCTACCTCTGCTCCTATATCTGATCCACCTCATACCATCCCTCACACTACACTAAGCACTATCCTTGTTACCATGATCAATCCATCGACATCTACTCTGATACATATCACCCTGGATGAGCAGGCTACTATCCAGCCTAGCTCAGTGGCCACTCATGTAGCTTCACCCACTGGTACCGAGCCTTTAACTTAAACTCCATCTCATCATTCTGACAATTCAGAGGATATACAAGAGCTAGTGGTCTCATCCCAACCTTCTTTACCACCACCTCAGCATCTTCCTCTATATGTGCCTTATCCATAGGACCTACTTCAGGTCCCTCCTCTTTATCTTCCAGATCCTATATCATCACCTACCTTTGCTTAGAGAGGAGGATATACTCATGATAATGCATCCTCACCCATTCGAGCTATTCCTATCACTACTCGAGACCCATCTCATACCAGTTCCAGTTCTAGTATCTCTACCTAGGCCACTCCTCATGATGATGTCAAAAAGGGGGAGAAGAACTGGTGATTTATGTGGACTGAGCTGACCATGTGCCTTTATTGATATAGCTTGGGGATATATAGGTGTATTGGATGCTAAGGAGCTTTATGAACTTAATTATGTTTTCTGAATTTTATTATACTTTAAGGATTTCTGAATTTAGTGATAAGTATGAATTCTGCAATTTATATGATTCTTCCATATTGTTTTTGACTAATGAAGTTTTGGTTATGAATTCAAGGACTTTAAGAAAGTTTTAAAGCATATTTTTTTATTAACTTCAAAATTTTTTTAAAATACTTTGTTCAAAATCATCAAGGTTTATCATCATCAAAAAGGGGGAGAATGTTAAACTCCACATGTTTCGATGATAATTGGGATGATCTTATAAAAGGATTTGATAATAAACAAAAGACTTTTGAACCAAGAAACAAAGTAGTTGGTAGCATGCAGAGCAATCACTTGAGTAGGCCTTCGAGTAATGAAAATGGACAAGAAGTCACAAAACAAGAGAAAGAAGTCTCAAACATAATTCAGAAGGGATCACTCAAGTGATGAGTGCTAAAAAGACCCAAGAACTTAATGTTAAGATTTGAAATATGTCACTCGAGTGATCACTCTAGTGATGACAAAGAACCACTTGAGTGATGAGGTAAGAAATGAGCCAGTGACTCTTAGCCAAGATCTTTAAAGGGTCACTCGAGTGATAACTCGAGTGACCACTCTAGTGATGAAGTCCAGATTACATGACTATGATTTGTTGTTTATTGTTTTGTTATATATATGATTAACCCTCTATTGTATTAGTGTTCTAAGTATATTTTTAGAGAAACAATGAAAATATCATGCTAAAGAGAGAGAAACCAAAGGTAACATCCGTAACGCTCACCTACCACAACGGTTAGTTTTCAAATATGAAGAACGATCAAAAGAAGTTGTGTAACTCTAATGGATATGTTGAAATGCTTCCAATGGCTATCACATCTAAACTATAAATATGGAAACATTCAACATAGAATATATACGACTGATAACACACGAACATACTTCGATTAACACATTTAGAGTGTTCTGTTTCTCATATTCATTCTTTATACTTCAGTGTTCATATATTTACTCTGTGAGAGAGATTTTCATTACAAACTCAATATCTGTTATTGAGATAACTTAAGGTTGTGGAACCTTGAGTTGGGGATTGGTTTATATCGTGTAAGGGGGGGCGAGTATCCAGTGAAGGAACTTGCTATGTATTAAGGTGCCAAGAACCCACTAAATCTTGGAATATATAGTGAAACTCTCAAAGGACTCTGAAGACTAGACATAAGTCAAAGTGGTTGTGGCCAAACCAGTATAACTCCTAGTGTGCACTTCAGTTATATTTCTTCTAGCTCTTAACTACTTTAAATTCTATCAATATTTATATATGGTTCAAATTTTTTGTTATCAACCAATTCACCCCCTTCTTGGGTGAAACACTTGTACTAACAATACTAGCCTAGGTCATTCCTGTCTAAAGAACCTAATAAATGCTAAAGTTCTTAGCAAATCTAATGAGCCACAATTTAAGAGAATAATTACAGCAAAGAGGTAGCATTCGTCTGATATAATCAATGAATTAAATTCCTAAACTATTCTATATATAATTTGCTGGTTTATTTAGATGAGATGAAGAAACCTTTCCTAGAACAATGACTCTACCATCATAGCTAAAAAGGATATGCAGAAAATTCATTTTTAAATCCAAGAATGCAATAAATCAAATGCAATGTGACAAAAAATTTCAAAGATATAATCAAACAATTCATACCATGAGTTTATCAATCTAATCACCATCAAATACCAACTAGATATTCGAGAGTAATCAAACGTACATGAAATCAAGGAATACAATGTCTATCATGGTCACAATCAATTCTATCTAAATTTTAGATATGTAAATACAAATTTCCTCTTATCAGCGTCCAAAGCTAAATATATAAACTCTTACATCAGCTAAGAACATAGAAGATGAAGCTCCCAATGAGCTCTGTAGCTCTAGCATAGATCATAGCTCCAGGGAAGAATTGAATCAGACACGCATGGTTAAAGGTTCAGCTCTACTGAGCTTTATTCTAGCTACTAACATGATGAAGATTTTGGAATCCGAGATGAATGTGTTGGTGATGTAAGTTAAAATGGAAGAGGATGAAGGTGAGAGAATTGAAAGTGAGAAGGAGCATAGGAGTGATTGATATCCTTTTTGGTTGAAGAATTAAGCATTTTGGGTCGATTTCCAGTGAATTTAGATGGCAGATGATGAAATCTGGATGCTGGAGAAAATTGCATTTAGACTCCAGAAACTTTCTGTGTTTTGGACTATGGTCCCTTTTTCTGCCTGCTTGCAAACTTCCTAGACTTTACAGTTTAGTCCCTCTTCCTATTTTCAGCTCTTTAACCCTAATTTCTCCTAATTTTCCTATAAAACAATTCATGCCAATGTAATACCATTTGTTCCATAAATCAAATACTTAAGAGAAATTATAAAATGTATCAATTAAGCTCTTTTAATCATTAATTCCATATAATCATTATTAATCAAGATTAATCATCATAAATGCATTCCAAGCGCGATATTCTCAATAAAATCTCTCAAAAAGCTATGGAAATACATAGTTAAATTAGGACTTATCAAAGAGCACTCAATGTGGATGGAGCAGACCCATGATCAGAATTACCAAAGGATTGGGCCATGTGAAAAAAACTAATGTGTTGCAACTTATTTTGTAGCTTGTAATAATAACACTTCATATGACCAGGTTCCTTGCAATAGAAGTACAAGATCCTACCGAGATTATTATTAATGTTTCCTAATCTTGGGAAACTCTAGTTCATATTATTAGTGGGAGGCATAGCTTACTAAAGCATTGGCATTGGGATTAGGAGCCGGTTGGGACCGACTATCAACATGTAGCACACAGGAGTAAACCTTCTCAAAGGATAGAGGAAGGGCAATAAGAAAGCTCATAATGGCCTATTTCTCTTGATTTTCCACCTATGCCTGAAGATCAGTGGTACGTGGCATCAACATCTTCATTTCTTCATACATTCACTTAAAGTCCATGAAAAAAATTTTGAAAGGATGATCCTCTTTCATCTCAGCACTATCAGACCCTTATCTTATTT
Organism: Inga laurina; assembly: GCA_963855925.1. Classification (NCBI taxonomy): domain Eukaryota; kingdom Viridiplantae; phylum Streptophyta; class Magnoliopsida; order Fabales; family Fabaceae; genus Inga; species Inga laurina. The sequence continues at coordinate 37,043,900 of OY979708.1, forward strand.
CCAATTTTTCAGAGCGCTTGCGTGTAGTTCAGTGGATACACAGATATAGCATAAAAACACTGATAATAAGTACTTTATATCAATACAGGAATCCCCTATACGGTGTGTTTATAGTGATTACAGACCTTCAAATAGTAAAAAGGTCTTTAGATAACCAACGTCTTCACTCAATCTTGACTAAAACCTTCATCCGCCTATAAATACAATCATGCCCTCAGAGCCATTTTCTGCTACTGCAAACTTTATACATTTATGGAAAGGGTGAGATTCTAGAAAATCTCAATTGTAACATATAATCGATCTGATAACATGAAAAATTGAAATATGTCATATTCTATGTTATACAACATATTAACAACAATATCATGACATGTATACATGAGTTAGGGGCTCATTTCCCCACTATCTGTAAACCTCAGTTGGGTTCTTACCCAACAACCAGGTAAAAGTACCTCCTCGCACTAATTTCCCTCCTTAACAAAAAAACCATGTTCATTAATTATATCACAGAAGATGGCATACACAAACATATAAAATATTGGCGTAGTGTATGAAAGATAGAGTTACTACATGCCCCTGCCGCTGTAACTGCCGTTATAGTTGTTGTGTGTTGTGTTATGATTTGCTTACATGCTTTGTGGTTGTACATACTATGAGTGATTTGACACTACGGGGATTCCTTAGAATCTCACTCTCCCAAAACAAATTTCAAACAAGGCTGGTGGATCTAAAGAGAAGCAGGTGATGAAGGGTGGTTAGAGCTCTGGGCTAGGATTTTATTTTGGTTTTTGGTTATCATTCTAGATATTGTATATAGTATTTGTGTAATCCATTGAATTGGGAAACTAATTATGGGCATTTGTACCTTGTAAAACCCTTTAGTTGTTAATAGAACCCGAGTGTGTCAGGAATTTACGTTGTACTCTGATAATTATGAATGGAATCATACTGTACAGACCATTTGTGTAATTGAAATGTGAATATGAGACCGTGGTTAATCAGGTTTTAGAAAAGTTTTTGAAAACCATGTTTTTGGGAAAAAAGAGATTTAATAAGTCCCAAATTATTTTATAGTCTCTAAATCCACATAATCACATTTTTATGAACTTAATCTTAGCCTTGAACAGAAGGGGGTTACAATGTGTAAGTGAATGTATTTGAGTAGTTAATTTTGTTGAGTATGTGTATATATTTGGTGCATTTCAAAATCTCAAAACAAATCCTAAGCGACCATGCCTGCAAAAAAAATCAATTCAATGGATGTTGGTCATTCTCAATGATTCTAAGTTATTAACTCACTCAGTTCATAGGGAACATGTTTAGGTACGTAAAAATCCAACTTAGTTAAGAAGAAGCCATATCAACACAATGCAATAGGGTGTAAGTATGTGTATGATAATTAAGTGAATTGTCTTTGCAAAATTTTGATTAATAGATATATAAAAGGAAGACTAGGCTAGGATTTACTTCCACAACGAACGGATGGGCAATTAAAGATAAGTGCAACTGGGCAAGAATTGAGATATGATAAAGATATATACAACAATAAGATGTCAATTCTATGCAAAGAAATATATCCATGGAATGTAATGACAAACGCTTTTGATTTTTATTTAGACAGTTAATCCCATGTCACCAAGCAAAAAGCAATTCAAGACACCGAGAAAAAAATTATACAAAACAGAAAGTACCGTAATTACTTAATATCAGAAAAATCATAGCGATAATATAATGTAAATATATATGGAAATTTTTAAATTCATGGGAATTCCAATTTGGAGTAGAACTTGCATGTATATATATACCGAGGGGTTAAGCATTCAACATATATTATATATTACTCATTCATTAGATTTTTCTTTGGGACACTTTATAGTTTATACTTGATGGTGATAATGAAAAGTAGGCAAAGATGCAAAACGCAAAGAAATGAAAATAAATCCTTATAGACACATTTCTTTGGGACTCTTCAAACCAAAAGCCCAAAACAAATCCAGAAAAGCAATAGTTGAATAACAAAAATAGAAAAATAGAGAGAGGCAAATAAATAAATTTATCATGATGACAGATCAAGGGGGATAGGCAGAGATCAAATCTACCGATCGAAACCCCCCACTTCGTCTCCTTCCTTCTCTACTAATCGAAGCCATATGGTAGAGTAATCGAAAGAACAAATCTGATTCTAAAGATTTAAGGAAAGTTACTAACCTGAACTCCTAAAGCAAGTGGAGAGATGACTGATGAGTAAAAGAGAGCCGCAAGTTGGGGCTTCAAATCAGACTCTGTTCGATCAGCCATGAAGCTGCCCGAGGTCGTCGGTAGGTTCAGAGATGAGAGTGATTCACCTTGGCTAGACCTAAGGCAAAGCTGAAGTGAACTATGTCTGTGTCTTTCAAGTCGTGGGCTGAGGCGCTAAGCGAGTGTGACCAATTGAGTGAACTTTAAGTGGTGTGTGGTGGAATTATTAAAAAAAATACACTACTTGGGCTAAGTAGACCAAACCAAGGGGTCTGAGGCCTTGGTCTAAAGTCCAGTCTAGCCCAAGTAGACCAATCTGGTCTGATCTGTCAGGAGATACTTCAGGTCAAATTTTTTTCAGTAGACTAGGTTAGGCTGACCAGGTCAAACCAGGTTACCTGGACCATCGGGTTTTTTGCTCATCCCAACTTATAGACCTTGTAAATATGAGTAATATTCCCTTTACTAGAATAAAGACTCTCTAGGTAGTCCATAATTTATGCTACTAAAAGTTAAGTAGGCACCACAAGTGTATGGGCCATGAAAATAGTGTAATAGAGAATCAAAATCTTCTCATAAAGACTCAATTGAACTAGTGATTAAGTATCAAAATTTTTATTTTCATTTAAGTTGAGGATGGAATAACAATAAAATAAAAACAAAGATCTAACTAGAATAATAAAACAAAGGAATCTAAACTAAAACTGATGCTACGGATGATTTTAAATTACTATTGCAATGATTTGGATTATTATAGCACTGATTATTTTGTAATGTTTAACCTCTCCCCTTAATTGTAATTAAAATTATATTTTTCTAGTCTAGGACTCTAAATTACCTAATACGGTCTTTCGATCATCTAAAAAGCATTCCAATTATATTAATCCCTAATTCTTTAGATAATTAGTACTAAATTGGATTAGTTTAAGTGCAAGCCTAATGAGACTATGTAAGGCTGGTAGGTATATGCCAATCCTACTAACAAATTAAGTTTGAAAACTTAAGCATACACAATTCAAATGAAGGTCTATTCTAAATTTCCTATGTCTAAGATCCTTTAAAAGGCCAAAATAAGTTCCAATCAAATTTCTCATCTTTCTGAATAATAAAGTTCACAATTAAATCAACAAGCATAACATTAAAGCAATTAACGATTGAAATCATCATCCACTAACCAATAACCAAACTACAATAATCAATCCACAGCAAAATTTAGGTATACATCAAATTTAAATAAGCAACCATAATATAAACAAAGTCCAATAGCGTAATGGATAATAACTATAATTAAATCACTATCCAAAGCTCACAAAACATTAATTTTATGGTACAGACACTTATGACCTCCCTCGCTATGCCCTACAGTACTGCATATTCCCCTTGGAAAATAATCGAGCGAGAATAGCGTCTTCACTCCTTCCTCCTTCAATCCAACTCCATCTCATGATCTTCTATTTCAGTACATGGCATCAAACTTTGCCAAGAAGATGTCTGCAGCTTACTCCTCTCAAAGCACCTCTCAAATTCTTCTTTAAGCTTGTGCAATCATGTCCCCTCTAGTTCCTTCTTGATAACTCCCTATATTTTGTACATTTTAAAGATATTTTTAAAATAATCATAGAGTTATTGTTAGATTCCAAGTTTTGATGATAACAAAAGATCATTGTGTGTTATGGTCAGAAATTCATACTTTGCAATGGTTAAAAATATTACCAAATGTATTTCACAAAGTTTAGAAGTATTTGATGTTAGTTTTACTGATATACTCTAGTAATGGAGCTAGTACTCAAGCATGGAGCTATTTTACACTCGAGCACATGCAAGTATTGGACAGAAAGTGTTTGACAGAGAGCAATGACAAAGTCGGATGTCATCTTCTCACTCGAGCATAGAACCTCTACTCGAGTGATAGTCTCAAGTGCACCCAAGTCCTTGCAAGTGTGGTAGAGCAAGTGTTTACTCGAGAACAAGGTAAACTCAAAATGTAAACTGCACTCAAGTCCAAGTTTGTGAGAGACAGGACGTGTTTGTCCAAGAGTTACCAAGTGTATAGAAGAGAAAGTATGCTCGAGTGAAAGATGCTTAACCCGAGTGATACCTCAGCACCTGCGAGTGTGAAATCCAACTGTCTCCATTCTAATACAAGTGTTGAAGCAAAAGAATATCTTATAAAAGAATATTCGGTTTACTCGAGTGAGAGTAAGTATGCTCGAGTGAGGTCCTACATCACCGCAAGTGCAAAATCACACTCTTAATAAAATGGGATGCGAGTGTTGTCCAGAGACGTGGCTCAAAGTGCAAAATACTAGGGCACTCGAGTGAGAGGAATTACACTTGAGTGAGGACTCATATCACTCGCAAGTGTGAAAATGCACTCTCTCAAAATCACGTAGAAGTGAAAGTATAAAACTGAAGCAAGAAAAGAAAATAGGTTATTGCACTCGAGTGAGCCCTCTTAGCACTCAAGTGATGCTCTGCCAGAAGCTAAAACGCACCAGTCTTACAACGATCAGTCCAGATATGGTTTAATGTTATTTATTCATTCTATTTCCACTTATTATTATTATTATATAACATCATTTAACATATATTACAAGTGTGATACAGGAGTTTGAATGTTTGAATTAGAAAATCATAGAATAAGTCAAACAACGACAGACAACATCATTACAACAAAACAAGCACGTACCTACCGCGTTCAAAGATTTCAAATGCACGCATGTCATTCCACAGTAAAATGCTCTGCTCCACAATAATTTTTATTCAACGAGAAAAATCAACTTGCTATTAATGCAGAGTTTCAAAGACCATCAAAGATAACCAAGAATAAGAATTCACACAAGCAAATTCACGAGTCTCTGTTATTCATATTTTCTCTGTATTCATATCGTTCTTTAGTATTTATCATATTTTCTCTATAAGAGAGTCTATATTCACTTCAAATTCTATTTTCATTTGATCTCAAGGTATTGGCACCTTGAGAGGGTAGATATCCTTATGAGAGAAGCAGTTGAGAGAATTCCTACTAGGACTTTCTGCTCATAAGACTTACAAAATACAAGTAGTAGAGAATGTTGTTACTCGTAAGACTTACAGTGGTGTAAGCAGGAGAGAACGTTGCTGCTCATAAGACTTGTATACTTAAGCAAGAGAAAAAGGTCATAGGTTTGTTTTTCTGCATGTAAGACTTGTCGTAAGGGGGAGAGAAATTTCTAAGTATTAGAATATTTCTGCTCGTAGTCCATTCAAGGACGATTGTTGTTTTATGACGTTCTGAGAGCCCATTGAAGCTTGGAAGCATAGTGAAAATCTCAGTAGGCCTTGATCTCTGAGGGCTGGACGTAGGCCTGATTTTTAGGACGAACCAGTATAACTCTCTGTGTACTAATCTTCACAACTCTACTCTATCTACAACTATTGTCATATCACCACATCAACCGAAAAATTTATCACATCACCCAATTCACCCCTCTTAGGTGAAGCTTGCCTCTTTCAGTTATCTATATAATTCTTGAAGATTTCTATAAGATTTATTTATGGTAAGATCAAATCAAAATTGTGCGTTATTTGTGGGATTTAGATGTTAAATATTTTAGATTTAAAAAAAAGAAATAGTTTAGTTTAGGATATAAATAATAATAATTAACAGTAAAAAATGAGAGAGATATGTTACTTTGTTTTATTTTTATTCATTTCCCATCCTCTCATTTTATTATATTGTTCTTTTTTATTGCCACTTGGAGTCATGGGATGTGTCCACATGGAAGGTTGAACCAATTTCTTTGAATACCAAATTGAAGACTCCTTTAAGCTGCTACATAGGACGACACCATTTGGACTTTAGAGTGGAATTGAGAATTTTGATGTAGACAAGAGTATAGCAGGGAAATCGGGCCAAGCCCGTCGAGCTAGCCCATGTAGGCTCGTGTCCAACAAGGGCCAGGCTTATAATTTAGAGCAAAAACTGGAGGCGAGTCTAAACGGGCTGGCCCTGCAGGGCCACGAGCTGGCCCTTTTAGGCCCGTTTAGATTTTTTTTTTAAACAGTAAACATTATAGCTACTAATTGGGAAAAGAAGAGAAAAGAAAGAAAGTCGACCAACTCCATTGCTCCTGCTCCAGACTTTGTCTTTGACTCTCTCCCTCACTCACTCACTCTCTGCCTCTCACTCTCACATCTCAATCGTTCTATCTCTAGATGTCAGAAGACCGAGCTCACCTCAGCCACTCGACCCTGACGTGGGACGAGCAATGCCGACGGCTGAACGTGGAAGTGAACCCCTCCCAAACTCGCACGAAATCCATGCTCCTTATACCTCAGAACTGGTCCTCCAGCCCCTTCTCTGCTTTCTCGTCTCGACTGTCGGTGGTGGTGCTCTGAATATGTGATCTACGTCTAGCTCTAAATCTCTGCTTTTATGCTTTTGTTTGGTACTACTACTAATTAATCTATTGATCTTGTCTTCTAGTGATCTCTCCTGTGCTTTTGGAGTTTTCGTAATGTGATTATGTTTGATTATGGTTTTGACTCTTCTGGATTTGTTTGATTGTATTTGTCACTATAGATTTGTTTGTGGATTTATTTGATTGTGATCTTATGGACCTGTTTGTTTTATGGCTAAGGACTTGTTTAATTTGTCATTCATTATGGTCTTATGGAGATTGATTATAGTATATGTTGTAGTGTTTGTATTTTATTAACATGGATGATAATTTATGTTTTAAATTAGTTTTGAAGATATTTATGTTCTAGATTAGGTATTTTAATCTTTAAGGATATAAGGGGAAGACAAAAGATAAACGGGCCTGAAGCTCGTATGCCGGCTCGTGGGCTTCAATTAAACGGGCTGGGCCGCCATATCTAGATGCTTTTTAGGATTCAGGCCTAAATGGGCCGGCCCGTTTTCCTAGTGCTAGACAAGAGGACATGTTAGAAGAGGGAAGAGGCAACTAGGAGTGACTACTATGGAAGCTTATCTTCGCAGGGACAATTGCTCACTGTTAGAGCTCCTTCTTCAGGTCATGAGTGAAAGTCAAAGAGGGTCTTCAGCGCTGAACCAAAGGGAGTGAAAAAGAATGAGAGTGTGCCAAGCTTTGGGGAAGCAGCCACCAACACCATCACCATCGATCAAAAATTGGAGAGGCAGCTTCAATGTGATCTTTCTCTTCTTCAGACTTGTGAACGGCGGGATCAAAGGAGGAGAATGAGCAAGGGAGAACCAGAGGTTAACTTTTGCACCATGATCACTAGAGTGAATAAACAAAAGGAGGTTCCATCAAACTGGATTTAGAGAGAAGGAAGAGTCGAGCTTCACTTCTCATTCACTATATTCTTCGTCTTAATAAGTGTGGAACAAGAGGGAGGCACTACTGGCAACCACAAGTCTATTCTTCTCTGACAAGTTAGGAACACTACTTAGAGGAGTATATTGTCGCCGTTGCTGTTCTTAATTTGGGAGGCAAGTTCGATGGAGCTAGCCTAGAGGGAGACAAACTTCCTTATGGATCATCTTCATCTCCATCAATTTAAACAAGAAGAAGCTGCCAACAAAACTAGAGCTAAAGAGAGAAAGATTGTAAGTCATAATCAAAGGGAGGAGGGAGAGCTATTATTCTTCACTTAATTAATAGGATAAGAGAATTCCCTTCATTCTGCCCTTTTGTGATTCAGTTCTTTAACCTTTGTATTAATTTCCATTAGGGTTTTGAATCTGAGTTTTGATGTTACTGAGATAACTTTGTTCAAAGCCATGTGTGCCTAAATTTTCTTAAACCGCATAGAGTAGTTATAAACTAATTTAAGGATTTGAGCAAGTATAAGCCATTTAATTGTGCACAGTGTTATTTTTGTTTACTTAATCTTGTTTTGTTTTGTCTACTTTGTTCTTGATCACCACTAAGTATAAAATTAGGAAATTTAGATTAGTTTTGGGACAAGGATCTTATTGGACCACATGATTAAATAATGTGATATTAGAATTTATTCTAATGTGCCAATAGGATAAGAATATACCTATTGGACCCATATAATCCTATTAGAGTGAATTTAGACATTTATTGCCTCTTGAGTAAATTAGTTAGGAATAACAATTTTAACTTGAGATAGGGATACGAGTAATTGAGAGATACTTGTATCCATGTAAACTCTAGGTTAACAAATTAAGTGCATGTATTTTGGATAATTATATACTCTAACACTTAAAAAAAGGATTAATCACTCTATGTTGTTTTTATCAATTGAAATCTGTGAAACACTAGATTTAGTTCTTTTACTCTATTTAAAATTCTCTTTAGCTATCTCTATTTGATTTATTCAACTTAAATGAAAAAAGGAAATTTAATGTCTAATCATTACTTTGATTGACCCTCTATGGAACAACTTTGATTTGCTATTATTTTATTTTCACAGGCCGTACACTTGCAATGCTTACTTAAATTTTGGTTTGGTAGCATCACTTCTCCATTCAGTAACCCCAATCGCAATCTATTAATGAAGAAGATGGTAGAGATGATAGAGATAGTGAACCAAAGTTCCTTCCGTCCTCACTCCTATTGCTGTTGTTAGAGAAGATAAAGACACCCCTTAAACTCTACACCTAAACTCATACATTTGGAAAACAGGTATATTTCCTTTATTGATAAATTGGAAAGAATATTACACCAAATGTCATACATAAAATTCATAGATTACTATCTATTTATAATGTCTCTACCTCTAACTAACTAAGCAGAACGGTGTCGTATAGAGTTATATAGCATACTCTAATAGTTAATTACATCCTTGATAAATGAAATATATTTTCTCACTATACTAACTAAGTTATTTCTCACACTTCCCCTCAAATTGGATGATATACATCAATAGTGCCCATTTACTGAGAAGTCTTCTTTAGGTAAATCCACCAACAGCCTTTGTTAATAGGTCTGCCTCTTGATCAGCTGACTTCACATGTTTCAAGTCAATTCGCTTCAACCGCTACTTCTCCCTAATGAAGTGACAATCTATTTCTATGTGCTTGGTTCTTTCATGGAAGACAGGATTGGCGGCTATGTGTATTACTGCTTTATTATCGCAATATACATCTACCGGTTTGTTATGAACAACCATCAAGTCTTTCAGCAATCCTAACGTCCACACAACCTCTGAAACTACCATGCTAAATGCCTTATACTCCGCCTCAGCTGATGATTTTGACATGTGCTTTGCTTCTTTGTCTTCCACATCATCAATGAGCCTCCAAGTTTCAGCAAATAGCCAATTACAAATCTTCTCATTATGCCACATGAAGCCCAATCAGCATCACAGTAGCATTCTAGTTGTGAAATCCCTTGTGAGCTAATGAATATCCCCTTTCCTAGAATCACTTTCAGGTATTTGACAACTCCTATTGCTGTTGCCATGTGTGTTTTGGTTGGATTTTCCATAAATTGGTTGAGAGTCTGCACATAAAATGAGATGTCAGGCTTGGTTATGGTTAAATAAATTAACTTACCAACCAATTTTCTGAATCTTTATGGATTGTGCAGTAGTCCTGCTCCTTATTCTTCTTGCTGTCACATGGCAAAAGTTTCAAATTTGAAGCCATAGGAACCGCGCGTGGCTTGCATCCACTTAATCATGTATCAGAAAGTAAATCTAGGGTATATTTTCTTTAAGACAATGTTATTCCCTTTTCAAACTTAGCTACTTCAATTTCTAGAAAATACTTCATTAATCCTATGTCCTTTATCTTAAAGTTACTATGCAAAAACTGTTTAGCTTGCTCAATACCTTTTTCAGAACTTCCAGTCACTAGTAAATCATCCACATAAACTAATATTAACACTAAACCATGCTCACATTCTTTAATAAACAAGGAATAGTCATTTAAACTTTGTTTAAGGCCTCCTTGAAGTAAGGCTGATGACAATTTCTTATTCCATTGTCTAGAAGCTTATTTTAAGCCATATAGTGATTTCTTTAACTTACACACTAAGTGCTCCCCCTGTTTATCAAATCCTCATGGGATTTTCATGTAGACCACTTCATTAAGGTCCCCCTACAGGAAAGCGTTTTGCACATCCATATGGTATAGATTCCACTTGTATTATGCAACCAATTTCAACACAATCCTAACGGTAAGCATTTTAACAATCGGAGAAAAGGTGTCATGGTAATCTATCCCTTCCCTCTGATTGTAACCTTTTGTTACTAACCTAGCTTTATATTTGTCTATGCTACCATCGGGTTATACTTAATTTTATAGACCCACTTACATCCTATAGCTTTCTTTCCTTTAGGCAAAGAGACTAAATCCCATGTTTGATTATTTTCAAGAGCTTCCTTTTCAACGCCTATTGCCTTAATCCATTCATTATTTTTAATAGTTTCTTCATAACTCTTTAGTTCAGTCATAGAATCAATAGCACAAAGGAATTTTAAGTAATCGGATGAAATGTCATTATATGCAATATAATCTTGAATGGGATAGGGGCACTTGGCTCGCTGTTCCTGGATGTTTCAGGAGATATAAGAGAGCATACATAGTCATTGGACCAAATTGGAGGTCTCCTTGCCCTTGTTGCCCACAATTGAGTGGATGTTTATGGTTCACTTGCATTTTCTTGCTCATGCTCCTCATAGCCAACTGGCAAATTGCTGCTATGCACCCTTTAAGGAACAAAATTAGTAGTATTATTTGTAGATATATTAAACGGTTGATTATTTACATGCATTGGTTCTGGCTCAAACCAAAACATCTCCCTTAAGTGTTGATTCAAACCTCTTTGATCATCACTTGGCATGTTTATAAAGGGGAAACAATTTTCTATAAAGTTAACATGTCGGCTAACAAAGATTGTCCTACGGTACAAATCAAGGAGCAAATAGCCTTTTATATGATCAAGATATCCTAAAAATACAGATGGAATTGCTTTAGAATCGAGTTTATCAACAGTTTTCAAATTTGTAGCATATACCAAGGAACCAAAAACCTTAAGATATGAGATATCAGCTTTGGTGCCATACACCTTTTCATAGGGAGTTTTAAAACCAAGGACTTTAGATGGAATCCTATTAACTAAATGTCACTACAAAAAACACTGAATTCTTTATGGAATGGATTCTGTCACTAATAACAGTGTAACAAAAAGATTTCTGACGAAATTCAATTTGGTCAGAAATTTTTGACGGAATGAATTTCGTCAGAAATTCCCTCGTAATTATTAATTTTATTGGAAATTTCGTCGCAAACTTAATTTTTATTTTTTAAACTTTAAAAAGCCAAGTGGTAACTTCGGCGGCCGCTACCTCATCGCCAGCAGCAGTGCATGGCAGCTCCGGCGGCCTCCACCTTGTTGTGACACCCAAATCCGCCACGTGTCACAGTCTGGCTCCGCCTTCTTATGTAACGGCACGGCCCCCACACAGGACGTCATACAGAATAAGAGGTGCGAACCCCCACACACTGTAGGGGTAGGATTTGTCCTCCCCTTCGTCCACCCAAGGCTTAGGGATTTTCCCCTCTAGGTACTCCTAATTTCCCAATAAAGCCACCTCCCTGAGGACTCGAGCATGCCACCTGAGGGTCAAGTAGTCCCTCAACCTCCTTTTGCCACATGTCGCAACCTCTTTTTTCCTAGAAATGCAACTCAACTTGGCCTCCTTTGGTTCTAACACACGACCTCATCCGTATGCGCGTGATGCCTTACCGAATATGCTCAACTGTTTCGGTGTTCTATTATTACACAATTATATATATATAATCTTATTACACATAATCAATTATTTATAAATATATATTCGTTTCTTATATATAAATTTAATAATAATATAAAATAATTTTATATATTCTTATAATTTTTAATAATAATAAACTTCAAATTAAAAAATTTTACATCTTAAATAAATTTTATATCACTATATTTTTGTCTAATTCAAAAATTTAATTTTTTTATTAACATTAATTAATAACTAATAAATAATTATTAACTAATATTTTTACTAATATTAAATATAATAACTAATAAATATTTTTTTATAAATAAATTTTTGTCTGACCGTTTTTCCCGTACAGGGATCAAAACCTTTGATTGGAAATTAAAATATATTTTAGAACTTGGAAAATAATAATTAAAAAATAAATTAAAAATATTAATTAATAACTAATAAATTTTATAATAATAATTTTTTAAAATTAAATTTAATTAAATAATAATAATTTTTAAATTTTGCCACGGAATTTTTGATGGAATTGAATTCCGTTGGAAATTGCGAAGGAATTCTATTTCATCTAAAATTGTGAGGGAATTCAATTCCGTCGGAAATTCCCTCACGATTTCTAACGGAATTACTCCGTCGGAAATTCCATGGCAAAAGATGGAATTTGCCACGGAATATTTTTCGTGGCTAATTCTATGGCAAATTTTGCCACAAAAAAAATTCCTTCAGAAATTCCATGACAAATTTCGTGGGAAATTGCATGTTTTTTTGTAATGTGTATTGCTATAACGCTTTCCAATATATAGTTGGAAACCCTTATTGTAATAGTAACCCTCTAGTAATTTGCATAATGGTTCTATGTTTACATTCTACTACCCAATTTTGCTCAAGAGTATAGGGGCTTGAAGTTGTTAGTACAAGTGTTTCACCCAAGAAGGGGGTGAATTGGGTGATATCAAAAATTTTGTTGCGTATATGAAAATTGACTAGAAATATAAAGTAGTTAAGAGCTAAGAGAAATATCACCAAAGTGTACACCGGGAGTTATACTGGTTCGGTCACAACCACTTTGACCTACGTCCAGTCCTCAGAGCTTCTTGAGATTTTCACTATATCTTCTAAGATTCAGTGGGTTCTTGGCACCTCAGTACAGCAAGTTCCTTCACCTGGACACTTGCTCCCCCTTACACATTGTAATCTACTCCCCAACTCAAGGTTCCACAACCTTAAGTTGTCTCAATAACAAATATTGAGGTTGTAATGAAAAACTCTCTCACAAAGTACATGAATAATCACTGAAGTATAAATAATGAGTATAAGAAAAACAAAGCAGTAAGAATGAATTTATCAATATATGTTCATGTGTTCTTAGTTGTTCTTTTCTATTCTTTGAATGCTTCATATATATAGATGATTTGTATTGTCTGTTGGAAGCATTTCAAATATGTCTGTTAGAGTTGCGCAGCAACAGTTGACTGTTCTTTTAATTTGAAAACTATCCATTTGTAGTAGGTAGCGGTAGGTGAGCATTCGAACGTTTTATTTGATTTTCCTCTTTTAGCATGGTCTCTTCATTATTTTTCTGCAAATGTACTTAGAATACTAACACAATGAAGTATTAATCATATAGGAAACAAATCAATAAATATTGGATTAAAATCATGTTTTCTGGACTTCATTACACGAGTGATCATGCTCATTACAGGAGTAGTCCCTCGAGTAAACTTACCAAAAATATGACAGAGAGTAATTCAATATTTACATAATATATTACTTAGGTAAGACATGGAGTAAGATACATCAAAAACCTTCAAAATACCTTATTACTCGAGTGCTTACTCGAGTAAGCATGTCTTTTCTGCACAGGTTACTCGAGTGATCCCTCAAGTAAATTTCAAATAATTTTGCGGATTACTCGAGTAACCCCTCGAGTAATTTCCTCTAAATTTTGGCAATGCCTTTCTTTGCTTACTTGATTAGTCGAGTGATCCCTCGAGTATTACTTCAAATAACTCTACAGATTACTCGAGTGGTCCCTCGAGTAAATAGTTTTCTCATATGGTTACTCGAGTGGCTACTGGAGTAAAGTGTGTCAATTTTTGGCCGAGAGCTACTGGAAAATTTTTGACCTGGTTACTCAAGTGACTACCCGAGTAAGGCCTTTTCTCATGCTGTTACTCGAGTGGTTACTTGAGTAATGGTTCATATAACTTTGCAGATTACTCGAGTGACCCCTAGAGTAACTTCCTCCAAATGTTGGCAGTGCCTCTCTCGAACATTTTCTCCAACATTACTCGAGTACTCACTCAAGTAAAGGAGTTTATTACTCTAGTACTCACTCAAGTAAACCTTTAGAAAATTTGCCAGTGATTTTTTCCTTAGCTCTGTCTCTCAGTTTTTCTTTATTACTCCAGTACTTACTTTAATTAAAGCTTTTGTCTGCCATTTAGTTACTTTGTTCAAATTCTTTTCTTTGTTATCAAATCCTTTTATATTATTGATCCAATCTTTGTTATCATCATAACACATGGGATCTAACATTCTCCCCCTTTTTGATTATGACAAAACTTGGTGATTTTGAATAAAGTTTTTGAAATTAAGTTTTCAAACACATGCTTCTTAAGTACTTTTCATATAAAATCCTTTGTTTAATTTAAACTTGAAAACTATTTTGAAATAGCTCAGTAAAGATCTTTTCAAATGATTTTGAAAAATTGAGTTTTTGTTCTTAATTACTTGTTCACCTTGCATACACAATCAAAAACTCATTTGTCCCACAATGCAATATAACTTGAATGAAATTTAACTTTAAAGAAGAGAATTGCATAAAGAAGACTTCATGACATAATCAAACTTAGAATTCAAAGTTTAAAAGTTTAAAGCTCCCTAAAGCCCTGTACACCCATATCCCCTATGCATTTACTCAGCCATTGATCACAAAATCACTCAGGCTCTTCTCCCCTTTTTTGTCTTCATCACAAAGGTGGAATCAATCATGAGGAGGAGTAGATGGCTTGGCTGCTGAGATGGGAGTGACAGGAAATGCTAAAGTTTCATGTGAGCCATCTGAATTGGAAGAATCTGAAGATGATGGTTTAGGTTTAGGAAGGTTCACTGGAGGTGTGTGAAGATCCTCTGGAGGATGCACTGGAGGGTTTAGAGGTGATGGGTAAGGAATCAGAGAAGTAATTTCTACTTCCTCTATAGCAATAGGTGAAGACACAAGCACCTCCTCAGTCCGTGCAGGTGAGGTAATGGGAGAAGGTATTGACTCAGGCTGAACTGGTTGAGCTAGATCATCAGTAGTGATGTGGATTGGTTCGGATGTGTCAGATTCAGGCATAGAGAACAGAAGATTACTAGGTCCAATCTCAAAGGGTCTATGCTCAGTAGGTATAGTATCAGAAGGGCTAGGCTTAGAATGTCTAGGTTCAGAGACTGGCTGGCACAGGAGTAACAAAATGACCAGGAATAGGGGAGCCAGATGCCATAGCATCAAGTCTGGCAACTATAGATCTCATAAGCTCACCCTGGGCACGTTGTTCAACCAACATCTCTTCGTGCCTTTATCCACCCTATCCACAAGTTTATCCATTTTCTCATTCATGTGGGTTATCACCTCTACATTGGTATTGGCAATGTCGATATGAAAACCCTTCAGAATGTTCTCCATGAAAGTTTGCATTGAGGCACCAAAGAATGAAGGAGAGGATGTGTTAGTAGAAGCAGAAGACTATGTGTCATCCATTCGATTAGTTGTAGTCTCAGTCTTCTTCTTCTTCTTGGGACTTGCTTCTAGAGAAGTCTTTAAGGGAATATCAATGTTCAGCTTGCCAATCTGATTTCGCCCCACTGAACTTAACCTCTCAATTGGCTCCTTACTCTCAATATACCATATCTTGTTCTTCTTCAAGAATAGAGATATAAGATGAGGATAAGGCATTAGAGTAGTAGGTTTCCCTTCAAACCTATATCGCTTGATCTCAGCAAAAATATATTCTCCCAAATCCTTTTGTTCTTTGAGGAGTAGTGAGGCAAATTTTCTGAAGTCCCTCTCAATGAAATAAGTGTAGTTGTTGGCTTTGTTCACCATGGCTCTCAAATAGATATACCATAGGACTCTATGAAAATCACTCATATCACTCGGATTGAAATTGAGGGGTCCCACAATCTCACCAAGTCTTAGGATAGAAAACAATTGGTTTGAATCGAGATTAGGATAGTTATCATCAGGAGGATCCTCAATTCCTAACCAGGTATTGATTCTGGAAGGTAAGATTAGAATTCTCTATCCTCTAACCTTAGAAGTCATTTCTTGTTCCACATACTTCCTAATGGGATCATTTATAGGTTCAAGGTTGCAGTATAAATGCCTCACTACTTTGGTGTAAAAAAGGAGTTTAACAGATAGCCAGGGTATATAGGAATCAACATAAGGACTCAGATTGAATTTCAATACCTCTTGAAGAACCTTCTAGTCAATATAGTGCATCTTGCACACATTTCTTCTTGCAAAGTGACTCAGGTTCTTTTGAGATTCCTCAAGCTTGCTCACAATGAATCCCTAGGAGGGAATGTGATTTCTTCTTCCTTCTCTTATGGCTTCTTTGAGGATTGTCCTTTCTTTGCTTCTTTAGATTGGAGGGCTTCTTCAAGCATGCCTACCATTACTTTGGTGAGATTCTTATCAATTTTAGGCTTTTTCAGAGGTTTTAGAGAAAATGTAGGAGTATCGGATGAATCAAAAGGAGGAGGAGAAGGTTCTTTTGTTCCTTTGCCTCTTCTAGGAGGTGAACTCTTCTTGGTTTGAGATCTTGTGGCCACTGGTTCCTTAATGACAACCCCTTTCACCTTAGTCTTAGCTTGCAGCTTGGTCTTCACTTTTGGTTTAGGAGAGAGTTTTCTTTTCTTGGTAGGAAGAAAGGAAAATAAATCAGAGGGTTGATATGGTTCGGAGGACTCAGAAGGAGTGCTAAGATTGGGTGTTTTTATCCTCACCATTTTGATTTGTGAGATCCAAAGATTTTTGAAAAATAGGGGCCGAGAGTCATGAATGTATGGCAGAGGATTTAGTGAAATCTGAGAGGTTAGAAGCCAAAAATCAATGGGTTTTGACAAAAATGAGAAGAGAAAATGATTGAAAAAAGTTTTTGTAAGAGCACTAGGAGAATCACTCGAGGTGATTTTGTAAAGAATGACCGAGTAGCGGATGAAATAGCCCTAGATCCCTATATCACTCGAGGGCTTACTCGAGTGATCATCATCTTCACTCGAGTAGCTACTCAAGTGATCATACCAGAAATTTCAAAATAATTCAAGTGTGTACCTAGTATGAATAATATTGTAATTACCCATGTATATTCCCTCAATCATTTGATGGCTCTTTAGAACAAATTTGAGCTGAAACTCAGCAAGTCTGTGATCTGCATCCAGGTTCACTCAAAGCCTTACTCGAGTAATCTTTGAAGTTTACTCGAGGCCTCCCTCGAGTAATCTATTATTTCACATTGTGACTGTTCATTTCCAACCGTTATGCCGTTTCATTTGAATTAATGCTTCACTATCACATTTCCAAGTTCATTACTCGAGTGGCTACTCAAGAAATCCATTCATTCAAGGTGTCACTCCAGTAATGCTAGTTACCTGAAGTTCTCCCTCTACTAATGTTGTCATCTGTTAACCTTTGCTTTTCATACTCCAAAACAAAATGCCAAGATCCTACATAACAAATTGCTAGAAGCTCTTATGCTTAAGTTAGTAATTATCAAAACATCAATAAATAACATTATCTAACATTTTGTAAATACTAAATAACTTACAATTCATTAGGATTTACCATTCCCGGTTCTCTTCTAATATACAAGAATTGATCTTTTGCAAGAGGTTTTGTGAAAATATCAGCTAGTTGAAGATGAGTTGGAATGAATATCACTTTGACATCTTTCTTTTGGACATGATCTCTGATGAAGTGATGTCTAACATCAATATGCTAGATTCTAGAATGTTGAACTGGATTCTTTGCCAAGCTTATCATGCTAGTGTTGTCACAGTATATTGGTTTCTCCTTTAGATAAATACCAAGATCTTGTACTTGTTGCTTCAGCCATAATACTTGTGCACAACAACTTGATGCTGCAACATACTCAACTTCCGTTGATGAAAGAGACACTATATTTTGTTTCTTGCTAAACCATGATACAAGTAAACCTCCAAGAAACTGGCCTTGTCAACTAGTACTCTTTCTGTCTGTCTTGTATCCTCCATGATCAAAATCAGAGTATGCAACTAGATATTCACTTCTTCCTTTAGGATACTAGAGACCTAATTCTGTCGTGTCAGCAAGATATCAGAAGATACGTTTGATGGTTTTAGCATGTGCTCATTTGGTACAGATTGATATCTTGCACATATACTAACATTGAATTGAATGTCAGGTATGCTTATAGTGAGATAGAGTAATAATCCAATCATTCCTCTATATTTTATGATATTGTAATCTTTTCCTTTGACATCCGCATCAAGCGATGAGTTTGAGCTCATGGGCATCTTCATTCCATTTGCCTCATCCATTCCATACTTCTTCAATAGCTCTTTCAAATACTTCATTTGAGATATGAAAATTCCATTCTTTCTTTGTTTGATTTGCAAACAGAGAAAGAAATTCAATTCTCCCATCATTGACATCTCAAACTCCCCCTGCATTGTCTCAGAAAATTCCTTACACAAGGTTTCGTTAATAGCACCGAAAACTATATCATCAACATGAATTTGCACAATCAAAGTGTCATCTCTTTTTTGTTTTGTAAACAGAGTTGTATCAACTTTTCCTCGTACAAAACCTTGATCAATGAGAAATTTACTGAGCCTTTCATACCATACTCTAGGAGCTTGTTTTAAATCGTATAAAGCTTTTCTTAGTTTAAAAACATGACCAGGTTTGGTTACATCTTCAAAACCTGGGGGTTGATCTACATACACTTCTTTGATAATGTAGCCATTTAGAAATGCACTTTTTACATCCATTTGATAGAGTTTGAATCCTTTGATGCATGCAAAGGCTAAGAGTACTCGTATAGCTTCCAATCTAGCCACTGGAGCATACATTTCCACGTAATCAATTCCTTTTTCTTGATTATAGCCTTTGGCCACCAATCTTGCCTTGTTTCTGACAATGATTGTGGATTCATCAAGTTTGTTTTTGAATACTCATTTAGTACCAATGATTCGAATGATCTTTAGGTCGGGGTACCAAATCTCAAACTTGATTTCTTTCAAATTGGTTTAGCTCTTCTTGCATTGCTATTACCTAATCATTGTCTGATAGGGCTCTGTCAATATTAGAAGGTTCAATCTCAAAAATGAATGCAGAAAAACTAACTTCATTAAAAATTCTATTTATAGTTTTGACTCCTTCATTCACATCTCCTATGACTTGATCCAAGGGATGACTTTTATTGCATTTCCAGGCTTTAGGTTGTCCTAGTGACTGAACCATTTCCTTGGTTTAATCAACTTCTAGGATGAGAGATATAGAAATAGGTTGACCATTTTCTTGATTTAAAACAACTTCCTGCTCATCATCAACGATTTTGTCAGAGGATTCAAATTCATCAAATACAACATGAATTGATTCTTTAACAGCACATGTTCTTTTATTGAAAACTCTGTATGCGTTGCTTTGCTTAGAATAGCCTAGGAAAATTCTTTCATCCATTTTATAATCAAATTTTCCTAAGTTATCTTTACCATTATTATGAATGAAACACTTACAACCGAAGATGTGTAAATGAGCAAGATTTGGCTTCCTTCTTTTGTATAACTCGTATGGTGTCTTTCCAAGTTTTGTTATAATGTAGGCTCTATTTGAAATATAGCATGTCGTGCTTATTGCATCGGCCCAAAAAACTTGAGACACATTCTTTTCATTTAGCATTGCTCTAGCCATTTCAGTGAGTATAACCCCCTGCCTTTAACCACGTAATTATAATTCGATACCACATAGTTAAATTGGTTTAGAGACGTCGGATAGCTTAAACTCATTTCAAGTTCCTACACTATAGTAGGGTTTTCACCAAAAACTTTCAAAAACTCTTCTCTATCCTGGTCTCAATTTCAAAATTTGAATATAATTACCTGTGCAGTTAATTTACATTCACACACATCAGAGTGTATAACCAAATCCCCGACAACTCCCGGGTTCTATACATATATAATCTGAGGGTTTAAAAGTCTCCACTAGGGGATTAAATAACCAAAATCAACAGTAATATTTACATCTCCAAAAATAAACAATAATCCCAAGTCCAAAATAGTTAACCAACAGCCTAACAACACACTCCACAAGATCCTAGCCGCTCCTGGTTGTTCGCTTCTCCTTGGAGCCACTTGCCCTGTCTGAAATGTTAGTCAATGGAAAGAATGAGATTCAAAAGAATCTCTGTAGTAACAAACCACTCATACAGTGTATAAACACATAGCATATATGATCATGTTAAGCAGCATCACAATGTATCATGGCTTTCGCCACAAACAACAGCACTCATGGCTGTAAACTCTAAGCGTCAGCTTTCGCTGCGATCTCAATGTATTCACAAAGTATTCACTAGGCGTCAGCTTTCGCTGCGATCACAAAGCATCACAATGTCACAATGTCACAATGTATTCTCAATGCAAGACAAACATACATACAATGTTTCACACAAAGTATAAGAGAGGAGTCACTACCTGGTTCTTTCCGAACGTGCTCTGGCACGGGTCGTTCACGAACAGGGCAAATAACGAATCCTACAATTCCAAATGCACCATTTAGACACTTCCATAGTGTTTCTTGAGGTTATATGAGTCTATAATGAAAATTTACAAAAATTCCCCCGGGGACCCGGCCCGGCCCCGCCGTACCCGGTCCGGTTGCACTTTTCCCAAAATTCTAATATGGGCTATCCTAACATATTTCCGCGCAAAGAATCCATTTCCGGACTCGGAATTATCAAATTCAATGTAAAATTACAAATTTACCCTTGGCAGCCCCACTTTAAGGGTTTTAGGGGCGTTTTCGTAATTATGCTTTTTCGGCCTTTTCCGAAAAAGTGACCAACTGTAACCTCACCTAATTTTCGCCCCGGAACTCAATGGAACCATCAAATCATTGAAAATCCAACTCTAAGACCCATTTCTAGGGATGGCCGAAATTTATGAGTTCTCCGGGGAAAATCGGGGTTTTACGATTTCGGCTCCGTAAACGTGTTCCTTTCTACTCCTAACCACTTTATTAACCATTACATTAGGTTACAACTAACATTAAGACCCAATTTGGGCAGCATAACCCCTAGGACACATCATTTCCAAACTTTAAAACCAATGGCAATCTGGCGAAATTTCACCGATTAAATTGCCCACAGCAGCCAGAATAAGCAATATACGAAAGTTTGGAAGTTACCTCAAGCTCCCACAAGCTTTTCCCAAAAATGGCTGAACCCTGGCCTATTTGAACAATGAAATTCCTTGCTTCAAAACCTTAATTCACATAGAGGAATAGCTTAGGAGGAGGATTATACACATTAGGTACGAATTCACTGAAGAAATCGACCTACCTTGTGAGATTTCTCCTTCCTTCTCTCTATTTTTCTCCAAGCTCTCTCTCACGTTTTTTCCTCTTGCTTCAGCTGGAAATGGCGTGAAATGGCTGAAGAAGATGAGCAATTTGATTAATAATCCATGCTGACATCATCTTTTAATGAGTTGATGTCATAATTCCTTATTTTCCCATTTTCGGATTTTCTGGCAGATTTTCTGCTCAAACTTCGAAAAATCATAACTAATTCTAGAAAAATCGAAATGAGGTGATCCCAAAGCCAAATAAAAGGTATTTAAGTCCTCTTCATAGGAAAAATATGGACCATTATTAGAAATCACCACACAAATACATAATTACACAAAACTCAACACTGCTCCAAAACAGAGTCCAGTTTTGATCCCAAACTTTGGACAGACATATCTTCAAGTTCCCAAAACGAAATGGTACAAATTATATGTCCATTTTGAAGCTTGGGATGTGAACTTTAAGACTGGAAAGTTTCATAATTTTTAGACACCATTTTCCTATTTAAAACGTCCACACAAATCGGCTGCCCTGTACAGAGAATAAATGGACAGAGTTTTCAACTTTTGCACAATTGTTCCCAATGGTTCCAATTTCACAATAAACACCCTCCCCACACGAATTTTCACAAGGAAGCCATTGGAATCATTAAAATATCCAAATTCTCATCACACATTCTCCAAAAGTGTTTATTCAGCAATAATTACATCTACTTTTGAATTCATTAGCCCTTAATCACTTTTTGGGATATTACAGTGAGTACTTGTTCTTTCGTTCCACGACTCCATTTTGTTGAAGTGTTCTTGGAGCAGAGACATTGTGACCAATGCCATTAGTATCACAATATTCTTCAAAGGCTTGATTTTCAAACTCTCCACTGTGATCTGTGTTGATACCTGCAATAGACATACCTTTTTCATTTTGCATTTTCTTGGCTAAAATAATGAATTTTGCAAAGGTTTCATCCTTTGATGACAGAAAAATAGTCCACGTAAATCTAGAGAAAGCATCAATAATGACTAATAAATATAAGTTGCCACCAAGACTTTTAACTCTTGCTAGACCAACTAAATCCATATGTAGCAATTGAAGTGGTCAATTTGTTGTAATTTCATTTTTTGATTTGAAAGACGATTTAGTTTGTTTACCCTTTTAACATGCGTCACAAATCAAATCATTTTTAAAACTTACTTTGGGTAATCCAAGAACTAAATCCTTTTTGAGTAGTTTGCCTAGTTGGTGCATATTGATACGAGCTAGTCTCTTATGTCATAACCAACTTTCATCGGCATTACTCAGAAAACAATTTTCAGAATTTTTTTTACTGATATCAAGAGTCTAGCAGTTACCTTCCCTTTTTGATCTGAGCTTTGCCTTGATATTCTTCTTGTCAAGTTGTAAGTCTTTCTTATTCACAATCAGACATTCCTCTGAGTCAAATATTACCCAGTTGTCTTTATCAATGCTTTGACTTACGCTCAGTAAATTATGACACAAGCCTTCAATATAATATACATCTTTGACTTGTATTCCTTTGTCATTTTTTATTTCACCAATTCCTGCTATCTTTCCGGATTGATTTCCTCCAAATTTTACCTTTCCACCTTCCTTAGGTTGCAATGTGGTAAAACTTTTGAAATCACCGATCATATGTCTAGAGCATCCACTGTCTATATACCATTTGTTGTTTTTGGATGCTTTAAGACATATCTATAATCAAATATGATTAAGTTTTAGGTACCCACATCTTTTTGGGTCCTTTTGGGTTAGTACAGAAGATTTTCTGAACATATGAACCTTTAGGTACCCATTTATAGGTTCTCATCTTTCCTTTCTTCTTATGAATGCATGATAATGTATAATGACCTTTTCTATTACAATAATTGCAATATGTAAAAGGATTTGATGTATGAAAAGAATGCTAAAAATAATTCAAATATGACTTATCTCCTTCTTTCTTTCTTTCTTTCCTTCTATCTGATTTTGGATCATATCCAAGGCCAGATCAATCATTTACAAAACGTTGAACTTTTAAAATCACATTTAGCATCTCACTTCCTTCAGTGAATTTTTTAAGAGTTTTCGTGAGATCAATCTTTTTCTTTTTCAAAGAAAAACACTTTTCACAATTTTTTTCTAAATTCTCTTTGAGTTCTATTTCAAGAACTTTGTTTTTCTTTTTGAAAACAACTAGTTCTTTAACTACTTTGATAAATTCAGAATGTAAAGCATTATATTCAGTAAGTAATTCATCATAGGTAGGATTAGAATCAGTTACCTCTTCTTCTGTTTCTTCTTGAGCAACTATACAGATATTGGCTACTTCATCTTCATTGCTATCTTTGTCAGAAGAGCTATCTCCCCATATGGTAGATACAAAGGTTTTCTTCTAGTTGTAGAACTTGCCTTTTCTTTTTTCTTTATTCTTCTGAGCCAATTCTTGACATTCTGATTTAATATGTCCTGGCTTTCCACATTCATAGCAGATGATGTGTTCTTTACTGCTTGTTGCTCCTTTCTAAAAATTCCTGAATCCTTGGCCTTTCTTGTAAAACTTTCTAAATCGTTTTATTATTAGCCCCATTTCATCATCGTCAAGCTCTTCTTCATCTTGATCATCTTCTTTTACTTTCAATGCTAGACCTCTCTTCTTCTTGTCACCAATATCATCAAGTTCTTGTTTAAATTTTAATTTACTTTCATATTCAAAAAGACTTCTGAATAAAGAAGCAACCGATCGTATTGATTCGCCTTTTGCCTCTTCTATTGCAGTAACTTTGGCCTCCCACTCTTTAGAGAGTATATTAAGAATCTTTCTCACTTGGGTATGCTGATCATAGACTTTTTCAAGTGATCCAAGTTGATTAACAAGATGAGTATATCTAAGTTCAAATTCAGCTATTGACTCACCTAATTTCATTCGAAGTAAATCGAATTCAGTAACCAGAGTGTTGATCCGTTTTTCTTTAATTCCTGAAGTTCCTTCATGAGCTATTTCCAAAGCTTCCCACATTTCCTTAGCTGTTGGAAGTTTGCAAATTCTGAAGTACTCGTTTTAACTCAAAGCACTTTGGATCATCAGAATTGCCTTGTTGTTGAGAGTGATGAGTTTCTTATCATTCTCATCATATTTTGTTGGTGTCTTGGGAATTTTCTGGGAATCTACAATTTTTACAAGTTGATAGTTTCCACTTTCAATCATATCCCATAGACCATATTTTGTAGCCATTACAAAGACTCTTAACTTCACTTTCTAGAATGAGAAGTGTTCGCCATTGAAACCTGGAGGTCTTGTGATACAAGCTCCATCGGGAAGAATTCCTTCACTCATGTCTGCCATTAGATCCTTCTTAGGTTGTTATACCTTAACAAGAAGACCTACGCTCTGATACCAAATGTTAGTGCAATTGTTTCACCCAAGAGGGGGTGAATTGGGTGATATCAGAAATTTCATTGCATATATGAAAATTGACTAGAAATATAAAGCAGTTAAGAGCTAAGAGAAACATCACCGAAGTGTACACCGGGAGTTATACTAGTTCGGTCACAACCACTTTGACCTACGTCCAGTCCTCAGAGCTTCTCTGAGAATTTCACTATATCTTCCAAGATTCAGTGGGTTCTTGGCACCTCAGTACAGCAAGTTCCTTCACCTGGACACTTACCCCCCTTACACATTATATTTCAATCCCCAACTCAAGGTTCCATAACCTTAAGTTATCTCAATAACAAATATTGAGGTTGTAATGAAAAACTCTCACAGAGTAAATGAATAATCAGTGAAGTACAAATAATGAGTATCAGAAAAACAGAGTAGTAAGAATGAGTTGATTAGTGTATGTTCATGTGTTCTCAGTTATTCTTTTCTATTCTTTGAATGCTTTATATATATATAGATGATTTGTGTTATCCGTTAGAAGCATTTCAAATATGTCTGTTAGAGTCACACAACAACGGTTGACGTTCTTCTAATTTGAAAACTATCCGTTTATGGTAGGTAGCTGTAGGTAAGCATTCGGACATTTTATTTGACTTTCCTCTTTTAGCATGGTCTCTTTATTGTTTTTCTGCAAATGTACTTAGAATACTAACACAATGAAGTATTAATCATATAGAAAACAAATCAATAAATATTGGATTAAAATCATGTTTTCTAGACTTCATTACTCGAGTGATCATGCTCATTACTTGAGTAGTCCCTCGAATAAACTTACCAAAAATATGGCAGAGAGTAATTCAACATTTACATAATATATCACTTGGGTAAGACATAGAGTAAGATCCATCACAAATCTTCGAAATACATGATTACTCGAGTGCTTACTCGAGTAAGCATGTCTTTTCTACACAAGTTACTTGAGTAATCCCTCTAGTAAATTTCAAATAAGTTTGCAGATTACTCGAGTGATTTCTCGAGTAACTTCCTCCAAATTTTGGCAATGCCTCTCTTTGCTTACCTGATTACTCGTATAATAACCCAATTTGAGATTAAGGGCTAATGGCTTTGAGATTGATTGTAATTAGTGTAATTAAACACTTTTGGTGAAATATGATGTGAATTTGATATAAATGTTCATAGTGATGATTTATTAATCATAGTGAAAACCAGGGGCAAAATGGTAAAATTGGAAATTTACCAACCAAGTGATCAGTTACCAAAGAAGAAACTCATCGGTGATTAGAGATCAAGGGTGGAGATCTATTGGATATGGGTTGGAATCCTATGCTTTAAGCTTATGTGAGCTTATGTTAGAGTGAGCAAGATGATGACAAGTGGCCATTTGGTGGACCATTGGATAGTGATAAAAGACAAACAATCACTTTTCTCTCTCTTTTCTCTCCTATTCGGTTTTGTGTATGGGCCAAAGGGAAAATGTACACTTCATTATCATCCTCACCATCTCTTATCATCTCTCTCCTCATCCCTCCATTTTTCTAGTGACCAAGGAAGAAATGGAAGAAGAAAGGTGAGATTTTGATGCCTTTGTTGATCTCTAATATCCTAAACCTCTTCTCTAATGTTATGCACCTCATTAAGAGCTCCATCTTGGTGGTTCAGAATTTTGAAAGGTGGTGATTTGGGTGTTGGAGCAAATTTGAAAGTTGGGGAATCAAGCATTTGACCTTGGCAAAGTGAAGAGGTGAGCATTTGGTGCTTTATGATGTATTTGTTGTGATTTTTGAATAAGTTTGAGAAATTCTAGAATTTTCCCTAGTTTTATGCCAATTTTAAATGTATGGGTTAGATGTTGAATGATGTTGGAATTGGTTCATTGTGAAGTTGTTTGAGTATTTGATGTGGTTTTGAGTTTTGGAAGCGTGTTGATTGGAATTGGGTATTGTGTGTGAATTAGAGACCCAAGAGTTAGATTGTGGTTAAAACAGTTTTTGAATGTTTTGGAGGTTACCAATGTGTTCCTTAAGCAATGTTAGGTAGGTATGAGCTGTGTGTGGAGTTAGGAACCATTGGGAGCAATTTTAACTAATCTGGAAATTTCTATCAGTTGCTGCGATCTGGGCAATCTGATAGCATCACTCAAGTAAGGGAGGATCTCATTCGAGTGCTGTCGTGTAATTTCCCTTTCTCCTTTATGTTTTTCCTGGGTTTTCATGAAGGAAGCTCGAGTGCACTTCTTAAACCGCGAGTGACATTAATGATCACTTGAGTGAGCATGGGTTCACTCGAGTGAAGCTATAAGTTTATGTTAAGGGCTGCGTCTCGGGTCCTCACTCGCTGGTCAATGTTCAAGAGTGTAATCTAGTCAATTTATGAATGTGATTTAATTGCACAGGTAATTGTATTCAAAAGTGAATGTGAGACCGGATGAACTATGTTTTGAACTGGTTTTCGGTGTACCCCATCTTGAAGATGAGGGATTATAAAGGTTGTTTTTGTCTTATTGGTCTCTATTTCACTTAAATTTCATAATCCAGATATAATTATGGTGAGGGGGTTACACTCAAGTGATCCCTCGAGTATTGCTTCAAATAACTCTACAGATTACTCGAGTGGTCCCTCGAGTAAATAGTTTTCTTAGATGGTTACTCGAGTAGCTACTAGAGTAAAGTGTGTCAATTTTTGGCCGAGAGCTACTGGAAGATTTTTGACCTGGTTACTCGAGTGACTACCCGAGTAAGGCCTTTTCTCATGCTATTACTCGAGTGGTTACTCGAGTAATGGTTCATATAACTTTACAAATTACTCGAGTGACCCCTCAAGTAACTTCCTCTAGATTTTGGTAGTGCCTCTCTGGAACATTTTCTCCAACATTACTCAAGTACTCACTCGAGTAAGGGAGTTTATTACTCGAGTGCTCACTCGAGTAAACCTTTAGAAAATCTTCCAATGATGTTTTTCTTGAGCTCTATCTCTTAGTTTTTCTTCATTACTCCAGTGCTTACTTCAAGTAAAGCTTTTGTCTGCCATTTAGTTACTTTGTTCAAATTCTTTTCTTTGTTATCAAATCCTTTTATATTATTGATCCAATCTTTGTTATCATCAAAACACATGGGATCTAACAAAAGTTTCATAGATCATGCCTTTTTGTTGTAAATATAAATTTAGCTCATTATTCAAAAATTCAAAACCATTATCACCACCAATTCACTTAATTTGTGTGAGAAATTGAGTTAAAACATAAGCAACAAAATTATTAATATGTGTTACTGCCTTATTTTTATTGCGCATGAGAAAAATCCATGTAGTTCGTGAGAAATCATCAACTATGGGAAGAAAATATTGAAAACCTTGATGTGTTGGAGTTCTATATGGACCCCACACATCTAGGTGTATTAGTTCAAAACATTTATGAGTTTTAATGCAACTAGATAAAAAGAGAAACTTGGTTTGTTTTGACTGAACATATATGTCACAAACTTTATTGATAGTATTTGAATCATCATTTACAAAGTCCAAATATCGCATGATAGAAAGTGGCGTAAGCCCTAGTCATCTATGCCACAGAAACACATCACTAGGATTCATATTCTGAGTTCTACTTTGGGTTACATTGGCATTAATTAACATCATGAGGATTGTTTAATGCTTTTAAAATGCATAAACCACCAACCAGCTTACCAGTTAGCCTCATCCTCCCACCCTGAAGGTCCTGCATTAGGCAAATGTTAGGGAAGAAGGTTGCCAAACATTTATTTTCCAGCGAGAATCTTGATATGGAAATCAGATTGAATTTTAAGTCTGGAGCATATAAAACATCATTTAACCAGAGTTCATCTACAATGTTCACATTACCTATATGAGTTACTGCCACACGTCTGCCATCAGGGATCTTAATAGATTTAATTAGACCATTATATGTGTTATAGCTATCTAAAAGACTAAGGTCTCCTACCATATGAATAGTTGCACCTGAGTCTAATATCCAATTAGCAGTCAATAGAGAACAAGTAATAGGAATCGTCAAACCTGTATCGGTAAGTGCATGGACAGTAGGCTCAGCATCTTTTTGCAAGAGTTCCAACAGCTTTTCATATTAAGCTTGGGTGAATGTAGGTGCCAC
The DNA here is from genome assembly GCA_963855925.1 of Inga laurina. Taxonomy (NCBI): domain Eukaryota; kingdom Viridiplantae; phylum Streptophyta; class Magnoliopsida; order Fabales; family Fabaceae; genus Inga; species Inga laurina. The sequence goes on from OY979708.1 coordinate 37,072,955, forward strand.
TATGCGACCAGCATTCATATGTGCTTCAGGCTCTCTAGTGGTGATCAAACTTCCATTTACGGTTGCAGATTCTTTGTTAAGCCTTCCCTTTGTGCCTTTGAAATTGGGTGGATAGCCAACTAGTTGGTAGCAATTTTCTTGAAGATGCCCTTTCTTATTGCAGTGGGTACATTCTAACCCATTGTCTGTGCGCCCTCTACCCCTGCCACGATTACGACCACAAGCTACCATTGCAATGCCTTTTGTGGGATGGGCTCAGTCTTGGTCAACTATGGATTCCTGCATTTCATATTGGATCAGCATGCCATAGGCCTCGTTAACAGCTGGTAAAGGGCTCATCAGTAATATCTGACTTCTGGCTTGATGGTAGGACTCATTGAGTCCTATCAAGAACTGCAGTAATTTTTTTCTTGTATCATGTCAGTATAAGCCTTCGAAGTGGAACATGTGCAATCAGGAAGTGTGATTAGAGCCTACTGCTCCTCCCAGAGTTCCTTCAATTTGGAGAAATAAGTGGAGACAGAAGCAATCCCTTGCCTGAGTGAAGCAGTCTCTCTATGTAAAGCAAAGATTCGGGCCCCGTTCTTCTTGTCAAAATGTTCTTTGAGGCCATTCCAAACCTTTTGTGCACTCTGATATAATATAACTCAAGTAGCCAATTCCTTAGAGACCGAATTCACTAGCCATGAGAGGACCACATTATTGCATCTCTCCCATTGGTCGCGTAATGCAACATCCTGAGAGTCTTTGGTGCAAGTCCCAGACACGAAACCCAGCTTATTCTTTCCCAACAATGCAATTTGCATGGCACGGCTCCAAACAGTGTAATTATTGGTGACAACCAAAACATGACTAATGATGGATGTCCCCTGAGTGTCTGAAGGGTGAAGGTAAAGTGGAGCAAAAGTTAGAAATGACACAATTAGGGTGAAAACCTATGAGAGATGAGTGGCAGAGTAGGTTGGTTCTATTTCTTGGGCTTTCTTGGCTCTAATGGATTGGACCACTGGCTCTGGTGCCATGAAGACACCCCTTAGGGTGTGTTTGGTTTGAGGGGAGGGTGGGGAAATTACAATTTTAAACAAAAGAAATCTAAAATTTACCCTCTCATTTTTTAAAATTTTGGGTTTCCACCCAAAATTTACTTTCTCATTCGTTTTAAATTTTGGATTTCTGCCCAAAATTTAAATTATTTGAACCTAAAAGGTAATTTACCCAACCTCCCTTCCCCTCAAACTAAACACACCCTTAAACTCTAAACCTAAACTCATACACTTGGAAAACAGGTATATTTCCCTTATTGATAAACTGGAAAGAATATTACACCAAAAGTCATACACAAAATTCACAGATTACTATCTATTTATAATGCCTCTGCCTCTAACTAACTAAGTAGAACAGTGCCGTATAGAGTTATATAGCATATTAATTAATGAAATATATTTTCTCACTACATTAATTAAGCTATTTCTCACAGAAGAAGCGATGCTCTCTCTCTCTCTATGATTCTCGCGATTCCAAATGATGAAGATGAAGATGAAGATGAATAGTGCGCCCTTGGTGGTTGCCTCTCAAAAACGTGTTCGAACCTTTTTGCTCCTTAAGTCTTTTCAATTACATAACGAAGGCACCACCGTTCTGCCACTTAGCTGCTGAAAGGAAGAAAAGTTAATAATAATATTATTATTATTAATAATAATAAGAAAAACTTAAAATATTTTCTTTCTTTCTTTAAGAAAATGTTTTAATACTAATACCACTTATTTTTTATCCTAACTTATTTGTTTCTATTTTAATTTAAAACTACGATATTTGCATTAAAATCCACCAAATGATGAATCAATTTGATTTGATCTTATAATAATATAATCTCATAAAAACCCCCAAAAATTATTTAGATAATTCTGTAAATATCTTTAAAATATACTTTAAAAACACTAAAAATAAAGAGTAATCAATAATCTCCTTAACCATAGTGCAATTATTAATGGAGAGAAGGATGTCACTGTTAGTAGAATTCTTTAGTCCTCACCCAAGCCAACTTAGGATCATCCTTAGAAGGAGGTTCAGTCAAGTGGTCTTCCTTTTTAATGCTCTACAAATACATACAAGAATTGTTTTACACTAGTCCAAGTAATTAGTCCAACTAAGCTTATTATCAGTAATTTTGTTTGCAACAGGAACAATCTTAGCAGTGACACTGGTCTTAGAATCTGCCATAAAGATGAACAAACCAAACAAAACCAGACGACCAAAGCAAACAGAATTACCGAGGACAAAAAATAGCTACAAAAGGAACCAAATAGCATTAATAATATTGCCCAGATAACATGCACTGAGCTTGCACAAGGAAATCAACAAACTAAAAAATATCAGATCATGTCGTAAATCCCACTAAGATATTTGCACCAGAACCACCTATAATTTGAAACACCAAAAAATACCAAACTGACAAGAAAATGTAGATAGCAAAGAAGCCGAAGAGCCAAACCAACGCGAATATCACAACCCAGACAAGAGCACCGCTGGGAACAGCTGAAGATTCCAAGCGAGACTGAAAAACCCAAAGTGTGACGGAAAAAGTCGTCGGAAATAGTCACACGCGCCGGTGGGTGTACAGACCGCCAAACCTGTCAGTGGCGCATGAGGCTAACATACAGGTCAAAACAACATCGGACCACCAGGAACAGACCGATCAGAGGGAGGAGAACCAAGGTGATAGGCACGTGTCTTTGATCGAAGCTTCTTCTAATTCACAACATTGCTTCTCTCTCACTCTCTAAAAAACAGTGAAAGCAGAAAATGATCTTGATAAAAGAACCAGAAACCCTAGGCTTTGATACCATATGAATTTAGAGAGAAATAATACTATGAACAACTTGCTTATTCATGCACACAAGAATAGTATATATATACAAGAGGGGAGCCTCAGTATTAATGGCTCATTATAATAATTGCTTCCCTAATCGTAATCCCTAATCCCTGATTATTGCGATACTAATTAATGTTAATATTTAAATTAATAATATCTCCTAACAATTTGTTTGTACTTATTACATTTTTTGTTAATAACCGTAAGATATGTTTTTTTTTTAATTTATTTTAGGCTAATAGTGCCCAGATAATTACGTTTTTAAATTTTATAAAAATAAAACAAAAAAATATCACCCTCTGATATATAATTTGAGATCTGCTGCAAATTTTGAAACTTTTGTTTTCTTCAATTTGAATGAATCATAAGTTCTAAAAGTTCACAGCATACCTCACATCATCATACTACTTGACAGTAGAGAAGTAGCCTGAATCATTTAGGAGTATGTTAGGATCATGGTGACCAATCCCATACTCATAAAAAATGAAATTGGCCTTCCGACTCATACTCGACAAAATGTTTGGCCAACCTCCTCAAAGCATGGTCAATGCATTTTGTATGACACATTATTGCCTCCACTTGAAAGAGCAGAGGAGGTGGTGGAGGTTGTGGAGGAGGAGTATGACACTAGGGATTTTACAGCAAGTCTACAACATGGAGTTTCATCTTGAGAGAACAGAGGAAGACGATGAAGAAATAGTACGAAAAACATAAGGAAATAGGGAGTTTAAATAGATTGGAAGTTACGTTTTTGAATTATGACTGTACACGTTGGAAGTTAAAGAGAAGCAATCGCATGCAGTGGTGGATAATGAATGGGTACTTGGTTCTCATTCCTAATCATCGGAGAGCAAAGAAGCATGTAAAGAGCGTTATCATTAACTTGGGGAAGAGGAAAGGTATTGAACTATCATGGCGTTTTGTTGTTTCATGATAGTTTTGCGTAACAAGCGTCATTTTTGTAAGACAAAATATGATAATTACTAATTAACCGATATTTATTTGCATGGTATTCTAATAAGTGACAGGCTTTACTTAATAACCGTTATGTATTTGACTTTTTTAAAAATAAATTGGTGGTTTGTTATGCAACCAGCATTTTACATACAAAATTAAAAAAAAAAAACAAAAAGACAATGAATATAAACAAACTAAAAATAAAAAGTTATGGAGATGTTTTAAAAATCTTGTGCATAATCATATTCTTCCTTCCCCAATAACTTGTCCACCTTCTCGTTCAAAGAGTAAACAAGAGTGGTAAGTTCCTTCAAGCACTGGTTCATGTTCCTTGCTCTAGCAAGTAAACCTGGACCATATGATGGAGCTCGTATGTTGTGTGAATGAGACCTTCAACGCTTGTTGATGGAGAGAGTTCATCTTTCGGTTTGTTCCCAGATGATAAAGCAGGAGTTCTCTTGTGTTTGTCCAAGATTTTGGTGAAGAACAAAAGCTTACAATTGGCAATGAGAAGTTAAAATAGAAGTGGAGAAGTGGAGTTCAGTTTTTGGACGTATATATAAAAAGGGTTTCGTGTATTATCGAACCGTCACATCCTTTAGTTTTATAGATCATTATATTTTATAAATGGTGACGGTTGTTTTTTAATAGACATTAGGAATTTGAAGTGGTATTTAAATAAGTGAAAGATTTTTTAATAATCGTCATTTATTTGATATTTTTTTAATTTTAATGCATGCATGATTGAATATATTAACTATCATTACAGAAAAAAAAAACTAAAATAGGTGAATTTAATTTGAGATTTATGAAAAGGTACTTTAAATAAGAGTAGTTGGAGAAAGAGTGGCTGGAAAAGACTTATCATTTGAAAGTGTTATCTAAAAATTGTTTCTTAAGAAACATAATATTTCTCATTCATACTTTACAGTCAATTGTTATAACCATTATGTTATTGTTTTTACTGATATTAGATTTGAAAACAAATCATTTGTAAGTGTTATATAACAGTTTTTATGTAAAAACAGTCATATTTGTCACCAAATAAATTATGGTTATTAAATACAACTGTTATTTTGGTGCTTTAGTGAATTCCACCTCGCAATACATGACTGTACGCATAATTAACCATTAATATTTAGTGTTATATATTCTTGCGTAACCTCCGCCTCAACAGACATGACATTTATTCTCTGTAACTATTATTTATTAAGCATTATATATATCTAAGTCTGTAGTAGTGATGTACTAATGTATGTTGTACTGTCATGTGGTATCCATGGTTGAAGATCGTTGGTGCATACTTAGAATAGGTTTGATGTAGCTTCAGTGATGATTATATGAAATTTCTGAAGCGTTGTTCTGTTCTTGCTTTGTACTTGAACTCGGGTTGAACTAACATCACTTGCCTTTGATTTGAACAACTAGGAGAACGTATCTTGAGATAAAAGTATGATGGTATCGCTATTTAGTAGATCTCAAGTTTGGAAAATTATAACTTCATGAATTTCAAGGAACGGTTAAGCAAAGCACAGAATTAGCTTCCAGTTGGAGACCTTTGACTTGGGTTGGTTCTAATATTGGACTTTTAAAATGAAATGTACAACCTCAGTCGAATACTTGCTGCCTCCGACTAACTAAATCTTGAAACGGAGCAATTTAATATTCCCAAATGATAATTGTTGTGATTATATAACATTGAAAGTACAAATCTCTATCATCAATAGGATTGAATTACTCGAGTACTTGGAGATGACAACAGTTAAGTGCGCTTGACTTGAGAATAACCTCGGGTTAAAGTAACATATAAGTGAAAAGCTTGACTTGAGGTGAGACGATATGACTGGGGTTGCATTTTAACAAGGTTATCACTAAAATAAACTAACAATAATTATTATGCGTTAGTGAACGAAATCCAAGGAGAGGGAATAAGCTTACGTTGTCGTCTTGGGCAATTGAAGAGGAGACAGGAGAGGTGAGCAGCTAATGATAGAAAGGATTGAATTTGTGTGTGAATAATGTGATGTGAAAGTTGGGGTTAAAACTAAGTTAATAATTTTATAAATAATTTGTAAAATTGATGTTGATTATATTACATATAATCATATATAATAGTACAAATTTTTCAAAGAATAGATAAATAGGCTAAGCTTTATGAAAATAGATATAGTCATAAGTCTAAATCTTAGATCGGTCTATTTACTTAAATATGTCATACCAGACTCAAAGTAGATTAGGCTGGACACTTCCATTCAAGTTGTACCCTTACACCGCAGGGAGAGAAATCACAAACATTTTCCATTGAATCAGCATTTACTATTTAGTAACACATTACCAATCTCCCTCGTATCTTCTTTTTTTTTTTCTTTTTTGTAACACATGGCAAGCTGAAGTCTCTTGTGTCTTTCTGCAACATTCTTTGTGAATGGTTTAATATGTCATGGGTTTGACACAATATATGATATACTCGCTCCGTTGAACCGGGAAAAAAAAAACACAAATTATTTATATTAAGATGACTTATATTAAGGACCTAACACTGAAACTAGTGAAAATCACGAATCTAACCCTGCAATTTCAACCAGCAGAATATCAATACCATTATTATTTTTTGAGCAAAAAAAGCATACCATATTATTTGTTACAGGCTGGCTAGTCAGCTACTATACGCAAGATCCTTATTGAAAGGCTTGTCTTACAAAACACGATTCCGAGCAACTGGAAGAATAGACTAATAGAAGAGGAAAAAGCATCTCACTGTGTCAAAGGTTAGGTGCGTCCCTTCACTGTCTTGTCTGCCGTTAAATGCTTCAATAGAAACATAAAATGTGGAATTTTCTTTCCCCCATTATAAACTTTGTTAAGAATAAAATTGCCACATGTTATGATTCTATTGAAGAACATGACAGCAACTGAGTTACGCTCTATCTTTCTTGGCCCCTATTAGGGCATCTCCATCCACCCACACAGTATGGAGAAGCTTGCTTTACAGAAGTAATCAAGAGACATAACTGGTCTTTGGAATTTTTGGCTTGGCAAAGAAAGATGATAGCACACTCTTGCTGCGAGCAGGGACGTAGGGCATCTCGCGCCGATTCTGGTTGTCAAATGACTTGAATGCTGTCATTGGTTTGGAACCCTCCAGTGCATCCTGCCAATGAAGAATTATGAGAAACTTTCTTAAAGTTTTCGGAACAAAATAATAATTCATGGGAAATGACTAGCTTTACCATGACAAGTTCTTATTGTAATGTCTAGGCCATACTTATGGGTTTAGTAACAAGTGAAATCCTGTAATATTTTATTGGTCCCCAGAGAACATTTATATAGGTATATGCTTCAATTAGGAAAATAATCATGAGCTTCAGTCATAGCGCAATTATTGTCTTAGTGGTCAATGCAATTTCAAGCCCAGACATAGTTTAAAGCTATCCCTGTCCATACTTCTTTCTTGATCAGATGTAACATACTTTTATTTTAAAACAATGAGCTGATCTTTCCTGAATTTGCCTGAGGGTCCATTGCATAACCAAACCCAAGTTTGCAGATACTGACTTTACTTCAAAGCACTCAAGTTATCAGCTTGGTCCTTGACCATTATACTGTCACTCAGTTCTCACTAACGGCATAACAAAACCCTGAAAAGACCTTCAAAGCATATATCATGCCAAACTTTTAAGTGAGCACCCATAATTGGTTTAATAGCATTCCTTGGCTGATCCCATGTATACCACGGTAGTAATCCAAGTAAATGAAATATTTCATTGAAGATATCTTGTAGTTTTGTAAGGTCAACAATTCAGTATTTTGTGTGTTGTCACCAAGAGTATGCTGAACCAAATAGGTTAGAGAACAAATACTCATTTTCTAGGCGGAAAATACAAACAGCAAGCAGAAGTTATAATAATGATTTGATTATCGAGCAGATGGATAGGCACTGCTTCTGGTGAACAGAAAGGACCTCACCTTCCGTGTGATACCCATAGTTTGTACATCCGTACTAGATGGGAGACTTCCATTGGGAAAGTGAACTTGTACTGCTGAAAATTTCATCCGTGTACTCTCTTCATTATCTACAAACATGTAACTTCAATCTGTGAGAATCTATCACTTCTTTGGTATGAAGCCACCATAGCTAGGCCAATTGAAGGAATATTATATAATAAAGTAACACTCATATCCTTCCTACCTAAAAGTTGGAAAGCTCCCATAGTCGTGGTAGAAATTTTTGAGTCCTCAGGGCTGCAGAATTGGATGCATTAAAACAGTAATAAGAATTCAGTTGTATAATTCAGAGTTGGAAAAGAAGGACTCTTTGTATAGCCTTAAACTAATGATTTTCTGTAGAACTCACTTAGCCAAAGAATATGAAGTGCCCTTCAATGTAGATTTACTTTCCGAAGCTAAATGCCAAGAAAGTGTTCTTGATGCAGGGGTACCTAGATATCATACATCAAGATAAATAAATTGTTCAATTACTGCCAAATTGGGAAAACTATAAAAACGAAGCCCAAATATCTAAAGAGGTAACATTTCTGAAGCTATATACCTGAAAGATGAGATCGGCTTGTAGCTTGAAAAAGAGTTTGCCTCGCATCAGTCTGTATGTGAGGACTGAAGTGCACCTTCTTATTGACAGAGTCTAGCTTGCACAGGTAAATAAACAGAACGGAAACCCGTAAGTAAGAGAAAAGACTATAAATCTATATAACAAGTAATTTTTTTCCAGATAATAGCAGTTGTGCATACTTGGCAATATGTAGTGCTTATGATGTCTGGGACTTAAAGCAATCAATTCCTGTTGCCCAAGGCCTTCTTTATCCGTGTAAATTCGGCATTTAAGAAGTTTCTGCTTAAAAGAAAATAAGTTACTACAACTACAGTTAATTTATGTCTATACTAACATGATATCTGAAATTTGTATACCTGATTCAGAGCAGAGACCTTCAAGTCCATGGTTGAGACATCCAATGTTTGCTGCTCAAGTAGGTCCCCCAACTTGTACGCAACAGTTCCAAGATGATCAACAGCATTCACTAAGGCTCTTACAGCATAATCTTTCAGGTTGTCAAGCACCCTAATACATAAAAGACCATTCGTAAGAAGGAAATAACCACGCAGCTTAAACATGAATGAACACAAGCAAATCTTGGGCTCTTAACAGGTCACAGTGACCACTTGATGAAAGAGCTCACCTCTGGTGTACATCTTCAAGCATAAAATTAAAAAGAAATCGATCTAAAGTTTCAAATAACACATACATCCCTGTCTGCTGCTGTCCTTAGATGTAGTTGGACCAAAAAACTTTCTCTGGTAAATGCATTCAAGTGACCTGGTCGCATGGGACACACTATGGAATTCTATCTACATTGACCACATGCCATAACCGCCCATTCACAGCAACATCACAATTATGATGCAACCATATATGCTGTTAAGAATCGCTTTGTCCAATGGCTCTACCTACATGTCCTAATGCAAAAATATAGGGGGCAAAGTAAGCCACACTACCTTGCCAAATTTTTAATCCATGTTTTGTGATGTTTCCAGACAATGTTGAGTGCTTTTTTTCTTGTTGGCCAAAAATAACTGTATCTAATGATATAGCTCAAATTTTTTCCACCCAATTGTCCATATTTATATTTATTTTTCAGGCCACATGAAGAAAAGTATTACAATATTTGATTGTCCCAATGTTAGGAAGCTTTTCTATTAATAATTGGATTGGCTAAAATGGTCTTAAACTATATTACATAGAAAAATTTAGAAGAAATGTATCACTAATTAGCGCCAGCTAAAACTAAACTGCAATGAAACCACCAACTGCTCAGCATTGTTGTTGAAGCTTCAACTACTTACAGATAGAGAAGAAGCTCAAGCGAAGGGTACTACAATTACCATATGAAACTTAATAACAAGGGGGGAAAACCACTGTAAGTAAACAGTATTCTTACATTTGTTTCTGTTCACTATGAAAATAAGATTTTTCACAGTATTCTGCAGCAGAATAAAGCTGAGGCCGCAAGTTCTTGAGTTCCTGAAATGACAGTCACAGGCAAATCAGATGACCACCCCTCTACAATTATGAGGAAATTATTCAAAGCAATACCATGAGAAGATCCATAGCTAAATTGGTTATGTTTTTGTCCAATCTTACAATGAGAGTCCAATGTTAATATCACAGATCAAAATGCTGTAGTGGAAGGAAAAATTGTTGAGTTTCATACTCAAGGGGATCTTATCTTTTTTTCTCAGAACAGGGTATCTGGCTGCAATTTTTTATGCGTCCTGATCCTGAATCCTAACAGGGATGCTTTCGTTGAGATCTCTAAAGCACCCTTACGCATCAGAGAGATGGTAGATCATTAGATTCATCCTCTGAGTTTCTTAAAGATAATAGGCATGCAAAAGGATTTCATGCCTAGCATATTAGCTAGAGTTATCAAAACTCTACCAGGATATAGCAATATCTATGAAAGTTTGAGTTCATTTTCTGAAATTTTCTTTTACCATTGACATATTCACTTCAAATGAACAGAAAAGTACACCAAATGCACTACATGATGGAACTGACAAATCATAAGGCACAACATCTTAAATGGAAAAATTAAGGAGTAACGATGGTGCTAGCAGAAGTTTTGAGCCAATGATATTTTGGCAGTGTCACTTGCTGTTAGCAAGGCAGGTGCTTTGGTGAAGAAGATTCCTCTCTACCAGCACATAGCAATAGCAAACTGAGCTGAAAACAAAACTTAGGTACTGCCTGTGCCTTCACCAACTCATGAAGGATCGCATGCAGGCAACAAGTTGGCCATGAAAAAATTTATGAATCTTCTTGCTGGGTCTCTTTTAAGAGAAGATGGGTGTATCATCATCTGAGGGTAGTAAAAACATAACTACAGAAAAGATACTGCCAGTGTTGGTATGACAGTGACTTTGGTCCCTATAACTATGATAACAAGAGGACCTTGAGCAGTTGAAGATTGCCATAGCAAAAGCTGAACATACAGGACAAAACCTATGACTCAAATTTTAAGTAAGAGATTAATGACAGGTTACATAAAATATCAGGAAACCGCTGGAAGAATGTGGACAAATCTTTGTGCCATTCCACCCAATTGTGTCAATATGGATCCATTTGGTCAAGGACAAGGTGACTGGGAGCATTATGCTGAGTTTTAATACAAACCCAAAGTGTGTGTGGAAGGTGTCCTTAATCTCTAACAGTTTCAGGAGAAACTTGCTTGAAGCAGCCATTTTCCTTTTTGCTGTTGATGAAGTGCATTGCAGATTGGAGCACGGCCATGTATCAATGTTCTAGAGCATATTTCCAGGTCAGATTTAGAAAAAGGTATCATAGCTGGAATGTACCATGGGCAAATGAATAAACACCACAGTATGGGTATTCAAACTGTGGGCATTGGGAGCAAGGAGGAATAACGCATTTAATGAAATAATGTATCTTTTGTTATCTGTTACCTACTTCAACTTTGAGCACATGGTTGTTTTGAATGGGCAAATATTGTTGCAAATGACTCAATATCAGCGCATGGCCCAAAGCAGTTGCTTCATTTTTATTTTTTGGTGGTATGTTGGCCTGCGGGGGAAGGCTTGAAGGCAGAGATAGATAATTTGATCGGCTTCATAGTCCAGGGACTTTTGTCCTTTTCTCAAAAAAGGGAGTATAACACTACAATTTCTAGGCTTCCTAATCTTAAATCCTAACAATCGCAGTCTCACACTAACAAAGTATCCACCACCAAAAATCTAACAAAAAATTAACGGAAATAAACGCTTAATTCATATTTACCTAGATTCTCCACTATTAAAATAAGATACGACGGTACAGTAGCAAAATAAAATCTACAATCCCAGTAATTCAAGCTCAAGCAAAACAAACCCAGAACCGCAAATGTCAGTCGAGAAATGGTAACACGCGAAATGCCACAGCCATATTCAATCAAAAAGAACAAAAACGAATGCAGATTCGGTACAAATATGCCACATCCAAAAGCCAAAATGAACATCTACACACAAGAAACCCGGGAACAGAGTAAAGAAGCTAGAACCTGCAAGGCATTGACGAAGCTCTTGCTACGCTCCATGGAAATTTCGTCGAACGTCATGGCCTGATTCATAGGTCTCGTATTCTCCATAAATTCCATGAATAATCCAACACCGCCAATACGCAGAAAAGCAAAAAGAATGAACCCCAGAAGTAGTTGTTGAACTTGAACCCCCAAGAACTAAAAAAGCATAATAACCAGTGTTCACTGATTAGTATAATGAATGGGATTTTGCAGGTGGGTTAGGTTTTGGTGGGGGAGAGGTAATAATTAATCTGGTTGTGGGGAGAGAGAGGGTGCAGTTGAAGCAATACAGAATGGGAGAGAAGTGGGAAGTTGGAGTTTAGCGTTAGAAAATGACACGATATTTATTGTGTTCGTTGGCAGGGTTGGTAGTTAGATGTACTTCGCCCGGTTGCTGGATAATTATAACGGCAATTGGATCTGAAATGACAAAAGAGCCCTTGTTAATCATAATTTCATGGGCAAATTACACTGAAGTCCCATGAAAAGAAAAATATGAAAAAATTGTCCCAAAAAATGGCTAAATTATGGTGAAATCCCATGAGACCATTTTATAATAAATTGAAAATGCCAAAAGTCCAAAACACCCCTAAGTATTTAGCAAAAAGGCAGAACAACCAATTATCAAAAGAACAACCACCCGCACCAAATCGCCACCAACCTCCGTAGTCAGTTTCCCTTTTCGAGCTAAACATCCAATCACCATATCACCCACCACTGCTACCATAACCTACCCATCAAGATCCCTGCGAAAATAGAAACCGAAGCTCCTTCTACTCTGACATCAGCTCTGTCACCCTCTTTGACGACGCCTCCATAGTCACCGCCACCATCAGTCCTCAATCAGCCACTAGGAGTTTCTGAAATGGAGGTGCAACATCACCTGTCGGAAGACGCTTCATCAGTTTAGGACCTAGATTGCCTATTGGATTTCAGCTTGGACGAGAATTTAGCTCTATCGTTAGACGATTATCATCCTAATTCAAAGGTTCCTCAAAGTCCGGTGCTTCGTACTCAAGAGATTCTTGGTTCTGAGAAGGTTCGCAAGCGAGACCCCAAGTTGATTGTTCCAATTACCTGGCTGGTCAAGTCCCATGTGCTTGCCCGAAAATCGATGCTAAGCTCGAGGAAGAAGGTTTTCCTGGCAAACATATTTGGACTTGCATTTATTGAGGTAGATATTGTTTGATTTCTTTTCCTTCAAGCCTTACTTAAATGTTGACCTAGATGTTTTGTAATGGATTGGTATGCTTCCTATGCTGAGATCTTGCATTGATTATAATTACTTCTGGGCTTGTTGAATATGAATCTCTCATTTAGAAACTTTTGATGTATTTATTATAAAACAAATCATGGTTAAAACTTAGTAATATTGACTGGAGTATTATGTGCCAGTTGGGTTGGAATTACATTTTTATCATTCAGGATTTGTTCATTATTTTGGGGTTGTTCATTTTCTTGGAAAAAAAAATATCAAGACATTTAAAGACCATCATTAAATCATGCTGATTCATATAAATCACAACTGATTCAAGACAACGTTTTATGTAGTTGTTGATTCTTATCATAGACAGTGACTTGTTAATAATTATAAATTGTGCGATTTTAATGACTATGATTGCATCAGGCATAAGAATTATTGCTTGGAGTCTAGCATTTAATTACAAGTCTAGTGTACTTGTGGAACAGCATCTCTTGATAAAATATAACATGAGATGTAAATAGATTGCCAAAACCCTTTGATTTATATTTCCTAGTGATATTGATTATTGATAGTTGATGAATTTAAAAATGTAGTTAATTGACATTTCTGACCAGAGGATGGACGTAAACTTTTTTGCAAATTGTTGCGTTTTTTTTAAATTCATGATTCCTGTTTCATATTTTTCTCTTGACTTTTCTGTAGATAGAGAACGAGTCTAGTTTATCAAACTTCATTCCTGTACTCATTGGGGACGCTGAAATCTACTCTAAATTGGAGAAAATGCAGCAAAAACTAGATAAGAGGAAGAGAACTTTATAAAATGAAGGTTGGGTTCTTGCAGTAGCTAGTTACTCATCCTCACAACAAACATGTGAAAAAAGTTGTCTTTGGTTCAAAACATACATAAGAGGAAGAGAATTAATTAGAATGCTGACTTGGATTGTACATTCCATTGATGGATAACTTTGACGTAGTACACCATGACTTGGATTCACATATGATTGTATGGACAGAATATTAGGGGATTGTAATGACCATGTGCACACTCATTGTCAATATGGTAACTTTTGTAATGATCAAATGCAGTGACATTGTATAGATGCAATGCTTTTGGTTATAATCAACTTCAAACAAGTTGTACTTGAAACATTTGTTGTAATTATGAATTACAGAGTCATTTTCATGAGTTAATGTTGGTGCTAAAGTTATGAAATGCACATTTGGTGCTCTTGCTTGTACATTATCTAGTGAGAATAGGAGGAGCTTGCATTGACAAGCCAATGAGCCTCCACAAACAAGTCGAGGAGCCTCCGTTGACAACTCCAGAAATCTCCGGTGACAAGTTATTGGGCCTGAATGGAGTTGTCAATAGGTGTCTATTAACAAGTGGAAGACCCTCCACTGACAAGTCAATGGGCCTCCATTAACAACTCCAGGGGCATCCACTGACAAGTCTAGGAGCCTCTGTTGACAACTCCAGAAGCCTCTGGTGACAAGTCATTGGGCCTGAATGGAGTTGTCAATAGGTGTCCATTGACAAGTGGAGGAGCCACCATTGACAAGTCAAAGAGCATGTATTGACAACTCCATGGGACTCCACTGACAACATCATGGGCCTCAATTGACAACTCAATGGGCATCCATTGACAAGTCATTGGCCCTCCCTTGACAAGTCCACTTGCCTCCACTGACAAATCAATGGGCCTACATTAACAACTCAATGCCCTTCCATTGACAAGTCCAGGAGCCACCAATGACAAGCCATATAATATGACCACGTAATTAATATTGAATACCAATAACAGAAGTGATCTATAAATATATGCACATAAAATATCATTTTCTAATGTGATCATAACCTGTAGCTCAACTAACAACTTCGTGTGCCTATAATGACAAGTCAATGGGCGTCCATTGACAACTCCAGGTCCATACATTGACAATAGAATTTACATCAGATTACAACTTTCCATAAATAAAAGTGGGATACAAATATATGAACATAACTGCATATATATATTAACAACTGCATGGGCGTCTACTGACAAGTCAATGGGCATCCATCGGCCACTTCATGTCCATACATTGACAACTGAATTTACATCAGATTACAAATTTTCATAAATAAAAGTGGGATACAAAATCATATTATATCCAACATTCATTTACATCTGAAAATGTATGTACAAGGAACTAACAACAAATTCACAGACCATGGGCAAAAAACAAGTGGTCTGGATTTCTATATAATCATATTTACAAAAATAGTATAACATGCACTTTCCAAAATCAAAAGAACCCAAGGAACCATAATTGATCAGCTTGGATTAAGATTCTTACAAGTCTTTATAGTGTGACCAGCCTCATTGCACTTGCCACAATGATAGCCCTTTTGTTTTGAAACTGAAATTCAATCCTTTCAATGATAAGTCTTTACAGTGTGACCAGCCTCATTGACAACTTTTCCATTTTTCAGGACTAAAACAAAGATAAATCGTGAAAACCTAAATATCTATTTAGCTACTCAACAAAAAACATGAATTAAATGAAATAATGAAGACAAGAGAGTTGTTGGTATCAATTCCCTACCTTACTCTTCAACCATGGTTGATGATGTTCATTCCGTTTTTCCCACCATACCCAGAGATGTTCCCTTCTAATTTGACAACATTTTTCATCCCTCTCTCTATTTATCTGACAAAGGCATTTCTGATTTTTCCCAATTGAAATTTATTACAAAATGATTCCATGGGACTTCACCATAATTTAGCAATTTTCTGGGACCATTTCTTCATATTTTTCCTTCCATGGGCTTTGATATAATTTTCCCTAGTTTCATCCATAGGCCTGGCGTGTACCTTTTTTTTTAATGTTTTAAAGTATTTGCAGAGCAGTGTACAATATTTTTTTAACAATAAAAGCAATGTATATTTTTAAATTTAATTTTTAACCTTCAAAATTTTAATTGATTTTCATTTTTAATCTTTATAATTATATTTTAGCCTTCAAAATTTTAAATGATTTTCATTTTTAATCTTTATAATTATATTTTTTCAGTAAAACTCCTCCAATCCTAAAAGAAGGACCGAAGGTAACATCTTACTCCCTCTATTCCTTTTCATAAGATACTATTTTTGTCTATACCCAATTCCTTTTTATAAGATACTGTTGCCGGATGTCTGAAAGGTTTCTTATAAACTCCACATTTTATCCTCACCTAATTACAAAAATTATTCATACCACTATTATATTTGATATCCATGTCTGACAAAAGAACCCAATACTCCCATCAGCCTACAATATAGCACTAGTACAAAAAAGGTGATTTAGACCGGCACATTTAAACCGGTTGTAGTAAATGAGGTCTAAAAGAAATGCGCGGTGGCATTTACGTAATTATAAAGAATTTATAATAACCGGTCTAAAAAATACAATTTAGACCGGTTGTACACTAACCGGTCTTATAAGATTAATTTTTAGACCGGTTATTATAATAACCGGTCTAAAAATTAATCTTTTTAAGACCGGTTACTAGAGAACCGGTCTAAAAATGAAGCTTTTTAAGACCGATTCTCTAACAACCGGTCTTAAAAGTGGATT
This sequence comes from Inga laurina, assembly GCA_963855925.1. NCBI lineage: Eukaryota > Viridiplantae > Streptophyta > Magnoliopsida > Fabales > Fabaceae > Inga > Inga laurina. The sequence continues at coordinate 37,089,678 of OY979708.1, forward strand.
TTTAAGACCGGTTGTTAGAGAACCGGTCTTAAAAACTTCATTTTAGACCGGTTAATCTACTTAACCGGTCTTAAAAACTTCCCTAAATTTTAACCCAGCTCCCGTGCGCGCCATCTCCATTTCTGAAATCGACTCCAGTCTCACTCTCGACACCATTAACCCCACCGTCAACCTGTCTCTCACCTCCCAAATCCGTCTTCCACTCCATCTCCACCGTCTTTTCCCTTCCCTTCCACCGTAACTCAAGCTCCCATCATCACCGACGCCCTCTTTCTCTATCCCTCCGCCTTCGTCAATCTCTTTCTAGGCCGCCACCATCACAGATCTGGCTCTATTTCCAGCACCGCCAGCAACTGTCATCATAGCTTAGAAGCAGTTGGTAATCTCCCCTGTTTTACTGTCTTCATGTCTTTAGCCACCTGTACTTTCTAGTATGTTTGTGTGTTTCTTTTATGAGCTAAAGATCTTGCCTTTCTCTATTTTGGGATGGGTTTGGCTAGGTTAGAGTTGCAATTATGGTTAGGATTCGCATATGCAGAGTATTTGTGTGACTCATGATAGAACATAAGATTGAACAGATGATGAATTAGGAGTTTTTCTATCTACACGTTAATTCCAGGAATTTAAAAAAAAAATCCCATTCTTAAGCGAGCTTATGCACTGATGTGAGGTTAATTTGAGGTTTTACATTGTTTTCTTTGCTGTGAATATAGCCACTATGTTGATATAGTTTTCTGCTGTGAATATAGCCACTATGTTGATTGCTTTGCTCTGATTAGCCTCTTACTATGTGAGCGCTGCAGAATTTTGTTGTTCAATATTTTGAAACATTCTCTTGATAGCTTGCAAATGCTTAGTTACTTTGGAAATTCTACTCTGAATTGTGGAGAGGAATATTGGCATTTAGGCTTGAATTTCAAAGATGGCTTAAGGATTAGGAGCTAGAGAGTACTGATATTTGAATGTTCTAACAAGTTCTAGAATATATAAGTCATTTTGTGGCCTTTTGTAACCTTGCTTTCAGCATAATGACTTGGCTTGAAGAGTTGCATATTGTCATATGATTTGGCACAATGGTGAATGAGTGTTTGATCACTTTATTTTGCTTGATTCAAGTGAGTGAGCCATGAAATTCTTTGAATGATGTGGTACTAGCTTTACAGTTGAGCTTTGCAATCTATGTATGCTGTGGAATTATGTTCCTCGTGTGTGCTGAATTTTTGAAGTTTTCAATTTCCTTTGACATCCTGATGTGTAATTGGAAGAGAGATTTTTTTTTCCTTCTTTGATGTGCTCAAGAAACGGTGAAACTGGAAAACAGAGTTTGGTTGTTGCAGTACAGTTTTCTGCTGTTGAAATCCAGAAAGATAGGTAGAAAATTGAAGCATAGATATATATATATATAATTTGAAGGCCATGAGAAGAACTCAGTGCTCGTTTGGCTAACGAGTCTGCCATACTATTGTCGTCTCTGTCAATATATTGGAACTCTACATTCCAGCTCCGTTCCAACATTGCTTTAATCTCTGTAAGCAGCTGCCATTTTTCAAAGAATTTCAGGGATCTCATTTTGAAGTAGGTCGATAACCTCGTAGGAGTCACACCTAATCAACACTTCTCTGAACCCCCTATCCCAAACTCTTTTCATGCCCATAAGGCAACCCCAAATTTCAGCACTCAGAGCATCACCAGTACTGAGCCTCAACATAAATCCCTCCACTTATAGTTCTTTTTGCTTTGTTTAACTAGTTACCTTCTATTGGTTTCCAACGGTATTGCTTGGATATTATTAGTCGAAGGACCAAAGTCACCCTAAAAAATATATCCAGGGACAAATAATATAATAATGGATCTAGCGTGTGCAGGCGTTAGACATTAAAAGAATATATATCCAAGTCACTTTCTCTGACGAACGCGCATTCTTTCCTTCCTCTTTCCACCTCCATTCCTCATTCCCTCACTCCTTCTCCATTCCACTTTCCCTCATTCCATTTTTTCCTCACATGCTACTCTAAATCACGATATTCTTTGTTTACCTCTAGTTACACTATGTACTTGGGTGTAATGATTGCATGCTCTCATCATTCTCCTACCTTTTCCAAGGAAAAAGTACAAAACAAAAAAAAAGGTGTTGGAATATATGGATCGTAGTTGGATACAAGCTAAACGGACGAGTGTTGAATATGATGTTGGGGTCAAGGGTTTTTTAGACTTTGCAAAAAGAAATGCCGATGATGATAGTGGGATGTTTTATTGCCCTTGTGTAAAATGTTTGAATGAGAAGCGATTAAGTGCTGCAGATATATATACACATTTAATTTGTGAAGGGTTTTGTAAGACGTATGTAGTATGGGTATGGCATGGTGAACAATTAGAAATGCCAAGTGCATCTCAACAAGGGGAAGTGACTTGTGATGATAATGACACGGATATGGATGATCGGATAGAGGACATTATTCGTGATGTAGGAGAAGAGGCTTTTGAACAATCACATGCATATGGTAATATGTGCAGTGATGCTGAGAAGCCGTTGTACCCGGGGTGTAAAAAATACCAATTGCTGAATGCTGTATTGAAATTGGTAAGCTTGAAAGCACGGCATGGATGGAGCGACAAGAGTTTTTCAGAAACGCTTGAGGCCTTTAAAGATATGCTTCCTGATGATAATATATTGCCTTATCGATACTATGATGCTAAGAAAATACTGTGTCCACTAGGGATGAAGTATAAAAAGATCCATGCTTGCCCTAATGATTGCATATTGTATAGAAAAGATCATGAAGAGAAGGAGCAATGTCCGATATGTGAAACTCCGAGGTATAAATCAAATAAGGGCCCTGTAAAAGTGTTGTGGTATCTTCCAATCATTCCAAGGTTCAAGCGCCTGTTTGCTAATAAAATTGATGCCAAAAATTTGAGATGGCATGCAGATGAGCGGATTTCTGATGGAAAGCTGCGACATCCAGCTGATTCTTCTCAATGGAAAAAAATCGATCAATTATTTCCTACCTTCGGTGAAGAACCTAGGAATCTCAGGCTTGGGTTTAGCACAGATGGTATGAATCCTTATGGTAGCCTAAGCAGTATACATAGTTCATGGCCTGTTCTGTTGGTAATTTACAACTTATCTCCTTTGTTATGTATGAAACGAAAGTACATTATGTTGTCTATGTTGATTTCGGGACCAAAGCAACCCGGAAATGACATAGATGTTTACCTAGAACCCTTGATCGAAGACTTGAAAGAGTTGTGGGATAAAGGTGTCTATGTTTTTTATGCGAACAAGAAGGAGACTTTTAATATGCGAGCAATGATCTTTTGTACTATAAATGACTTCCCTGCATATGGGAACTTGTCAGGATATAGTGTTAAAGGCCACAAAGCTTGTCCGATATGTGAAGAAGGCACATGCTACCATCAACTTCAACATGGAAGAAAGACGGTTTACCTTGGGCATAGGCGATTTCTAAGACGAAGACACCCTTATCGTAGATTAAAAAAAGCTTTTTTCGGTGGCCAAGAGTTTGAAGATGCTCCAGAGGCATTGACTGGGGAGAAAATTTATGAAAAGGTGAAAAATATCAATACTATGTTTGGTAAGTCATCAAAGAGTAGAAATGAGAAAAATATATGGAAAAAAAGGTCCGTCTTCTTCGATCTTCCATATTGGCGCAATCTTGACGTCAGACACTGTATTGATTTCATGCATGTGGAGAAGAACGTATGTGATAGTATTGTTGGGACACTGCTCAACATACAGTGAAGTTCTGAGGATGGCGTGAAGGCAAGATTAGACTTGCAAGAAATGGGAATACGAGAAGATTTACATCCAAGGCCATACGGTAATAGAACTTTTTGTCCTCCAGCTGCTCATACTTTGTCTAAGGTTGAGAAAAGAAGCTTTTGTGAGTGTTTACATGGCGCTAAAGTTCCCTCAGGGTATTGTTCAAATTTTAAAAAGCTTGTATCGATGAAAGACTTGAAGTTAATAGGGCTAAAGTCTCATGATTGTCATGTCTTAATGCAACAACTACTCCCAGTAGCTATTCGAGGCATAGCCGAATATGATCTTCAACACATATTGACTAGACTTTGTTTCTTCTTCAATGCCATTTGTTGTAAAGTCATTGACATGGAAAGATTGGAGGAATTGGAAAATGAAGGATACATGATCTTATGCCAGCTTGAGAAGCTTTTTCTTCCGTCCTTTTTTGATATCATGGTACACTTGGTTGTTCATCTAGTGAGGGAGATAAAGTTGTGTGGCCCTATCTATTTCCGGTGGATGTACCCGATCGAAAGAACTATGAAAATACTAAAAGGGTATGTGAAGAACCCCAATCGGCCTGAAGCATCTATTGTTCAAAAATATGTTTCTGAAGAAGCTATGGAATTTTGTCAACATTATTTGTCAAATGTACGACATATTGGCCTTCCTAAACGTCATGATCAAGAAGGGGGTAGACGCGGGGCAACAGTAAAGAGCATAGATGCTGATGAATTGCAACAAGTCGACCTGGACATCTTGAACAATGTTGATGAAGTTCAATATTACATGAATGCCCATAAAGAAATTGTACGGAAACAAAATAGTCGAATGAGCGAACAAAGGTTAATCAGGGAGCATAACAGAACTTTCCCACATTGGTTTAAACAAAAGGTTGACGGAGAAGAATGTGTTTCTGATACAATAAATTGGTTAGCACGTGGTCCTGAAGTTGATGTCATAAGTTGGACTTCATTTGTGATCAATGGTTATACCTTTTACACGAAGTCCCTAGATGATAAGAGCACCGTCCAGAACAGTGGTGTTGTATTAGTGGCTGAATCTATGCACTTCTCTAGTTCGAAAGATAAGAACCCTACATTGGCTGCCATACCTTATTATGGGGTGATTGAAGAAATTTGGGTGGTTGACTATGTTAAAATTAGATTTCCCATTTTCAAATGCAAGTGGGTTGATGTCAATAATGGTGTGAAGATCGATAGGTTAGGATTTACATTAGTAGATCTGAATAGTAGAAGTTTTGAAGATGAACCTTTCATTATGGCAGATCAGGCGCAACAAGTGTTCTATATCACTGATCAGGCAAATAAAATGTGGTCTGTAGCTCTCCAAGGAAAAAGGGTCGTTGATATTGACGAGAAAAGTCACTCAAATTATGATCTTCTTGAGACTCCTTCTTTTTCCAGGGGTCTACCAGAACTGAACGAAGAAGATGAAGCAGATAATGCGCACGGCACAAGAAATGATCATCACGAGGGAATATGGGAGGATATCTCTTTATGATACTACTTTGACCTTAACTAACTAAAGTAATTATGATTATGATTATTATCCGAAGAATATGTTTAGTTATTTTATCGATATAGTCTTCACATGTCATAGCTTAGGATTTATCTTTCTTTATTGTCGTTACAGGCAAATGACAGATCCCCAGCGTCCTAGTGCAGAGGATCAGCCACCTCCTCCACCTCTGAGTCAGCCACCTAGTGCTCAACAGAGTCAGCCAGCTAGTGTTAACCAGGGTGAGCCTAGCAATGCTCCGAGCCAGGGTCGTAGTGAGCGCAGTAGCCAGTCTATACGGAGGGGTAGACGTGCCACACGGTTGACAGATGTTTCCCTCAGTCGGAGTGCAGGCCAAAAGATACCGATTGAGTTTGATAGACATTGGAAACCAATCGGGCCTAATGCACAACGATATAGGAGTTTCGTCTGCCTCCTTGCACATAACAAGCCGAGCATCTTGATAGAGGAGTGGAGAAATGTCGATCCAAAGGTGAAGCAGCATATTTGGGACACTATTCAGGTATACAATTCTCTTCTATATGTAATTAATTATTATCAAATGTCACTTCATTTGTCACTTACTCCTTCAATGCATGCATTTCAGCTCACCTACGATGTTCCTTAGAGTGAGATCTTGTACAACAAGACGATGACGTATTGTTATGAACGCTGGAGCAAGTTTAAGACAAGTCTGACCAACAATTACATTCATATTGAGGTGAACGATGGTCAGTCTCGTCCTAATCCGTGCAACACGTATACATTTCTTGATCAAGCGACTTGCAAGAATTTGTTAGGCTTCGGACTACTCCTGAATCTTTGGTTAGTTGACTTATTTTTCATTTTATTTACTTAGCAATTATCTTAATTGATTATAACACTTTCCTTTTGTATCATTTCTTATTCGCAGGCAAAAAGGCAAAAAGCACAAGAGAGTGGTAGAAAGAATGATTGCCCTCATACAATGTCTCGTGGGGGTTATGCAAAGGCTGAAAGAGACTTGTTAGCGGCCAAACGGAAGAGATTGGAAGAAGCATCTCAATCCGATCCTTTTGTTCTTCTTTCTCTGCCATCTCCTATTCGTCGAGAAGAAAAATGGCAATTTGCCCACCAAAAGAGGAGTGGGACTTATACGAGTGAACAATCTCGTATAGTTGGTGAAAGAATTGTAAGTATATATCGTTATTGTATTAATTACATAAGAAACGTACATTATTACTTATGTTTGTTATTTTGTATTATGTTACAGGATGAACTTAGAAAACAACAAGCTGAGGGCTCTTTTAAGTCGGAGGGCAGGAATGACATCCTCACGGTTGCTACTGGCAAACACGAGCATCCAGGCCATGTCAGGGGAGTTGGAGGAGGGGTAGGGATACGGGATTACTTTGGAGCCCCCGTACACCATTCCTCAAACATCATGACTAGGGAGGAATTGGAGACTATGTTGGCCATTGCAAGAGCAGAAGCAAAGGCCGAGGCTGAAGCATCTTTTGATGCAATATTAGAGACCCGGTTGAGCAAGATGAAAGAGGAAATGATAGTGTTTATGAGCTCAAGACAAGATACCAGTGCTCCCCAGCCACAATCGATTGATCCTAATAAGCAGAGCACTAAAGGTAGTTGTTGCAACATCGGGCAGTCATCAGAGGGTCCTAACCCGAAAATTACTGAGCTTTGTGATCTTTTTGTCGAGGATCCTCTGAGACAGTTAGTTGCACGGGGTAGTATGCATAACCTGGGATCAACTGTCCACCACCGACAAATGGAAGGTGATCAAGTCCGAGTGTCAGTTGACGAGGTGATTATTGCAAATGCACCTGTCCCTATCCCTTCTGATGAATTCAAGATCGTTAGCGATGTCTTGGGCACATTCATCTTGTGGCCAACGAACCTTGTTTCTGGTCGAGCCGAGGATAGTCCGATCAAAGCCCCACCAAGTCCAGCTCCCTTCACTCAGCAAGAAGTTTCACAGCCTCCATTGAATATCATGCAACAAGTGATTCTGATGGCTTTTGATACATCATTCAAAACAAGAGAGTGGCCTACGAATTCATTTGTTGGACAGTCAGGAGTGACATGCTATCTTGAGAGGGATGATTTGATGTCCCTGGTAGCTCCTGGACAAAATCTTACGATTGGGATTGTCCAACTGTTCTTAATATAAGTAGCTTCTGCAATTCAAAGTAAATATTTTAAAAGTTTCACTGTTTACCTTTTATTTATGTGCTTGCGTTATTGTAGGTACATGCATCGTAGGTTGGTCTCGTCTGGCAAAAGCGAAAAATTTGGATTCTTATGCCCCCATCAAATCCAAGAGAAAGGGACCACTGCTGCTATTAGACATCGATACTTGTCAGAGAGGCTTAGTGAAACTGGAACTGAGTGTTTCTTGGCTCCATATGTGCATAGGTAAGAAAGAAACTGATATTTTATAATTTATATAATGTTTTATGTTTGCTTAATATTCTTCTGTTTTTTTCAGTGATCATTGGCAGTTGCTTCTTCTATGTAAGAGTAGTTACACTGTCATTCTCTTATGTTCCCTCCACTTCAAACCAGGGAATGATTTGAAAAAGACCATGAATTCGTTAGTTTTCTTGCATTATTACCTTTTGTATGCAAAGTTTATGGAATTTGTGTAAAACCAATAACATTTGTCATTGTGATGATCATAGGGCTATGCGGACATTCCTACACAGTGCTTGTGGTAAGCATGTTCGTGACTTAAAGGACCCTACATGGATCACGCCAAAGGTTAGTACATATGGATTTGTTTAAAGAATGTAATAAGACATGCCTTTATATTTGTTTTAATGATATCATGTTTTTTCTCAGAGCCGTCGGCAACCAAAGGGGTCCAACTTATGTGGTTTTTATGTTTTGAGACATATTTACAATATTATCACTCTAGGCACGACTGATTTTACTCAAGAGGTAAATTTATATTTCAGAACTTTTGTTTTACTTTATTGTTTTTAAGTTACTAAGTCAATGTTTCGTCTGGTTTTGGTGTTACAGATGTTTGATCTTGCTGATCCCTTTCCTAAAGAAGATATTGATTTCATTCGCACATGTTGTGCTGAATTCATCTATGAGCTATTACAAAAATAGTGAGTTTTTGAATCCAATGTTCATTGTACATTATTGTAAAAATGTACCCATATTAGGTTAGATTATTATGTCCTTTGTGAAGCTTGAAGACCTTTTTGAGATGTTTTATCTCTGATTATGAATATGAATGTAGATATTTAATGACAGATGTTTCTAGTTGTATTTGGCATTTGTTAGTTTGTCCCTTTTTTTGTTTACAAGATGGATGTCAATGGATCAAATCGCATATAAGCACTATTTGATTATTATGTATTTCATAAGTATCTCCAAGTAAGCTTTAAATGTTATAAACAGGGAAGCATGCATGTTCTTGAGGCCGGCTTAAGTAATTCTAGAGCTAGTGAGGGGGTTGAAGGTATTGTGTATGCCTCCAATTTCTGTGTCTTCCTATAGAAGAGGCAATTAGAGGGACTTTTACATTATTCCTATTGGGTTTCAGTTTTATGGGACTTTTACCAAAGGGCGCATGTTCATTTCTTTGCATATATATTCATTGCTTTTGTTTTACTGCTGTCATTTGGTCATCCTTACTGTCTAATTGCAAATGAATCATCAATATATGACTGTACTGCCTGGTGATTTTGAAATTGAAATGAGTGATTGTTATGTACTGCTGTTTTAGATTGGAGCATTCTGTGGGTGTACATATAATAAAAGGGACGTTTTTAAAAAAAAAACAAGAAGCTTTAAGACCGGTTGTAGTCACAACCGGTCTTAAAAAGTACTTTAAGACCGGTTGTGGGAACAACCGGTCTTAAAGGTAGACATTTAAGACCGGTTGTTCCCACAACCGGTCTTAAATGTCTAACCTTTAAGACCGGTTGTGGGTACAACCGGTGTTAAAGGTGATACATTTAAGACCGGTTGTAGGAACAACCGGTCTTAAATGTCTGACCTTTAAGACCGGTTGTTCCCACAACCGGTCTTAAATGTGGATTTTTAAGACCGGTTGTGGGCACAACCGGTCTTAAAGGTGTGACTTTTAAGACCGGTTATAACAACCGTCTAAAAAATAACAGACTTTTTAGACCTGCTGTATCAAGACCTAATACAGAACCGGTCTAAAAAGTCATTTTTCTACTAGTGTAGGACGCTTCTAAAAAAAATAATTTGGTCCAAAATATAAGTCAATTATAAGATAATTAATTATTATTTTCCAGTTTTATTCTTTAATGAATGCTCATTTTCAATTTTTCTACTGATTAAATTTTCAAACACATTTTTCAATAAAGGTAAAAGTGGAAAACAAATTTCAATTTAGGACATATTTGGACCGGATGGAGTATAACATAATCCTTGTCTTCCACATAAATGAGAGCATTTTAGAAAACAAATTTTATTTTATAATATTTATTGCACCTAGCTACTTTCAACTACCTCATCAAACAACTCAATTTGCTTATTACTCCCTCCGTCCTTATATTTAAAAGCCTTTCAACTGAATCATGAGGTTCTAAAAATCGGTTAAAAGTTGTTAAATGTAATAATTATATAGAAAATTTAATTTTTTTTTTTTCAAAAATGCCCCTATTTAAGAATGGGTTAAAGAGAGAAAGTAATAATGAGAAAAGAATGAAAGAGAGTATATGTAATATAATAATTAATTGAGAGCAAAATGGGAAAAAGTACATTTATTATTAAGAAAAACTCAAAAGGGATCTTACATTTAGAGACAAGTCCATTAAAAAAAAAAGCTCTTATATATAGAGATAGAGAGAGTATATCTTATGAAAAGGAACTGAGAGAGTTTTTATTTTTCTATGTACATGTTTTGAATGGAGATTGAAGTCTTCAAAAGAAGGTTGTTAATAATTAAAGCCTTGCCTTCAATGAAGTATTTTAATAATTATTTTTGATGTGCAGAATACGAATATAAGAAGAGTTTTGTCTCTGCTTATGAATTATGATTCCAAACACACTAAATAATTATGTGAAAAAATTTATACGTACACACATATTGCACAGGGTTATTATTGAAATACTTGACCTAATGATTATAAAAAAAATTACCCAAGTTTTCTAGTTTTAGTAGCTAAGATATTTTCCATAGGTATGCTCCTCATAGTAAATTTTTCTACATCTATCCTTTCATATATGATATACCCCTACATAGATGAGTGAAAAAGCTTTTTTCAGGGATTTTCTTGGCGGACTGATTTTCTGCTTCATGTATTGAGTTCCTGATAATCCACTCCTACATAGAAAAGGAGAATCAAGCAGTAAGCTTTGAGCAATTAATCAACTTGAGCTAAACTTCCTTGGCATGAGTACCAATGTACAATCCTTGAGAATGTGGATGGACGAGACAATGACTTTGCAACTGAAAAAGGCAGCAGGTGTGGTTAACACCAGAACCTTCAGGATTAACAAAATTTATTTGAAGTCTGTTACACGCAACTTTCTAGCGGATTTGAAATCTGTTGCACACTGGCCAATGTAATGCTTCTCAAATTTCTCAATCTAGTTATAAGCGGATTTGATAGACAAGTTTCCATCATTAGATGTTCTTCAACACATCACATCTTCTTACCCTTAGGGATCGAGTGATAATCTGATTTACCACCTTAAAGGGGAGATAATAACTTATTATACTAATATCCCAACTTCCCACGAGGTTAGTGTAGTTGTTAACCCTTTCCATGAAGAACAATATCATTGTTTGAACTATATCGAGCAAGAGGCCCTGTGAGAAGAGACCATTTATCAAACTAGAAGGTTTGCCCCATAGATGGCGGCGACAGGAGTAGTAGTATTATTATCGTTGTTGTCATTGTTGGCCTCGTCGTTGTTGTTCACACAGAGAATATCAGACAAAAAGAGAAGAGCTTCGGTGGCCATGAAACACCTCACCGCATGCATTCATCTCAATGCAATTAAGGGTTAAGATGCAAAAATAGCAACAAACTATTTTTCTTATATGCATCCAAGACAAATAACTATTTTTTGATGTAAAACTAGACATCAAAAATTTTTGTTGTTGCCAATATAACAAGCTAGTTAGTCAGAGTTTACTCCTGTCAATAATTTTTTTTAATTCAGTATTTTGAACATATATCTCAAATCACAAATCCGATGAAGATGTAACCTGATTCATATAAAACTAGACTTCAAATGCGACATACAGACACTAAGAGGAACTTTAAAGGTGTTCAAATGAAAGATATATGAATTATTAAAGTTGGTGCTCAAATTCAACACAGTTCCATAACAGTAAATGCAAATTGGATCATAATTTTTGGACTACAAAGTATTTTGAATTGATTCTAATAATGATGAAAAGTAAACTTAAAGAATTTTCTAAGGATAGGTCATTTGCCAATTTTGGAGTTTATCAAAAGAGTTATGCCTATTAGAATCAGTGGTTTATTCAAATAGAGATTGTAGTATTCGAATAAACTCTCATTGTTTTGTAAGAAGTTTATTTGAATAACAATAAGTCTATTTGAATAAAATCATATATTTTTTTTGAGAAACTATTCGAATAATGAATTGCCTATTCAAATACATTTCAATTTTGAAAGATTATTCGAATAAACGTAAGTGTAGTTGAATGTGGGGCTCTTCATTTGTTATCAATTTTTTTGAATACTGAAGTGATTATCCGAATATGCTTCACTCTTTGAGAAAACTATTTGAATATAAACATGAGTATTTGAATATAACTGCTCAAGAAAAACAAGAGTCTATTTGAATACAAGAGGATTATTCGAATAACATCACCTTTTTTCAAAAAACTATTCGAATAAGGGACTGATTATTCTGATATACTTCAAATTCTGAAAGTTTAATCGAATAGAGGATGAAGTATTCAAATAAATATTATAAAGTCCTACAACATCACCTTCAATCCTTTGCCACCTCAACATTCACACATTAGCCCCATCACCCATTCTGGTCAAAAAAAAATTTCTATCCATGTAGATAACATCTGAATAACGAGCTTGTGATAGTTGATATAAAAAAAAATTGTTGATGTCTAGTTTTACACCCACAAAAATTATTTGTGTTGGATACACATAGAAAAATAGTTTGTTGTTATTTTTACATCTCAACCCTTCAATAAAACACCCTATGTTAAAATCTCCGCTAAATTGTGACAATCATTAATGGGCGGTATTCACTGTATTATAAAATTAAAAATTTATATTTATAAAATTGTATAAAAAAAAAACAGAATATATAAAGGTTCGCAGTTATGTCTGTAAGTTTAACTCTTTCTTACCTATCATTAATTTATCAGTAAAATATTATAACCACCCTTCTATTTTATCTTAATTACACATACTTCCCGTTTATTTTTAAAACATATACTTAAATCCAAATCATTAACTCTGTTAATAATATTCTAAAATTATATATTTTAATTAAAATTTATATAAAAATAAAATTTATTTACTAATTTACCATCGATTCTCAATCCGAAATTCTACTTAATAGTTTGTAAATATCATAAACCTTTAAAAATTAAAGTAATTTTTTTAAATGTTTGTAGAAAACAATATGAAATTATAAATTTAAATGACTTATACAATCTCCCAAATCTATATAGTTTATTATATTTGATATATATTTTCCGTCATTTAAGAAACTAAAACTAATAAATTTCAATAAATACAATGAAAATTAAAATTTAAAATTTTATAATCACAAAATTAATACATTTTTAACATATTAGAATGTTAGGAAATCTACCAGAATTAAATTTTGGTGGTATAATGTTTTTCCCATATATATATGTCTAAATAATTCTAAGGGCATTTTGGTAAAAAAAAAAGTTTAAAAGTCAAATTTAATGATCAACTAACGACTTGAATAAATAAAAATAGAATGTCAAAATATAAAGAAAGTTTATGTAATATACATTTTAATTTTAAAGAAGATTTATATGAATTTTTAAAATAAAAGGGAAGTTTGTTCGACTAAGGCTTTGTTTGGTTCAACGAAGGTTAGGTTAAGTAATGTTTACTTAAGTTAGGTTAGAAGAGGTTATAATGTTATTTGGTTCAATGAAGGTTAGGTTAACTGAGGTTTATTTAAGTTAAGTTAGGTTAGAGGAGGTTAAAATGTCCTTCTACATATTTTCCTTCTTCTTTTATAATGTATTTATTAATAATAATTATTTATATAAAATTATTATTTATAAAATAATTATTCGTGTAAGTATATAAATAATTATTTATAAAATTATTATTATTTAGAAAGTTCGTTGAATTAGGAGGTCAAATTTTAAAGGGGAGGGCAGTGTTGGAATTTTAAAAAATTGTCATGGGCAATTTAGTCACAATTGAAGACAAATATTCTCTCACCTAGGAAAAACCCCAATTTTGGAGGGTTTTCACAACCTAGGTTAGGTTACCACTAGAAGACAAAAAAACATCCAACACCTAACTTAACCTCCTTCCAATCAAACACTACTTTTTTATCTCCAACCCACCCCAACCTAATCTAACCTCCAACCAAACAAAGACAACCCCACCCTAACCTAACCTAACCTCCAACCAAACAAAACCTAAGGGTTAGAGTATTTTGCACTTAATATATAATCTTTTATTTTTTATTAGTTTTGAGTAGGATTGGATTTCAAAAGTTATACTCCCCAACTATAATTGTTTTTTAAAAAAATTATTTTAATGTGTAGAAAATTTAAAATAAATACAATTTTTTAATGGCAAGTCTTTTAAAATGGTTTTTTTTTTCATTTAAAAACCATCAATTAAAAATTTTAAACATGAACTATAGAAATTGTATTTAAACGGTGTAGACCTAGCCGATGAGCCCTATGGGTAGGGCTGTTGGGGATCGAGACGGGATAGGGAAATCCCATTCCCGATCATGATTCCGAAAAGTGTTCAGGAAAGAGTTTCATTCCCGATCTTGATTCTAAGAATTTTCCATCCCAACAGAACAGGAAATTTTCGGGATTGGGAATTTCCAGATCCCAAATTTCCTTTTTTTTTTAAAAAAAAAAATTCTGTACGTTGGATTTTTTGATGTGTTTCCTTTACCAAATTAGTCTAATACAAATATATAATTAGTTCAATACATGCTTAAAGTTGTCGATTTAGCTGCAAAAAGAATAAAGACAAAAACAAAAAATTAGACTTATTTAATAAATAATAAATGAAATTAACTAAATAAACTAAAAGAACAGATATTACCTTAAGGGTGTTAGGGATTTTCACATTTTATTTTACATTTGATCTTATTTTCTTAAATATTTTAAAAAAATTTACATATATATATATATATATATATATATATATATATATATATATATATATATATATATATATATATATATATTCAAGATCGGGAAAAAATCAGGATCGAGAAGTTTCATTTTCGATCCCGAATTCGAGACGGGAAAATCCCGTCCCGATTTACTCGGGACGGGAAAATGTTGCACACCCCTACCTATGGGCTGAGATGGAAGTATGAGATAATACTGTGAACTATATATAATTTTATTAATAAAGGTAAGCTCGAGTTTACATGTTTACAAACAAATACTTACATAGTCCCGAAGCACCATCTCATCTGTATTTTGACTAAGTAAAATATAACAACTCATCTTATTTTAATCCTACATGATAGATGAGTCACCTCGAAAAATCAAATTTTATTATTTTTAAAAAACAACAACTCATAGGAGGGAATTACTTATTTTATTTTTTATTTTTTGCTTGCGGGAATTGCTTCTTTTGTTTATCTAAATTATGAAGTTTGTACTTTTTAAAATCATAAAATTTAAATTTTTGCATGTCTCATGTTATGTAGTAGCAAAATAAGAGAAGAGAATACTCTCATAATCCTTTTTCTCTTTTCTTCTCAAAATCTCATCTCCATCTTTAATTCAAAAAATGAATGGCTCACATTTAATATTTTTTAAAACTATTATTATAGTGTTTATAAATTAATTTTTTCATTACTTGTGTTTATATTACAATTATAAATTGAATAAATCATATTTTAATAGTTTAAATTTACTTATTCATGTTTAAAATAATAATTTTATAAAATATTAAATCTAGACCACCAATTTTTTTTAAATCTGATAGTGGTGAAGATGGGATTCTAAGAAAATGAGAAAAATGATTATGAGAGCACCCAGACCCCAAAATAAGATAATTTATTATCTTTTAATTAGAATACAGATGAGATGAAATGACACTCCTAAAATATATAAATATTTCTCCATATTTACATTAAAATTAATTTTACCGTAGTTGTTTGACTGATTTTTATGCCCAAGGCTTTTTAGAATATCATATTTGAGGTATATAAATTGAAGATTATGAATTGCCTAGAAAAGCAATACGTAATTACGCACATAATTTTCTTTTTAAACATTGCAGTTCTTCCATATTCAGGAAAATGTGCATACTCTTTTGACATTGTTTTCCCCCTTACAAAGCTATTTTTGAATTTTTTTTTATAACTTCTCTCTCCAAAGGCAACTGTAATTTTTTTGTATTGCTTTTTAAAGCAGTTTATGTGCTTGTTTGTTTCACCGATTGGGCATCCAATCGGACTTAAACAGTGGCGCAAACGGACTTAAACAGTAAAAAGTATAAAATGAGTGTTTGTTTTGGCGATTGACTTTAAGTTGAAAAAAGTCATAAGTTAGAAAAAGTCATAAGCCTTAAAATGAAGCTTATTGGAGTTTATGTACTTGTGTGTGTATAAAATAATATTGATAGGAGTATCTTCATATTTTTGGGGATCAATGAGGTGCTCAAAATCACTTCTAATCACAAAACTTCTTTTATGAATAATGTTCTAAATAATTTTCTCTTTCTTTAGATAGTAATCTTCTGTTAATTAAAAAATACTTTGGGATAAGAGTTTAGGCAAGTTTTGAGTTTTGTTAATATATGACTGTAGAAATGTAGAGAATAATTAATAATTAATTTTAATCAGTTTAGATTTATTATTTAATTGTTTTATGATTTTATAATCATTTTTTTTATAAACATGTCATAAATTAGTTTCTATACAGTGTTTTTACCCATTAAATTTAGTTTAAATAATTTATTTGGATTATTGGAGGTATTATTGAGGTTTTAATCGGTTTAATTTGTTAGATTTTGAGCTATGTGAAAATATGAGTTAGGATTTAATATTTAAATTAGAGTTTGATATAATTTTAAAGATTTAAGCTTGAGGTGCACAATAGAAAAAATTTTTAGAGTGTACCAATTTAAATTAAAATTTGATATAATTTTATTACAATTGTACCATTACCAAATTTTCAAAGTTAATTTTTGAGAAAATTGTGAAAAAATCCTTCCGTGTGTAGATATCTTCCCAGGTCCCATTGACAATTAAGTTGCCAATGAGGACTTTTTCACAATTATCCCTTCATTTTTTCATTTTTCATAATTTTTACAATTTTCTCTCTTAATTAATACAAAAGCCACTTATGCAAAAGTCAAATCAAACATCATTCACTTTTACATAAGTTACTTTAAGTTACTTATCCAATCGCTAATCCAAACACTCATCATTTTACCCAATCTAACTTTTTTCCAATCTTAAGATTCCATAAGTTTAAGTAAAAATAAGTTACTTATCCAATCACCAAAACAAACACACCCTATGTGGGGGACCGGCTGTTAACTAGTCGCCGTGGTTTGATTCCTCTCAATTTTTTTTTAATTTTTTTCTTAGAATGTCATCTTCAGTATCAAATTTAAAAACTTAGATGGGTCAAATTTAATATTTTATAAAATTATTATTTAAAACATAAATAAATTAAATTAAATTTTTAAAACATATGATCCAATCTATAACTACAATACAAACAACATTAATAAAAACATTAATTTATAAAACACTACAATCATAATTTTAGAAAATATTAAATTTAAATCATTCATTTTTTCCATCTAATTATGGAAATGAGACTCTAAGAAAAAAAGGAGAGAAAAAAATTTGAGGAGATCCACTCCCAATCGTTGTTGCTCAGCTGATAATCCCAAAAAGTAAACCATTTAATCTTTAATCTTGAATATAAAAGCCAATTAATTTTTATTTGAGATATTAAGAATGTTAAATATGTTTTTTAATTGTAACATAGGTTGTATATCGTTAGATTATATCAATTTATAAATCAAATAAATTACTTTGAACAAATAATAAATATAAATACTTTAATAAAATTTATTTAACTTCTTTAATCTATCAAAACATTAAAAAAAAAAAAAAAAAGGTCAACCAACAAGACTAAGTAATACTGTTAAAAGCATCTACATCAAAAAAAGTGGATGCTTGAACATGCACATCTGTATGGAAAAGGAAAATCCTGCCAAAAATAAGTAATTTTATTTGGCATATCTTTTTTATATACAAAGTCAATTTATTCAACAAATATAAACCACCAACGGATCCAAGTCATGACCAGATTGGGTGCATAAAGTTTTAGAAAAACATTACAGCATATTGACATTAAGTCATAAACATAAACCCAACATCTAAAACAATTAGATACCAAAAGACATTCAGCACTTCAAAAATCACAATCAGTCAAAACTTCAATCCTATTTTGAACCAAACACCGTTTCAAGCTCATGCTCAATCAAAAGCCTTGCCTACTAGAGAAGCTCTTTATAAGAGAAAATGCTCACCTCACCTCGGTTTGTCCAGTTTGTGGCACTGACTCAGAAGCCATGGAGCAACTCTTGTTGGTTTGTAATTGGGTTCAGATAGCATCATATGGATGTCCTTTTGGGATTGCTAGTTAATCCTTTATCTGTTCAGAATATTAAACATTGGGTTGAAGATTTGTTGCTGAAGGATGCGGATGATATGGAAAGGGCTTACATAGCAATCATGTGTTGGTTCATTTGGAAGTTCAGATGTAATTACTAGAGTTTGAACAAGTATTGATGCAAATTTGTTGTTTATGGTGTCCAACACCACCCATGTGGAATCTAAACCTGGACTCCAGAGATAATGCGATCACCGGAAGCTTCAAATCCTGCCCGTGGTTCTACCTGAGCATCCAATACCAGCACCCTAAAAAGGAAGAGGAAATCTGAAACTATCTCAACAATTTGAGCGTCAGACCTCCACAATGATTGATAACAAACAGCCAATATAATCATCATGTTTGAGTTGCAACATCAAACTAGCATTCTATAAAAAGAGAAACTCTGTCACATGTAATTCAATAAATATCATAACTTTAAAATAAATATCACATGCCCTCAAGCTTTTTGAAATTGTAGTTTTGAGTTCAAGTGAAAGTTGCTCCTTTTCTTTATAGTTTAATATGATCAGTTTCTTATGGTTGTCAATAAATTTATGAAAATAAGTCTGCATGTATGCTCAGCTGATTTACTTGATTAAGGGCTATCACTTAGGTGGACATTGTCCCTCACGAATGGTTTTTGGCTGGTCATATTTTTCTGTTTCTTATGTTTAGCTTTCTAATGTTATCGCGAAGCTATGTAGGTTGTTAGATTGTAATGAAATTTGGTGGATATGTAGCTTGCTGAACGGTTGCAATGGTTCACATAAGAAGCGGTTCATTGAAGCCATCCTACATGTTTATTATGCATTCCGTACAACAGTGATGTTTTGTTTGAGTTTTGTAGGGAAAAAATGCAACCCATGACATGATTACCAATAACAACAGGCTTTGTAGCACATAGGATTAAATTAGTTCTACAATTTGTTTGGGAAATCTGTAGTTTGTTTAAGACCAATGTTTATAAGAAGATATTTAAGAAGCCATATCTACCATTAAATTTTAATGTATCTTATGTATGGTTACAATATCGTTTATACTATATTATGAAATGTCTTTGATTTTTATATATTTGTTTGGCATATAATGTGAGTTTTTATTGATTAGGATCAAGATAAAATGACTTTGAAGGAACAAGCTTTATGTGCATCGCATAAGAGTATTCGCTATAAAATCTCTATAGTCTTTTTCATGTTTAAGAAAGACCATAAGTAAAAACTGTATGATGTTAAAAATAAAAAGAATATTAGAAAAAAAAATATATCAATTTGTAAAAGTTCACGTTTGAAGCTATCAATTAGTGTGGTGACAAATGAAAACAATATAGTTGACCTTTATTTATGAAGCAAAAGCACTTATAAAAGTGATTACCTTATTTTACAATACTTGCATATATATATTCATCATATGATAAATACAGGTAACATTAAACATATCATGTGTATGCCACCATAGGAATGTTTTGGCTTTGTTCAATCTTCCCAAGCAACGGACAGTGACAACATGCTACATTAATGTAACCATTGTCATCTTATGTGTACTTTCATGGTTTAAATAAACTATTATAATAAACAATATTATTCAAAATTATGTAATTGTTCTTATTTATACATATAATAAATGAGTCTAACTGACAAAATACAAATTGGACAGAGAATTTATCTGTATGTAAAAACAAAACTCTCCGTGCAACGCACAAGTAGCTCCTGCTTCTATAAAAAGAGAAACTCTGTCACATGTAATTCAATAAATATCATAAATTTCAATTAAAAAAATAAAATCTTACTGACTAAGATACTTCAGTGTCAAAGAAAACAACATCAACGCATTGGAACTCAACCATGGGATGACCTACAGGATTAGGAAATCTTTATGATAAAACACCTCCTTTATGTTAATGCATTTGGAAGAGGAATTAACTGAATAGGCATATATGATGTATTCAATGTAATTGATGCGCATTTAAGAAAACTTTCTTAAAATATTCAACTTTTCATCAAACACAGAATAAACCGTATGTGCCTATTGCAGAAGTTTGAGGGGGAGGGTGTTTTATCATACAAGATTTTCTGATCCTGTGGGTGTGGGTCAACCTGCAGTTGAGTTTCATTCTGATTATGCCACTTTCTTCAATAGCAAAGCATGTTAGTAAAATTTTTTTTTATTGCAGTAAAAGTTATAATATTTATTGAAATAAATATAGTTGAGGATCATTTTTTAAAAAACACTAACATAATGATGCAACTCGAATATAATGATCATAGTCGTCATTTTTCATCAAGTATAGGGGAGGGAAGTGTATATAAGGTTTCTGATTTTAAGATTAAAAGTGAAGGACTTGGCTTGCACCTAAGACAGTTTCACATTTCCTTTCTCAAATATATAAGGCAGTTTCAACATAGGCACTGGAACCATAGAACTAGAAAGAATCCTAAGCACCTTAAAGAAACATCAATAGATTTAAAATAAACGACTTAAACCTGAATTACAATTTAAATATATAAAAGTAGGATTTACAATTACTTTTGTCTCAAATTCTCCAGGATGCCTATATGATTTTCATACGGATTGCATTTTCATGATCACCTCAAGAACAATTGTCTTCCTCTTTGTGAAAATATAAGAGAGCAGATATCCTTAACGCTAAAAATGTGCAGATCAATAACAACATACGTTAATATGAGGAGAAACCAAATATAAAAAGCTTAAAATAACTTAACCAGGCAACTCCTTTTGCCAAATTAACACAATCCCTAACAAAATGCAAAGCATGAGGTATAAGAACAGCAAAAATCAACTAATTATTACTAATTGCTAGTAAGATCTCAGTATATAATCATTATCTTCAATTCCTTTTAGGAATTCAGATAGATAACGCAGTTTCATTGTAGCATCATAGATCCATGGCAATTGAAAATAGAGCACATTTACACATAAACCGACACAGAAAGTTCAATAAAACATACCAATAAGCTAAAAGATAAACCTGAATAAATACCTAAGCATGTTGGGAAAATAAAAAAATCAGACACAAACTGCAAAAGCTTAGCTTTTAGAGTAAAATTTCACAAATGAAATGGCATCTCAGAATAATCGTTCCCCATAAGATTCTTCACTGACAATCAAAGTGCAAGGATAACATTTTTAGAGTATTCATCACAGATGCTCGTGAAACAACAATCTGAATTCTAATACCCAGTAAAGATGTGTAGAGATTGGCAGAAAACAAATTGAGAGGGAAAAAAAAAAGTAAAACGAAGTTGAAATTTAGCCGAGGGTTCCAGATGCACCAAAAATCAAAACATTCTGGGCATCTTACGATTCGGCTAATAGATCTGCGAAGGGTTTTGAAATCAATTGTTAGAGGAGCCTCACTGTAAGAGTATTTCGCTCCTCTGCTGGGACCTTCGCGTTCTTTATCAAGAAAAATGAAAACTTGCATAACAATGTGCGAAAATCAAATAAGAACATTAACCTCACCAAATGATCAGGCAATTGGTGAGCGATCAGACTTCGATGTTATTTCCGAAGGCAAACTTGGATAAAAGCACACTGAATCATAGCGCTTCCTCCATAGGTCCTTCGTTTATCAAAGATCCAATAATCAGATTCGATGCTCAGTGAATACGAACCATATGTAAAGAATCATTTTGTCTGGTGATCACGAGAACGACCAAGCAATCTATGGTTTTCTTCTTCATCACATCTCTAAACTTTCTACCAGAATTGAAATCGAGCTAAGGGCTAAATCAAAGAGTCAGCCGCAAGGGCAGCGAACAACGTTTCTAAACCCTAATCACTTGAACCCTACGGATTGGTTCGTGGACTCCATATATAGCGATGTAATTTTGGGCCTAACCTCTGTAGCTTGGGCCTTTTTCTTGTTTAAGATATGAGGGAGCCTCATGAGATAAGTCAATTCCTGAGAGCATGACAATCAATCAATATACCAAGATACCAAGCTAATTAAATCTGAACTAGTCAGTGAATCGGTTAGAATATTAGGTTAAAGGTCAGACCGGATTTAAATCGGAGTTAAATCAGGACCAAACCGATGAGAAATGGAATATTTTAGGTTTTATAGTATAAAATTATAAAGGAAAAATTAAAAAATTTGACCTAGACCGAGTCACCAAACCGGACCGGTTTAGTGTCTGGGTCATCAGTTTCCGATCCGGTTCAGCCGGTCCAATCCGGGTCAGATAACCTGGCAATATACTAATGTATCAAAAATCAATATATTAATAAAATCAGTTCACCCAAGTCGTTCTCCAAAATGGCTTTTCATCGACTCTCCACCCAAATCACTATTCATAAGTTGTTTCTAGAAGTAAGTGTGTGTTTGGAGACCCTCTTTAAATCCAATTGAATACTATAAGCTCAATTGCCAATTGGGAACTCAAATTTCGAGTGTTTGGAGGGGTCAATTGGCAATTGCGCTTTTGTCAAAACCCAATTGGTGAAAGCTCAATTGGGAGAAGCTAGAAAATGAAGCTTTTGTTAAAAGTTAATGGCATTTTATGCTAGATTGGGTTGTTATATGATGTTGGCTTTTCTCATAAAATGTTTTTTAAATAGTATGTAGTATCAAAAAATATTTTTTGAGTGTTTTTAATCCCTTAAAATATTTTTCTAGTTTTACCCACCACCTAGTGTGCTATCATATTGATTGTAATTTTACCCACTTTCTAGTTATACCCACTCAAAAAATATTTTTTGAGTGTTTTTAACCCCTTAAAATATGTTTTTGATGTTTTTAACCCCTTAAAATATTTTTTCAGCTGTACCCAATGTGTTATTAGACTTATTGTAATTTTACTTTTAATGTACTTTTTCAGCTCAAAAAATTACTTTAAAATATTTTTTGGTGTTTTTAACTCCTTAAAATATTTTTTTCAGTTATATCTAATGTGTTATCAGACTTATTGTAATTTTACCCTTAATGTACTTTTTCAGCTCCAAAATTTACTTTAAAATATTTTTTTGTGCTTTTAACTCTATAAAATAATTTTTCAGTTGTACCCTATCTTAGGAGACTGACTACAATTTTACCTTTAATGTATTTTTTTAGTAGTGAAGAGCACTTAAAACATAGAATAGTGATTTATTGATTTTCACCCACTCTAAAATATTTTTCCAGTAGCACCTAATATTTTAAAGTAATTTTTAAATATTTACTTGATTTTTTAAATATTTTTCCATCAACTTTTTCTTACTATTATCACAAAAGTCACTTGTGCTTAAGTTAATCCAAACAAGTTTTACTTTTGTAAAAGTCATTTATACAACCGTCAATCCAAACATAAATTACAATACACAATCTAACTTTTACCAAAAATAATATTATCAAAAGTTTAATTGAAACAAACTCAATTACCAATCGCTAATCCAAATACACACACTAAAACAAATTAATTATTCTTCCTCGATCTGCTTACAAGCCATCATACCACTAAAAAGGACATCACTGTAGTGGACCGATGTGAGGCATAGGGCTAGGTGAGGAGTGACATGTCCCTGGCATTGTTCAAACAAAGCACGTGAATCCATTTATTTTTATCACTTCCACAATGCCTCCTTTCCCAAAAACCCTTTCCTCTACTCACAAAGCCGAATAGCCGAATAGTTTATGTTGGGTGGAATTGAATTTGAATTTTTAACTTCAAAGGAATTTTCAAAATACTCTCGCCAATGGCAGCTTGACAACCTTCAACAAGCATATATATCCTAGCTGCCAGGAATTGTTTGAAGTGTGTGGTCATCTGTAGAATCTGTGGAAGGAAACAAAGAAAGAACTTCTCTAATAATGTTCTAATATTGTGTGTGTCTCAGGATCATCATCCATTTGCAATTCAAATGTTTTGTGCTTCTTCTTCTTCTTCTCTTGCTTTCATATCTCTCTACTTCATTTCATTCTTCTTGCTTCACTTCATTACAGTCATGTAATTTATTAATGTTAATTTCACTTATTCTCTCCCAACTTTTACATATTATCTAATCACGCTTCTGGCTTTTATTTTATATTGTTGATTTGATATTTAAGGAAGATAGACTGAGTTGAGGGGAGAAAGAGAGGAACAAAAACTCTCCTGAATATATGGCAAACATGAGAAGGTGGGGAAGCAATGGCCAATGTGAATGGGAGATCAAACTATATCCTCACCTTAATTCTTCATTTTTTTTGGTTTAGTTTCTTCTTCATCCTTCAGGTTTCACCATGGCTACTCCATTTGTTTTTTATTTTATCTTCTCTATCATTGTATTTGCTTAAGGGTTTGCTTTCTTCAATTAAGTTTTTAGGCTGTAATGAACAAAGAAGACAATGCCTATCCAATGTTCTCATTCATGAAATTGCTTCATCATTGATGCATCCATATAGATTTAGTGGAAAATCAAATATTTTTCATGTAACCCCCTTCATAATTATTATTTGAAATACGTAATTAAAATGAATTAGAGGCCAACAGATAAACAAAACTCATTTAAAATCTCATTCTTAAGATAGGGTTTGCATAGATACTTTTCGAAAACTAATTCACCTGATCTCATATTCACATTTTGAATACAATTACTTTACGAAGATAAATCACATTTCATATAAATATCAGAGTGCACAACATTATTTTCCAGCGAACCTCGGGTTCATATCTTCACTAATGGGTATACAGGGCATATTCGCCCATTACAATTCTCCAAATAGGGGACTACACAATATCGAATTGAACATACATCCCAATTATACATTCAACACATATACAGATATCCCAACTAGCAATGATAACCAACTACCAACACTACATCCCGAAGGAATCCTTGCCGCCCTTGATTGCTTGCTCGCTCCTCGAGTAACTTGACCTGTCTAAAATGTTGGTAGGGAAGGGTGAGATTTGAGAGAATCTCAGTAGAAAAATAATACCATTATGCATGCAAGATAAATGTTTAATGCATGACATGCTTGCATTACATAACTCATGCTCACACAATGACAAATCTGTAAGCTCAATGTTTTGAACAACATACTTATAGCCATAACATAAATTGAAACAGAGCTTCAATCATTCATATATGTTTCACATAATCAAGCAAACCAATAACATGCATTAATACATCAACACAAATATCAAATACATGCAAGAGAGGTAAGTTCCTTATACTTATTCTTCCCATGTATGCCCTAGCATCGGCTACTCGCGATCCGAGTAAATATCCAACCCTATAACCAAATCAAGGACATAGGGTCAATCTCAATTCCAAATCCTTACTTCCACAATACTTAAAGTTGGTTACCATGCACAACCTTTAGGTGGCTATAATAAGCTCAACAAAAGCCTAAAAGATTGGGACGTACTAGGTTAGAAATCACCTTTCAAAATCTCGAAGTGTTGAAAACAGGGTTTTGGCTACAACCAAGAATCTCTGGCTGCGGCCAAAAACAGCACAAAAGGTTTTTGGCTGCAGCCAAGATTTTCTGGCTGTGGCCAAAACGTGCACAGAAACGTTTAGCTGTAACCAAGAACTTTTGGCTGCAGCCAAGAAAACTTCAGAAATTCATAATTAATTGCAAAAAAATCAAAATGAGGTGAACCTAAAGCCTATTGAAAGCTATTTAAGTCCTCTTCATAGGAAAAATATGAGTCATTACCAGAAATCACCACACAATTTCATAATTACACGAAATTCCCTTGTTGTTCCAGATTTGCACCCAATTTTAATGTCAAAATTTGGAAAACCATAACTCCCAGTTTCAAAAACGAAATGACACAAATTATATATCAATTTTGAAGCTTGGAATGTGAACTTTAAGACTAGAAAGTTTCAGAATTTTTAGAGACCATTTGCTCATTCAAAATGTCAACACAAATAGACTGCCTAGAACAAAGTTTCAATGGACAGAATTTCCATCTTTTGCACAATTGTTCCCATTGGTTCCAATTTCACAACAAACACTCTCCCCACACAAATTTCAACAAGGAAGCCATTGGAATTACTAGATTAACCAAATTCACATTCCATTAACATGTTTCACCAATAATCACAACATGTCAACACAAGTCACAATTCAAACTCACATTGCAATTCTTTACTTTCCAAAGTTTCAAACCAATTCCAATGAACAGATAACATAATAAGACACCAATTGCACCACATTACACCTTGCAATTTGTAATATCCCGATTTGTAATTAGGGCTAATGACTCTGATAATTATGGTAATTAGTGTAATTAAGCACTTTTGGAATTAATGTAATGTGAAGTGTGGAATAAAGTTGTGTGGTACTTAAGATCAAGGGTTGTGATTCCTTGACCATGGGTCGGGATCCTATGTTTTGCGGTTTGTGAGCTCTTTGAGAGAGTGTGTAGATTTGGACATGTGGCTTAAGGTGGACCATTGGATGAAGCACTAGAGGACAAAAATCACTTTTTCCTCCCTTCTCTCTCTCCAATTCGGTGGAGTGTGTGTGTAGGCAAGGGGAGAAGCTTCCTCATCATCATTGCTCCATCTCTCTCATTTTCTCTCTCTACTTCCTCCATTGTTTAGCTGGACAAGCAAGAAAGAGGAGAAGAAAAGCTTGATCTTTGGTAAGAAATACTTCTCCTTTGCTCCAATCCTCTTCTCTAAAGATATGTGTCTCATTGAGAGCTACATTGTGATGATTGTAGAGCCTTGAATGGTGTTGATTTGGGCATTGATTCGAAATTGAAAGTTGAGGAATCAAGGTTCTGAATTGGGCAAAGAGAAGAGGTAGGCATTTAGAGCATTTTAAAGTATTGTTTGTGATTTTTGGTTAAGTTTGGTTAAATCTGGAATTTTGCCCTAATTATGCCTATTTCTGGAAATATGAAGTTTATTATGATTGATGATTGGAAATGATTTAGTTTGGAGATATAGGAGCATTTGATGTAATTTGGAATGTAAAAAAAATGTGTTAAGGGAATTTGGATATGGTGTGTCATTGAGACCTTAATGAATGATTGTGGTCGAATTGGTTTCTAGAGTGTTTATGAAGTGGCCAATATGTTCCCTAGTTAGTGCTTAGTGTGTGTGAGCATTGGGAGGAATTTGGGAACCATTTGGGAGTGCAATTGACCATCTGGTGTTTCTGGTTTTTGGCTGCGTTTTTGGTCTCTGATGCACATCACTCGAGCACAGGATGAACATGCTCGAGTGATATGCGAGTTTTTCCCTTTTGTGCTTCGAGTTCATCTGGGTTCTTTGAATAATGCTCGAGTGAGCTTGGGTCTGCTCGAGTGATGGTGTAAGTTCAGAGTGAAGGGTTGCCTTTGGGTCTTCACTTGCTGGTGGATGCCACGAGTGTGCTCTGACACTCGCGAGCATAGCCTTCTCACCCGAGCACTGAGGGTCATGCTCGAGTGAGCTTGTGCTTCTGGTGTGGATTGATGCTTTCGGGTTGTCACTCACGAGTAAGGTGCTCGAGTGTGCCTTCTCACTCGCAGGTATAAGGTGTGTGCTCGAGTGCAAATGGCTGTGCTCGAGTGATCCAGTGCTTGGAGAGCTTTGTGTGCTCTCGGGTCCTCACCTCCTGACCTTCACTCGCAGGTGCTCGAGTGAGGCATTTGGCCTTGTGCTCGAGTGAGGTTCAGCGTGCTCGAGTGAGCCAGTTCCTGGAAGTTTCTTTGTGCTCTCTGGTGCTCACTCGCAGTCTCACTTTCTTTTGTGCTCGAGTGATGTCCGTACTTGTGCTCGAGTGAGAGCATCTGTGCTCGAGTGAGATGACCAAAAATCAGTGTTTTGCCTTCGAGTAAGGGGTCTTTTGGGTAGTGTCTTCCAACCCTTTAGGCATATGTTTAGGCCTCTAATAGTCACCTAAAGAGTCCTAAATGATAACCAACTTAGAGTATTATTGAAATATACATATGGATAAGAGATTGATTGGTTGTCCCTATATTGGTATAGGATTTGACATCTGTCGTCCTCGTGAGGCCAAGGTGCCAGAGCCAGTCAGGAAAGATACAGGTAGTGACTCTTTCTTTATATCTTATGTGATACATTGTATGTGTTCAATGTCATTGAGATGAAATGGGTTTTTCGTATGCTGCATGTTTGTGAAAATTGTGGAAGCACCGCTATACCAATAGTCCCTGAGTCGCTAACAACGGTTCGGGTAAAGGTCGTATGCCTTCCCGGCGGTAAAAGGGGATGAGGTTAGGGTGTGTATATGTGATTATGTGGGTCGAAAGTCTAATTGTGGGCCGAAAGGCTATTTGTGAAGGCCGACGGGCCATTTGTGAAAGCTGAAAGGCTATATGTGAGCCGTAAGGCTATTCGTATGCACTGCCACGCCAATAGTCCCCGAGTCGCTAACAACGGTTCGGGTTAGGACGGTGTGCCTTCCCGGCGGTAAAAGGGGATGAAGGTGGAGTGTGATTCGTGTTGCTGATATGAGATGATTTGTTTACATATTATGTGATTGCATGGAATATGAAAAAGTTGTTACTAGTGGGATTCTTTAGAATCTCACTCTTTCCATATGACTAACCTTTTCAGACAGGGCGAGTGGCTCGAAAGGGAAGCGGACAACCAGGAGTAATTAGGATTTCTCTGAGACTTAGGGGTAGTTGGTTATCTTCATTTTGGATTCGGGGTTACCAAGTGTATATGAGATTGTAAATGAATATTTTGGTTATGTAATCCCCATTTTGGGAACTTGTAAACCCATAATACAATTATATGTAGATAAACCCAGGGTTTTGCCGGGATTCAAAGTAGTTATATCCGCACGTGAATATGAGACCAGGATTAAATATGCTTTAGAACTGATTTTGAAATATCCCATCTCTTGAAGGAGGGATCTTAAATGGTCATTTTGTTTTATTGGTCTCTATTTCGCTTAAATTTCGTAATCCGAATGTAATTACGGTGAGGGGGTTACACAATTCATGCATTTCAAAAATACCACAAAATCAGTTCAAATTCCAAAATTCTCAAAACTCAACCATAAGTCACAAAACTTAGATCAAAAGGTATCAAATACTCACATCTTCCTCTTTCCTAAACCACTTCGTTGATTCTTCATCTTTCCACTTGTCCTCAAGCATTCAAACACCTCCTTTCAAAAATCTATAACCATTGAGATGAAGCCCTTATCACTATGAATAACATTAAAGAAGAGTGTTTAAGCTAAAGAGGACTATAAACCAACCAAAACTCACCTTGTTCTTTTCTCTTTCCTCCTCCTCTTTGGACGACAATGGAGGTTGAGAAGAGAGAGATGAGAGACAATGAAGATGAAGAGAGGTTAGCATTTTTTGTGCCCAAAACCAACCTAATAGAGAGAGAAGAGAGGAAAATGAGTATTGACACTTTGACCGAGATCTAAGGGTCCATATTGTGCCAAGTGTCAAGATCTTGCAACATCCTCTACAAGCTCACATAGGCACAATTGCACATGAGTCCACCCCTTATGATCTCTTAACATTCAATCCTAACCATTGATCTTTAAGTTACCAATGAGTTTCCTATTTGGTAACTGACCAATTGGTCGGTGTAACCCCCTGCCTAATAAACCGTAATTATAATTCGATAATGCGTGATTAAGGTGAATTAGAGCCCACGATTAACTTAAAACTTATTCAAATCCCATCCTTAAGAGAAGGTTTTCAAAATTTCTTTCAACATCTATTAACTTGGTCTCACATTTACATTTCAAATATAATTAACCTGTGTAGTTAAGTTGCATTACTATATATCAGAGTGCATAACCAAAAATTCCCAGTAACCCCTAGGTTTCATATGATAACTAAAGGGTTTATGAGGCATATTTGCCCCTTACAGATTTCCCTCCAGGGGATTTCATATCCACAAGCAAAAATACATTTACAAATGTACAATAATCCCAATCCAAAAATAACAACAGACCCATAGACTAAAGTCGAGCACTACCCGCCCTTGGTCGCCTGCTTTTCCTTCAAGCCACTTACCCTGTCTGAAAGGTTAGTCAATGGAAAGAATGAGATTCAAGAGAATCCCAGAAGTGACAAATCACTCATACAATATATAATCACATAGCATGCAAGTAAATCACTACAACAGCAATATTAGCAAGAACACAAATCACACCCCACCCTCATCCTCTTTCTCCACCGGGAAGAGGCACAACCTCACCCAAATCGTTGTTAGGTATCGAAGGCGTGACAATGCATACACATAGCCTTACGGCTCAAAAATCTACAAGATGTGTGACCAGCGTCACAATTGATAGCACTCAATGCTGTATACATATGATGTGTAACCAACATCACAATTGTCACACCCCACTCTCATCATCTTTCTCCACCGGGAAGGTACACAGCCCTTACCCGAACCGTTTTAGGTACCAGAGGACTATTGGCATAGCGGTACAACTTACAAATGTATTCACACAGCAGCAGACTCCGCAGTATCCAAAATCATCACAAAACAGTGATAAAACATACATACCACACATTACATACAGTATAAGAGAAAGCATCACTACCTTATTCTTTCCAGGAGTGCTCCAGTACCAATTACTCACGAGCAAGACAATTATCGAATCCTAAAACCAAAACCAAGGACGACGAATTAATCCCAAATCCAAGTTCTAAATTCCGAAACACTTAAGATTGATTATCATTTAAGCTCTTTAAGTGGCTACTATAAGCCTAAATACATGCCTAAAGGGTTAGGAAAGATTACACAAAATACCCTCCTCGGAAGCTCAAAGTACAAATTTCCAATGGTTGGTCGCGACCAACCCAATAGTGGGCCGTGGCCAACAGATGCACAGAAACTTTTTGGTCACGGCTAGCCACCATGGACCGTGGCCAAAAGCAGGTCAGCAAGTATTGGGTCGCGGCTAGCCCCTCATGGGCCGTGGCCAACCCATGGTCAGAAGGTTTTAGGTCGAGGCCAACTTTATGGGACGCGGCCAACCTGTGACCCGACTCCTGGCTGATTTCCAAACACTTATAACTTTGTGCACATAACTCAAAATAACTCAATGTTTATATAGATGGAAAGCTTGCAATGTGTACTACAATCCTATAAAATTTCACAACATTTCAACACCATTTGCTAGGTCAAAATACCATGCCAATTTAGTCACTTGCACAACATTCCAGACTTAGCTAATTTTCCAGATTTTGCCAATTGGCTGACAATGGTTCCTAATTTCAAACCAAATACCATTCTCACACAATTTTGCACAAGGAATCCATTCGAGCCATCAAAACAACCAAATTCCATTCACATTTGACATGTTCCACCACAAACACAACATGTCACACCAAAACTCACTCAAGTCACCACATTGCAATCCATTCCAAACCAAAATTCTAAACCAATTACAAATGCACAAAGACACAACTTGACACCATAAACAACACAACATAGTCACTATCTCATGCATTTCGAAATTCACCAAAAATCAGGGCAAAATCACAAATTCCCAAGACTTAATCAATGGTCACAATGAATACACCAAAATGTTTCAAATACTCACCTTAACTTCTTCCCAAAGCTATCTCTTTGATTCTCCCACTTTCAAATTCCCACAAGTTCTCAAACTCTACTAATAAAAAATCTGAAACCGTAGGAATAAAGCTCTCAACCTCTTAAATAATATTAATGAAGAACACTTGAGCATTCCAAGTTATTTCCTTACCTAAAACCCAAGCTTCTTATTTCTCTTTCTTGCTTGATGGTGAACAAAAATAGAGGAGAAGAGAGAGATGAGATGAGATGATGAAGGAGAAAAGGCAGATTTTTGAGGTGTGAAGGCCTCTTTGGCCGACCTTGACAAGGGAAGAGAAATGAAAGAAGGTTGAAAAGTTGACTCTTATCCATAGCTTGCATTTGGACACTTGGCAACATCTTGTTACCCCTTCCATGTACTAACATGCATACTCATACACCCAATTCCATCTCTTGCTCACTCAACCCTAGCCATTAATCTCAAGTTACCTATGAGTTTTCTCTTCAATAACTGACCAATTTACCATTTTGCCCTTGATTATGACAATTTCTTTCAAATCACTTCTAAACTCATTCATATCATTCCATTAACATCACTACACATCCTCCCCTATATTTCAACCCATTTAGACATTAATCCACACTTATGAATAAATATAGGGCTTAGGCATTGATTAAAATACATTTGCATTGAATTCTCAATAATTACATCACTTCTAACATAATTAGCCCTTAATCCCAAATTGGGTCAGTACAATCAGTAACTTTACCGTTTTGCCCCTGATTATGACAATTCCCTTAGAATCACCACCAAACACATTCTTATCTCAAATCACATCATAATCTCCAAAAGGGTTATTTATCACTAATCACATCCACTTTTGGAGTCATTTACCCTTAATTGAAACTTAGGATCCTGCTAAATTGGGGCTTAGCAGTTTAATTATTTCAAGCTTATTCTCTAGCCTTAAATCTCAAAATTTGGGGTATTACATTCCACGTTTGGAGGCAGAGAATGTGATGATGGCCATAAAGGGGAGAAAGAAGCTGATAATGTTCAAGAGAGGGGAGTAGTGAGCAGGATGAAGTAGAGAGGGTTTTTGTTTCTGTGAATATTGGAGATCGTGGCCTTTGTGGTGGATAGACTAATCGTTGATCTTTGTGTATAGTTTGTGACATGTTAAGGTTTGGTATGGCCAATCTCATTTTGTTGTTATGTATGGCATACAATATAAGTTTATACTATACATAAGCACCTTAAAATAAGTTCTCTTATACAATACTACATATTAAGATATGTTGAAATTGAATTCTCCTCCTACAACATAGCATATAATTCATCAAAAGTCAGAATATTTGATTTAGTTAGGAATGATAGTCTTAACTTTGAACTGAAAATGTAGTGAATGCACAGGGAGAGTAAGAGAATTAGGATGGAGTTAATGAATAAGACAAATTCTTATATGAAAATTGGTTTCACACAAAAAATGTCCTGACCATTCTCCAAAAAAAAAGTACTCCAAAAGAATATATGGAGAATATCTAGGCTAGAAAGGGTTATTGTCCTACTCAACTATATGAAAAAATGATAGAAATATTTGTATGGAATGAAAAGAAGGGTGCATTTTTATTAGGTGGAGTTATCATTTCTTTGAATGAATTCAATTTGGCAAATGCACATATAAACAGATACACAAGACGATGGCCTTTGCAACAACTCCAATCTAGAACAAACCATATTAAACATAGTAAAAAAGAAGCTTATAATTGTGATTGCCATAACATAATAGCTAGACTTCTTGGAGGTCACCATGCATATGTCATAATCAACTACGAAGTAGAAATTTCATGTTTACCACACAAGGGATGGGATCACTAGAAAAGTTGTTCTGTCACCTACCCATAAACAAAATCAAGTAGTTAAAGTTTCGTGAGCCTTTGTAATTGTGTTTTATTTACTAAAATTCCTAGTGACCCATTCTATCAGGATGAAATTGCTATATATCACCAATGTGCTGAAAGAAGGGTGAGATAACTATTATGGATACACTTTACTCTCTCAATGGTTTCATCTTCCTTTTTTTTTATTTCAAGTCATTTTTGTTATCTTATTTTTCTTCACAGTATTCCTCCAAGACTAGCATATGAAGATAGAGATAAAAGCTTTTGTTCAGAATAATTAATAACTAATTATATTTAATTATTATTGTTATTGGTTGAATAGTACAATATGCTATAATCATAGATTTAAAATTCAGCACAGTTATTCAAAAAAAAAAAAAATTCAGCACAGTAGAATATCTTACCCTAAATAATGATTTATTTTAATGATGCACATGTTCAAAGCACGTGCAATATAAAATTTTATATTTTAGAGATTAATAGATATTGTCCTCTTTCATCCAGTTGGGGAATGCATTTTTATATTGTTCAATTCATAAACCATTGTGGGTTGCGTTTGTTACTCAAATGTCCTTTAATTACTTAAGAGCATGATCATGGATTTAAAGAAAGTCTATATATAATTCATGTCATTAAAGCATCTCAAGTCATTAAACAATAGCAATAAGTCTAAATTGATGTAATTACTCAAGATTTACAAGCTTCCTATGCAACGCATGCTGGAGCACATGCTAGTTGGTGAAACAAGAGAGTTTTGTTTCCTATAGAAAGACATATGTTGCTAGCAAAAAAAAAATTGAAAAAATTAGGGCTTGTTTGGTTTTGTTTTTAAAAAGAAAAAAAAATGTTTAGAAAATTATTGTCAATAAATTGTTTTTAAAAACAAACAGTTATTTATTTTCAAAAACTAAAAAACAAAAATAATTTTTAATTGTTTTCTTGTTTTTATTTTTATATTTTTCATTTTTTGAGGCCGTCATATATTCACTATCAGCACCATACTATTGGTAACAACCACCCCCACGTCACCACTAGCAACGATCACAATCACATTACTTAAAAACAACTTTTTTAAAACAACAATCCAAACAGATTTTTTTTTTTCAAAACTTCTTGCCAAAACCAGTTTGAAAATAAAAAAAAATAGAGAACATAATTAAAAAAATGCCTTATTTTTTATTTTTTTGAAAAAGAACAAAATGATATTACTTAAGAATATAGAAGTCTTCAAAACCCAAAGCAAATATTACAAACATAATGACAAAAATATTGATGATAAACAGAAAGAGGAATAACATGAATTGATTGCAGAGTAAAATCCTCAAGTAAAGCTAAGATTTCTTGCCATGTGATGTTGTTGATGTGGTTTGACTACTTGGGAAACTTCATAAAGGCCTTGTTAACACAAGTGATAACTAGCCTTTATTCATAATTGTCTTGTAAGTTTAAGTTACAAATCCATAACAAAGCTGCCCTCAGACATTGAACATGAAATAGTGCTCCAAGGATTCCTGTATTATAGCAAACAAAATGAACCAACGGCATTCCTTGAAGACATAACACTCACATAAGTGACCCTTCTATTTCTTGTAATGATGCAAAATTATATTCCACTTATCTATCATAATGCCTTGATCAATAGTGGCTATGGGTTGTGATGATATCTTGACAATGTTCTTTTCAGCCACATGCTGTGCCACCTTAAAATTAGCATACAACCCTTCTACTTCCTGAATGATTGCCTCAGTTGTGGCTTTTTCCCGTGATGTAAGGCTATACTCCTATTACTCCATAAGACATGAATGGTTATCATAGTATGATACAATAACTTTGAATCATGCAGTTGATGGAATTGAACGAAGGTGTTTTTAAACTAGGATATTAAACCATTGAATTCCAGAGTTGGAATTTTGATATGTAAAACTGTAGAAATTGGACATGTAAAGAAGATATGTTGGAGAGACTCTTTTGTATCACATCCAAACTGACAAGAATTAGTTATCATCAAGCGATGTCTCTGCAGAACATCAATTGCAAGAAGTGCTCCATTGATGAGCTTCCAAGTTAGAACAAGAATTTTTGGCATAAGTGGAATCTTTCAGAATATTCCCTAGACTTGTTGACAGATTTTAATACCATTCCATAGACAAGAGAACTCTAACTTTGAAATCATGCAAGAAAAAACATTAGATGCCAAAATATAGATACAAGGAGACAAAGGGTCTCCTTGCCTAATCCTTCTATTTGGCCTAATCACTTTTGTCAATTTACCCTTAAACTGAACCTGATACTAGACAGTAGTTAGACATTGACTAACCATAGTGATCTATTTATCAGGGAAATTCATACTTTTTAGAACGGCAATGATGAAATTCCATGATAACTTGTCAAAAGCTTTAGAAAATCTACCTTCAAGGCTGCTATATTTTTCCTTCCTTGCCTAGATGAATGTATTTAAGCTAATAAATTTGATGCCAAGAAGTTGTTGTCAGATATTAATCTAGTTTTAAGAAAAGCATATTGATTCGGGTAGATAATTCTAACAAGAGCAGTTTTGAGTTGATTGCTCAGAACCTTTAATATGATCTTATATGCAATATTGCAGAGGCTTATAGGTCTGAAATCCCAAAAAGCCTGAGGTCTTCTAATTTAGGCAGTAATATGATAATAGTCTTATTCAAAGACTTTAGCATATGCTCAAATTCCCAAAAATGCTTGACCGTATTAATAACATCGAATTCAATA
The DNA here is from genome assembly GCA_963855925.1 of Inga laurina. Taxonomy (NCBI): domain Eukaryota; kingdom Viridiplantae; phylum Streptophyta; class Magnoliopsida; order Fabales; family Fabaceae; genus Inga; species Inga laurina. The sequence goes on from OY979708.1 coordinate 37,125,932, forward strand.
AGGTCCCAATGCTTTTAGTAAAAATGGGCATGGAAGCCATCAATACCTAGTGCACTATTCTTTGAAAGGTTGAATACTACTTCTTTGATTTCTAAGTCAATGAGAGGCAATTGCAAGTGGCCTAATTCCTCTGATGATAGTGTTAGGATTGAGATATGTTGAAATACTAACATAATCTCTTTAATTGTTGACTGGTTAGAATCCAAGTAAAGACCCTAAAAGTGAGCAAGAGCTAGTTCTGATAATTCTGTCTCATCAGAAGTCATGTACCCTCATATTTAAGCAAGCTTCAGACAGTATTTGTTGACGATCTTTTATTGATCGTTGCATGAAAGTATGCAGTATTTCTCTCCCCTTCAGTATACCATTTAAGTTTTTCCCTTTGTCCCCAAGAACTTGCTTCACATTTATGTAAAAATTCAAGATTATGTTTAGCTTCCTGAAAGAAAAGGTGATTTTATCGTAATCTATGATGCCTTGAGGAGATATTCCTTAAAGATATCATTCAGAAAAGATTCTGCTTGTGAGATCCTTGCTGGAAAGTTGCCAATATATGTTCTACTCTAATAAGACAATGTTTGTAAAGTCCTAGATAACTTGGAGTAGAGATGAAAGGCTAGAGAACCAGAATCTTGTTGCAACCAGCAATTGCTGAGAATATCATTGTATTCATGGAAGAAAAACTAATAGTTTTCAAATCTTCTCTGTTTATTTTTCTTGAAGGCATGATCAGAGGTAAATAAAATGGGACTGTGATATAAAGCCACCTGAGGAAGAGTTATTACAGAAGATTATGGAAATGCCTGTAACCACTTAGGGTTATAAAAAGCCATGTCCAATCTCTCTAGTATCAGATCATCATTCTTTTTATTATTAGTCCAAGTGAAAGCAGGACCATGGTGTGTAATACACATCATATTTGCTTCTTCTAAACACTGCTTGAAAATAGAAATACTAGTAGACGAGCCTGAACCACCCAATTTTTCTTCCCCAAACAATATTTGATTAAAATCCCCTATTAGAAGCCAAGGGATGGAAATGGAAGTACTAGTTTACTTGATCCAATCCCAGAGAGCATATTTAATACGTGAGTAAGGAGAGCGATATGCAAAGGTGATATAAAACGAATAGGAAGATCCATGTCTTGAAAATAAACAATGACAACAGAGGGGGGATTGTTCGTTCACATCTACATCAAAGTAATTCTTCCAACAAACTAAAGTGCCACCCCATCTGTTAACAGCATCAGAACTAGAGAAACAATGGAAACTAAGAGATCTAAAAGAAGAACAAGTAGCTTCAAAAGAACTTTTGGTTTCTAAAAGAAGAAAAAATTCAGGATCATTTGATTTTACAAGATACTTTCACCTTTGAACTGTTGTGGCACACAGGTTAGGAAGGTATCCTTATACTACCTGAAATCGCTAGGGTTTTGCACCTAAGGTTTAACAAAAGATTTGCATATTTATCCTTCTATGGAGAAGGACTTCCTATAAAATGCTCAACTATATTAACTATGAGAGAGTTAACAGAGTCAGGTGCTGTCTCACCATTATTGGTAAAAGGAGTTCCATCATGTTGAATTTTAGCAGTCGAAAGAATTTGGGCCTTTTGTTCATTTGTGAGACAATAATCCCAGCAACCTCTGAGTTACCCAATAAAGCAAGAAATCAATATATGAACTATGTCATCTTCTTGACAATTGTTATATATTGAATAGGCATTACTGACCATAGTCATTTGTTGGAGAGTTTCCAAAATATAGGTCTCAGATTTTCCATCTATATTCCAAACATAGATGTTATTGGCATTAAATTGTTTGAGAGTAGCATCCTTCTCTTCAAGAGCTAGATCCGGTGGAGTAGTTCTGGGATAATATAATTTTTTTGGATTTTTCCAATTCATATTATTAATTACTCCCTTCGGTCCTAAATATAGGACAAAGTTTGTAGTGAAAATTCCACTACAAACTTTGTCCTATATTCAGGACCGGAGGTAGTATATCAATTGGGGTTTTTTCAACCTCAGAATAGTCGTCACTACTGCTAGCTTGACTATTTTTGTCTAAGGCGGTGATTGTTGATGAAGAGGTAGGTTTATGGGGAGTCTCAAGAAATGTGAGTTTCCTCAATTCCTCATCAATTCTTTGTACAAAACTTTTAGTTTTGATATTACTTACTACATTTCTAGGGACGAAGTAAGGTTTAAATATTGGTTGTTTATCAGTAATACTAGGGGTAGTACTATTGGATGGAGGGGTTTTGTGAACAATCTGTTTTTTTAATTAAATGTTTACTTAAGGTTTGGAGATATGAATTGGTTTAATATTTTGTTCAATAAGACTTTGGATGTCTTTTGAATTTATGTCTTTAGTAAAATTTTTAGCCTTAAAAGGTAAGGCTATGACAAGGGCTTATCCAATTTTAACACCAGAGATTTCATAAGACTGTTTTAGAGGAAGATCAGACTCTATCTTTTCTCCATGTTTAGTTGTCCAAGAGGTATTGACCTCTTCGACAATTTTGAAAGGATAATCCTTCATATTTTGTTCTTCTACATATGCCTCAAACTAGTCAAAGAATGGAATATGTAGCTTAAATCTTTTGAGCATTTTGTAAAACCTTTCTTGAATTGGTTTTCTTGATTTATTATCAAATTTTGCAAGGAAACCATTCTCGCTTTTCCTTATTATAGTCAAAATAGAAATCCTTTTGTAGGAATTTCTTATCTAACTAAAATTGCTCTTCTATGACACCTATCATATCAGAGTAGGTTGGAGACTAGTTGGCTTGAACCTCATCATCCTCTTCCCTTTGATATACAGGTCTTACAACACTAGATGATGCATCCAGACCTTTGTAAGTGTATAACAAATGGGGGAATTAACAGTTCTTTTGTTTCTATGGAGGAGCTACAGGAATGCCTAAGAGGTTGTTCTACAGCAATCCTAAAGCTTTCAAAAATTGAAGGTGTTTGGAAACACTAAAGGATCTTCTTCTATCAAAAGAGATTCCTACAGTTCCAACTTTAGATTGCCTAATCTGTAAAAAATTAGGTGTAGGTTTCAGGGCAGAGGGAGAGGCCTTTTTCAGACCCATTCCTCTATGAGGATACGTCATCCCATTTAATCATTTTTGGTACCATAACATTTGCTTGACTAGCATCTGTTAGGAATAAACAGGTTTCATTTTCTTTCTTGTATGTCCTAACCATAGAAGCATAAGAAATCATGATTTTATATTTGACCCTATAGATTAGTGCTATGGAGGAGATATCAGGTTTAATGTCAAGCCCATGAATTTTTATTTTTAACCTGAGGACATCCATAATATGTTTGTCATGCAGGTAAATAGTCAGATCAAGAAAGCAATTGAAGTAAATTGGCTCATTATGAAGACTAGCTTCAACAGTTCCCAGAAGAGAATCATAGAATTTGTTGTGTCTTGCATCCCTAAGGCATATTAAAGTAGCAGCATTTAAACCTACGTTAATAAGTAGTTTTAATGTAACCCCCTCACCGTAATCATATCCGAATTTCGAAATTTAAGTGAATTAGAGACCAATAAGATAAAATCACAATTTATAATCGGACCTCCGAGAGATGGGGTATTTAAAAATCAGTTATAAAGCATACTTAATCCTGGTCTCACATTCACGTGCGGATATAACTACCAGAGAAATCAGAGTACATAATAAATATCAAAGTGCGGAAACCAAAATCCCGGCAAAACCCCGGGTTAGTTGCATAAATAACTTGGGTTTAAGATTTCCCAATTATGGGGATTACACAACCAAAATAATCATCTACATTCTTATGTACACTTGATACCCCAAATACAAAACTATGATAACCAACTACCACTTAGATTTCGGAGTAAGCCTAACTACTCATGGTTGTCCGCTTCCCTTTCGAGCCACTCGCCCTGTCTGAAAAGGTTAGTCATATGGAAGGGGTGAGATTCTAAAGAATCCCAGTAGTAACAACAATTTCATACCACATGCAATCACAGAATATGCACACCAATCATCTCATACAGCAACACAAGTCACTCCACCCTCATCCCCTTTTACCGCCGGGAAGGCATACGACCTTAACCCGAACCGTTGTTAGCGACTCAGGGACTATTGGCGTGGCAGTGCATACAAATAGCCACACGGCTCAAATATAGCCTTTCGGCTTTCACAAATGGCCCGTCGGCCTTCACAAATAGCCTTTCGGCTCACAATTAGCCTTTCGGCCCACATATACACATATATCACACCCTAACCTCATCCCCTTTTACCGCCGGGAAGGCATACGACCTTCACCCGAACCGTTGTTAGCGACTCAGGGACTATTGGTATAGCGGTGCTTCCACAGTTTTCACAAAACTTGCAGCATACGATTTTCATTTCAAAACAATGACATAATATACATACAATGTATCACACAAGGTATAAAGAAAGAGTCACTACTTGTATCCTTCCTGACTGGCTCTGGCACCTTAGCCTCACGAGGACGACAGATGTCAAATCCTATATCAATTAGGGACAACCAATCAATCTCTTTTCCATATGTATATTTCAATGATACTCTAAGTTGGTTATCATTTAGGACTCTTTAGGTGACTATTAGAGGCCTAAACATATGCCTAAAGGGTTGGAAGACACTACCCAAAAGACCCCTTACTCGAAGGCCAAACACAGATTTTTGGTCATCTCACTCGAGCACAAATGCTCTCACTCGAGCACAAGTACGGACATCACTCGAGCACAGATGCTCTCACTCGAGCACAAGTACGGACATCACTCGAGCACCAAAAGAAAGTGAGACTGCGAGTGAGCACCCGACAGCACACAAAGCTCTCCAAGCACTGGATCACTCGAGCACAACCACGTGTGCTCGAGCACACACCCCATACTCGCGAGTGAGAAAGCACACTCGTGCAACTTTCCCGCGAGCATCAACCCGAGAGCACCAACTCACACCAGAAGCACAAGCTCACTCGAGCACGACCCTCAGTGCTCGAGTGAAACGGCTATGCTCGCGAGTGTCAGAGCACACTCTTGGCATCAACCAGCGAGTGAGGACCCGAAAGCAACCTCAACTCCGGACTCGCACCTTCACTCGAGCAGAACCATGCTCACTCGAGCATGTTCTTCGCTCACTCGAGCATAAGGCGATGCTCTCGAGCACAACCTATAAAAACCCAGATAACTCGAAGCACAACAGGGAAAAACTTGCATATCACTCGAGCACGTTCTTCCTCTGCTCGAGTGATGTGCATCAGAGACCAGAAACGCAGCCAAAAACCAGAAACTCCAAATGGTCAAATTCACTCCCAAAGGTTCCCCAAACTCTTCCCAATGCTCACACACACTAAGCACTGACTAGGGAACATATTGGCCACTTCAAAAACACCTCAAAAACCAATTTGACCACAATCATTCATTAAGGTCTCAATGACATACCATATCCAAATTCCCTTAACACCTTTTTAACATTCCAAATTACATCAAATGATCATATATCTCCAAACTAAATCATTTTCAATCATCAATCATAATGATCTTCACATTTCCAGAAATAGGCATATTTAGGGCAAAAATTCCAGATTTGACCAACTTAGCCAAAAATCACAAGCAATACACCAAAATGCTCTAAATGCCTACCTCTTCTCTTTGCCCAATTCAGAACCTTGATTCCTCAACTTTCAATTTCGGCCAATGTCCCAATCAACACCATTCAAGGCTCTACTATCATCATAATGTAGCTCTCAATGAGACACATATCTTTAGAGAAGAGGATTGGAGTAAAGGAGAATCACAACTTACCAAGATTCAAGCTTTTCTTCTTCCTCTTCTTGCTTGTCCAGCGAAACAATGGAGGAATAGGAGAGAGAAAAGATGAGTGAGATGGTGAAATGATGATGATGAAGATGTTTCCTTTCCCCTCCCATACACACAACCGAAAGAGAGAGAGAGAGAAAAGAGAAAAAGTGCTACTTTGTCTTCTAGTGACCTCATCCAATGGTCCACTTTAAGCCACATGTCATCATCCACTCACTCCCTTATGAGCTCACCAAATCACAACACATAGGATTCCGACCCACGGTCAAGGAATCACAACCATTGATCTTAAATACCACATGTATTTATTCCCAAAATTTACATTACATTAATCATAATAGTGCTTAATTACACTAATTACAATGATTATCAGAGTTATCAGTCCTAATCACAAATCGGGATATTACAATTCTCCCCTCGTCAAATAAATTTCGTCCTCGAAATTTGCTACACCACTTAAGCCATAAACTCCGGATATCGCCTTCGCATATCTTCTTTTGTTTCCCAAGTTGCTTCCCGCTGTGTCATACCCTTCCAGATCACCTTCACATAAGGAATACTCCGGTGTCTGAGCCGACGTTGTTCTCATTCAATTATCCGCTCTGGCTCCACCGCATATGTGAAGTTATCTCGCAACTCCACATTCTCATACTCAACGACATGAGATGGATCCGGTTGGTACTTCTTTAATTGGGAAACATGAAACACATCATGGAGTCTGCTCAAGCTCGGAGGTAGGGCTACTCGGTATGCAACAGGCCCAATCCTATCAAGGATCTCAAAAGGACCTATATACCTCGGGCTTAACTTCTTTCGCTTTATAGCTCGCCCAATGCCGGTGACAGGAGATACTCTCAGGAATACATGGTCACCAACCTCAAATTCTAGAGGCCTTCTCCTCTTGTCCGCATAACTCTTCTGCCGACTTTGAGCTGCAAGAAGCCTCTTACGAATGATTCGAATCTGGGCTGAGGTTTGATCCACAAGATCCGGCCCATAGAGTTTCCTCTCGGACAACTCATTCCAACACAATGGCGATTGGCATTTTCTTCCATACAACGCTTCATACGGCGCCATTTGAATGCTCGCATGATAGCTATTGTTGTAGGTGAACTCCGCAAGTGGAAGAAAACGATCCCAACTCCCTTTGAAGTCAAGAACACATGCCCGCAACATATCCTCTAAGGTCTGAATAGTCCTCTCTGACTGTCCGTCCGTCTGAGGATGATAGGCTGTACTGAATCTCAACTGAGTACCCAGTGCCTCATGCAATGCCTTCCAAAATCTCGAAGTGAAACGAGGATCTCGATCGGAGATGATATTCTTTGGTACACCATGGAGTTTCACAATTTCACGAACATAAATCTCTGCTAGCTTGTCCGGAGAGTAACTAGCATTGATCGGTAGGAAGTGCGCTGACTTCGTTAACCGGTCCACGATGACCCAGATCGCGTCATAATTCCTGATCTTGGGCAATCCCACAACAAGATCCATGGTTACACTTTCCTATTTCCATTCCGGAATTTCAGGACTCTGTAACAAACCAGGTGGTCTTTGGTGTTCAATCTTCACCTTCTGACATGTGAGACACCTTGCTACATATTTCGTCACATCACTCTTCATTCCCGGCCACCAATACACAGATTTCAAACCATGATACATTTTGGTCATACCCGGATGAAGAGTATACCGGCTCTTATGTGCCTCATCTAAGATCTTCTGTCTCAACTCCGCCTTAAGTGGAACGCACACTCTTTTCTGATAGCGAACCAATCCACGAGGCGACACATCTTAGCCCTGAGCTTCTCCACGCTCTATTCTAGGCAGGTTACGCTGTATCCAGTCATCTTGCCTCTGAGCTTCTTCAATCTCAGCTCTCAAGTCACTTTCCCCTTGGGAAATATTATAGTTGGCACAGATGATCTGGTTTGCCAGATTCATATCACGAAAGTCAGCAATCAATTTCTCCTCATGTATCATCATAGCTGCCACAACCACAGTCTTTCGACTAAGAGCATCAGCGACTACATTTGCCTTACCCGGATGATATTTTATTTCCAGGTTGTAGTCCTTAAGCAACTCCATCCAACGCCGTTGTCTCATATTCAACTCTTTCTGATCGTACAGATATTTGAGACTCTTGTGGTCGCAGTACAGTTCCACAGTCACACCATACAAATAATGCCTCCAAATCTTCAAGGCAAACACAATAGCCGCAAGCTCCAGATCATGAGTGGGATAGTTCAATTCATGAGGTCTGAGCTGTTGAGAGGCATAGGCTACCACACGTCCCTGCTGCATAAGGACACACCCTAATCCCTGCCCACTGGCATCAGAATACACAACGTATGTCAAACTGGGATCGGGCAAAATCAACACAGGTGCCGTAGTCAACCTCTCCTTCAGCTCCACAAAGCAATTTTCACATTTTTCATCCCACACAAACGGTTGATCCTTTCTCGTGAGCTTGGTCATCGGCAACGCAATACGGGAGAAATTCTCAATGAATCTCCGATAATAACCAGCAAGACCCAAAAAACTGCGTACTTCCGCCACAGATTCCGGCCTCTTCCAGTTCAGTACTGCTTCCACTTTACTAGGATCCACAGAGACCCCTCCTTGCGAAATAACATGACCTAGGAATCTCACTTCCGATAGCCAAAATTCGCACTTATTCAATTTAGCATAGAGTTGCTTTTCACGCAATATATTCAACACGATTCTCAAATGATGCTCATGCTCTTCTCTACTCTTAGAGTATATCAAAATATCGTCGATAAATACCACAACAAACTGATCTAGGTATTGCCAAAAAATACGGTTCATGTAATCCATGAATACCGCAGGCGCATTGGTCAACCCAAATGGCATCACTAAAAATTCGTAATGACCATACCTAGTCCGGAAAGCAGTCTTCGGAACATCGTCCGCTTTCACTTGCAGCTGATGATACCCCGACCTTAGATCAATCTTGGAGAATACACACGAGCCAGATAATTGATCTAACAAGTCATCAATTCTAGGGAGAGGGTACTTATTCTTGATGGTAACCTTATTCAACTCTCTATAATCAATACACAAACGAAGACTCCCGTCTTTCTTTTCACAAACAACACTGGAGCACCCCAAGGCGACACACTGGGTCTAATAAACCCTTTCTCAAGCAAATCCTCAATCTGCTTTTTCAACTCCGCCATTTCATTTGGAGCCAGGCTTTAGATATCGAACCCGCTCCAGGCACAATGTCAATCGGAAATTGAACTTCCCTTTCCGGAGGTAATCCACTTAGATCATCTGGAAAAACCTCAGGGAACTCATTCACTATGGGTATATTACTCAAAGTTTCACTGGTTTCCCCTTGCACAGAGAAGAAAACCATATACCCCTGACAACCCTTCTGCAAATATCTCTCAGCCTTAGCCGTCAAAAGAAAATTCAAATCAACCTTCCCATCCTCAACATTCTAAGGAACAGGATATACAATCCTCTTATTCCCACAATCTAACAACACATTGTTAGCTCTCAACCAATCAAATCCCAAAATGATTTCTAATTGGCAGAGCGGTAGACAAATCAGGTCTATCACCGACTCACGACCCTCTACGGTTATAACACAATTCAAACAGGCATCAGTAGTTACAGCCTTTACACCCATCGGTGTTGACACAATAAGCTCGAATGGTAACTCATACACATTCATACCCAGACGTTTTACACAATCATACGCAATAAATGAGTGACTTGCACCCGAGTCAAACAATGCTTGCAATACAAATCCATTAAGAAGAACTGTACCTTGTATCAGCTCTGGGGATTTCCGGGCTTCCTCATGAGTCATAGCAAATACTCTGCCCTGAGTCCTCGGCCTCTGCTCCGCTTGCAGTCGTTGGCAATCTCTAGAAAGATGTCCGGGTTGCTTACAGTTAAAGCAGATCATCTCACCCTGACAGTTCTTGCCATAATGTGACTGATTACAGCGAGGACATTTCCGCTCAGTCCCCGATTTCTGGGGTTCACGATCTCTGGGTTGGTAGGGCTTCTTACCACTGCCCCTATACGAAGATGACGATCCCGAGCCCTTCCGCTTCTGAGGAGCACCGCTCTTACTGGGCTCACTATAACCACCAGTAGTCTTAGCCGGATACAACTCTTTCAGATTACTCTCTGTGATCCGACACTCTTCAACGGCCTTGTTGAACTTGGAGAACTGATGGGTGGCTATTCTCTTCCTCATATCATGCCTCAAACCCCGAATAAGCAAATCTGAGCTCAATTCCTCATCATCCCTCTTCTGCAGATAAGAGGAGTATCGGGACAACCGGGTGAATCGGGACAAATATTCATCAAATGACTCCGTGTCCCCTTGCTTGATATTCAAGAACTTGGTCTCCTTCTCAAGCCTCACCGACTTGGGAAAGTATTTCTCATCGAAGTGCTGCTGGAACACCTCCCAGGTCAATGGTATATTCTTGCTCTTCAATGATAGAGCAATGTTCCGCCACCAGCGGTCTGCATCTCCCTCAAGCTTGTATACCGCCAGCTTGGCTTTCACTTCCGAGGGACATTCTAGAACCTCGAATATCTTCTCAAGACGGTTCAACCAGTCTTCCGCCGCCTGAGGATCAAATTTCCCTCTGAATGCCGGAGGCAGGTGTTTACAAAACCTGGAGACCCAAAACTGAAGATCTCTTTCCTCATTGACCGACTTCCCATGCGGCCTTTGATCCACTTCAGTACGAGGAGGCGATTCAAGTGGTCGCGCCGACCCTTCAGCAGTATCTTCTAGTCTAGTCTCCTCTCGGGTTTCCCCTCGAGTTCCTTCTTGAGTAGATTGGCCTCTACCCTCATTGTTCTTCGCTTTCTCAGCTCGAAGCTCGTCTCTAAGCTCCGCAATCATATCCCTTTGATCCCTTATCAAGCCCATCAATTCTTGCATAGGATCCGGTGGATTGTCATTGACCAACTCCACATCGGGATCTACTTGTTGTCCTCTAGGGCGACCTTTCGTTGTTCTTCTCATTCTACAAAGAACTCACCCATTAATCCAACAATTATGGTATACACATATCCACAAATTTCAGATATCCACAATCATAACCCAAAGATGTGTATACGAACAAACATTCAGAATTAATCCTCTATCATTAAGTTCACACTATGGGAGCTATCCTAGCAAACTCTACCCGTGCCAGGAACTGCAACTCTGATACCAAAAATGTAACCCCCTACCCGTAATCATATCCGAATTTCGAAATTTAAGTGAATTAGAGACCAATAAGATAAAATCACAATTTATAATCGGACCTCCGAGAGATGGGGTATTTAAAAATCAGTTATAAAGCATACTTAATCCTGGTCTCACATTCACGTGCGGATATAACTACCAGAGAAATCAGAGTACATAATAAATATCAAAGTGCGGAAACCAAAATCCCGGCAAAACCCCGGGTTAGTTGCATAAATAACTTGGGTTTAAGATTTCCCAATTATGGGGATTACACAACCAAAATAATCATCTACATTCTTATGTACACTTGATACCCCAAATACAAAACTATGATAACCAACTACCACTTAGATTTCGGAGTAAGCCTAACTACTCATGGTTGTCCGCTTCCCTTTCGAGCCACTCGCCCTGTCTGAAAAGGTTAGTCATATGGAAGGGGTGAGATTCTAAAGAATCCCAGTAGTAACAACAATTTCATACCACATGCAATCACAGAATATGCACACCAATCATCTCATACAGCAACACAAGTCACTCCACCCTCATCCCCTTTTACCGCCGGGAAGGCATACGACCTTAACCCGAACCGTTGTTAGCGACTCAGGGACTATTGGCGTGGCAGTGCATATAATTAGCCACACGGCTCAAATATAGCCTTTCGGCTTTCACAAATGACCCGTCGGCCTTCACAAATAGCCTTTCGGCTCACAATTAGCCTTTCGGCCCACATATACACATATATCACACCCTAACCTCATCCCCTTTTACCGCCGGGAAGGCATAGGACCTTCACCCGAACCGTTGTTAGCGACTCAGGGACTATTGGTATAGCGGTGCTTCCACAGTTTTCACAAAACTTGCATCATACGATTTTCATTTCAAAACAATGACATAATATACATACAATGTATCACACAAGGTATAAAGAAAGAGTCACTAATCGCTCTGGGTTGCCCGCTTCTCTTTAGCGCCACTAGCCCTGTCTGAAATGTTAGTCATTGGAAAGAATGAGATTCAAGAGAATCCCAGTAGTAACAAATCACTCATACAGTGCACAAACACAGCATATATGATCATGTTAAGCAGCATCACAACGTATCATGGCTCACGCCACAAACAACAGCACTAATGGCTGTAAACTCTATGCGTCAGCTTTCGCTGCGATCTCTATGTATTCACAAAGTATCACAATGTATCACTATGCGTCAGCTTTCACTGCGATCTCTATGTATTCACAATGTATCACAATGTATTCTCAACGCATGACAAACATACATAGAATGTTACACACACAGTATACGAGAAAGAGTCACCACCTTGTTCCTTCTTGACGTTCTTCTGCACCGTGGGCTCTCGAGGGCGGCAAATATCAAATCCTATAAACCAAAATCAGGGACAACCCGTCAATCTCTTTTCTAGGTTTTCCAATTTCGTAGTACTTTATGTTTGTTATCATTTAGACTCTTTAAGGTGCTATTATAAGCCTAAACATATCCCCAAAAGGGTTGGGAAAAACTACCCTGAAAATACCTTTTTCAGGTAAAGCACACAGATTTTGGGCTGCCTCACTCGACACTCGAGTGAATAAGGTCTCACTCGAGTGTTGCCATCACCCGTGCTCGAGTCCCAGCGAGTGCGACACAGAAAGTGTTTGCCCGAGAGCAAACCTTAAAATATCTCTCACACTCACTCAAGCACAAGAAGCTACACTCGAGCGATGACCTCAGGTGCACTCGAGCACCAAGAAGTGAGGCTCAACGAGTGACTACCCGAGAGCAACCATAAACTCCCAGGTCTTAAACTTACTCCCTCACTCGAGCATACCCATGCCACTCGAGTGGGATCATATCTCACTCGCAAGTCAGGAAGTGTACTCTCGTCCTTCCACTCGAAAACACCACTGAGAAACCAAAGAAAACAGAAATCTACTGATGCACTCGAGTAAGCTCATCCCTCACTCGAGTGCTACGTATCAGAAGCCAGAAATGTAGCAAATGATATGGTTTTCCAGAGTGACCTAAATTGATCTCAATAGATTCTACACTTGCACCAAAGCTCATTCTCACCTAAAATTCCATAAAGAACCTATTGGTAACCTCAAAATATCCAAAATCACACCCCAAATACAATTTATCCTTAAATCTCCACATTCCACTCAATAACTCAATCATTAACACTTTCATTTCTTACTTCTAAATCAATCCTAACCAACTCAAAATACCACAAGCTACCAATTGAATAGTAACACTCCCTCCAATTCCCACTTTCATTTAATACCAATATTCAAGGCAAAATTTTAGAATTTACAAAACTTAACCGACATTCAAAACACAACCATCAAAATACATCAAATCATTACCTCTTTCACTTGGTAAGATCAAATCTTTGTTTCTCCAACTTTCATATTTAAGCAAACACTAAATCACCACTTTTAAAAATTCTGAAAACATAGAAGTCAAGCTCTCAGCTTCTTGAACAATATTAATGAAGAGTGTTTGAGCATGTGAAGTCATTTACCTACTTAGATTTCAAACCCTTCCTTTCTCTTTCTTGTCCAAGCTCACCAGAAATGGAGAATGAGGAGAGAGATGAGATAATGATATTGATGATCAAATTCTTTTCTTTTCCCCATACAATAACCGACTAAGAGGAGAGAGGGAAGAGAAAATGAGTTTGAAATATTAACTTTGATCTAAGGGTTCTTATGATGACACTTGGCACAATCTTGTTCCTCCCCTTTGATTTCACATGTTTTCATTTACATAGGATTCCACCCTATGGTTAAATCCTAACTATTGATTCCTTTGCCTTTTAATCTCAACCGTTGATCTTCAAGTTACCAATGAGTCTCCTCTTCGGTAACTGACCAACTGGTAGGTAAATTTACCGTTTTGCCCCTAATTATCACAATGCCTACTAAATCATCAACAAACATATTTTACATCACATACGTCAAAAATGCTTAATTAACATCAATTACATCACTTTGAAGTTATTAGCCCTTAATTACAATTTAGGATATTACAGATTAGGTATTTTATCATCATCGTCTATCACTCTTGTTATTATTCATCATTTAATTTTATTTTTGGTTTTAATGACTTTGTTTATTTTCTATAAAGGCACTTGTGCCACGATCTATTAGTGGGAACATCAATCGTGCATAGATTTGTATTTATCAACCCACACCTCCTTGACCAGTAAAGGGGGAGTGATTTAGAAGGACAATCTAATGATCTTAAGGACATCTTTATGCGGAAAGCAACACCCAATATGTTCTTTATTTTGTCATACAATCCGAGGTAAGTTATTTGTGACAATATTTTAATAACGTATGTTTTTTTCTTTAACTTTTACCATAACATTATTGTCGAAGTAAAAATTTTAAAATATTTTAGAAAACATTGGATTTTGCTTGTTATCCATCCAGTGTTCGCTGTAGGCCCTCGTATTTACTATGTGGATCCTCTAATGGCTGGTTATCCAGAGAATTGGCCTAATATGATGTTTATAATCAATAAGTAAGTGTATGGGTGCGTGTTTGTAAATATTTGCGTGTGTGATTATTGAATAACCAAAATTAATCAATCACTACTTGTTTTGTAAGTGCATTGACCGCTTACCGAAGCAACATTGGATTGAACTATTCTACACATAAAGACCCAGTCAAAGGCTATATCTAGAGGAAGCTTGTGGTGCTTATATATGAATTTACTCAAATTTGTCATTCAAAATTTTTTCTTCAAAAATTGACTTTACTATTTCTTTGTATTATTGCAGTGCCCATTCCAACCAAATGATAATGATTGCGGTTATTACATTATGAAATTTATGAAAGATATAGTTACTCATCATCATCTAAATTATATCCCTGTGAAAGTAAGTTCAATTCTTTTACTTATGTTCATACTGTGTATTAAATTTAATTGATAAGTGTATAAGTTAATTGATTTTTAATTATTTTAATTCATTCTGTGGATGAATTTTATGTAGTATTATGAAGATATATGTTATGACCAATTGAATGACCAACAAGTGGATTAAATCATTGAGGAATGGTGTGACTATATGGTCAGGCAATTAGCTAATACTAGGTACATACGTTAGGTTGTTTCTTGCCTATTCTTGTATGTGTTGTTTATTCTATAAATTAGTTGTACATTACAATTTGCTATTACATTGTAATTCCATACATACAATTAATACTCATTTTATGAATTAGTTATGTGTTGTTTCATTTTGTTTTGCTTCATTTATTTCATTCTGTTTAACTTTTTTTTTGTCCCTCTCGATTTGAATTGCTATAGATTTGATGAATTATGTTCAAGAAAAGAAAGTAATTATGTAAAAAAATATTTAAAAAAATTTCCACCTCCTATGGTGCTTCTCTAGAAAAAGGCCGTAGGAGAATATATTCTCCTGTGGCACTTCATCTTGAAGCACCGTAGGAGCCTCCTACAGCTAAAAGTGACCTCCTCCGATGCTTGGTTCAATCTAAATAAAAAAAAATTGCCAGCTACGGTGCTTTCAGACATGAAGCACCGTAGCTTGCTTTTACGGTGTTGAAAGCTATGGTGTTTGGTAAGCACTGTAGTATTCATAAATATAAGCTTCATTTATTAGCTTTTTTGTAATAGTGTATCCATCTGAAATTGCTTTTCTATGACACCTATTAGAGTAGGTTGGAGACTGGTTGGTTTGAACCTCGTCATCCTCTTCCCTTTGATATATAGGTCTTACAACACTGGAAGATGTATCCAGACCTTGTAAGTTATTACAGATGGGGGAATTGACGGTTCTTTTGTTCCTAATGAGGAGCTACATGAATGCCTAGGAGGTTGTTCTACAGCAGTCCTAAAGCTTTTAGAAATTGAAGGTGTTTTAGAAACACTAAAGGATCTTCTTCTATCAAAAGAGATTCTTACAGTTCCAACTTCAGATTGCCTAATCTGTAAAAAATTAGGTGTAGGTTAGGAAGACCATGGCAGTTCCAACTTAGGATTCTCATGGCGCCCAGGGAAGCTTGACTTGGGCCTCTTCCCTAGCCACTTTGACAGAATTGAGAGTTTCAAAAAAAAGAAGATTGATTACAAGCAAATGAAAGGTTGAGATCTTCGATTGTGATTGAAACCAATATGAAAGATGTCAAACACACCTTCTTAGAAGGATGAAGGAAATCATCAAAACTCACCCATAGAGAAGGTCTCTTTCTCTTGCCTATCTCAGTTCCTGATTATTTAAGCTTATTTGCCATAAAGAGAGGAAGAGATACCATCCGAGAATGATCTTTCACTATTTCTTCATAATGGAGTTAGTCTTTCCAGAAAAGCCAAGATTGCCAGTAGAAGGATCAAAAGTGACACAAGATTTTTTTTTTTGAAGTCCAACTATGTGGATCTAAGTTTCCTTTATCCTGAGATTCCTCTTCAGATGTTGATGAGTACTATGGCCTTCATTGTTCATAGGTCTTGTAGGAGAAATTTCAAAAGAATTCTCTTTCATCAATTTCCTTGAAATTCTTCTTATAGCATCAAGAGTACAGGCATCTTTTGAAGAAAATCTAGCTCTTTTGTAGCACAACACATTAGAGGTTAAGTGTTGACCATACTTGCGTTTCCTACTTTTATGAAGTGATAAAGCAAATTGTTCTAGAATAGAATGCCCCCCTTCACTAGTGTCATAATTGAAATTTGCCTCATGAAAAGTATCATCAATAACATCTGTTCTAGATCGCTTACATGCACTGACCAGATCAGAAAGTTCTCTTTCCTCATTTGTAACCTTGGTAGCTTGGAATTTCCTCTTTTCTGTGACAAATCTAAATTTTGACAAACCTTCATTAGTGATCGACATGCCACACTGCTGATGGAGAGAGGCAGAGTTAAAATGGTCAACCTCATGGGAGTTTAGCTTAATTAACACACCCAAGTTTCTGTTAAAATGGTACTGAGAACCAGAGAAGACAATTCTGTCTGATTTAGGGCCAATGGGCTTACATTGGAATAAAGCAGAAGAGTTTCTCAATTGAGGAAAAAACTTGATATTATGACATAGAGCCACAACACCAACATAACCGGCCTACGTGCTCAATTAAAAAAGAAAGAGCAAGTTTCTTCCCTGACCGAAGCATCAAAGTAGGAACTTTTGAAAAGCTAATGTTTTCTTGCAAAGAAATTTTAATGTGAAAACCTCCTAGCTTCATTGAACTATTTGAATCATATGTAAGGAAAGAACCAAGTTGATTACCCAATTCACTCGCAAACCTTTGTTGTGTAATAATATAGAGACAATCCAATAATATGAACTCAAACTTGCACAAATTGAAAAGAGACTTTATCAATATGCATATCTGGCTGCCAAGGAAAAACTGCCAAGGTTTTAGTCCTTAAAGCAACCATATATTTTGATTCAGGATGAACAAACAATCACGGTAATCCTTGAAATGAAGCATGACACAATTGTGAAATTGTTGAACAGTTCGAACTTCATTCCAAACATTCCAATAAAGATGAATCAAAGATTGAACCTTTGAGGCATTTATGCACGGATTGTCCACAATCTTGAGCAACAAATAGTGTTGCTTGCAGTAATCAAGATGCCTCTTTTCACAAGTTGGCAGAATCATTTTAAAAGAAAAATATGTAAAAAATATGTCACTCCCAACCATAAGAGTGAGAAGAACAACACAGAGATATGGCCACACTGTATAATAATCTTCAAAATACAGAACAACAATAACGACAAACCAAAAATAATAGTGCAACCTTGGAACAAAGAACGGAAGCGCAGATATTCAAGAGCACAGAAAGAAGGATAAAACTTCTTCAAAACCATAGTTTATTAATCTGAGTGCATAATGATTGAGGAAGTTTTCTAGTGATGTGATGATTTGGGGGTGGAGTTGAAGAATTGGGTTGTTAGGGTTTTGCTTCTCTAGAGAGACAAACTCTCTTCCCTTCCAAATAGTATTCTTATCATGATAATTCCCAAAAAAAAAGGCCTTAGTTTGTTTGTGAATGGTATGTTGTCCCAAAGTTTGGTGTTGAACGAGGTCTTAAACCTGAGGAGTACTTACATACTCTAGGAGCGCCACCTCATATGTACTCTGGCTAATTAAAATACAATAACTCATTTCATTTTAATCTCACATGACTGATGCGTCATCTAGACAAATTCCAATTTTATGATTTTGAAAAATAACAACTTAAGGGAGAGAATTACGTTTTTTATTTTTCTAAATTATCAAGTTTGTGTTTTTAAAATCATAAAATTTGAATTTCTCCATGTGATTCATCAGCTATTTGGGATTAAAATGAGATGATTTGTTGTATTTTAATTAGTTAGAGTATAGATGAGATTGTGCTCCTGGAATATGTAAGTATTTCTCCTTAGACCTACCATCCCGTTGACATGTTCATATGTGTGCACATTTTCATATCAAATATTAAAAAAGGGATTGACTTATTTTTAATCAAGTTCTTGCATGTTTTTTTTATTAAATTCTTACAATTTTCTCAATTATTTGATGAGTCCTTATACTCACAACATTTAAGTTGCCGCAAAATGCAAAAATAAAGAGGTTTATTAAAATAAAACAATAAATTATGCTCATAACAATCCCATTGTATCGGTGTGCAATCTATAATACGGTTGATTTTTATTTTATTTATATATATTTGTCAAAATTAAACCACTATATATCTCGTGAGAGACATGGCATCACATATTAACATTGTTTCTCTTACAAATTACTGTTTAAGTTTTTAATATAAGGCATATTTACCTAATTTGATTAAATTAAAGAAGTTAGTTAATGTGATATATATTTTCTAAAATACCCTAACTATCTTCCTTCATTTCCTCATTTCCCCTCCTTCTTGAATATTGTTGATGGAGTATTAATAAGGGTCAATTAGAAAAATGTAAATAAATATGAAAACTTTATCTTATATTTATGATTAATATTAACTCTCTAAATATGCTTTATATCAAGGACCGGAGGGAGTAATAAAATGTGTCCTCAGTGGAAGGGAGGAGTGATCAGAGTTGTAGGGTTCTGAAACGTTGGCTTCTCAACTGCAATGATAGAGGGATTTGATGTTTTGAAGCAATGCTTCAAATGAACGTATATTTAGGTTATTTATAAAGAACGATCAAGTATTAATCCTTTATTTAATGATTGTTATTTTAAAACTGTCAAATAGATTGTTAAGTTACTTGACTATTTTTTTAAAAATAGCCATAAAGTAACTTTCTATTTTGAAAAAGAAAATTATAAACAAACATGCAATTTGAAGTTTTTCTTAGTTAACTATCAACTAGTTATGTAAACTACTTGACGGTCAATATAAGAACCGACAAGGGATAAGGTCCAATTTTGCCATATAAGTTTTCATCTAGTTAAGAGCTGTAGGTAGCAAGAAGTGTTTTTTTTAGACCAATGTTGCCTTGGAAGTATTAAAAACGTTGCAATTTTGCCCCATTATTAGTATAGTTAATTTTGATTGTTAATTTGATTGATATATGTCACATCTAGTATAGCCACCTCATCAACCACCTCACCATCTAGCCAGTTCATCATCTGATTGATTCCTCTCTCTCTCTCTCTCCCCCCTCCCCCTTTCCCTTTTGGGTTAAGGTGCAAATTCATCTCAGAAGTTTTTGCTGAGGAGTAATGTTGTCTTGGAAGTTTTTTCATGTTCAATGTCATCCAGAAGTTTCAAAATGTAGCAATGTTGCCTTATACCATTAAAAAACTAATGTTAACTAATAAAAAATTGACTTTGACCTTGAACTTTTTAACAGAAAATCAAGTGTAAATCAACAGAAAATCCAACAATTTAAAGACTAAAACAATAGAATAGTACAATGATATCAAAACAAGAAATTATTCGTTGATCCATGCTTCAGCTTCATCACTCAAGCAAATATATTGACGAGAAGTTTGGAGAAAAAGAGATAAGGAGGCTTAGACAGAATCAGAAGACGGGCTGGTAGGTTTTTCATGAGTCTGTGTGATCAAAGGAAAAAGGATTTTAGATAGGCGGCAAGAGCAACAAGCGGAGGCAAAGGATGGTTGTTTTTGTGGGACTTGTAAGGGGGATGTGGCAGATTCAGAGAAAGAGCAAGTGGGGATGGATCAGAAACAGCCAGACGGCTAGACAGAGAACTTGCCAGAGGTCGATGCCTCTTGGAGTGGAGGTGGGGCCGGTGATGAAGATGGTGGAGTCACCAAAGAATGAGAAGGCTTCAAGGAGGAAGAGGAAAGAGACAGAGGCTCTGAATCACAAGCTCTTGAGGGGTGAGGAAAAGGGGTAAATGATTTTATTTCCCTTATCGTCCACTTGCTTAAGGCTTTGTTTAGTTCAACGGAGGGGAGGGAATGGAAGAGATTTTAATCGATGGGGGAGGAATGGATGGGAGGGGCCAGAGGAATCTTAATATTATCTCGTTTGGATTGATGAGAGGGGAGGAGAGGGGAGGGATTTTAATGTTACCTTGTCTGGTTGATGAGAGGAGGGGAGGTAAAATATTTTCATATGGACAAATTTATCCTTATTTTATTTAAGACATTTTTTGAATTTTGTAGAATGTTTAATAATTATATAAAATTATAATTTTATAATTATTAAATTGAATAATTATAACTTTCATGGGCATAATAGTCACACCATACCAAAATATTAAAGTGAGGATGTGGATGAGGAAGAAAATCAAAGGGTATCATAGGAATATTAAAAACTTTAATTTCATGGGTATAATAGTCACACCATGCCAAAATATTACCCCTCCCCTCCAAACCCTTCCATTTTGGGAGGGGAGGGGAAATTTCAAAAAAAAATTTCCTCCCCTCCTTAAACTTTTATGTTGCCAAATAAGAGGAGGGGAGCAAAATCTCCCTCCTCCCTGCTACCCCCCTTAAACCAAACAAACCCTAAATATCCTATAAAAAATAAAAAGAATATACAAAATACTTTAATAAAAGTATAATGATATAAATTATTCAGATTAAATTTTAATGATTTAAATTTATTTATTTACATTTTTTTGTTATCTAACATTATAATAATATTTTTATAGGATATTAAATATCAAACGTCAAAGTTAACCTAACAGTGTAAATAAAGAAGTAAAGGGAGTCGACGTTAAGAGAAATGAAGAAGCTCCTTACCTGAGGAAGAGAGAGATGATGAGTTGGCAGGGTGATGGGGTAGCATGATGATGAGGTGGCGTGCCATGTCAGTCAAACTAACCGTCACAGTTAACTCTTCTAATGGTGGGGCAAAATTGCTACATTTTTAATTAATACTCTCTCTGGTTTTATTTATAAACAACTTTCTCTCTCACAGGGTTGGTCCATTTTATAAGCAACTTTCACTTTTTGTCTAAAAATGTAAGCTTCTTTTTCCTATTTTACCCTTATTAAATACTCATTATCTCTCATACTTTTTATCTATTCTCTCTCCTTTACTCTTTTCATAAATAGGGGCATATATGGAAAAAATATGGTATTTTTGATACACTTATTGCTTTTAACTATCAATTCGTTTTATGTAATCAAAAGAAAATTTGCTTATAAATAGGACTGGAAGGAGTACTTCCAAAATAATTTATCTTAAAAAACTTCCGCATACCCACAACTTCTAAATTAAAATTTATGGGCCAAAATTAGACCTTATCCCAACCGACAAATACTACTTATTTTCCTTATATTCACCTCAACATATTTGAGGCTTGTCTCTATACCTATCAAGTATTAACCATCAAATATGATAAATTTTGTATAATGTGAATTGTCAAGATCTCGTCATATCAAATTAATTAAAAACTAAGAAAGATTAAATCATTACTCTATCATTTAATCACACAAATCTTTCGAGATAATTATGCATAACATGAGTCCCCAAAGAACGAAGCAACAGGCAAATAAAACATTCTAACAAAATGTTTTTTTCATGCATAACAAAGATATATGAGACACATTTTTTATTTTTGTCTTCACGGGTGGGACATGATGAACATCCTCAATTGGCAACAGAGACCAATTTTCTTTAAGGCTTGTTTAGTACGAGGGGAGGCGATGAGAGAAAAAAAAAATTCAGTTGTATTTAAAAAAAATAAAAGAAATGGGGTTAAGAGTTTTTAATTAATTTTTTTTACTATTTTATCTTACATCTTCTCTTCATTAAAATTTTGTAACTTCAGGACAAAAATTAAAATTTTGTAATCTCACTTCTTCAAATTTTTTTAAATTTAACTCATAAAAATTTTTTTCTAGAACCTATTTGGTATGAGGGATTCGGAGGGGAGGGGAAGAGAAGGAAAATTTTTGCAAGTTGAATTTTAAAAAATGGGAGAAATGAGGTTATAAAATTTTAATAAAGAGAAGATGTAAAATAAAATAGTAAGAAAAATTAATTCAAAGCTTTTAACTCTACTTTTTTTAAAAAAAAATTCAACTCAAAAAAATTTTCTCTCCTACCACTCACTTTCTCTACCCTCCCTTCATACCAAACAAACCCCTAATTTGAAGTATGGAAGATAAAAGATAGACTCCTCCCATCCAACTAAGTTCACTCTCCACACGATCCCGATTATATATTAATATCTTCAATGCCACAATATGTTTTGAGGCGATCTTGACTAGAATTGAGGGCTTGTTTGGTGTAAATGGAAGCAAGATATTGATAGTGGTTGAATGGTTTATAACGTATTGGATGTTGTTCATCAACTAGCTCCTCTGCTGGATGTAGTGTTTGAGAAGCATATGAAAGAAGTCCGATGATGTACCTGGGACTTGTCTTTGATTTAATTGTCACTTGGTGGGTACAAGGACGTATCCTATCATTGCTCCATACCTAACCCATCAATACAAATCCATATAAAAATATATGTTAGTTGCTTGAAAGTGAAATACTTAAATTAAATAAGTTGGATAATTGGTAGTTATAGCATAAATAAAAGGGAAACATAATTATTTATTTGATCTTTATAATTTTGATTTGATTGCAACTCATTCGTAATCCCTAATCTTTACGTAATATAGCTCAGTTCCTATAGTATCGACTTAGTTGACCAAAAAACAAAGATTTAGTCGAAATTTAGTTTTAGAACTTTAATTGAACGGTTCCTATACAATTCTAGCTAAAAAACATTAGTCTTTAACAATTAAAAAACATTAGTTGTTAAGTTTAACAAAATAACTTTAGTCCTTATAATTTTATCTTCTAAATTTTGGAGACCAACATTTTAAATGATTAAAACAATAGGGGTTAAATTATATCAAATCAAAATTCAGCTGAGACTAATTTTTAATTGAATCAAAATTCAAAACAATAAGAATTGAGATACACAGAGTTAAAATTCAGGGACCAAGTTAAAATCGAATCAAAACTATGGGACTAAATGATCATTTTTCCCCATATAAAAATGTAAAGAGATTTTGAAGCAAGTTGTATTGTTTATGAGTGATTTAAAAATTCTAACAAGTCAACATCATTTATGAGTCATGAATAGTTTAATTTAGCTCATTTCTCAAACTCTATGCAAAGTATATTGGACCCATATTAATTATTAATTGTGTGTGTGTGTGTGTGTGTGTGTGTGTGTGTGTTATTGTAGGGTACTGAAAGAGACGGACCGAAAATGCATCGCCGGCGACGATGCAAAACAAAGAAGGTGAGGCATCAACCCTAACCCATTGACCATACTTGTTTTTGAGCTCCAAGCCATGGATCTGTTGATGCAAAATGGTGAACAAGGTTGTGTCTCTATGAGCACCAATTCCTTCTTCTCCTTCTTCTTTTCGAGCTGGCATGTATTTGTATAATCTCATTGTGTAATTATTTGATTCCAAGAAACTTTCACATTTTTGGCTATCCACTCCATAGCTCTCTAACACCATCCTCTTCACTTTACGGTGCTAATTCCACCAACCCACTCGCATACGCATTCACAGCTTCACTACACACATCATATTGCATGAGAAATTATTAATTATATAAAGAGTTTACAGCATATATTAATGAAATTAAGGCACTCGCAATAATTTGTAACAAATTTTTATTTTGTGGATATATAAAATTGATAGTATATCCAATAAGTTATGATAATGATGATACAATGTAAAGTTACCAACATCTTGAGGCTTGCTTCCCTTGATAATGGTCTCAAAATACATACTTGATTAAATAGAAATATTAATTTGTAAGTTTTTATAATTTTACTTGATTTTTAATCATGCCCCTATAGTTTTTTCCCCCTTCTTATCAAGTCTTTATAGCTACACCTAATTTTTAATCAAGCCATTGTAGTTTCATGTGATTGATAACAAAGAAAAAAATACAGGAACTTGATTAAAGATCAACTGAAATTCTAAGAACTTGATAAAAAGAAGGGGGGGGGGGAAATACTATATAGGGATTTGATTAAAAAAAACTAGTGAAAGTATACGAACCTAACAAAAGAAAAAATATTTTCTCCAGTCTTAAATATAAGATAAAGTTAATTTTTTTGGAGATACCAAGGAGGTTTATTAAATTACTTTAAAATATTTATATTTATCTTTTTTTCTCTGAACTGCTTTGCTTAACTTATAAACTAATATATAATCTAATGATACACAATATGATATGATTAAGTAACTTAGTTAGCTTTTTTAATCTCTCTAAAAAAATTAATTATGTCTTATATTTAAAACCGGAAGAATATAATTGAGGACTTGATTAAAAAAAAAAATCCCTAGTTTCTCGGGGGAAGCTCCCATAAGGCCATAACCATACCATCTTATTCACCCAGAAAAGAAAAGATATCGTTAGAAAAAAAAAATAAATTGAAGATACCTGAAAGATTCGTTTCCTTCTGGCCACATGATGTGAGCGAACTTTTGACAAACTTGTAAGCTCAAGGGATTGTCTATGGCATGAGATTCAAAGAGAGGATTCAAAGGACCTGGGCCAAAGTAGCCATGGTTAGGCTTCTCACTGGTTTTTTGCATCTTGATTTGTGTTGGGAGATCAAATAATTGTTTGGATGAAGCATAAATATGATTGGACTTGCCGTCAAACTCATCGAAGAATACGAGGAAACCGCCATGATCTTCAAGCGCAATCCGCACAGCATCACAGGTTGAAACCCATTCGTCTGTTCCTGGTTTCAACTTTGGGTTTGTGAAGTCAATCGAAGGAATCTGTGGCTCAGAAGCTACGACGGTTTCGGACTGCATCATTATAATCTTGAAAAATACAGAGAGAGAATAATCAATAAATGATGCTTTTTTTTCGATAGTTTCGTCCTTCTACATGTGTGTGATGTTTATATAGAGAAAGAGGGCTTATTACCTTATTTAAGGGCTAAGAATTAACGAGAAATACTTGTATACTCTAAAAAAGCTACCTTAAATGTATTCTTATTAATTAAAATATAATAACTTATCTCATTTTAATCTCACATGATAGATGAGTCATATGGAGAAATTCAAATTTTATGATTTTAAAAAACATAAACTTCATAGTGTAGAAAAATAAAAAACGCAGTTTCCTCCCATGAGTTATTTTTTAAAATCGTAAATTTAAATTTCTCCATATGACTCATCTACCTCATGAGATTAAATAAGATGAATTGTTGTACTTTAATTAGTCAGAGTACATATGATATGATGCTCTTAGAGTATGCAAATATTTCTCCCAATTAAGATAGCGCAAACATATCTTCGCCAATCCTTTAAGTAGGCGTGGCCTTGTGGGTCCCATATATTTATTTTTATTATTTATTATATAATTAAACAAAGATAAAATAAGGGGAAATTCCAAAAAAAATACCTTGGAATATGCAAAAGGACAAATCAAAGCTGTGAAATTTGAAAATTCCAAATCAGTTCGGTGTCAGTACGGAGGAGGAATCTGGGATTATGAATTCTTAGTGAAAAGACGAACCCGCCCTTCAGTTGTCCCTCTTTCTCAACTCGGAATAACAACACTGGTTTCTTTATTAATAACACCGCATTCTACATTAACAACTCCGCTTTATTCTTTTACATCTTCATATCTAAAATATAGTATTGTTAATGTAAAATATGGTGTTGTTAATAAAGAGATATGTGTTGTTATTGGCCCAGAAACTTAAATAATAAAGTTGTAAAACAAGAAAGTCGAGTTGTTAATGTAAAATATAGTGTTATTAATATAGAGACCGGTGTTGTTATTGTGAAACAAGAAAGTCGAGTTGTTAATGTAGAATACGGTATTGTTAACAAAGAGACCGATGTTGTTATTGTGAAAGAAGAAAGTAAAGTTGTTAATTTAGAATTTGGTGTTGTTAATAGCAAAACTGGTGTTGTTATTCCGAGCTAAGAGGGATGGAGAGATGAAGGGCAGGTGCGTCTTTTTGCTGAAATTTCATAATCCCAGATTCTTCATCCGTACTGACACCGACTGACTTGGGATTTTAAAATTTCACAGCTCTGATTTGTCCTTTGCATATTCCAAAGTATTTTGCAGAAATTTTCCCATAAAATAATGTCTTTCATCTATCTTTCTCTTGGTTTCCTTTTCATTCACTATCGCTACCATTATAATAATAAAAATAAATATAAATAAATTTAATTATATGTGTGTGTGTGTGTATCAATTATTTAATGTTATAATGTATTAAATCTCAAGTAGTTGATCCAATAAAAGAAGCATATAGTAAGTGGAAAGAAAGGTAAATGGACACAATCCTCTCCCAAAAATAACCATAAAGTATGATGCAATTTTGCCCATTCATCCTAAGAAAATGGTACAAAAATCCCCAATAATACAAAATAAAGGCGTATGTTGGCAAATATTTACCCTGAATAACGTCAAAAATATTAAAACTTTATTTGATCCAAAGTGCAAATAAGGAAATTCATGTGTTCAGATTTGCCTTAACTACCTAATTATTGTAACCTAGTGGTGTATGTAAGCTTCCCTTATAGGTGGGAAGGTCATGGGATCGATCCTGCCTATAACATCATGTCGTTAGCCCCTCTATTTCCAAAAAGAAAAAAAGAAATTGTCATAGCAAAAATTCCATCACAACATTTTATTTTGTCATGTATCATGGTCACATAAACACACTTTAATGTATTTGAGTGTTTTAAGGGTACGTTTACGTCTTACTTGAGTAAAAGGATGCCGTCTACTTCTCATGTTATACTCCCTCTATATTAATATAAAATATATTTGAGAAATTAATCTTGATTCTAAATATAAGATATAGTTTTTGTATTTATCAATCTTTTTCTAATTTACCCCTATTGAAGCTACCTCACAACAATAAACAAAGAAGAGAGAGAATAAGAGATTGAGGAGGATGACTAAATGTTTTAAAAAATACGTGTCATATTAATTAACTTAACTAGCTTTCTTAATATAATCAAATTAGGTAAATATTTATTATATTAAGGACTAAAGGGAATACTTTCCAAATATTTTTATGCCTTAAATCTTTTATTTAATTTCTGATGGTCAAATTCACAGCCGGCCATGAAGCTTTCTCATTTGATTTCAACTGCATATTTGAAGTCATATGATTGTTACATTTTCATGATTCATCACTCCAATTTAATATCTGAAAATGGTCTTTGTCGTACATAGTATGGCTCAAACAATTGATGGACCACTACTTGTATGAAAATATTTAACAACTTTTATTGTTTTATTTGAAAATATAGAAAACGATTGCTGAACCAATTATAGTATTGTATATGTAGGAATATCATGCATTTATTATAAATATTTGTCATTATTGTATAGCTTTTATTAGTAGTTATTAGCCTTAGTCAACTTTATCAGGCTTTATTAGTTTTTATTGTTTTGTCTCCTTCTCTGATGTATAAATAGGCACTTGTGCCTCACTATTATCATATGAGAAAATACATATTCTTCTCTCAAAATTGTTCACATGGTATCAAAGCAACTGTGTGAGTATCTGTTTGTACATGAGATATTGTGAGGGTGAGTTCCTTTTGGCAACAATGGAGGGATTCTGGTTTGACCCTATATTTTCTATGTGTGGGTACTTCATTTACCCAAGTTGTTCAATTTGTATCCTACTAGAATCAAGCGGCAATAGAATTTTCAATCTGTTATGCAATTATATCATTACTAGATCTTACACATTGGGTGTGTACCTAATTCAGATCTGGTATGCAATTATATCATTACTTTGTACCGACAACTCATTATGAAAAATGTAATTTCTCAATCTAAAGGTGAGGTATTCATCAGTCAGCAGGTGTTAGCTTTATTGGCTAAAAAAGGAAACTTCCTTTGAGCTCTCAAAACATCAAATAATAAAGCATCATGGACTGTTAATTTTGGAGCATCAGATCATATGATGAATTGTCATCAATTGTTCGCTACTTATGTTCTATGTGCTAGAAACTTAAAAGTTCAAATTGTAGATGGCTCCTTTGCTACAGTCGTTGGGAAAGGGAGTATTCGAATATCTGAATATATCACTCTTGGATCGGTCCTTCATGTGCTAAAATTAGAATGCAATCTATTGTCTATTAGACAATTGATAAAGCAATCTAATTGTTGTACTAATTTTTTACCCACTCATTGTATTTTTCAGAACCTGTCATCGAGAATGACAATCGACTGTGCTAAAGAATGTGTGGGGCTCTACTTTCTTGATGATGCTGAAGTAAGCCACCAGCATACGGTAAGTGCGTGCATTTTGTAGCAATCTCTAAAAATGAAGATATCATGTTATGGCATAAGAAAATGAACTATCCTATTTTCCATTATCTATCTCGTATGTTCCTGTCTCTTTGTTCAAACACTAGTATTGATATAAGATGTGAGGTATGTGAATTAGCCAAACACCACCACTCATTATACCTTAGAGCTCCATATACACCCTCCAAGCCTTTCACTACCGTCCATAGTGATATGTGGGGACCCTCTCGTGTTCCAAACTGTACCAAAACCAAATAGTTCATTTCCTTCATAGATGATCATCCTCATCTTTGTTGGTTTATCTCTTAAAAGATGAGTCTGAAACTCCCTCCATGTTCATGATTTTTTTCACCATGATTAAGAACTAACTCGATACAAGAATCAAAGTATTGCATAGTGACAATGGCATGTAATATTTCAACCAAACCTTTAGTACCTTCCTCCAAGCATATGTTATTAACCATAACAGCTCTTGTGCTAACACGCTTCAACAAAATGGGATTACTAAGCATAAAAATCAACATATCATAGATGTTGCTTAAGCACTAATGCTTACTTGTAATGTGCCTTACTTCTATTAGGGAGATGGCATCTTACATGCCACTTATCTCATCAACCGAATGCCAAATCGAGTCATATCCTTTGAAACCCCTATGCAATGGTTACAAAGTGTCTTTCCCACTACTCACCTTGAATCCAACCTTCCCTTCCTTGTGTTTGATTGCTCTATGTTTTTTCATGTCAATCCCAATAGCAAATAGATCATGTGTTGTGAAATGTATATTTCTTGGATGCTCTTCCACTAAAAAGGAATACATATGCTTTGATCCAGTTTCAAAACACACCTTTGTAAACTTTGATGTCACCTTTCATGAAGAGATTCCTTTCTATTCCAAGTCTTCAATTCAGAAGAGGAGTATAGGTGATAAATCTTAGACATGAGAACCAAAACCTAACAGAGAGTATGTTCTCTTTGAACAATAGACAACACCATTAGAGCCATTACCACCACCTTCACTGCCAATAGAGCTAGAGTCATTACCACCACTTTCAAAGCTATCAATTTCACCATCATCCTCATCTTCACTATCTCTTATGCAAATCTCAGAACAAAATATATAAGTAGGGAGAGATATAGAAAAACAACAAAACAAGGATATGTTGGTGTGCTTACAAAGGCAATAATCTAAGGAAGGAGAACACCTTGTCCCTGAAGCGAGTCAAAACTGGTGGTAGCTCCTGTAGTACTAGAAGAGGCAAAATTAGTAGTAGCTTCTGAAGAGGTTGATCCTCAAATACATAAACATCTTAGTGAACAATTTGACCTTAACTTGTCAATTGCTTACAAGAAATAACCCCGATCTTACACATTGACCCAATTTAGAAACACATGTCATATAAAGCCTTTTCTCCCAGCCACTGAGCTTTTGTTAGTAATCTTGATAAAGTATGCATTCCAATAACATCCAAGAAGCACTAGAAATACCAAACTGGAGAAATGTGGTTATGTTAGAGATGAGAGCACTGGAAAAGAATGGAACATAGGATATAGTTAAAAGCCTAGAGGCAAGAAACTCGTAAGCTACAAATGGTTGTTTGCCCTTAAATATCTAGCTGATGATACTCTAGACAAATTAAAAGCCCATCTGGTAGCAAGAGGGTTCACTCAGACATATGGTCTGGACTCTTAAGAAACATTTACACCAGTGGTAAAGTTGAACACTGTTAGAGTTCTATTGTCTGTGGCAACCATCCTATAGTGGCCATTTTATCAGTTAGGCATCAAAAACACCTTTATAAATGGAGAGCTAAAAGAAGAGGCCTACATGACTCTACCTCCTGGTTTCAAAAAAGGCGGAAGTGATTGAGTATGCTAGCTACAAAAATCTATACATGGATTGAAAAAGTCTCCCAAGGCATGGTATTATAGGTTCTTAAAAGTCTTAAAATCATAGGGTTACAAACAAGAATTATCATATTATACAATTTTTTTTTCAAAATAGAGGGAGGAAAGAAGTGCATCCTCTTAGAACAGGGAATTGCCCGTTTAAAAAATCGAGTTTGAGCCTGAAGAACTCAAGCCGAATTGTAATCGGGCTAAACGGGTCAAGCCTGTTTAACCGTCGGGTTAAACGGGCTAACTTGCGGGTTAAACGGGTTAACCCGTTTAGCCTGATTACCCAAAAAACAACTCTCATTCCATCATTTCAGTTCGCTCACTCGCGCTCAGTCTCACTAGTCTCAGAAATCAGAATCTTTCCTCCTCTTCTCTGAACGGCAACGGCTGAACCCTAACGCTCCGCTCCCACTCTTGCGCTTCCTCTCTGGCTCAGCCCCGTCACCGTCACCCTTCCTCTCCGACTCCGCTAGTTCGGCCTCCACCTCTCCAAGTCTCGCTCTTCCTCTACGCCTCCTTCGCTCCACCGCTCTGTGCTCTCGCATCACAGTCTCCGTCTTGCTCTCCGCCGCCGCTCTGTGCTCTCCGCCGCCTCTCCCAGACTCCCTCCTCCTCTTTGACTCCACGCCACCACCGCTCAGTTGGTCTCCCCTATCTCCGGATGTCCCTCTTCCCCTGGCGTTAGTGGCGTCTCATTGTCTACTCTGCTCGAAGGCTCGGAGCTTCAGTCACTTAAACCAAACCGGATTAGGCATGCTCATCTGTCGTCTCTTCCAAGTCTCCCATCTGAACTGAAACCAAACCGGATTCTCTTCCTCTCGTGCTTGTGCTCGTCGCCTCTGTCAGTCTCAACACAGTAAGAGGTAATTTTTGTTGTTGTTGTTTGAATTGAAGTAAACAAAAAACTTAAGCAAACCATTAAATTCTGATTCAAACTTTGTAGTTTCTGTCTTTGGTTTTATTTGTTTACATCTAATGCTTCAATTAGTTATGTACTGTAGTTTCTGTCTGATTCAAACTTTGTTTGAATTGAAGTAAATTCGATTTAGTTCTGTAGTTTCTGCTCAATTAGATGAAATGTCAAAGTCTATAGTTCTGTCTTTGCTCAGTTGCTGGATTTGTTTTTCTAATTGATTGTTGTACTGTGATTGTGCATTTGTTGGTTAAGCTAAAATGCTCATTTGTTGAATTGCTGTGATTGTGCATTTGCTGGATGAAAATTTGAACTCTGTAGTTCTGTCTTTGCTAGATAAGTGGATTTGTTTTTCTAATTCCATTTTGTACTATGATTGTGTATTTGTGGTTGTTGTTGGATTTTGTTTTCACTTTTAAATAATGCTTTTGTCCTTAAACAAAGATGATAATGCTTTTGTCCTTTAACAAAGATGATAATACTTTTGTCGTTAAAAAAAGATGGCTACCATGGATGTTGACAATGTGGCCACACAATCCAAACAACCTACTGAACTTAAAGCTTACACTGTACAAACACAACATAAAGATGCTCCTACTGTAAATAAAAGGGCGAGATGTACGACATCTGATGTTTGGAGATACTTTACAAAACTTGGCATAGTTGATGGTAAGGAAAAAGCCAAATGTAATGGGTGTGGAAAGCTATATGTTGTGGGAAGCAAGGATTGTGGGACTTCACACCTCCGGCATCATATTGAAAATTATAATGCACTCCCAAAATACAAGGATGTTGGTGCCATGATGATAGACCAATCAGGGATTGTTAGAGCTAGAAAGATTGACCACAACAAAGTTCGAGAACTCATTGCCTATGCCATCATTAAACATAATCTTCTATATGCTTTTGTTGAGTATGAGGGAATCAGGGAGTTGCTCTCATATTTGAATCCTGATTATAAGAGTATTACAAGAAAAATTGTTGTGGTGGATGTATGGAATTTCTATCTTCATCAAAAGGACAACCTAAAGGCCAAACTAGCAATGAGTCCAAGTAGAATATGTTTGACTTTTGATTGTTGGACAGCAATAACTACAGAAGGTTATCTTTGCTTGACTGCTCACTTTGTTGATGAGAAATGGAATTTGCACAGCAAAATACTTTCCTTTTCTAAGATGGAGCCTTCTCACACGGGACTTGAATTGGCAAAAAGGGCGCATGAGATATTGATAGATTGGGGGATTGACAAGAAGGTTTTCTCTATCACGCTGGACAATGCTTCAGCAAATTTTCATATGCAAAGAATACTTAAAGAGAATTTGAATTTGAGTGGTAGCATATAAGATAATTTGAATTTGAGTGGTAGCTTAATATGCAATGGAGAATTCTTTCATGTGAGATGTTCTGCCCACATCTTGAATCTCATAGTTCAGGATGGTTTGTGAGTAGCAGAAGGAGCTTTGAATAAAATTAGGAGCAGCATTATGTATGTACGAAAATCAGAGGTAAGGATGATAGAATTCAAGAAAAGGTTTGAACAAGTTGGGGGAATTGACACTTCTGTAGGTTTAAGGTATGATGTCCCAACTAGATGGAATTCGACACATGCAATGCTTGAAAGTGCAATTAAATATCGTCGTGCTTTTGCTAGCTTGGCCTTGAATGACACAAATTACAATCATTGTCCAACAAATGAAGAGTGGTCAAGAGCAAAGGCTATGTGCACATTCTTGAAGCCTTTTGCAGTGATAACAAACTTGATATCTGGATCATCATATCCCACCTCTAACATGTATTTCACACAAATATCAAAGATTGAGTTGCTGCTAAAAAGACATTTGAAGAGTGAGGATTCTGTGATTCGGGATATGGCTCAGAGTATGCTTAACAAATTTGACAAATATTGGACTGAATATAGTGTTATTCTTGCATTAGCCATTATCCTTGATCCTCGGATGAAGCTTGAAGTCATAAAGTTTACTTTTGTGAAATTAGATCCCATAAATTCTCATGAGAAGATTGAAAACGTTAGGAGTAAGTTGTACTATGTTTTCAATGAGTATAAAAATGTGGGATCATCTTCATTCGACACCCCAATTGGTAGAGCTGCTTCAAGCTCAAATGCCAACACGGTGTTTATCACAGAACCAATTCCTAGCCGTAACTCGAATGAAGTGGATGACTACGAAGTTTTTGATGTAAGTTTGAAATTCTTAAATAGTTTTTGTTTAGATTTAATTTGAATTTTCATTGTCACTATCCTCTGTTCATTTAATTTGACTTTTTTTATTAATTTTTCAATGGTGTAGGATTTTTTTTCATTCAAGTGTCAAGATGAGGCAACAATTGAAAAGTCTGAATTGGACTACTATTTGGAAGAAGCGATACTTGATAATAGATTGGCTACAAGATTTAATGTCTTGAATTATTGGAAAGCCAACTCAGCTCGATTTCCCTATCTTTCAAAGATGCAATGTGATATTCTTAGTATTCCAATTACTACCGTTGCCAGTGAATCAGTCTTTAGCATAGGATCTCAGGTTCTCACAAAGTATCGATCTTGTCTTCTTCCAGATAATGTTGAAGCTCTCATTTGCACACGAAATTGGCTTCTTGGTTTTCCATGGGATGGTAATACTTATAATCATATTTGTTCATTTATCTTTTTTAATATATCTATTTAATAAATCTTTTATGTTTATGTCATTACTTGTGCCAGAGGATTCTGAGATAAAGAAAAGGGAAACTGCTCCTGTCCCTATTTTTGCTGCTTCAGACAATGCTTCGAATATAGTGATTGCCTATTGAAGAATGACGAAGGAAGATTACAAGTTTTTGTTGTTGTTGTGAAGAATTAGCTCCAAAAAGATTATAACTTTCTTGCTAATTGTTATTGTATTATATGACTTATATCCCTCATTCCCTTTGAATACACTTATGCCATGTCTTCATTGTCTTGCTTGATGAGTGATACATGATTTGCAATTTTTCATGCCATACATAGATAGTAAACTTGTGAAATTCATTTATGTGTGAAGGACAAAATTAATTAGAAAACTTGATGTGTGATGCATGATTTCATTTATTTCATTCATTAGATATGAGATGATTTCAACTAAATGACTTAGCGAGCTATTTATGTAATTAGGAAAAAGTAATGGTAGATTGGTAGTAATTAGTAAGGTTATGTGTGTGCAAGATGAAATTATGTAGCAAGCAATAAAACCTAATGGGAGCAAATAATTTGTGTGGCAAGCAATAAATTAAAGGTCTATTGGTCCAGTTTGTATAGCCCAAGTTCACAAAAAAAAACGAAAAGAAGTATAGCCCAAAAGCTAATGGAAGCATGCTGGGCAAAAAAAACAAAACAGTGAATATAGCCCATTAGCCCAAAATAAAAAAAAAGTCGGCCTGGCGGGTTAGCCCGCTAGCCCGACTAATCGGGCTCGGGTTTCCCTATGGCAGCCCGTGTTATAATCGGGCTGAGTGAAGCCCGACCCGATTTCCATAAACCCGCGTCGGGCCAGCCCGTCGGGCTCGGGCTGGCCCAAATTCCCTGTTCTAATCATCATTGTGTATATTGATGACATAATCCTCACAGGAGATCATATTGATGAAATATCAAGGATAAAAGTTACATTTGGGAGAGAATTTGAAGTCAAGGATCTTGGAAACTTGAAATACTTCCTTAGGATGGAGTTGCCAGGTCAAGACCAAGCATGTACGTCTCTCATAGAAAATATATACTTGATCTTCTAAAAGAAACAATCATGCTAGGTTGTAGTTCTGAGTTAACTCCCATTGTGGTCTCAAAAAAATGAAGAAGAAACCTAAGAAGAATAATAAAGAGTTAAAAGACGGTGACTCAGACGATGAGATGGAAGAAGAACAAGAAGCCAATGAAGCAGTTAACAAAGGAAGATATTAGAGACTTGTTGAGAAGTTGATTTATCTCTCATACAAGACCTGGTATAACCTTTGTAGTAAGTGTGGCTAATCAATACATGAGTGAGCCAAAGAAAAAGCATATGGATGCAGCCTACAGAATTATGAGTTATCTAAAGGGTACTCCTGGTAGAGGGTTGTTCTTCCAGAAACAGGAATGGATTAACGTTCCTATCACAATACATTAGTATAATGGCAAGGATTAACGTTCCTATTGTTAGATCCCATGTTTTGATGATAACAAAAGAATGGTTTGAAAAGGAAATGTTTAATAATCAAACTTGAACTAGAAATGACAGGAATAAGCTTTACTTGAGGTAAGCATGGAAGTGATGAAGAGAGGCCAAGAGATAAAGCTGAGAATCTTGATCAGAAGCAAGTTTCTTAAGGCATTACTCGAGGCGGTACTCGAGTAATGAGACAAAACTTGAAGTAATCGATGACAACTTCCAGTAACCAGGCAACGTTACTCAAGGAGCTACTCGAGTAACAGTGTAAAAGTTTTCAGGATGCCATTGATACTCGAGGAGCTACTCGAGTAACCCTGTTTCTAAAAATGTGCAGCTCTCGGCATTTAGTACTACTGCAACATTACTCGAGGCGGTACTCGAGTAATCATGTGGAAAACTTCCAGTTGCCTTCAGGTTACCAACGATACTCGAGGCGCTACTCGAGTAACTCTGTTTCTGAAAAGATGAAGCTCTCGGCACTTTGTACCACTGCAACATTACTCGAGTAGTTACTCGAGTAACGCATAAAGGTAAGTGAAAAACTTCAAGGTGGTACCCGATTAACTTGATATCTCTTTATTTGATGTTCCTCGAGTTCTTACTCCAGTATGCATATATATATTTAAGTGGATTCCTCGAGTAAGTACCCGAGTATGCAAAATGTTTTCAAGATAAAAGTCAGTACCCGGGTAAGTCATTGACAAAAAGCACAGTTACTCGAGGTGGTACCCGAGTAACCTATGGTACAATGAGTGCATTACTCGAGTACGTACTCGAGTAATGAGGTAAGTGCTCTCGGCATTGAAATCCTGCAACATTACCCGAGTAGAGCATCGAGTAACCAAAAGTTTATTTCACGGTTTACTCGAGTTGGTACCCGAGTAACATGTAAAGTTGTGAGTGCATTACTCGAGTAGGTACCCGAGTAAACATGTATTTCCAAAGGTTTGAAAATTGGTTATTCCAGGCACTACCCGAGTAATCTTATGTTTATTCATTAACCTGCAATTGATCAAAGATTTTTCGAGGTTACTCGAGTAGGTACTCGAGTAACATTCAAGCAATACTCGAGGAGGTACTCGAGTAAGCTTACCCAGAAATTCTGAAATCATTCAAACGTACATAGATTTGTTTCCTATATGATTAACCTTTCATTGTATTAGTATTCTTAGTCTATTTACAGATAAACAATGAAGAAAACACTTCAAGAGATTGAAGTCAAAAGAAACGTTCAAATGCCAACCACCGCCAACGGATATTTTTCAAAAACTTGAAAAGTCAATAGTGGCTGCGCACTCTCCAACGGACGAAAGAAAATGTTCCAACGATCGTCACCAACATATCTATATATATGGGAACATTCAAACAGAGGAAAAACAACAAGCACACACACAAACGTATTATCAAGTTTATTGCTCTGTTTTCACATTGAAATTGTATTTCTATGCTTCAGTGATTCTTATTCACTCTGTAAGAGAGATATTTCATTCAAACTCAATATTTGTTATTGAGATAACTTAAGGTTGTGGAACCTTGAGTTGGGATTGAATTGCAACTTGTAAGGGGGAGCGAGTGTCCAGGTATAGGAACTTGCTTGTACTGAGGTGCCAAGAACCCACTGAATCTTGGAAGTTATAGTGAAACTCTCAGAGAAGATCTGAGGACTGGACGTAGGTCAAAGTGGTTGTGACCGAACCAGTATAACTCCCGGTGCACACTTCGGTGATATTTCTCCTTACTCATTACTGTTTTTAATTCCTCTGCTAAAGTTTTATATTTCCGACAAAATTTTAGTATCACCCAATTCACCCCCCCTCTTGGGTGAAACGCTTGTTCTAACATTTGGTATCAGAGCGTAGGTCTTCTTGTTAAGGTATAACAACCTAAGAAGGATCCAATGGCAAGCATGGGTGAAGGAATTCTTCCCGACGGAGCATCCATCACTAGACCTCCCGGTTTCAGTGGAGAACACTTTTCATTTTGGAAAGCAAAATTCAGAGTGTTCGTGATGGCTACCGAATATGGGCTATGGGATGTAATTGAGAGTGGAAATTATCAACCCACAAAGATTGTAGATTCTCAGAAAATTCCCAAGACACCAGCGGAATATGATGAGAATGACAAGAAACTTATCACTCTCAACAGCAAGGCAATTCTGATGTTACAAAGTGCCTTAAGCCAAAGTGAATACTTCAGAATCTGCACACTTCCAACAGCAAAGGAAATGTGGGAAGCTCTGGAAATAGCTCATGAAGGGACTTCGGGAATAAAGGAGAATCGCATCAACACCTTGGTCACTGAATTCGATCTACTTCGAATGAAATCAGGTGAATCAATTTCTGAATTTGAACTTAGATATACTCATCTTGTTAATCAACTTGCAGCACTTGGGAAATCTTATGATCAACATACCCAAGTACGAAAGATTTTGAATATTCTTTCTAAAGAGTGGGAGGCCAAAGTCACTGCGATAGAAGAAGCAAAAGGAGAATCAATGAGATCAGTTGCTTCTCTATTTGGAAGTCTTTCTGAATATGAAAGCAAACTAAAGTTCAAACGGGAACTAGATGACATCGGTGACAAGAAAAAGAAAGGTCTAGCACTAAAAGCAAAAGAAGAAAATCAAGATGAGAATGAAGAGTTCGACGATGACGAAATGGGTCTAATCATAAAACGATTCAGAAAGTTCTACAAGAAAGGACAAGGATTCAAACACTTTCAAAAAGGTGGAACTAGCAACAAAGATCACATCATTTGCTACGAATGTGGAAAACCAGGACATATCAAATCAGAATGTCCAGAACTGAATCAAAAGAGCAAAGAAAAGAGAAAAGGCAAATTCTTCAACAAAAAGAAGGCCTTCGTATCCGCTATATGGGGTGATAGCTCTTCTGACGAAGAAAGTGATGAGGAAGAAGTAGCTAACATATGCCTCGTTGCTCAAGAAGAAACAGAAAGAGAGGTAAATGATTCTGAACCTACCTATGATGAATTACTTTCCGAATATAATGCTTTGCATTCTGAATTCATCAAAGTAGTTAAAGAATTGATTGTTTACAAAAAGAAAAACAAAGCTCTTGAAACTGAACTTAAAGAAAAGATTTGTGAAAATTGTTCATCTCTGAAAAAGAAAAACATTGATCTTACAAAAACTCTTGAAAAATTTACACAAGGTAGTGAGATGCTAAATGTTATTTTAAAAGCTCAACGATTTGTAAATGATCGATCTGGAATTGGATACGATCCAAAATCAGATAAAAGGAAAGGTAGAAAGAAAGCAGGGGGTAAGTCATATTTGAATTATTTCCAGCATTCTGTGCATACATCAAATCCTTTTGCATTTTGTAACTACTGTAATAGAAAAGGCCATTATACTTCTTCATGCATTCATAAGAAGAAAGGAACGATAGGAACCTACAAATGGGTACCTAAAGGTTCATATATCCAGAAAATTACTTGTACTAATCCAAAAGGACCCAAAAAGATGTGGGTACCTAAGACCTAGTCATTCGATTGCAGGAATGTCTCAAAGCATCCAAAAATAACAAGTGGTATATTGATAGTGGATGCTCTAGACATATGACCGGTGATTTCGAAAGTTTTACCAAATTGCAACCTAAAGAAGGTGGAGAGGTAAAATTTGGAGGAAATCAAACTGGAAGAATAGCAGGAATTGGTGAAATCAAAAATGACAAAGGAATACAAGTCAAAGATGTATATTATGTTGAAGGCTTGTGTCATAATTTGCTGAGCGTAAGTC
Source organism: Inga laurina (assembly GCA_963855925.1). Classification (NCBI taxonomy): domain Eukaryota; kingdom Viridiplantae; phylum Streptophyta; class Magnoliopsida; order Fabales; family Fabaceae; genus Inga; species Inga laurina. The sequence goes on from OY979708.1 coordinate 37,165,441, forward strand.
AAAGTGCAGATAAAGACAACTGGGTAATATTTGACTCAGAAGAATGCTTAATTATCAACAAGAATGACTTACAACTTGATAAGAAGAATATCAAGGCTAAGCTCAGAGCAAAAAGGGAAGGTAACTGCTATACTCTAGATATTAGTAGAAATGAATCTGAAAATTGTTTCCTGAGTAATACTGATGAAAGTTGGTTATGGCATAAGAGATTGGCTCATGTTAATATGCATCAATTAGGCAAACTACTCAAAAAGGATTTAGTTCTTGGATTGCCCAAAGTGACTTTCAAAAATGATTTGATTTGTGATGCATGTCAAAAGGGTAAACAAACTAAATCATCTTTTAAATTGAAAAATGAGATTTCAACAAATAGACCACTACAACTATTGCATATGGATTTAGTTGGTCCAGCAAGAGTAAAGAGTCTTGGTGGCAACTTATATTCATTGGTCATTGTTGATGATTTCTCTAGATTTACATGGGTTATCTTTCTATCATCAAAAGATGAAACGTTTGAAGAATTTATTGTTTTTGCTAAGAAAGTGCAAAATGAGAAAGGTATGTCCATTGCAGGTATTAGGACCGACCATGGCGGAGAATTTGAAAATCAAGCATTTGAAGAATATTGTGACACTAATGGGATTGATCACAATTTCTCTGCTCCAAGGACGCCTCAACAAAATGGAGTTGTAGAACGCAAGAATAGAGTGCTTACAGAAATGGCTAGAGCAATGTTGAATGAAAAGAACGTGTCTCAAGTATTTTGGGCTGATGCCATGTGTACAGCATGCTACATTTCAAATAGAGCCTATATCAGAACAAAACTTGGTAAGACACCATACGAGCTGTACAAAGGAAGAAAGCCAAACATTGCTCATCTACACATCTTCGGCTGTAAGTGTTTCATTCATAATAATGGTAAAGATAACTTAGGAAAATTTGATTCTAAAACTGATGAAGGAATTTTCCTAGGATACTCTAACCGAAGTAAAGCATATAGAGTTTTCAATAAACGAACATGTGTTGTTGAAGAATCAATTCATATTGTATTTGATGAATTTGAATCCTCTGAGAAAACCATTGATGAAGAACAGGAAATTGTTTTAAATCAAGAAAAATCTATTTCTAAGTCTCTTATTCCAGAGGTTGATGAAACTAAGGAAGAAGAGCAATCCCTAGGTCAACCTAGAGCTTGGAGATACAATAAAAGTCATCCCCTAGATCAAGTCATAGGAGATGTGAATGAAGTGATCAAAACTAGAAATAGAATTTTCAATGAAGTAAGTTTTTCTGCATTCATTTCTGAGATTGAACCTTCTAACATTGATGAAGCCTTATCAGACAATGATTGGGTTATAGCAATGCAAGAAGAACTAAATCAATTTGAGAGAAATCAAGTTTGGGATTTGGTGCCCCGACCCAAAGATCATCCGATCATTGGTACTAAATGGGTATTCAAGAACAAACTTGATGAATCTGCAATTATTGTCAGAAATAAGGCAAGATTGGTGGCCAAAGGCTATAATCAGGAAGAAGGGATTGATTATGAGGAAACGTATGCTCCAGTGGCTAGATTGGAAGCTATACGTGTACTCTTAGCCTTTGCATGCATCAAAGGATTCAAACTTTATCAAATGGATGTTAAGAGTGCTTTTCTAAATGGTTACATCATGGAAGAAGTATATGTAGAACAACCTCCAGGCTTTGAGGATGTTACTAAACCTGACCATGTTTTCAAACTCAAAAAGGCTTTATACGGTTTAAAACAAGCTCCTAGAGCATGGTATGAAAGGCTCAGTAAGTTTCTCATCGATCAAGGTTTTGTACGAGGAAAAGTTGATACAACACTTTTTATAAAACGAAAACACAATGATATTTTAATTGTTCAAATATATGTTGATGACATCGTTTTCGGTGCTACTAATGAATCTCTATGTAAGGAATTTTCTGAGATAATGCAGGGAGAATTTGAGATGTCAATGATGGGAGAATTGAATTTCTTTCTTGGTCTACAAATCAAACAAAGAAAGAATAGAATCTTCATATCTCAAACAAAGTATTTAAAAGAGCTATTGAAGAAGTATGGAATGGATGAAGCAAATGGGACAGATACGCCTATGAGTTCAACTACATTGCTTGATGCTGATGTCAAAGGTAAAGACTACAACATAACAAAGTATAGAGGAATGATTGGATCATTACTCTACCTCACGGCAAGTAGACCAGACATCCAATTTAGTGTTGGCATATGTGCAAGATATCAATCAGCACCAAAAGAATCACATGCTGAAACAGTCAAACGAATTTTTAGATACCTTGCTGACACACCCGAACTGGGTCTGTGGTATCCCAAAGGAAGAAGTGAATATCTTGTTGCATATTCAGATTCGGATCATGGAGGATACAAAACAGACAGAAAGAGCACCAGTGGACAAGGACAATTTCTTGGAGGATCTCTTGTATCGTGGTTCAGCAAGAAACAAAATACAGTGTCTCTTTCATCAACGGAAGCCGAATATGTTGCAGTCTCAAGTTGTTGTGCACAAGTGATATGGTTAAAACAACAACTACAAGATCTTGGTATTTATCTCAAGGAAATACCAATCTATTGTGACAATACAAGTACGATAAGCTTGGCAAAGAATCCAGTTCAACACTCTAGAACCAAGCATATCGATGTCAGGCATCACTTCATCAGAGATCATGTACAGAAGAAAGATGTGAAAGTGATATTCATTCCTACTCATCTTCAACTAGCAGATATCTTCACAAAACCCCTTGCAAAAGATCAATTTCTATACATTAGAAGAGAATTGGGAATGGTAAATCCCAATGAGTTATAAGTAATTTCAGCATTTCATAATATTAGATGAAGTCACTTATTAAAGTTTTGATGATTACTAACTTAAGCATCGGAGTATATAGAAATTTGTTTTGCAGGAAGGTTGAAACTCTGTTTTGTGAAATAAAAACAGAGGTGATCAGAGGACATATTTACTGGAGTACCAACTTGAAGTTTTGGCTATCTGAGAAACATTACCCAAGGAGTAACTTGAGGTAAAGTAGCATGTTACTCGAGTATGTACTCGAGTAATGGACACCAAAACTGGAAGTAACGGATCAAGTTACTTGATTTTCAAACATAACGGCTCAGGTTTCAAAGAAATGAAGAGTCAGAGGTTAAAAAGATGGTTACCCGAGGCGTGCCTCGAGTAAACTTGAAGGTTACTCGAGTAAGGCCTCGAGTAAAGTCGGAGTCCAGATTTTCAAATTGATGAAAAACGACTCAAATCTGTTCGGAAAGGGTTATAAATGATCGAGGGAACATCCATGGATAATGACTATATTATTCATGCCAGGTACGCAATTTAAATGATTTATTTTTGAATTTTTCTGTATGATCACTCGAGGAAGGCCTCGAGTAACTTTGAATGTTACTCGAGTACGGCCTTGAGTAATGTCGGGTGTTAGGTCTTTATCTTGCGCGAACTCGGTCATTTTCACAAAATCACCTCGAGTAAATCACTATACACCCTTTCAAAAACTTTTCCCAATTGATTCCTTGCCTCATTTCCGTCAAAACCCAACTGATTTCAAGTCCAAAAACTTCCTATTTTGTTCAAAATCCTTCTGCCCTAAACTCACGTCAGTCACTCTGTTTTTCTGTGATTCTTGATTTTCTGTGTTTCAAGATGGTTAGAACCAAAAATCTCAACTTCACTGATTCCTCTGATTCACAACAAAACCCCGATCCCCTTCCTCCTCCTCCAACGAAGAGAAGGAAGTTAATTCCAAGATCAAAAGCCAAAATCCCTCTTAAACCTCAATCACCACCGAAAGCAAAAGGGATTGTAATCAATGAGCCTATTGTCACTAGGGCTCAATCCAAGAAGAGTACCTCAACCGGAAGAGGGAAGAGTACCAAAGCTCCCTCACCTCCTCACTCTGATTCCTCTACACCCTCTTTCACTCCTAAGCTACTCAAGAAGCCAAAATATGACAAAAATGTGGCCAAGGCAATGGCTGGGATCATTGACCAAATGGAGAAGGGTCAATCTTCCAAGAAGTCCAAGATTCCAGAAGCAGAAATCACTTCCCCTCCAAAGGGATTTAATGTGGGCAAACTGGAGGAGTCTCCCAAGTACTTAACTCAATTCTCCAGAAGGAAAGTGTGCAAGACACATTATGTGGATCTCAAGCTACTTCAAGAGGTAGTGAAGCACGATCTTAGTCCTTATCTAGATCCTTTTATGCCTTGGTTGTCAATTAGATTACCTTTTTGCACAAAGATAGTCACTCATTTCTATTGAAACCTAGAGATAATAGATGAACCTAACCGAACTTCAGTAGAGGAAGAGATGACCACAACTGTGAGAGGTCAAGAAATTTTGATTTCACCTTCCAAAATCAACTTGTGGTTAGGAATAGAGAACCCCCCTGATGATATATATTCTGAACTTGAGCCAAATCAGATTTTCACTATCCTAAAGCCCGGTGAGTTAGTTGGCCCCCTAAACTTTAAACCAAGTGATATGTGTGATCACCATAGGGTCCTTTGGTACATATACTCTAGGTCCCTAGTAAACAAAGCCAACAACTACACCCACTTCTCGGATAGGGACTTTAGGTGGTTTGCTTCACTGCTTCTGAAGGAGCAAAAAGATCTGGGTGAATACATCTTCTTGGAGATGAAGAGGTACAAGGTAGAAGGGAAGGCTACTACTCCAATGCCATATCCCCAAATTGTGTCTCTTATCTTAAAAGAGAACAAAATATGGTACTTGGATAGTAAGGAGCCAATTGAGAGGATGGTCCCAGTAGGGAGGAACCAGATTGGTAAATTAAACATCGACATCCCTCTTAAAGGTCCACTGGAGTCTGGGTCCAAGAAGAAGCGAAAAACTACTGAGGCAGAGACCAGTAGAATGGATGACACTCAGTCATCGGCTCCAGCTGCTACCACTTCTTCACCATCCTTCCTAAATGCCACTCTCCAGCACTTTATGGAGAATATGCTCAGAGGATTCCATGTGGATATCTCCAATACAAACGCGGAGTTGATCACCAACACTAATTTCAAGATGGGAGAGTTGGTTGAAAGAATCGACAAGAGACATGAGGAATTGGTTGAGAGAATGGACAGAAGACATGAGGAGTTGCTAGCAGAGCAACGTGCCCAGGGAGAGACACTGAGATTGATATTGGCACGTTTGGACTCTTTGGGTCCCGGACCTTCAGCCGGTCCCTCCTCTTCTGCACCACCACCTCCTTCTGTAGATCCTCCTTCTGACACTCCTATTCGTGAGGATGAACCATCTACCCCTCTGGGTTCTGATCCACTTGAGCCCCAAGGCAAAGAAATTCTATTCACAATGGATGATCCTGAAACCCATGAGACCACTCACATTACCATTGATGATTCACCTCCCAAACCTCAACCAGAAACTGATCCTAAACCAACTCCATCACCTGCTCCCACAGAGGAAATCTCTTCTTCCACATCCTCCTCTGAACATCTTACTCCCACGGCTGAGATCACCCCAGAGAACCAGACCACTCCAGAAGCTGAAACTACTATGGTTGTCTTCCAACCTTCTCCTCTCCAGCCTAGAGATGACCTTGTTATCCCACCTCTCAATCTTCCTGAACCTGTGTCATCTAGTTCTTTTGATAGTTCAGATGGTGGTGAGTTGGTCTTCTCAGTAAAACCCATTTCCGTGGTCAAACCTCCTAGCCCTCCACCTCATTGATGACGCCAAAAAGGGGGAGAAGAGCTTGAAGTGATTTTGTGAAAGTGTCCTAGCTTTTTGGGATATTTGGGTGTACATGGGACTTTAGGGAGCATTTTGTTTTCATTTTGTTTTCATTTTGTTTTCATTTTGTTTTCATTTTGTTTTCATCTTGTAATTTGAAAGCTTTTAAGATTAATGCAAGTGTGTTATGATTTCATTTTAAGTTCATTTTTAGCTTTGAATTATAATACATGTTTTGGACTAATGAAGTTATTATGTATGCAAGGTATATATGAATTCAAACTTAATATGACATATTTATAATTGAAAATTCAATTTGAAAAACCATGTTCAAAATCACCAAGTTTTGTCATCATCAAAAAGGGGGAGAATGTTAGATCCCATGTTTTGATGATAACAAAAGAATGGTTTGAAAAGGAAATGTTTAATAATCAAACTTGAACTAGAAATGACAGGAATAAGCTTTACTTGAGGTAAGCATGGAAGTGATGAAGAGAGGCCAAGAGATAAAGCTGAGAATCTTGATCAGAAGCAAGTTTCTTAAGGCATTACTCGAGGCGGTACTCGAGTAATGAGACAAAACTTGAAGTAATCGATGACAACTTCCAGTAACCAGGCAACGTTACTCGAGGAGCTACTCGAGTAACAGTGTAAAAGTTTTCAGGATGCCATTGATACTCGAGGAGCTACTCGAGTAACCCTGTTTCTAAAAATGTGCAGCTCTCGGCATTTAGTACTACTGCAACATTACTCGAGGCGGTACTCGAGTAATCATGTGGAAAACTTCCAGTTGCCTTCAGGTTACCAACGATACTCGAGGCGCTACTCGAGTAACTCTGTTTCTGAAAAGATGAAGCTCTCGGCACTTTGTACCACTGCAACATTACTCGAGTAGCTACTCGAGTAACGCATAAAGGTAAGTGAAAAACTTCAAGGTGGTACCCGATTAACTTGATATCTCTTTATTTGATGTTCCTCGAGTTCTTACTCCAGTATGCATATATATATTTAAGTGGATTCCTCGAGTAAGTACCCGAGTATGCAAAATGTTTTCAAGATAAAAGTCAGTACCCGGGTAAGTCATTGACAAAAAGCATAGTTACTCGAGGTGGTACCCGAGTAACCTATGGTACAATGAGTGCATTACTCGAGTACGTACTCGAGTAATGAGGTAAGTGCTCTCGGCATTGAAATCCTGCAACATTACCCGAGTAGAGCATCGAGTAACCAAAAGTTTATTTCACGGTTTACTCGAGTTGGTACCCGAGTAACATGTAAAGTTGTGAGTGCATTACTCGAGTAGGTACCCGAGTAAACATGTATTTCCAAAGGTTTGAAAATTGGTTATTCTAGGCACTACCCGAGTAATCTTATGTTTATTCATTAACCTGCAATTGATCAAAGATTTTTCGAGGTTACTCGAGTAGGTACTCGAGTAACATTCAAGCAATACTCGAGGAGGTACTCGAGTAAGCTTACCCAGAAATTCTGAAATCATTCAAACGTACATAGATTTGTTTCCTATATGATTAACCTTTCATTGTATTAGTATTCTTAGTCTATTTACAGATAAACAATGAAGAAAACACTTCAAGAGATTGAAGTCAAAAGAAACGTTCAAATGCCAACCACCGCCAACGGATATTTTTCAAAAACTTGAAAAGTCAATAGTGGCTGCGCACTCTCCAACGGACGAAAGAAAATGTTCCAACGGTCATCACCAACATATCTATATATATGGGAACATTCAAACAGAGGAAAAACAACAAGCACACACACAAACGTATTATCAAGTTTATTGCTCTGTTTTCACATTGAAATTGTATTTCTATGCTTCAGTGATTCTTATTCACTCTGTAAGAGAGATATTTCATTCAAACTCAATATTTGTTATTGAGATAACTTAAGGTTGTGGAACCTTGAGTTGGGATTGAATTGCAACTTGTAAGGGGGAGCGAGTGTCCAGGTATAGGAACTTGCTTGTACTGAGGTGCCAAGAACCCACTGAATCTTGGAAGTTATAGTGAAACTCTCAGAGAAGATCTGAGGACTGGACGTAGGTCAAAGTGGTTGTGACCGAACCAGTATAACTCCCGGTGCACACTTCGGTGATATTTCTCCTTACTCATTACTGTTTTTAATTCCTCTGCTAAAGTTTTATATTTCCGACGAAATTTTAGTATCACCCAATTCACCCCCCCTCTTGGGTGAAACGCTTGTTCTAACACCTATCACGTTCGGTCACTAGGGTAAGGAAAGAAAAAGTACTTAAATGTTATATGGGACAATGGCAGGGTAAGATATATATGATTCTTAATTACTTGCTATTCTTGTAAAAAATGTTAACTTGAATTGTGTGCTTTGCAATCTACATATGATAAAGACAACACTTCAAAGAAATTTGTCCTCGATAAGGCTAGGCAAGCACCATACACATTCTATCATGTATTGATAAAGGTGTATATGCAAATCCATAAGAGACCGATAAGACAAAAGTTCATGAGGAACTTCAGTCCACAATCAAGGGGATATTAATATTAACATTATCATTACCTGCATAGCAAGCCATGTCCTAGGTAGTTACTACACAAGGCTGTCTTTCTGCGGATAAGGGCATATTGGTCAAGACATTGGGGCCTAACCATCCTTATCTTCTTAAAGGTGTTGGCTTTATATTGACTGAGATAAAATATTATAATCACTAGTAACCTCAAAGAAATAATAAGGAGAGAAGATATGAATAGCTCCAGAAACAATGCAAAGTGGCAAGGGCAAATGGTAGCTCAAGTACTAAAGGTAGCTACACATTCCCCACTCATGATCTACCTCAGGGATTGGTGGATGTTGATTGTTTTGCCGATAGCCCTAGACGCCATACAATTGCAACGGGATACATATTCAACCGCCTGGAGGATAACATCATTCATAATGAGCCTTTGCCTCTTAAGCATGTAAAGGTAGAGCTTAATACTAACTTTGACCCCAACTATCAGCTCCCTGTGGCTACCAAAGATGCAAATATAGTGGAACAAGCTATAGGTAGCTTCGTTACGTGGCCTTGTCGTCTAATTGATGTATGCAAGCTGCTTAAGAAGTCTACCACTCAAAAGAAGCTACCCACCAAGTCTAAGCCCACCCCTTATCAATCTAAGCACCCCACTCAATATAAGAAGATGAAGCATCCCATCCTTAATGATCAATCCAGCATAAGTCATTCTCGTAGAATAAACCCGTTAATCAATTTGCTCGAAAGTCCCTCAAAGAGTTCTCTAACAATTCTTTGCTTTAAATTTGATCCCATTTCCAATTATCCATTGATAGAGGTCTTTGACTTACCAGAGCAACAAGAAGCTATAAGCCAAGAACTTGTTTCTAAGATCAAGAATAAGTATATAACAAGTACGAGCTCTGTCAACTTCTTTATCAGGTATTTCTTCAAATATGATTAAATAGTTAGCTACTTGGAACTTTGATTATATTTTGATATATTGGTTTTAGCATTTCAGGCGCCTGTACCATACTTACATCCCCTCATGGCCTTAGTGACAAGATCAAGTTCATCTACCCTGACTAGGTCAATAACCAGGCTAAGGGCATGAAGGAAGATGTGAAGTAATATCAAGTGAGGTTTTTGGGAGATGAATTCATTAAGAGGGTGCCACACAAAAGGGATACTTACTTCTTGGTGCCTTATATTCAAGGGTCGGTATATCATTAACTTTTCTTAAATTAGATTTTATTTATTGTGTAATTGTTATGTTCGTGTGATCTATTATTGTACTTAGGGGACACTGGATGCTCATAGTTCTAAATTTGTTGCGCAAAAAGATTTGGTACTATGACTCTCTTAGCAGGGTTTTAGACAAGATAAAAGGCCATACATGCAGGAGACATTCAACTATTAAGTTATTCATTAATCATCTTTTATAATTTAGTTCAGCTTGCATATGTTTCTATATACATATATAATATTATTGTATCTTCTTATAGTGGTGTACAAGTACAACATGCAAAATAGTCTCAATTGCAGCAAATGCAACCTCAGCAATAGCTACTTCTATATGCATTTCAATAGCTAAGTCCAAAGGTATATATATTATTCACCAATGAATATAATATTAAATTGAAGCACACATATAGTTTTATGTATGACTAACTGACACCTTTTTCTTCTAATTTTGTTATAATGCCAATGGCAATAAGACGGAGCAACGATTATAGGTACCGCGTGATGCAGTTCATGAATGACATACTCACGCATGGTCCCAAAAAATTGATCCTAATAAGGTATATTATATGCTCAATTCATTCATATATAATTCGGTCAGCTGTATATATTATAATACCTATCTTCATCTATTGTTTCCTTTTGCGCACAATATTTTTATGTCTCATGCATGAAGTTTAGCCTGTCACCAAATGGAAGAAGTGGCTAAGAAGTTGGTGACATCTTTGCAACTTCAGTAGGAGGGGGAAACCGACCTGCTATGAATGACTGTAAATTTATATATATTGATTTGTTTGTTTTAAACTTTTCGTTTTAATAATATATACATTTACTTGAATAACTATAAATATATTCTGATTTGTTGTATTGTTCTGTATTTAAATAACTGTAAATATATATTCTGATTCGTTCTATACAAATGTATATGCAGAGGGGATATCGAAAGGAGAACCCCCCCCCCCCCACCAATTTTTTTTTAAAAAAGTTAGCTTCAATAAATCATGGTTGTTACCTAACAAACGTTATTTATATCTACTATATATAATGATTATTTAAATAAAGCCGTTAGCATTACTATAAATATGTAACAGTTATTTTGAAAGAATTGTTATTTCGATCATTATTTATTATGCAAACATTATCATATATTATAACGATTGTTTATGTATGCTCATTATTTATTATAACAGTATTATGCATATCAGAGCCTCACCAAACCTCAATACATAATGGGTATTATATTAGAATCGTTATAACAGATACTGAATAAATCACAATTCAAAACCATTATGTGTCTATGCCAAGCATATATAGCGCTCGCATATATGACGGCTCAGAACCGTTATTAATGGTCGATAATAACCGTCATAAAAGGCCTTTTCTATAATAGTGATATAAGTCATATGCAAATTGTGACTATTATTATTTTTAGGGCGAATGTGTAAAAATACCAATCTACATATCTCACATGTGCATCTGGCACCATATACAATCCCTAGATGCAAAAATACCTATGATTATATAAAAAAAGGGGGACAAAAATGGTAGCTCCGTTATGAAGGTAAACGTCCATTAATTTATGGTTTTGTGGGCCCCACTTTAATCATTTTTGAATAATTATTTTAAGGACGAAGGTGCAAAAATACCCGTCTACATATCCCACGTGTGCGTCTAGCACCATATACAATCCTTATGGTGCAAAAATACCTATGATTATTGACAAAAATGCCAACTTCATTAATGAAGGCAAACATACATTAATTTCTGGTTTTGTAAGCCCTACTATAATAATTTTAAAATATTATTTAAAAAACTCTCACCCTCATTAAATAATTATTTAATTCCTACACCCTTCTCCCTTTCACCCTCCCCTTTCTCTCTTCCCTCCAATCCAGAGCCCCATGTAACCCCCTCACGATAATTACATCCGGATTTCAAAGTTTAAGTGAAATAGAGACCAATAAAATCAAATCAACAATTTATAATCCCTCAACTCGGGATGAGGTATTTCAAAATCAATTCAAAACGTATTAATTCCGGGTCTCACATTCACATGCGGATATAACTACTTGAGAAATCAAATTGCATAAGAAATATCAGAGTACGGAAACTAAAATCCCGGTAAACCCCGGGTTCATCTACATATATATCATGGGTTGCGAGTTCCCAAAATGGGGATTACATATCCAAAATATTCATTTACATCTCATATACACTTAGTAATCCCAAAACCAAAACAAGGATAACCAACATCCAAATATAAAATGTCCCTAAGCCCTAACCACTCCTGGTTGGTCGCTCCCCTTTCGAGCCACTCGCCCTGTCTGAAAAGATTAGTCATATGGAAAGAGTGAGATTCTAAAGAATCCCAGTAGCAACAAGTCACTCATACAATATATAAACATAAAGCATGTATGTTCATCATGTTCAGCAGCTTCACAATGATCACTGGCTCGTGCCACATACGACAGCACTCACGGCTGTGATCACAATGCACTACGCCCACTTTCGTGGTGAACACAATGCCAACTTTCGCTGTATTCACTATGCACAACGCCCGCTTTCGCGGTGAACACTATGTAGCAGCAACACGAAGCACAAAGCACCACAAAGCATCTCAAAGCACAATGTATCACTAAACTCCACAAGGTATCTCAAAGCAGTAGCAGTAGCATCCACACAATGAATGACAGACAAACATACAATACATTTACACAAAGTATAAGAGAGGAGTCGCTACCTGTATCTTTCCTGACAATCTTTGGCACAGTGGGCTCACGCGTTCAGCAGATATCAAATCCTATACCAAATTAGAGACAATTGATCAATCTCTTTTCCAATTACTTAATCCCATAATACACTAAGTTGGTTATCATTTAGGACTCTTAAGAGGCCACAAATGTCTCTAATGAAAGCCCTAAAAGGTTGGGAAATAAAAGGTTGAAGGTCACTTTTCGAAAACACAAAGTGCTGGAACACAGGGGTGGGCCGTGGCCCGCCCTTCCTTGGGCTGCAGCCCAAATATGGTCAGAAGGCCGTGGGCTGTGGCCCGCCACTCATGGGCCGCGGCCCAAATCAGGCCAGAAAGGTTTGGGCCGCGGCCCAGAAATTTCCTGACTCTGGGCTGAACTTCAAAAAACCATAACTAATTCTAGAAAAATCAAAACGAGGTGATTCCAAAGCCAAATGAAAGATATATGAGTCCTCTTTCAAGGAAAAATATAGCCCCTCACTGGAAATCACTACACAAATACAGAATCACCAACAACTACACACTACTCTAAAACAGAGTTCTGTTTTCATCCCAAACTTTGGACAACCATAACTCACAGAATACTAAACGAAATGACACAAAATATATGTCCATTTTGAAGCTTGGGATGTGAACTTTAAGACTGGAAAGTTTCACAATTTTTCAATACCATTTAGTCACTCAAAACGCTCGATCAAACTGACAGCGAAAAACAGAGCTTAAACAAGACAGATTTCCAACTTTCTACCAAAGTGTTCAATGACTCCAAAATAATGACCAAGCTTATTCCCACACAAAATCACTCAAGGAACACAATGGTAACCTCAAAATGACCAAAATCACCACCCAATCACATGCCCTGTTTTGCCCAATGCACCAAAGCTATCACAAAGGTATCAACTTTCACATTTCCAACCTAAATCCATTCTATCAACCCAAAACACATATCAAAGCACTAATTCCATGACAACAACATGCCAACCACACATTGTCCCTCATTTTCGAAATTCAAGGCAAAATTTCCAGAAATTTCAAACTCAACCAATGGCTACAAAACCTATCTAGAAAGGTTTGTCTTACTCACCTCTATAACTTTCCCAAAGGAGTTCCTTGATTCACCCAAGTCCAGAATTTCGTGTGCCACAAACCACCACCAATGGACAAGCTACAACCATAGAAATGTTGGTCTTAACTCAAGGATCAAATTTAATGAAGGGAGTTTGAGCAATAGAGGTCATTTACTTACCCAAATATCAAGCTTTCTTCTTTCCCTTGCCTTCAACAATGGTGGACGAGAGAGAGAGAGCAAGAAGGAGAGAGAGAAGAGAGAAAGGAGAGTGATGATGAGGAAGCACAGAATTTTCTGCCCCCTTTAGCCCCTTCATGCGAATAAAAGAGAGAGAGAGGGAGAGAAAACAATAAAATATAGATATTTGACTTTCCCAACAACTCCCATCATCATATAAGCTTGCCAAGTGTCTCAAATCTATTGGCTCTCATAAAGTAAGTAACCAAATTAGTTACTCTAATCCCTCCATTAGCCATTTTAATCACACATCTCATTTTCTCTTAGTTAGTAATTAATTTCTCCCTTAATTACCAACTCATGGCCAATAATTCCATTCTTCCAAATTTTTCAATAATTATGACATATTAATTAAAATAGCCATAAAACACATAATAATTCCCATTTAAAATCATAAATATCCACACCAATCCTCATTAGCCCTTAATTAAAAATTGGGGTGTTACTCCCCACCTCTACACCAGCAATGATTCTCTCTGGCCACCCACATGGTCACCTACTTAATGCTACCTGCTCCCTCCAAATGCCCTTCCATAGTCCATCATCGAAATCTTTCCCTTCATTAATGGAGCCAAAAATTAAGAAACTTTTGCCTTCAATAATAGAGTTGGCATTTTATCCCATTTTTTAATGATCATCGGTATTTTGCACACAAGATTTTATATGGTGTCATATGCACTTGCGGGATATGTAGATGGGTATTTTTACACCTTCATCCTTAAAATAATTATTTAAAAATTATTAAAGTGGGGTCCACGAAACTATAAATTAATGAACATTTACCTTCATTACTGTAGCTACCATTTTTATCCCCTTTTTAATGATTATAGGTATTTTTGCACCCAATGATTGTATATGATGTCAGACGCACATGCGGAATATGTAGATGGGTATTTTTGTATTTTTATTTATATTTGAGTTAATAATGCAAAAATATAAAAATAAGGAAAACGGGCCGAGTCGTTAATTGCTGAACCAAGTATAGTTATGCATAAAATATAAGTCATAAGCAAATTGTTATTAATACTACTATAATTGTTATTCAAATATAAAAGTTGGGAAACTAGCTGGCCCTTAGTGAGCTCGAGCCTGAACAGGCCTCTCATAAAACATTTGGTTTCTGAAGTTCGGCCAGTGAGCTCAAGGTCAAGGGCCAACAAAAATTCTTATTTTTTTACATCTTTTTAAAGAAATAAAGTTAAAACAATAAAATTTCCAATATATGACATAAATGATACTCTCTCTAGTCATTAATATAAAATCTAATTGTAAAGTTGATCTTGGTATTAAATATAAGGCCTATTTCTTATTTTTGTCAATCTTTCCTCAATTTATCCCTAATAATGCTCTATCAACCATAATCAAGTAAAAGAGAGATGAAGGAAAATTAAGAAAGATGATTAAGGTGTAGGTGTTATAAAACAAAATATGTCATATTAACTATTTTAATTAAATTTTTTAATCTAATTAAATTAGTTAAATATATCTTATATTAAGAACCGAAGGGAGCATAAAATTAAGTTACAAACACTAAGCATCATCATACAAACAAACATTAAATCTTAAACATTGGGGGGAAAAGTCTTAAACATTGGTAAATTATTGTCCACAATTAAATAAAGGGTTAAGGTGCATCCATCACCCCCAAAATATTTTTTCAGGTGTATTTAATACCCTAAAATATTTTGTGGTGCATCAAGCATCTTAAAGTATTTTTTCAGGTGTGTCTACCACCTTAAAGTACTTTTTTATACAATTTTACACTTAACAATTTAGGTAATTTAGGATGCTAGACATACCTAAAAAATTACTTCAGAATGTTGGATGCATCAAAAAATAATTTAAGGTAGCAAACACACCTCAAAAGATACTTTAAGGTGTAGAGTGTACCATAAAATATTTTAGGATATTAAATGCATCTAAAAAAATACTTAAAGTGCCAAATGTACTTTAACCCTTAAATAAATCACACAAAGCACGCGCCTTGAAAATATTCTCCTCCTTGGTAGAAAGTCTTGTGCTTGTACACAATTTATTCATAATTTTTAAAAATTATTGTAAATGACATTGATAATTCAAAATATTCTCAAACTAATTCAAAATATATTTAATTTTTTCCCCAAACTGCTCTTATTAACTGCACCCTTAAAGTTTGCAATTAATAGGGATTGCTGTCAATGTAAATGATTAAGAGAAAGGATATTTAAGGAAACCAACGCACATACTTAACAAATAATTAACTTAATTATTTTTTTAAATTTTGTGTTAATTAATTATTTATCTTCTAGTTTAGGATGGGGGACTAATTAAAATAGAAAAAAGTGCATCTTTAATACTTGAACTCTATACAATGTTTCGGTTTGGCCCCACAATTTCATAAAGGTACATTTTCAATCCTCTAACTTTGGTGGTTGTGAATGATGGCTTTTTGTGCCAATCATGGTTATTTTAAGAAACTAAACTTAATATGCTAATATTTAAGAATGTTTTGTCAACATTTAAAATTTTAATTTCATCATATTTTATAATGTTAAAGGATTAATTAAAAAGACATGTTATAAAATTAAATAACCTTAGGAAATCTTATGCCAAGTTAGGAGCTAAAACTGCACTTTTTTAAAAAAAAATGTATTAAACAAACAAATTAAATGAGGAATTAAAATTAATGGGGCGCAAAAAAAAGTAAGTTTTTGGTCCACATACCCATAAACTAAGCTGCATTATCATTGAGAGTCAATTTTCTTTTGTTATTATAGATAATATGGTGATTTTCTCCTTTAGTGGTTCGGTAATGGAATCACTGGTAATTCTTAGCTCAAAATTGGTTAGAGGGATGAATTCGTTAGAGAAGTACTCAGTATCAATGAGTCAGAAGGTCTCCACAATCCATACATGTTCTTGTCTTGCTATGTTTATTCATGTACATGAGTGTGTCTACATATAGAGAGAAATAAAGGGAAAAGGGTTTATTTAATTTCAGGTGAAGTTTGCAGCCAGCCATAGCACTTTCTTTCTTTCTTTCTTTTTGTGTATATACCCGGTATCTCAAACCAGCCCTTTGTTACAAGAAACTCCATCGGCTTAGACTAACCCATATTCGAAGCATGATAAGACCATTTTTTTAGGCGGTGCCCCTATCACCTAATACTGGCCGTAACATTTTCTTGTTTCAACCTTCTTTATGGATATGAAGTCATGTGCTTTTTGCATGATTTTAACATGAATCTGTTGGGTTGAAAAAAAAATAACATGAATCTGTTGGAATTATTTTCTTGGGAATCAATACTCCATTTTAATACTCATATCTAACAATGGTCTTCATCGTATGGTCTGACTAAGTGATTGCTGAACCATAGCTTGTATAAAAATATTTAACGATTTGCATTGTTTTATTTAGAAATATATTTGTATGTATGTATGTATATATTTCTAAAGATTCATAACATATTTTATTAGGTGTTTTCAGTATCTTAAAGTTTTTTTATAGTGCATCCGGCATCTTAGAGTATTTTTTTTCATGTGCCAGTACCTTAAAGTATCTTTTGATGCATCCAAAGTATTTTATCATATACATTCAGCACCCTAAAGTATTTTCATGTGCATTCAATATCTAAAAAATGATTTAGAATGTTGTACACACATAAAAAAAAATCCTTCAAAATGTAAAATACACTTATAAAATACTTGTTGGTGTTAGATGTATCTTAACCTTAAATCAAATTAAAACCGATTTAACACCACCTTTTTCTCTGGCGGAGAGAATGGAGAGAAATAACGCTCTGGTTCCTTCGACATAGGAGGAAGATGACCTACTACGGAGAAGCTCTAAAAAGATCAAGAATGGGAATACAAGTGATAATGTTCCCCTGCTACAAGACTCCTGGCCAAAGTTAGGCTCGTTAGGCATAACTTATAACAAGGGTGGACCTTCTTTTGCAGAGAAGTTAAAGGGCATCAACAACAGAGGTAATGAGTCAGACGAAGAGGTTGAAGAAGAAGGGAACGATCTCTCTGATGATGATTTGTCAGACAAAACTATGGAGGAGAACCAAGATGAGCCTGTCTGTAAAACCATTGAAGAACTAGATAGGAATTTTCCAACGTTTGTCTTCTCCGGGAGGATGAGGAAAAAGATGTATAGAGCTTGGCGCAAAGCTGTGATAGTGAAACTGTTGGATAAAAGCATTGGATACAAAGCACTGCTGTCCAGATTGCAGACGATGTGGGCAAAGCGCGGTGTCATTAGTCTCATCAACATAGGATTTGGTTTCTATGTGGTTAAACTCACAAATAGAGAAGACTATTTCAATGCCTTAACAGGAGGACCATGGATGATTTATGATCACTACCTCACTGTGAGGCCTTGGGAACCAAGTTTCACACCAGCAAGGGCTACCATTGATAAAGTCGCAGTTTGGGTAAGATTACCGAAGATACCACTTGAATATTATGACAGAGAGGCTCTCACATACATCGGCAATAGAATTGGTGAAACTATTAAAGTTGATTTTAACACTTCATGTCAGTTGAGGGGTCATTATGCCCGCATTTGCGTGCTGGTAGATCTCAGTAAACAACTAATGGCTGGCTTTAAGTTGGACGGAGAGGAGCACTTTCTGGAATATGAAGGGCTTCATATGCTGTGTACAAATTGCGGCATATATGGCCATACTAAGGAAACATACTCCAGAAAGAATAGAGAAGCCGAAAGGAAGGGACAGGAGGAAACAGAGACGGGAGGACTGCAGGACACAAGGATGAAAGATGTGAGGAATGGTGCGCCGGACGATCACCGTGATCAATGGAAAGTGGTCCAGAAAAATAGACGGCAAAGGAAGAGTAAGGATTTCCGAGTGGAAGCTTCACGGCAGGTTAGTCGAGGATCTCGGTACGACGTTCTGGTGGAGGATGAGGAACAACGGAAAGATGGCACGGGTACGGAGGAGGTGCAGGCAATTGTGGTATCACAGAACGTTGCATGGCAGTCTCAAGCGCAAGCCATTACGCATGTACGATCCATGAAAGGGAGGAAAAAGGGGGAGCAGAAAAGGCAATGGGAGAGCATGGTAGTGGCATAAAACGAGGAACGGAATGTAGCGCTCATGGACAGCGTGGTCAGCAACGTACGAAAAGAGAAATTGAAGGAAAATGAATTGAGGAAAAGGTCTGAGAAGCGCCCACGAGATATGAGAAACGAGATGAAGAGTGGTAAGACCCGCAAAATATCTGAGAAAAAGAATTTGGAGTTATTAAGTGAAAGGGAAAGCCAGAAGGAATTTCAATTGTGCATGGAAAAACAAAAAGAGAATACAGTATTGAGAATTACTATGGGAGAGAAGAATGGTGGACAAGAGGAGGGAAGTAGTGGTGGACAAGAGGAGGGAAGTAGTCAAGTGGAGGGGATGCACGTAAGTGGGGACCAGGACCATTTGGTACAATGCCAAGGAATTGTTGAGGAGGATGTGGGAGAAGTCTATATGCCTGTGGATCCGGGTGAGACGGTGCAAAAGGAAGTGGACCTTGAGTCCATGGATATGGGGCCAAGAGACGTAAGCCCACAACTCGAGGCAGAAATAATGGGTAACCATAGCTTTGGGTCTATGGTCCCAGAGACCCAATTCTAGTGTCCAGTTTGGGTTAAAAGATAATTTTTTTGTGGTTTTTATGGATAAGATATTATACTGGAATACAAGAGGCTCTTGTGGAAAGGGCCTTGTACGCAATATTAAAATGGTTATGAATGGACCTAAGCCCAGTATGATTATTTTGGCTGAGACTAGATGTTCTGATGAAAGGAAGCTTCGCTCATTACTTACACTAGGCTATGATAGTCTTAAGATGATTCCAAGTGTCGGACGCTCAGGAGGTATCGTGGCGGTATGGAGAAGTGATCTTATTCAGATTTCCGTGGTGGAAGAAAATAGGCAATTCCTAGATTTGAAGTGTACTGTTGAAGGGTCTCCAGATTTCCGTTTAACGGCCTTATATGCAATTCCCCATTCCAATTTTCGAAGTCTTCTATGGGCGAAGTTAAAAGAAATTTCACTGGGGATGATAAGTCCATGGTTAGTTATCGGCGACTTTAACGATATACTGTCAGCGTCGGAAAGAATTGGAGGAGCTGGCAGTGATAATAGGCGGATATCCTGGTTTCGGGACAGAGTCATGGAGTGCGGTCTTTCTGATCTGGGAGCTGCGGGATCTAAATTTACTTGGAGAGGCCCTTGTGTGTCAGGTCATTCAAGGCTTTTTGAGCGACTGGACAGAGCTCTGGGAAATTCACAATTGCTCAGTTCTTTACCCCAGTGCTACCTAAAGGTACTACCGCGAGTTAAATTTTCAGATTATAATCCTATATTATTTTCATTATATGCTCAGACGCCTAATAATAACCAGAATCGCCCCTTCCGTTTCGAGGCGATGTGGCTAGCTCATGAGAATTTTAAGGAGTTAGTGGGAGAAAATTGGGTTGAAACCATTGACTTAGCAGGAAACCTTACTACTATGAAAGAAGCGCTGAAGAAATGGAATGTTGATGTGTTTGGGCATGTAGAAAGGAAAAAGAGGAATCTACTTGCTAGACTTAGAGGAATACAGAATTCTAATTCTTATCCTTATTCCAAGTACCTATGCAAATTGGAATTAGAACTCCAACAGGAACTAGAGGAAGTGATGAAACTTGAGGAAATCAAGTGGTTTCAAAAATCCAGAGCTGATTGGATATCTAAGGGAGACAGAAACACTAGATACTACCACACGAAAACCAGTATTTGAAGATGAAGGAATAGAGTTGTGACTCTGAAAAATAATAATGGTGATTGGGTGGATGAGGAGGAGGAACTGAAGAATCTTGTTACTGGCTTTTTCAGGAATCTTTTCCAATCTATTCCCACAGATGAATACAACCTACATACTAGGGCCAATTTCCCGCATATTGAAGGAAACGGTTTGTCTTCTTTAAGTCTTGTTCCTACAGAAGAAGAAATCAGAGAAGCTATTTTTGCTATGGGACCTTATAAAGCACCTGGCTTTGATGGATTTTCCCCAGTGTTTTTTCAAGCTAACTGGTCAACGGTGAAAGGGACTTTGGTCAGATTTGTGAAATCAGTTTTTGATGGTGACTCTAATCTTGAAGAGGCCAACAAGACCTTAATAACTCTTATTCCAAAAAGAGACAATCCCACTCGGGTGGAACATTTTAGACCAATTTCTCTATGCACAGTTCATTACAAGTGTGTAGCGAAAATTATCACTACAAGATTGAAGACTGTAATAGATGATTTAATATCTCCTTTTCAAGCAAGCTTTATTCCTGGAAGACATATTCAAGATAATATAATAGTGGGACAGGAGATCATGCATATTATGAATAAAGCAAGAGGAAGGAAAGGTTTTATGGCTTTGAAAATAGACTTGGAGAAGGCATATGATCGACTCAAGTGGAGTTTTCTACATCAGGTATTAGTTGATACAGGGCTGTCAGATTCACTTATTAATCTAATTATGCATTGTGTCTCCTCCACCTCCTACAACGTCCTCTGGAATGGGTCCCAGACAGAGTTTTTTACTCCAAGTAGAGGTCTCAGGCAAGGAGATCCGATTTCCCCTTATTTATTCGTGCTATGTATGGATAGGCTGTCACATGTAATATGTGATGCTGTTAATGCAGGATGCTGGAAACCTATTTATGTCTCTCGAAATGGGCCAGCAGTATCCCACTTAATGTTTGCAGATGATTTATTACTCTTTGGCGAAGCAAATGAGACTCAAGCTGAATGTATGATGCAGTGTCTGTCTAGTTTTTGCGGGGCTGCGGGTCAAAAAGTAAGTAAAGAGAAATCATCAATATTTTTCTCTTCAAAAGTTCCTACCGATTTGAAGACTAGAATTCAGCGAATCACTTGTATAAGTATTACAGGGGAGATTGGGAGATATCTGGGATTTCCATTGACAAGGAATAGGAATAATCATCAGACTTTTCAGTATGTGATTGATCGGGTAAGAACTAAGCTATCAGCTTGGAAAGCAAATTGTTTATCTATGGCTGGTAGGATTACTCTGGCAAAGTCAGTTCTGGGTTCTGTACCTCTATACCCGATGCAGGTTACAAAGATTCCCATTAGTGTATGTAAGGAGATTGAGAGGATGCAACGTGACTTTATTTGGGGAGCCAATCAGAATGAAAAGAGATATCACCAGATAGGGTGGGATAGAATTACCCTCCCAAAGCAATGTGGTGGTTTGGGATTCAGAAAATTAAGCTCAGTCAACCGTGCTTTTGGAACAAAACTAGCATGGAATTTACTCTTAGGCGCTAATTCCTTATGGACCCAAACAATGCAGCAGAGATATATGCTCAGAAGTGAGGATGACTTATTAAATGTTCAGACAGAAGATTCCAAGCTTTGGCGATTTATTTGTAACCAGAGCGACATTATTGATAAGGGTACTAAATGGCAGATTCGTGATGGTAGATCAGTCAAGTTCTTTGCTGATGTATGGCTCCTCCCAGGCAAATTAATTAGAGATTGCTGCATTAGAGAGTTAACAAGAGAGGAAGAGGAAAGTTATGTACAAGATTGGAAATTAGAAGGAGAGTGGGACTTTCAAAGGCTTGAGGGCACTGTCACAAGAGATGTATTTAGGAAGCTGGTTTCAACGCCACCCCCAATAGAAACAGCAGGTGAGGACGTGATGAAATGGGGCCCAACTACAAATGGTGAATTCACCATTAAGAGTGCATATGAGCTGATTGAACAAACCCCACCTAGCAATAATAGGCGTTTGTACCAAAAAATCTGGAAGTGAAGGGGTGCTGAAAGGGTCAGGGTTTTCTTATGGATTGCGGTACAGGACAAACTTCCAACAAATGTGTGGCGTAGCAAATGGAGTAACTCTTCCCCGATGTGTGCCTATTGTGATTCTGGGTTGGAAGATACTCTACATATTTTGAGGGACTACTCTTATGCACAGTAGCTATGGAAGGCGCTCATTAAGACAAGGTATGCGAATGAATTTTTTAATTCAACTCTGATTGAATGGATGCAGTTGAATCTTACAAAAGAGTTGGGGAAGGATGAGAATTCTGAATGGAAGTCCCTATGGGCGGTCTCTGCATGGCATTTGTGGACTTGGAGAAATAAATCTGTTTTTGAGGACAATTATCACAAGCCAGTTTATCCTGTTACTGTATTAAGGAATACCTGGAAGTTCTTTGTGCAAATCAATGATTTATCCTGGAAGGATGAGTGTTCTTCAGAGACACAATACTGGCAACCACCTCCACTGGGTTGGGTTAAAGTAAACGTGGATGGGGCTGTTTCGACAGTTGATTATGCTGCTGGTTGTGGCGGGATTATTCGTGATCATAAAGGTAGCTGGATTATGGGTTTTACGCAAGCTCTAGGGACGTGTACACCTTACGAGGCTGAAGAGAGTGCAATATTCAAAGGAGTCTATTTGGCATGGGAATTTGGATTCAGGAAAGTAATAGTTGAGTCAGACTCAAAGGAAGCTATAGACCTGATCAACAGCAACAGGCGCCTACCCTCAGCCAGCCTTGCGCTAATACAAATTGACGAAATGAGGAATTGGGGATGGGAAGTGAAATTTATGCATGTCACAAGGGATAAGAACGCGGCTGCTGATACAATGGCAAAAGAAGGATTAGTCAGGACTTCTTTCTATGATTCTTGCCCACCTTTTGTTCGGGCTATGTGCGTCAATGACTGTATGGGAATTAATCCCCACTGATGTTTAAATTAATGCATGGGTAATTACCCTCTATTTTCATCAACAAAAAAAAAATTAAAACCGATTTCTTGGGTTGGTAACTGGTTAGCCCAAAAGACAAGGGTCTCCAGATTATATGGATTTTAATTCGTGCCTTCTTTCATTTCCCAAAACCACTACCTGACATTGTTCTCTACCCTAATTCAATTGGACCTGGGCCAGTTCTGGGTGATGATATAAAAGCTGTTGATGGGCCTGGGCTTGGGTTAGGATGACCCATCTCTGAACCAACAAATAGTAGCCTTGTTGGGTTTGAAACTAAATCTTTTTAGGGACTGTTTGGTACCAATGGTTTGTAGATGATGGAAAAATTTTATAAGCTGAATATGAATATAAAAAAATTGGAGAAGTTGAGTTATAAAATTTTAAGAAAGAGGAGATGTGAAATAAAAGATGTAAGAAAAATTAATTAAAAACTTCTAAAAAATTCTAACTCAAATTTTTTTTCTGTCCTGTCATTTTTCCTCCCATCCCCTCGTACCAAGCAGCCCTTAACGTTGATGTAAATGCATTGATTTTAATACAGCTAAACATAAGCTTGTACACAGGAAACATATATATGAGAATATTTTAAAAGGGAAATTGGGGATAAATACCCCATTGAAAAGTTATTTAGGGAATGGGCCCAGGTCCTTGAGTGTCACTAAAATTAAGAGAGGAAATTACCAAAATACCCATTTGCACATTAGGAAAACTCAGTTACATTCTGAGGGAGCTCACTTACATTTCTCGGAAGCTCACTATGACCCAATGGCTTGCACATGACAATCAAATACAGATTCAAAAATCATTATCCATAGGAGACCGTGTTGCTAATGAGCCAAAGATGATAGCGTTGCGTTGGACCCTGATCTGTCAACCATTAAACCAGAGAAGCTTGGATCGTGTGTTGGGATCTGAGGGGGAGAGACGAAACCGAGTTTTCGTCAAGACTGCATTGTCCTATGGAGTTTGGATCGTGTGTCAGCCATTAAACCAGAGAAGCTTGGATCGTGTGTTGGGATCTGAGGGAGACAGACGAAACCGAGTTTTCGTCAAGATTGCATTGTCCTATGGAGTTTCCGGATCTAAGTCTTTCGAGTTGGCCTTGGGATCTAATAGAGAGAGACGACCTGCACACAAAACGACACGAGCAATAACCGAAGAAGGAGGATCGACGAGCTATGGTTGACGACGTGAACGATGAGATGTGGCCAGTGATGCAGTCACCTCCACTCTTCAAATTCAACTCTTTCCTAATTTTTGATCGACTGCACTTTTTGGTTTCAAGTTTTCATTAAGGGTAGTATAGTCATTTCATTTATTTTTACATTTCCCCTCAAGGACCTAATTATTTCAGGACCATTTGCCAATTAATTTGTTAAATAGGGATTTATTGCCAACTTTTCCTGCTTCTGTAACACCCCAAATTTATATTCACTGAATATATTGTAATTATTCAAAAAATTTAGTCATGAATATTTATGAATTTGGAACTTGTGAATTTTAGAAATATTCATATTCATGAGGAAATGGGTAAATTAATTCAAGAAAGAAAATTAGATGTCAATGGTAATAGCAAAGCCATAATTTTGTCAATTTAGTCGAAGATTAACTATTTTTCAATTAATTAAAGTTAATTGTAATTAATCAAGGAAAATAAAGGAGAATGTGTAAATTGAATATTCTTGGAGAAATAAATCAAGAGTTGTGAAATTAGAAAGAATTGTGCATAATTCATTTAGTTGAATTATGAAAATATTGAAACAATTTTAGTTCCCTTTTTCTTTCAAATTTTCGCCTCGCACAAAGGAAATGGACGAAAAAATTATCTTTGGGATCAAATATGTCAAGTGTCATTATTATATGAAGAGGGGATTAATGTATAATTGATTTAGATGAGCACATGTCTAATTACATTAAAATAATGCTACATGGATATAATAATCATGATAATGGTACACTACCTTAAGTGTAAAATTGAATTAGTTGGAGGAAAGCAATTTGGTTAGTGGAGCATAAGAGGGGGATGGTTTTCTATGCTAACCAAAGGGGAAGGAAATTAGTTCAAAGCTAATTGGAGCAATTATGACATAAAGTGAAGGAGGTGTGGATTGTGACAAGTGTCACCATAATATCCCTTGATGAAATCACATGGTGTAGGATGAAGGAGAAATTTTATGAAGCACTCTTCAGCTTTTTTATCATAATACTGCAAACAGTAAATTAAAATACCAAAATACTACAAAGTTGAAACTATTTACCATAATACTGCACTTAAAATCGTTCTTGTGAAGAACGATTTTAAATTTGTGAAGAAGTTGTTCTTGCAAAGAACGATTTTAAGTTCTGACAAATCCAAAAATCGTTCTTGCGAAGAACGATTTTAGAAATCGTTCTTGGCAAGAACGATTTCTATATGATGTGATTATTTTTAAAATAATTAAAATTGGTGTCAGGAATATTTTCGTACTGCGCGTGCTCCTACTTCCTCCTTCCCAATACGTATTCTTCTTTAGTCATATCACTCTTTTACCAAAGCAAACTCGTGAACACACACACACACACAGTCAGTGGGATATTTTTTTTTTGGGGGCCAATTTGTGTATTGCTTTATATACATTGATTGTTTCAGCCTCTCATCCTCCGAGCAGAATTCATTTTGCTTTAAGCATTGCTTCAGCTTCTCATCCTTCGAGCAGAATTCATTCCGTTTTCTCTCCTCTCATTTTTCTTTAACTTCTCTTCAGTTTGCTCGCTCAAGTCCAGTTCGCTCAAGTTTTTCTCAATATTCATGCTTTCTCACTCTGCACTTCTTTTCTCCCAACTCATTTTTCTCTAAGCTCTCTCCTCCTCCTTTGCTTTGTTGATCCTTGGTTATTTGCATCGGTTGTTTTTCTTATTACTGTTGTGGGTAAGTTGTTTCTCTAGTTTTTTCTCTTAATTTGGTAGTTTGTAATATGTAATTTGAATTTTATTTTTGTTACACTTGATAACTATTATTTGACTATTTTTTATTTTTAGGCGGTTAGTGGTTGGTTCAACAACTTCGAAAAGCAAAATAGGTGCCTCTTATTTTGACTGTAAGTATTATCCTGTATTATATGGTAATATAGGTTAGTTTTGAGACTTTAAAATTTAAATTTGATCTCTATTTCTAAGCATGTGATTTCGCCTATGTGAACCTTATGTCATGATATTAGCAAATATGTTTTTATTTTGCGGAACCTTAATTGCGGAACTTTATTTATATATTTATGATATTTGCCAAAAGATTGGCTCACCCAAAAACTTTAATGTTGGTAGGATAAAACTTAAAAAGAAAAAGAAAAATCCCAACGTGTGTAGTGGTATGTAATATTTAAAAAATAGTTATAGATTAAAATTTTAGAATATATAAAATATTTAGAATATAGGTGTGTATAGTTAAAATAAAGATAGATTTTAGTAAGTATATATTCCTATTATATTTATACAGTAGTACTGATTTTATATTATTTATACATAATGTCATTAATAAAACCATAAAATACGGTTTTCGGACATTTAGACCAAAATGACATTTTTGAAATTACGGGTATTTTTCTGTAGTTTTCTCTGATATTTTCACAGCCAAAAAAATCGGTTTCCAGACGTGAATTTCAATTTTGGGACCCAATTGAAATTTTGTAAATTCGGGGTATTTCTATAATTTTCTCTGATATTTTTTCAGTTGAAAGTGAAAGCTAATATTACAGAAAAACCCTTGTTTCTGTCAGAATTCTCTTAGAGCCACACACAGAATTTTATTTTCTATTTTAGTCCTTATAAATCTTTTTTGTTTCAGAAAAAATATTAATAAAAAAAGTAAAAAAAATAAATAATAAGTGTGGCAAATTTATGATAGTCAATTTTGTATATTTCAATGATAATATATATTAATTTTTAATTAACCAAAAATATAATAAGAAATAAAATATATTTTGAAATGTGTTGCCACAAAAATTTATAAAAAAAAAGTAGTGAAAGGTAAATGAAGAATAGTATTTTATATTTTATTATGATTATTTCTTGGTGTTATGCATAATGTGATGAGACAATTATGAATATTTTTTATGATGATTTTTGTAAATGTGATATTGTGAATTTAAATTGTTTTGATAATTTCATTTAATTTTATTAATAATTGTAATGTAATATTTAGGAAGTAGGATGAATCATACAAAGGAGTTCGTGTGTATATTTTCAAATGGACGAATTTGTAACGGCCCATCCGGTGTAACATTTGAGTCTGATAGGGTGAAAATAATCAAAGTTGACCCAAATATTACCTTGAGTAAACTGAAGCAAGTTATCGGACGAAAGCTACAACTTCCTCCCAATCAAATCGTGACAAATATAGTATATAGATATCCTACATGCATAAATCCACCACAATATCAGGCATGCAATTTGGAAGATGACTCGGACATACAACAAATGTGGCAAGTGACTCAAAGATTTTCAACTCAATTGACATGTGCAGAGTTGTATGCCAACATATGTGATTTACCATATGATGACCACATTGAATCACAACCAATAATCAATGATGTTGGAAATACATTTCCAGCAAGTATCAGTGAGGTAAACATTGTGGGACAAGAATCCATGTTTACCGGTGACATGGAAAATTTCCACTCATTTGAACCTCTATTATATGGTGGCAACAATGAAGCACCATGTTCAATTCCTCATGTAGAAGACGTCATGGATGAAATCGAGGAAGAGGATGAATATGATTCTTATTTAAATGTTGGTGGTGAGAATGATAATGAAGACAACGACAATAACCATGAAGAGGGGAATGAGCACAATGATCTTGCAACTGCTTTCTTATCACAAGTTAATGTTGAGCCAGATATGACTCATGAGGTTAATGATTTAGAAGAAATTCTGAATCTAAGCGAAACGAATGAGTTATATATTGGAAAGGTATTTAACAGTGTCCGGGTTCTAAGAAGTGCAATCAAGCTATACTCCGTTTGAGTTCATCACACATTTAAGGTTTATTATTCATGTAAAAAATATGAAGAGTATCGATGTGTTAACTATGGGTCAAATTGTAATTGGAGAGTAAGGGCATACAAGAAAGAAAATAGAAACTTTTGGGAGATAACAAAATATTGTGGGGCCCACACGTGCTTGAGCACATCATTGACTCAAGACCATCCAAAGTTGGATGCTGATGTTATATCATCTTATATTGTGGCAATGGTAACTGATAAGCCAGATGTGAAGTTCTCACAAATTATAGAGAGAATGCAATCAATGTTTGGTTATACTGTGTCATACAGGAAAGCATGGAAGGCAAAACAATTAGCTGTTGCCACTGTTTTTGGGAATTGGGAGACGTCTTATTCCTTACTCCCAAGGTGGTTAGCTGCAGTTCAACACTTTATGCCTGGGTCATGCATACATTTTTCACATAAACAATGCTCTGAAGTCAATTCAAATGGTCAACCAGTTGAAGTGTTTCATCGTGTGTTCTGGGCATTCAAACCATGCATAGACGCATTTTCATACCTAAAGCCCATTGTACAAATTGATGGAACATTCCTATACGAAAAATATAAGGGCACATTGCTTATGGCCATATCACAAGATGGCGATCGAAATGTTGTGCCACTTGCATTTGCCATAGTTGAAGGGGAGACAAGATCTGCTTGGGCATGGTTCTTACACCTCGTACGCTACTATGTCACAAAAGATAGAATGGAAATTTGTTTAATTTCATATAGACATCGTTCAATTTTGGCAGCAGTTGCTCAGCCCCAAGTTGGATGGCAACCACCACAAGCATATCATGTTTTTTGTTTGTGGCATGTGGCATCAAATCTTCACAAAGCTCATGGAACAAATTGGTTGAAAGAGAAGTTTATAAATATTGGTGAGATTTCTCATATTTTTTTGTGATCTTATAACTATATGATTTTATGAACATTGTAACAATATAGTTATTATTTGTAGGGTACGCCTATGAACGTCATGTTGTTGATCAACAATTAACAGAGATAGCATTGCATCACGCACCTGCAGCTCAATGGATTGGAGCCATCCCAAAAGAGAAATGGTCACGTGCTTATGACTTTGAAGGTCGACGATTTGGACATATGACTACCAACCTTGCAGAGTGCATGAATAGTGTATTTAAAGGTGTTCGAAGTCTGCCAATAACTGGTTTAGTCAAGGCAATGATGTATAGAGTGAATGAATATTTTGTGAATCGTGGTCGACAAGTTCATGCACAAATTGAGGCTGGACAAGTGTTTTCAGAAACACTAACAAAGAAGCTAGGCGTAGTCACACAAAATGCATCTGCCTATGTTGTTCGTGAATTTAATAGAATTGCAACATCGTTTGAGGTTGTTGAGCCATACAATGTTCAATGTCGTCAATATCGTCGATGTTGCAAGGTTAACTTGAATGAAAAAAAATGTGATTGTGGAGAGTTTCAAGCAGAAAAGTATTCATGTATGCATGCCGTTGCTGCTTGTGCACGAGTTGGCATTGACCATTTGCAAAATGTTGATCCTATATTTAGGTTGGAAACCATGAAAATGGCATATAGTAATGAGTTCCAACCAATCGGAGATGCGACTTATTGGCCACAAATTGATACTCCTACATTAATACCTGACCCATCAATGATTCGAGAAAAGGGTCGTCCTCGCTCAAGTCGCATACATAATGAGATGGATTGGACCACACCCAATCAACCAAACAAGTGCAGATTATGTCGACAAGTTGGCCATAATCGTTCTACTTGTCCACAAAGTTTAGCGTCTAGACAATAAATTACGTTTATCCCTTCACAAATTATTATGGTTAATGAAGATGAAATTATCTTTTAAATTATTTGAACAATTGTTTTTACCATCTTTTATATTCTTACAAATATTATTTTATTACCTTTTATATTATTTTGCTATTTTTTTCAATTAACATATGCAGACACATATTACAATGGCACAACATCAAGATGTTATCAATCCTGGCCCAGAGGATAACTCCCTCGTGTACTTACAACACCAACATATTTCAAAAAACGTGTGGAATAACAATGTAAGTACAAGTTATTGACAATATATTATAATTTGTATGTTTTATTGCTAACTTTTTTTTTCTGTTATAGGTTAATAGGATTTTGCACACTAGAAGAGTAATGCATACTACTCGGATGATTGATCCACCTAATCAAATAATTGGATATCTTATATTAGCCGGATTTTATGGTGTTGCTCGAATAGGGCAATTTGATTATGATCGATGTTTGGTCTCTGCCCTTATTGAAAGGTGGCGTCCTGAAACTCATACATTTCATACTACACGTGGAGAGTGTACGATAACGTTACAGGATGTAGCTATACAATTGGGTCTTCCATGTGTAGGAATGGCTGTCATTGGGCAAACTGACTTGAATTGGCTAGATGTTTGTGAGTGGCTTCTAGGTATTAGACCACCTGCACATAGACTATACAGGCAACGATTGCTTATAAGTTGGTTGGAAGAGAACTTCAATAACCTACCCGAAGATGCCGATGATGTACAAGTTCAACAATTTACTCGTGCATATATTCTCAGGTTAATAGGTGGATACCTCATGTCAGATAGATCGGGTAGTTGGGTTTACTTAATGTACCTTCCACTACTTTACAATCTTGAAGAAGCTAGAAAATTTAGTTGGGGATTGGCAGTTTTAGCTCATCTGTATAGAGAACTATGTAATGCTACTAACCCAACTAAGGATGGGATTGGAAGATGCTTGTCATTGCTACATTTATGGGCATGGGATCGCTTCCTTATGATCGCACCACCCTTACCTATGTATCCAGATCCAAATTTAGATATCTATCATCTCTTACCTCCTTTGGGTTTCAGGTATGCTAAATTCACCTGTAAAATGTTTCACATCCATTTATATTATTAAACTCATACAAATTATGATACTATTTTTTGTAATAATAGATGGAAAAATGTTAGACAAAACCCTAGTCCAAGTGCCACGACTTTGCTCAGATATAGGAGTTTCCTAGATAAAATGGTTGATGACGAGATAATTTAGCAACCATATGAATCTTATGAAGTACGCCAATTAATTCCAGAGTTTTGTATACAAACACCTGAAATTTGGCTCGCTTCTGTTCCTTTGATATGCTTTAATATCATAGAATGGCACCACCCTAATCGTGTGATGAGGCAGTTTGGTCATCAGCAACCAATTCCTGCCCAACCTGTTCATTTGGAAAATTACCACACAATGCAACTACGAGGTAGAACAACTACAAATTGGATTAACCAATACTCAACCTTTATTCAGGCATGGAATACTTGGTCAGATGCTATTGTTAACGCTCCAATGGCACATGATGAACTTGATAGAACGTCTCAATACATGCAATGGTACTGGAGACATACAAGACGATGGATTCAACATATCAGTAGTGATACTGGTTGTGCGGTAAGTTTTTCTTCTAATTTCCATCAATACCATTTTTTCCTTCATATAATAAGTGTTATAACACAATCTCTTTTTATTTATTTCAGTATGACATAGCAGAGGAGTTATATAGGCTAACAATTAATACTCGTTTTACATGCTCAAATTGTATTGATTATCGAGATAGAGTTGCTCGAGATCAACGAAACATTTTACTTGCACTTAGAGAACAACGATTCAACATGAGTCGTCAACCTGCTCCCCCAACAATTGAGCTGCCTCGACCACAAATTCCTCATGATAGACCGAGCAAGCGACGTGGTGGTTACTTGTCAACCTAACCACCAATTGAAAATGAAAATATTTTAGAACAAGACCCTCCAAATTTTAGTCAGCCTCATTACATGTTAACATCTTCATCATCCCATTTCACTTCTTCTAACCCTACACAACAAGAACCTCATTACATGTCACCATTATTATCTTCCCCTTCCAACCCACCCAATGTTGTTCAACCTCAGTCATTCACATCTTTATTAGATGATCATGCATTATTTTCGACTAAATACAATACTTCTACTTTTGAGCATGGTGGGCCATCAAATGAAGCATTTGTCACTCCTAGACAATCCATTTCTTTAAATGAATCGCCGTGGTTTGATTTAAATACGTCAACGACACAAATCAATGAAATGCTTGAATCTCAAGAACTTGACGTACAACAACAGCAACGACCGCAACAACAACAACGACCACAACGTATGCAGAGGAGACCTAGATGTGGTACAGGAAGTCACTATTTATAAGGTTAATTCATTTTCATTTTTCAGTCATATACACTTAATTATTATTTAGTATTAATTGTTTAATACTTTATTTGGTCAATATACTCCTTATCCTATTTTTGTAATCATTATTTCTTTTATTATGTAATCACTATTAGTATTATTATTATTATCATCATTATGATCATCATCATCATCAATCACTTAGCAATCATTGTTTTTTTAATGTAAATTAATCATTAGGTAATGATGAGGAGAGAGGGAGTTTTTTATTGTAAATTAATCATTAGGCAATGATAAGGAGAGAGGGGGTAGGAGAGAGAAATACACTGAAATCGTTCTTCAGGTGATGAATTTTAGAAATCATTCACCTGAAGAACGATTTTCATTTGCATAGAATTACGCACCGAAGCAGTGTTAATGAAGAAATCGTTCTTCAGGTGAACAATTTCTAAAATTCATCACTTGAAGAACGATTTTCAGTGTAGCATTTTAGTAAATATTTTCCACGATGTAGTATATTGGTAAATAATTTTCACTGTTTGCAGCATATTAGTAAAAAACCCAGCACTCTTCCTCCCTCTTCACTTGCTCATGTCTGCCAAAACAAGAGAAAGAAGGGAGGGAGGGGGGAGAGAGAGAGCTTGGAGACCTTGGGAGCTAGAGAGGAGGAGAAGAAGAAGTTTAAGATAAATGTTGGTTCCTAGAGCATTTTCTTGTAACATAGCATAAGATCCTTCTTTAAACCTTTCTTCTTCATGGAATCTATGATTTAGAAGACACATTTTGAGATCAAGAAGAGAGAGGAGGACGCCTAGAGAGAGAAAATCCAAAAACTTAAGAGGTAATTTCATAAATCTTATATCTATACAAGTATGAAGTTGTTGTTGATGGTTATTGTTGGATTTGGTGATTTTTGTCAAGTTTGTGAATTTGGAAAAGACCTAATCCTAAGGGGTTATGCTGCCCAAATTGTTTTAAATCATGATTTGAATGTGTTTAAATAAGTTAATAAGGGATTAGAAGTGAAAAGGTACAAGCTTTGGAAGCCAAAACACAAAGTTACAAATTTTTCCTTTTCCTAGACCTATGTTTCGGCCAACACCAAAACTGGATGTATGAGTTGGATTTTCATGAAATATATGGTTCCAATGGATTCAGGAGGCAAAAATAGGTGGGGTTACAGTTGATCACTTTTTCGGAAAAGGCCGAAAAAGCATAATTACAAAAACACCCCTAAAACCCTACATCGGGGCTGTCAAGGGTATTTTTATAATTTGATAATGAATTTGATAATTTTGAGCTCAGAAATGGATTCCTTGGGAAAAAAAATATGTCAGGATAGCTCTAGTCAAAATTTTGGGAAAACATGCCATTGGGCCGGGGTCCCTAAGGCATTTCGGTAAATTTTCACCATAGACTAATATAATCATAAGAAACACTATGGAAGAGTCTAAAATGATACTTGGATAAATTATGACTTATTTATTATACATTTAATATTATAGGACCAAATCAGAAGTCGGAAGCGACATGTTTTATGAGGCATATTAAAAAGGGATTGATAAGACTTTGAGGTAGGGACTATCATTCTTCATACACTATGTGAATAATTGTATGTATGTGTTACTTTATTTCGTGATATGATTGCGTGCTAGAGGTATAATACCTAATTGTGGTTCGGTACCCAACGAATGTATATCAGAAAATCCTAGCTGTGGTTCGGTGCCCAGCCAAGGTATAATATCGAAAATCCTAGCTGTAGTTGGTAACTTGACTGAGGTAATTACATGTGAATCAAATCAAATTTTCATTTTTGCCTAATATGGTCCATTGCATATTTAATTTTCATATTTTATATGTCGATCGTATGTCTCTATGGGGATTCTTCAGAATCTTACCCTTTTTTAAAAAAAATACACATCTCAGCGTGTGCCAATGGGTCGAAAGACAAATGTGCAAATACAAAGAAGTGATTGGCACATGTCGCAAGACAAAGTTAAAGACAATGGTTATAATTAGTCTAATCTTAAGATATTTTGGGGAATCTTGTAATTATTAGAATTTCCGTTGTATTTTGCTTTTGGTTTACGAACGACGTTGAGATTGTAAACTAATACTTTTATCAGTATAATTATACTCTTCTGTATGCCCATGAAATTCCGTCTCTATTACTCTTCGATTATCGAAATGAAAATGGGAGTTGACAGTTTCAAATCTAATTTATGTGGTGTTGTATTTATGCTGGCAACAAAAAAAGGAAAATCATTATAAAAAAATCCACAAGCAAGTTTCCCTATCAAAAAAGTCTTTAGGTATTGCATTGTGATTAATTCGGAATGTGAAATTACTTTGTTGCTCCTATTGAATAAAAAATGAAAGGAACATCATATGCTTTTTGTGACATGTGGTTATGCCTATTTTGACAATTGAATGGGCTATTTTGACAAATTCATTTTTCTTCCTTAAGAAGTTTTGAAATTTAAGAGGTAAATTTGAATTTCAAACAAATTTCATTACTTTCTTTTCTAATTATAGATGATATAATTCTTCGAAACTTCTCATAGGTTGTGTTTTCTTTTATGTATCTTGTTCTTATCAGAGAGGGAAATGAACTTGTCAAAATAGGCAAAAACACTTGTTAAAAAAGGCATATGCACTTGTTAAATTTGATATATTTAGTTCTGAAATTTCAAAACGTGTCTAGGGAGGAAAAGAAACTCATCAAAATAGCCCATTCAATTATCAAAATATGCATAAGCACATGTCAAAAAAGGCATATGCACTTACTGAAATTGGCACTTTTAGTTCTGAAGTTCTAAACTTGTCCAAGGAGAAAAATGACATTATCAAAATAGTTCATGCAGTTGTCAAAATAGACATAAGCATTTGTCAAAAAAGGCATATGTACTTGTCAAAGTAGGGACATTAAGTTCTGAAATTTTAAAATTTCTCCAGAGATGAATATGAATTTGTTAAAATAGCTCATACGGTTATCAAAATAGTCATAAGCACTTGTTAAAAGGTGCATATGCACTTGTCAAATTCTAAAGTTTCAAAACTTGTTCAATGAGGAAAATAAACTTGTCAAAATAGCTTATGCAGTTGCAAAATATGCATAAGTACTTGTCAAAAAAATGTATATATTGTCCCTTTTCTTTTTTATTCAATGGGGCAACCAAAGTAATTTCACATTCTGAATTAATCATAATATAGTCCCTAAAAACTTTTTGATAGGAAAATTTGATTTGAAACTTTTTTATAATTTTTTATGGTTCTTCGGATCTCACAATGATTTTCTCAAAAAAAACGTGTTGTCTTTTTATAGAGAAGAAATGAGTAAATTACTCTGCATTATAGAAAATAAACAATATAAAAATCACACTTGGCTAATATATCAGCATCAGAGTTTACCTAAACGAAAATGTAGTACTGTTTTATTTAGTGAGGAACCAACGCAAGGGTGTGACATGTATGCATGTGAGAGACAGTTACTCTCTTTATACTATTACTTTAACAATATCATATTTGTTTTCAATCTCCCTCTAAATTATAATTTTCCCAAGACCTTTTGAAAATTCTTTTTCCTATCTACCATAGATTCTTTTAAAAACTTTGAATTTATATCAAAGTAATCTGTGTTTCGAATCATTCTATTAATTTAATTGAAATGGTAATTATTAACATGTAGTTTACTTAATTAAAGTGTAAAATGTTTCTATATCCTTAAATTTATGTGTCACTTTATTTTTATTTATTGGGGGATGAGGGTTTCTAATCCTCAAGTGAATTTTTTTAATATATAATAAATTTTTGGGGAAATCCCTTAAAAAGCACTTGGAAATCATGAAAAGACATATATGTGTTCTAAATTTCTAAAATCCTACGGAGGTGTTAGGACTGAACTGGAATTTATAAATTCAGAGAAAAATGACCAATTTGCCCTTACTTATTTTCTTATTAAAATAATAACTATCATGCCAGTCGGACGCAGGGTGCTACTAGATGGGGTCTCTGGTGGGAATATTCCCTAGGCAAAGTGGTGGGGGCGGGGGTTCGAGCCCCCCACCACTTTCATGCTCAAAAAGTGCATGGCCATTGGATTAGCAAAGCCTTTTAATATATATACTGCAATATATATATATATATAGTAATTTTTGATTTTTAACTAAGTCAATCAATAAGTTCAAATAAGGAATTGACAAATTAATAAAGAAATTAACAAGTTCATATAAAGATTTCACATCTTTCGTTTTTTAATCCACATATTCTCTCAAACCATTCACTAGTTTAGATAAGGAATTCCTGAGTTTATATGAAGAATTAACAAATTGATATAAGGATTTCGCAACTTTTGTTTCAAGCAAAAATTCACTTTCGCTCTCAGGGCATTCACAAGTTTAGATTAAGAGTTTCTAACTTCAGATAAGAAATTGACAACTTGAGATAACGAATTCACAACTTTTGTTTAAGTAAAAGATTCACTTGCGCTCTCAGACCATTCACAAATTTAGATACAAAATTACCAAGTTTAGATAAATAAATGACAAGTTGCGATAAGGAATTTACGAGCTGAGATAAGGTTATGGATTTTTATCTAAGGTTGCGAATTCCTTATGTCAACTTGTCATTTATTTATCTAAAATTGGTAATTCTGTATCGAAACTTGTGAATGATCTGAGAGCGCAAGTGAATCTTTTGCTTAAACAAAAATTGTGAATTCGTTATCTCAAGTTGTCAATTTTTTATTTGAAGTTGAGAATTCTTCATCTAAACTTGTAAATGATCTGAGAGCGAAAGTGAATTTTTTGTTAAAATAAAAGTTGCGAAATCCTTATCTCAATTTGTTAATTCCTCATATGAACTTGGGAATTTCTTATCTAAACTAGTAAATGATCAGAGAGAGTAGGTGGATTTTTTGCTTAAAAAACAAAAGTTGTGAAATCTTTATATGAATTTGTTAATTTCTTTTATTAATTTTCCAATTCCTTATTTGAACTTGTTAGTTGACTTAGTTAAAAATCAAAGTTTACTATATATATATATCTATTGCAGTATATATATTAAAGGGCTTTGCTAGCCCAGTGGTCATGCACTTTTTACGCATGAAAGTAGGGGTGATTGTTCGGTTTTCGGTAAAGACCGAAAAAATTGAATTACCGAAATGAAGGAAATTCTGAAATCGAATAATCGAAATAACCGAAATTATTCGGCTCGGTTTTGGTTTTGTGAGAAAAAATCAAAATTTTTTAGCCTTCATTTTTTACTTCAAATATTTGAATTTTGAACAAAAAAAAAATTAATATGAATTATAAAATTGAATAAATTCATCAAGATCCAAAGAAAGATGATATAAAATAAAGTATAAACAACATATTACATATATGATCAATGTAGTTTGGAGTACCCAATATTCCAATAATGGAACCAAAAATAGGAAAGTTTTTGAGAGATACAGAATAATTGTATTCAACATTACTTAATCCAAAGAAAGCATAACAAAAGTTCAAAAAGATGAATATAAAATGATATATCATTCTTTGTTTTGCATCCGATTTTTCGGTTTAAACCGAAATTTTTTTAAAAAAACTGAACAAAAAAATCGAATATGCACCAAAAACCAAAAAAATCGAACCGAAAATACCGAAATTGATTCGATTCGGTCTTCGGTTTCGGTTTGATTTTGCTCACCCCTACATGAAAGTGGTCTAGGGTTTGAATCCCACCCCTACCACTTTGGGAACTATTCCCAAATCTAGGGAATATTCCCTACCGGAGCCCCTGTCCGGTGGCGCCCACAGGCCACCTCAGGGTATCTCGGCTGGCCGGCGTGGTAGTTATTATTTTAATAAAAAAAATAAGTAAAGGCAAATTGGTCATTTTCCTCTGAATTTATAAATTCCAATTCAATCCTAGCACCCTGCAGGATTTTAGAAATTCAGAGCATCTGTCCGTCTTTTCATGATTTTCAAGTGCCTTTTAAGGAATTTTTCCTACATTTTTTACATTAAATAATCATGATGAATAAACAATAAATAATATTTTTGTTGTCTAAAAGACTTTACTCCCTCGTCATTATTTATAACTTATAAATATAACAGAAACATATTTATTTATTTATAGTATATTATATATGATAAAAAATTTATAAAAAATTATTATATATAAGCCATAATATACAGTTCATATTATTGCATTCTATTTCTATCTTATTATAAAATATCTATATTCATTATTTTTTATTGAGAAAAAGACAGAAAAAAACTTTAAAATTATAAAATCCTAAATCAGGTATTTTTCATAAAATAAATTGTGAATTTGTTTATTAAGCCTCATCATCATCTTATCAATTTTTGGTAATAAATCTAATTTAGGATTTTACAATTTCAAAGTTCCCTTTCTGTCATTTTTCCTTTATTATTATCTATTATATATTTTCTTTTGATCAAAGTCTATTATATACTTTTAGATACACAAAATTTATGAAAAAATGCGTTAATGATAAGCTAATTCCATAAATATTGCCACTTATCTTCTGTTGACCGAAAGAAAAATATGCCACTTTTTTTGTGTTTTCTATGAGCGCACCACCACCGCCACGTATCAGGTGACTTGGCTAATTTTTATTAGAAGAAAAATTAATTCATAAGAAACAAAAATTAAATTTTCATTTCATCGACAATCAGAGACGCCTCTTCTTCCTTGTCCAAATCTCAGATCTACGGAATTGCGCTTCCAACTTCAAAAGATTCATTCACTCTTTCGAAGCACAAACACCGTTATATAAATTCTGAATAAATCTTTTTCTTGGATCGTTTTCCGAGGCATTTCCGCAGAAAATTTTGTCATCTCCTGCAAATTCGGGAGAGGCTCTGCCGACACTTATATTTATATTTGGTATTCGGATTCTGGATATTGGGAGCTTGAATCATGTGGGGTAGTATTGCGAACTTGAAGGAGAACTTGAACAAGATCGCTCATGATGTTCATCAAGATGACGATGACGAGCTCGAGAATTATAACAGGGCCAATGGAGTCGATTCTCCCATCTCTGATCGGAGGAATTCTCATAGTTTTGCGCATTCGAAATTGGGTTCAAGGTCACCGCTCTCTAACGGGATGGATGATCCTGCAGCGTTTAGTTCTGAGGTGCCCCTTTTTTCTTGGTTTCTTTCTTGAGCTTGGATTGCCATTGAATACTTTACAAAGGATTGGGTAATGTTTATGCTTTTTGGATCTCTTAGTTGCTTGCCCGATTTAAGTTGGATGAATATGTTGGGGCCTGTCTACTGAACATTGAATTTTTAGCCAACACCCGCCCCCGCCCCCGCGCTTGCTATAATCTGTGTATGGGAAGCATTCGATTTGTTTGTGAATGCTAAACAGGTTTAGTAACCGGAATAATCAAGAGGCCCATTGATGATTTTGCTGTGCTTATGCTGCTACTTCAGACTACTATATTTGTCTGGGATAAAATGGATGTGGGGTGTTCTCGAACGACGTGTTTAACAATATAGTATATGGTTTCGAATTTGTACCCGGCGCACTTTAATTGTTCATTTATTTATATTTGGAGTATGGTGGTGGTCAATTTGGCCCCCTATATTATTATTATTTTTTATTTTGGTCAGGACTGAATGAGGTTGAGAGTTTTTCCTAAAATTGGTTCTCATTTATATGCAGAATAGCATCCACTATACTATTAGGATCGGCTGTGAAAGTATATTTTCCATGCTAGCATGAACTGATTAATCTATGTCACATTTTTTCAGTAGGTGTAACCATTTTAGCAGAACAGTCTATTAAAATCCTGTTACCTGTTTGGAGAACTGGTGGAAAATAATCTTGAAGAGAATGCATTTTGGAAAAATTAATTAAAAATGTTAGTTTTATGTGGAGAGTCCATTCAGCTCCAATCACAAGTCTTGCGATCCACTTATGTTCGGATAGTGTTTAGATAAGTTACTTATGGCCATGAAATTTCTAAATGAACCAATGCATTGTATTTCCAAATACATATAACTTAATGATGGAAAATAGGTAAAATTGTACGTTGTTTAAATTGTTAGAGGTTGTGTTTCTATTTATTGTCATCATCAGATTGTTTTTAGTTTATCTATATGAGTTAGTTCTACAGTCAAACTAATTTTCAGTATAATAAATAAACACAGGTCTCTCCCTATAAATTTGAAGTTCTGCATCATGTGATTATTATATCCAAAATGATTGCTGTTAAAAAGCATAACTAAGAATAGTCGCTTCTATTCTGAGCCTAGAATGCACTCTAGCTGCCCAGCATGAAATTTTGGCTGGGATCCTAGTCATGCTAGTTTGAGGCTAGAACAAATTTTGGAGACCTGTGTTTTGGGTTTCTTTCCAAATATGCTCTTTTTGTCTCATCAAAACAAGTTAAGTAATATGCTTTCCTTCTGCTTCAAAGAAATGACTGATTGGAGACAGGTTAGTCTGACTGGATAAAGGAAGAACGGAACAAGTATATATGGGATTAAATAACTTTCTGGATTCTTAATTCCTAAATTTCCCGTCAAGAAGAAATGATTTTCCTTGTTTTTCCACTAATTTACTTATTTACCATAAAAAACAGTTTGGCATTTCTAACTTTTTGCAATTATTTACTTTTCCCCACCATATTACCACTGTCACACCCCCTCGATCGACTGGTGCCACCAAGACACCGGCACACCTAGTGCTTGGGGATGGACTCGAAGGAATATCTGCCCCCTCCGCCCACCGAAGGCTTAGGCATTACTTTCGCCTATTATGGATCGAAGACCTGTCCTGAGGGCCAAGTACGAGTCTTATGTGATCCGTGGTACCATTAAGCTAACTTAATAACAAAATACTAAGTTCATGTAACCTCCCAGGGGTCACCCATCCTAGATTACCCTGGGTTGAGCACGCTTAACTTTCACATGGCATGCGTCTTATAGCCCCAGGACGTGTGTTCGAAACCTGGGAAGGTGAAAGAAACTTGCTATGGGGGGTGGCGGGGATAGTCCAATTGAGTCCGCCTTGCCACACATTTCCGGGCCCTAGAGGGGCGGCGTAACTGTGGGGGGTGTGACATTACCACTATTTAACATAGAATAGGGGGCACATTTTTCTTCAATAATTGTGTGCCAATTGATGGGGACTTTGTTGCTTCAAGTTTTGTCTTTTCCTTCTTTCCTTGGCCCTTCTATGAAGTGATGTTGTAAGTTTCTTTCATTTTGATCTTCTTATTGCAGATTGAACAATACAAATCAGAGATTAAGAGACTTCAGGCATCAGAAGCAGAAATTAAAGTGATGTCTGTTAATTATGCTTCTTTACTAAAAGAACAAGAGGTATAGCAATTACTTATCCCAGAGCACTGTTACTGATTGTGTGATTTTGGTCATTTGATATCCTGACGTGGGGTCTGCTCAAAGAAAGTGAACTCGGCTGGAATGCATCATTTGAGGAATAGTTGTTGCAATAATTTTTAGCTTTGGTGTTTTAAATGTGTCCATGGTCCTCCGTTGCCCAAAACAGGAGTTTAATTTGTCTTGAAAACATTAAAGAATGATATGTAACAAACATTTGTTTGACAATAAAACTACAAGAACAAGCCTTATCTTACTAAGTGAAGTTAATTTCATGGCTTACACAATCCTATTAATATCCATGCATGGATAAACATTTGTTCAACAATGTAATTATTATTTCCACATTGTCTTTTGCTGGTTTTTTTATTATAATTGATGTTTCACAGTCCAATCATTTCAACTTAA
The DNA here is from genome assembly GCA_963855925.1 of Inga laurina. Lineage (NCBI taxonomy): Eukaryota > Viridiplantae > Streptophyta > Magnoliopsida > Fabales > Fabaceae > Inga > Inga laurina. Next base: position 37,207,766 of record OY979708.1, read on the forward strand.
CAGGATCTAATTGTTCGATTGAATAGAGAAAATGGCTCATTAAAGCAAAATTTGGAAGCAACAAGTAAAGCTTTAAGTGTCTCCAGAAATGATAGTTCTGCATCATCTTCAAAGGGCACTGATCCAGTGAAGGTAGACTTTCATTCTGGTTCAAACAATGTTGCGGAGTGTTTTATATAATTTATACAGTTTATACAATTTTTTAAAACCTGTTGTAGTCTTATGTTTAATCTCTGGCATTTGATGATACTTGGGGGAAATTTTAAATATTTGACGCGCCAATTTTGAATGATATGAAGCCATATAATATTAAAATATCTCACTCCATTACAACATTCAGGTTTGATTCTTTATGCATTTCTTGAGTTTTGGAGATTAGCAGTCATGTCATATATTGTATTTTGAGACGGATTACTGCTTTGTGGTGAATATTATTCCATTTCCAGTGATCAGTGGATTCTTCAACTGCCTTGCAGCACTTGTATACAATTATGTCTCTGATTTAATATTTGGCAATGGGTAGAAAGATTTTTATAGAATTTGATATTAGTTAATCATGGTAAGAAGAGGTGTTATTGAGATTGGTATAGGTGTGAGACCAATGCTCTTTGTGGCCCTTGTCTGCTTCAAACCCTACTGTAAACTTTCTCAATAGTAATTTGTTTCAGTTTGAACTTCAAGGGGAATATCTTGTAGCCATAAGAGTTGAAAGGAGTGTGTGAAAAAAAAGAGTGCCTTAATGTGGGATATGTACCAATGGCCTTGTAGCCTGGTGGTATGGATGCTCTCCTATAAGTGGGAGGTTGCGGGTTCGATCCTGCTTGTAACTCAAGCCATTAGTGCCTACCCTTGTAATCCAATAATAATAATAATAATAATAATAATAATAATAATAATAATGTGGGATATGTGGTTGGACTTGGAAATGTTCTGGTGTTCCAGAGGGTTTGTTGTTAATCTCGTGAAAGTCGTTGGTTGTGAACTACTTAGTCTTGGCCAGATTATGTCAATCCTTGTTGATTACTTTTGAATATTTCTGCAGGGAAGTAGTGATCAAGTTTCCAATCGACAGCATAAGTTTGCATCTCATGTGAAAAATCGTCATGCTGGAAGTTTAAAGCATAATGGTGTTGTTTCAAGAAAAGATTCGATGAACAATGGAATCATATCTGCTTTGGATTCTGATGCCATTCAAAATGAGATGGAACCTAATCATTCTGATTTTCGAGGACAGGACAAGGTACTATGACCTTGGGTTTCTATCTATGCATAACTACTCAATGTACATAGAAGATTAACCAAGTTGCTGTTAGCTATAAACCTTGCTAAAGTTGATTTTTTAGCAAATAGCTTTTGTGGCATATGTTTTCTTTCTCTCGAGTCCTTGATGTTTTTCCCTGTTTTTTTATTTTATTTTGTTATTTTTAACCTAGGAGAATGGCTGTTCTTCATATGCAAATTCTCTTCTGTCTGGTCATTTTCATTTATTTTGCTAGGTTTCTATGTTTGTATTTTTATTTTTAGTAATGAGTGAACTTGACAACAGATGTATGAATGCCTTCTAGGAGGTTGCAGAGTTGGTGGATGGAAGAAATAGCTCAACAGTAGCAGCACAACATACTTCTGATGTTAGAAAATTGAAGACAGAATTGGAGCAAGACCGTGATAAATTGGCAAAAATTCAGCTACAATTCCAAGGTCTCTTTATTCTGCATATGGAATATCTAGTCAAAATTTTGCATGTAAATTTAAATTTTGCCTGATAATCTATTTTTCTTCAATGACAGCGGAAGTGACATTAAACAAGTCCCTTCAGGAGGAGCTTAAAGTATCGAAGATGGAAATAGACAAAGTGAGTTATGTCTCTGTCATATGATTTATATGTAGCATGAATGTATGTATGATGCATTTACTCTAGCAAAGCTTTTTGTTCTTGAGATACCACACAGCTTATGTTTATCTTATTGAGATATCTTTAATATTAAGTTAAAGAGGGAAATTGACATGAAATTATAGATGCATATTATAAAATGATAGGTACAGCATATTGTGCATTCGGTGATGTCACTTTCTGTTGTCATAGTAAAATTTTTATCAGTGCCTTGATACTTCTAAACAGGTCCATCCTTGCATATCTTGGTATAATGATACAAAACAATCAATCAAAAGCAGTTTTATTTTGAAAATTTTTTTGGTTCTTCAGGAATACCATTTCAAATTGTGGGCCTTTATTCTGCAATTGATGGTGCCAATTTGAATTGAAATTCTGTCATGATAAAACATTAATAGCTTTCTCCAGTCCTTCAAAATTCAAATTGTTCATCTAGCCTGTATCTGCAGATGTTGTCTATGGATCTGATGAAGTCTAACTTGACCAATTCCTGGTTCACATAAATGAAGTATATTATAGAATCATTGATGATTTTGCCATGCTAATATTTATGGTTTGATTTTCTTAGTTTTTGGTTGTCTAATACATGATAGTTGTATTATTGTTGTAGACATCAAAGGAGATGAGCAAAATACGTGATGAGTTGAATGAGAGAGTATCAGAAATAAAATGTCTGCAAATGGAATTGAGTAGACGGGAAGATGAAGATGTGGGTGCCATGGATAGCTTGAAAAAATTAATCAAAAGCCTAGAGAAGGAAAATGTAACCCTTAAGGTTGGTAATTTTTATGCTTTATTTCTATTATTGTAATTCTGGCATTGTATACCATGCTTTTCTGACATGATGTATTATCCATTGTTACTAGGCGGAGAAGAAGGAGCTTGAGGCTGCATTGGAAACAAGCAAGAAGTCTTTCACTGGTAAAATGTCAGCAGATGCTTCTCAGAAGGATTCAAGAAGTATTAGTGAGGTGGACCTCAACTTCGTAGCATTATTTACTTTATTGGTTACTTGTTAAAATTGATGTTAATAACAACGTGCCTTTTCTATTTTTGGGGGATGGGGGCATTTACTTTTGGGAACAGATGCCAGATTCTTCCAAAAGTTTTCCGGAAAAGGAAGAAATGGAAAGATCCTTTCAAAAGCTAAGTAAAGATTTAAAGGAAACCCAGCATGAAAGGGACAAAGCATTACAACAATTGACTCGCCTTAAGCAGCATTTGTTGGAAAAGGTTTCCTTCTTTGAACTTTTATTTTGTAGTTTGTTTTGTTTTATTTTTTTGCATTTTGTTTTTTCCTAAGGACGAGTTAATTATGATAGAGTAGAGCCAAGTTGAGTACAATTTATCTTAATACTGTCATTTTTACATATCTGTCAATGTATATGTTGTGTTATTGTTCCAGTTGAACTTAACCAGATCGTATGGGCGTTAACTGATTTATAAACAGTTGTGGTTGCACAATTTGTTTGACAGTTAGTTTCTGTTCCAAATGCTAATAAAGCTAAAATCTTGTTAATTAGTGCTTGGAGAGCTGCTTTTCATCAGTTTCTGTTATCCCAATTATCTTGTTGTGATCATGAATATGGCAATATGCATGTTGAAATGTGCATCTATTGATCTTAGTGATGACTCAACAGGGAACCCTTTAAAATTCTAGATATTGGAGGGATGTAAGGAATGGAAGATATTGGCCAGAAGGACTATGGCAGCTGGAATTTTAGATATAGCATGTGATTAGATTCCTATTGACTATGGAAAGATAAGTTTTGTAATGCTAAATAGAGGGTGTTAGGAACCAGTACAGTAATACAATGCTAAAGTGCAGAAACTGATATATATTGATCCAGAAGAACACAATACAATATTCTGTGGAGGCAATAAATCTCACAGCCAAGAAGAAACCGGCTAAGCAAACCTGCTCCCTCTCACAAAATAACTCTCGTACAAAATAATCCATGCCATCCCTACATTTCCCAACGGCTAATATAGTCAAAAAGCACCTCTCAGTCCTCAGAGCATCTGATACATTTTACGGCTAAAAAGAACCAAGACACTCTAATTAACAGCTAGGTATCCTACTCTTACTCCAAAATAGTGGGAAACTTAAAAGTCAGCTCTGAAACCTTAAAAAGCATCTTTCCCCCTTTTTTTTTTTGTGTTTTCCTATGTTTCCTTGTATAGGTCTTACCAACGAATAGGTCTCTTTCATCACCTTCCCCTAAAAGTTTCACCTTGTCCTCAAGGTGAAAGTCTGGGAACTGGTTGGCTATTGTCTCAGCGTCCTCCCACGAATTCTCATAAGCTGGCATATCTTTCCACTGGATGAGGACCTCTAGCTGCCCATTCAATAGTTGCCTGGTTTTACAAACTGCTTCCGGTTGAACCTGCAATTCCAATTGTTCTGTCAAGGTTGTTGGAATTGTGGGGGTTACTATCCCGGAGTGCACCGATTTCTTGAGAGCCAAAATGTGAAACACGGGGTGCCCTTGTGTGGTTGGTGGAAGGTACAGTCTGTAAACAACAGTCCCCACTTGTTCCACAATGGTGAATGGCCCATAAAACCGTGGGCTAAGCTTCTCATTGACCCTCTTAGCTAGTGTCCGCAACCTATAGGGTTGAATTCTGAAATACACTTGATCGCCCACTTCAAAGTGGACCTCTCGCCGGCGTTTGTCGGCTTGCTTTTTCATTTCTTCTTGAGCCTTGAGCAAATTCTCTTTTAGAGTGGCAATAATGGCATTCCTAGACCAAATCTGTTCATTAACTTCCTCCACTACTGATGGTTCATCTGTGAGCTTGGGAAAAGTAGGGGGATCCCTTCCATATACAGCCTTAAAACAGGTCATGTTGGCTGAGCCTTGGTAGGTGGTGTTATACCAATATTCTGCCCATGATAACCATTGAGCCCATTGGGTTGGTCTTTCACCAGGAAAACACCTTAAATATGTCTCCAGCCCTTTATTTAATGCTTCAGTCTGCCGGTCTGTCTCCGGGTGATACGCTGAGCTCAAGCACAATTGAGTACCGGCTTGCTTAAATAATTCCCTCCAGAATTGACTCACGAACACTCGATCTCTATCTGAGACAATTGACTTTGGAACCATGTTATCTGACTATTTCTTTTATAAATGTCTCAGCAATATCCTTGTCATGAAAAGGATAACTAAGACGAAGAAAATGAGCATACTTAGTGAGACGGTCCACAATAACTAGTATAGTGTCATACCGTCGAGATTTAGGCAGCCCCGTAATGAAGTCCATGATTATGTCCTCCCAAGTGGCATTAGGAATGGGAAGAGGTTGTAGCAGCGCTGCGGGTGAAAGAGCCTGGTATTTATTCCTTTGGCAAATTTCACATCCAGCAACATATCGCTGTATATTGTGCTTCATGCCTTCCCAGTAAACTATGTTGGCAAGCCGTTTGTAGGTTCTTAAGTAACCTAACTGGCCCCCGATGGGAGAATTGTGGTATTCTTGCATCAGCAAAGGAATTCTGGGAGAATTCTTTGGCAGGACCAATCTGTCTTTATAATGTAGGCACCCTTTGAACAGGGTATATCCTTCAATTTCCCCGTCCTTAGTGATCAATTGCTGCATTATGCTCTTGAGTTTTGGGTCAGCCTGCACCTCTTTCTCCCATTTTTCCATATCATTATTCTGCCATCAAGTTCAGGGATTCCTCTTGCTGTGATAGAGCATCTGTGGCTCTATTTTCCTTCCCTTGCTTGTACACAATTTCAAACTTGCACCCCATTAATTTGGACACCCACTTCTGCTGGTTGTCCTCTAGCACCCTTTGCTCAAATAGGTATTTTAGAGCCTTCTGATCTGTCCAATTCACAAAATTCTGCCCCCACAAGTAGTGCCTCCATTTCTTGACTGCTAGCACTATTGCCATCAGCTCTCGCTCATAGACCGAACATTGTTGGGCTCGTTTAGAGAGCTTTTGACTGCAGTGAGCGATAGGATGCCCCTGCTGCATTAACACTGCACCTATACCGGTCCCCGAAGCATCGGTTCCCAGTTCAAAGGGTACTGAAAAATCTGGCATGGCGAGCATCGGCAGTGTAGTCATGGCTGTTTTGAGCGCTTCAAAGGCTTTGGTAGCTTTTGGGGTCCATTGGAAGGCGTCCTTCTTGAGAAGGTCGGTCAAAGGACTTGCTATCTTCCCATATCCTTCGACAAACCGTCTGTAGTAGCCGGTTAGTCCCAAAAATCCCCTCAACGATCGCACGTTCTTTGGTTGAGGCCAAGCGATCATACTCTCCACCTTCTCTAGATCAGCCTGAACGCCATGCTCTGAGATTATGTGGCCCAGATACTCAATTCGAGGTTGCACAAAGCTGCATTTCTTTAAATTGATTACCAAGTGATTTTCCTGCAATGTAGTCAGCACCCTTTCTAGGTGTTCCAAGTGAGTACGGATATCACAGCTGTAAATCAATATATCATCAAAAAACACAAGCATGAACCTCCTCAAATATCGCCTAAAAATCTCATTCATTAGTGCTTGGAAAGTAGAAGGGGCGTTAGCAAGCCCGAAGGGCATCACCTTAAATTCGTAGTGTCCTTGCATGTGTCCGGAAGGCGGTTTTGTGCTCGTCACCAACCTTAATTCGGATTTGATGGTACCCTGATTTTAAATCCAGCCACAGTGGCCCCCTTTAGTTCGTCTAGTAACTCGTCTATAGCCGGTATAGGAAACTTGTTTGGTACAGTGATCTTGTTTAAGGCTCGGTAGTTCACGTAGAAACGCCAACTCCCGTCCTTTTTTTTTACCAACAGAACAGGGCTAGAGTATGGGCTGGTACTGGGTTGAATAATCCCAGCTTGGAGCATATCTTTAATTAGTTCCTCTATCTCTTTTGTCTGGGAGTGAGGATACCTATAGGGCCTGATATTAGGTGGCTGCTTCCTTGGATTGATTACTATCGCATGGTCCTACGTTCGGCGAGGGGGTAGTGTTCTGGTTGATTGGCATACATTCTGAAATTTACTTAGCAATTTCTGAATTTCTGGGGTGAACTTCTAGCTGCCTTCCTCTTCCTTTACTATAGCTCTACATTCCGCTAAGAACCCTTGTCCCTTCCTCAGCGTTCTCATAATGGAGTACAATTAAGTTTGCGTCCTAGACAAGGTCGGATCCCCTGTCAAGCAAATTCTGTTACTCTTCTTCCCTTTTTTCATCATCATCTGTTTCCAGTTCACCTTGAAATCTCCAAGGTTCTTTAACCTCTCAATGCCCAGTACTACGTCAATCCCCCTTAAAGGAAACGGATAGAAGGTTTGCACAATACTTAGCCCCTGTATTTTCAGAACCATGTCTCGGCATCGCTGGCTCCTTCGAACGGTGTAGCTGTCTCCCACTGTAATAGTATATTTGGCCACTCCTTCCACTTGAATGCCTGATCGGTTTAGCAAATCTTCGGTGAGAAAATGATGGGTTATGCCGCTATCTATCAAGATTACCACACTTTTGTCGGCGAGTTCCCCTATTACTTTCATCATGTGGTTGCCTTCAAACCCCGCGATAGAATTCAGAGATAGTTCCATTCGCGTTGCGTCTTCCTCAGCGTCAAAAAAATCTTCCGCTCCTTCCCCTGTTTCTTCAGTGACCTTGTGGCCTTTGTCAAGCTCGACATCGATCAAGAATACTTGTAGTTGCTTGCCTCGGCAGGTATGGGTCGCTCAACCCCTGTTTGGGTGACGTCGAAGCCACTGTGGATGTGCTCCCCGTCTTCATCTCCAATGTCGGCAATTCAAGCCGGGTTGCATTGGTCTGATGGGTCATGGGGGGTAATGTCCTAATGGGCTCGGTATATTGTGTGACCCTAGAGTAAGTGGGCTAGGTCGGGTACTTTCTTAGCCCAATGGAGTTGGAAACTCTGTTGGCTTTGTTCGTCTTGTCTGCCTCTAACAGTTAGTTCCTTCCATCGGTACGGATCACCATCTTTATCAGTCCTTCAAGGTTGTTCACTTCGGCAATTTCCAATTCAGCCTGTATCATTGTCTTCAAGCCGTACAAGAAGGCCCCTATTAAGCACTCCTCTGACGCGTCCTTCAAGGGAAAGGAGAGATGCTTAAATGCCTCTAATACTTGAGAACCGTCCCCTCCTGCTTGTTAGAAAAGAGTATCTTATACTCTCCTCCCCGCTGAAACGTATGAAAACGCACCAACACCTTCTACTTGAACTCCGTCCAACTCCTCAATGAGCTTTGAGTTTCCTTCCATTGATACCAGTGCAAAGCTCGATCCTCCAAACACACCACCGCAGCCTCTAGCTTCTCCGGTATGCTATTAATTCTAAAGTATCTTTCGATTCGGCAGAACTATCCGATGGGGTCATCTCCGTCAAACACAGGTAACTCCAACTTCCGAAATTTGGTCACCTCCTTCTCTACTTCCTCGCTGCTCTCAGTTTCGGTTTCTGTGTTTGGGTCTCCATGGTCTGCCTTGTCTTTAGGTTTTTTGCCTGAGCCCCCGTCCATCCGAAGTAACATCTCCCTGATAAGGTTCATTCCCTCCTTAAGTTTGGCCACCTGTGTCGATAGCCCAGAAAGCTCCCCAACCTTCTTCGCCAAGCTCGCCATGTGCTCCTTTAAGTCTTTAACCTCATCTGCCATTTCCAAGGATCCTACTGCTTTGATACCAATTTGTTAGGAACCAGTACAGTAATACGATGCTAAAGTGCAGAAACTGATATATATTGATCCAGAAGAACACAATACAATATTCTGTGGAGGCAATTACTCTACAGCCAAGAAGAAACCAGCTAAGCAAACCTGCTCGCTCTCCCAAAATAACTCTCATACAAAATAATCCATGCTATCCCTACATTTCCCAACGGCTAATATAGTCAAAAAGCACCTCTCACAGTCCCCAAAGCATCTGATACATTTTACGGCTAAAAAGAACTAAGACACTCTAATTAACAGCTAGGTATCCTTCTCTTACTCCAAAATAGTGGGAAACTTAAAAGTCAACTCTGAAACCTTAAAAAGCATCTTTCCCTTTTTCTTGTGTTTTCCTATGTTTCCCTGTATAGGTCTTACCAACGAATAGGTCTCTTTCAGAGGGACAATTTAATATAGCTGCAAGCCCTATTGGTTTGATTTTGAAATAATCGTTGGTTGAGTTAATTTTTTTTGTTTAGTCAATAATGCTGTATTCATTGACCTACCTCATTTCTTAGCTATGCTCTTGACCTAAAAATTTGCTATTTACAAGCTTCCTTTCTCAAACTACTATCTACTGCTTCTATATTATATTATCTCCTTACATACGATGATCTTAGAAGAGTTAAATTTGCATAATTTCCTGTTGGATTAAGTATATTAACCCATTTGAAGTTAAGAACTAAGGAGGATTTCCTTGTTGGTTGCTCTCTAGGAATCTGAAGAATCGCAAAAAATGGATGAGGATAGCAGAATCATTGAAGAACTTCGTGAAAGCAATACCTTTCTGAGGGCACAAATTTCTCATCTTGAAAAGAGTCTAAAGCAGGCAATTGAAAGTCATGAGGAACTGAAGATGGCAAACAGCAGTGAAGTTTTTAAGTCCAGGGAAATCATTGATGATCTGAACAAGAAGCTTGCAAACTGTACAAGCATAATAGATGCCAAGAATACTGAACTTTTAAATCTACAGACAGCTCTTGGGCAGTATTATGCTGAAATTGAAGCCAAGGTATTAAAACTTGACAGTTATTCTGTTGGTTGACATATTAACGTGTTTCAGTTGGGTTATTGACACTTTCCCCTCATTATTGTGCCAAATTTTGTGTGCTTCTGTGCATAGTTGCATGGGGTATCTTACATCTGTATTTTTATTTTATCAGGAACATTTGGAAGAAGAGCTGGCTCATGCAAGAGAAGAATCAGCTAGAATTTCTCAACAATTGAAAGTATGACATTCTTATTATTTTGAAGTATGATCTATAGTCAGCTTTACTTTATTTGAATTATATATTTGGCCCGCACTTATGTGCTGAATTTATGCATTTTATTTTATTTTTGTTTCTTATCTAGTTGTTTTTGGTTTCAAACTTAATTTTTATGTTGTATTTTTGTGCTACTATTGTTGCTCTGCTGTTAGGACACCAAACAGCCGTTCTTCTGTGTCCTGATGCTCCCCTGAATGGTTGTTTATGGAAAAGTGGTTGATTTTTGTAGAAGGCTATTCACAGGCAGTGTAGAATTTGTGTTGTGCGAGGTAGGATTATGGCATTTGTATTTCTTTTGTGTGGGTGTATAACCAAAAGAAATGCATCGGGTAGGTTGAGGATGAAGCTTCCCCATAACTTTGCTGCGCATAAGCACAAATGCCGTGAATCCAAGGACTTGGGGCATGTTTGGTGTGAGGGATTTGGAAGGAAAGGGGGGAAGGGAAAATTTTTATGAGTTGAATTTAAAAAGATTGGAGAAATGGGGTTATAAAATTTTAATGAAAGGAAGATGTAGGATAAAGGAGTAAGAAAAATTAATTAAAAATTTTAACCCATCTTCTCTGAAAAAAAATGAGGTCACGTGTTTAAATCCTGGAAACAGCCTCTCCGCTTGTAAGGGTAAAACTGCATACATCTGACCCTCCCCAGATCTCACCTGGTAGGAGCCTTATGCACTGGGCTGCCATTCCCTAATGTTTTTAAATTGAACTCAAAAAGTTTTTTCCCTCCCCTCCCCTTATACCGAACAGCCTCTTAGGGTAAATTCATTATAGCTTAGCTGCCAGGATAGCTTGACTGGGTTATGATTATCATTCTTTCTCAAGTATACTAATGGAGTAATAGATTTATTTTTGCTACAACTGACAGGGAAATATTGTTGAAGTTTCTAGTTAAAGATTATATTTGATCATGCAATTGACAGGATGCCGATCAGAGAGCAGACGTGTTGAGGGGTGAAAGGGACGAAACTTTGGCCAGGCTTTCACAATCTGAGAAGGTTCAATCAGAATTGAGAAGTAGAGTAAGCAAGCTTGAAGAAGACAATGCCAAACTGAGGCGAGCTCTTGAACAGAGTATGACAAGGCTAAACAGAATGTCAGTGGATTCAGATTTTCTTGTTGACAGGTTAGCCTGCTTGTGGGTTTGAATTATATGCATAGCAGCTTCACTATGATTTGATATGGGTTTCATGTATATTTATAGTTGATTGTAGTAGACAAAAACAAATTTGTGCAACGGTATTTATCTTCAAATTTATATATCGATCTTTTATTTGACAAGAAGGTTCTGACGAGTGTTTCTTTGTTTATATATACTCTGACAAAAAGTGAATTCACCTCTAGCAGTGTGTATGGTAGCAGTGGGGTCACATAATGTAAATAAGGAACTAGATAAGAATAAGATGAAGGAATTTAGCCATCAAGATTTTAGTCTCTTTACAAACAGCCAAATTCCCCTTTCTAATACAACACCCTTTTAAAACACTGATGATGATCTCATACTTTTTCTTTTCTGTACCTCTGATTCCCACCAAAGTTAGTTATGCCACTGCATGTTGGTTCTCTATCTGGTGTGGCCAACTCCATGGCCTTCTTTCTTCTAGAATACATGTAGACATTTGTGTTTTGATTACAATCTCTCCCTATTTAGCCATTCCTCACCCTCAAGTTGAAATCCTGGGAATCGACATTGAATGGCATCAGAGCAGAACTAGAACCTCATAAACCACGCTGAAAGTTCTTCTTTGCCATTCATGCTCTCAGCTACTCTCTTTACACACTCACTTTTAGCTTTTTAACCGCTCCCTTCTACCCTTCATTATTCTCCTAGTTGCTTCATCACTTTTCTTTCTTTCTGTATATTAACTTCCATGTTTTCTTCTGGACCAATAGTCCCCCACTTTCTGCCATTTTGCCACCCCCTCCCCATGTCTCCTTGTGTCTATTTTGGTGGCAGTAGTGAGTTAAGATTCAGTCTTAAGTTCACCCCAAGTGCCATCTCTGCCTCTATGCCGTTCTTTTACTCTCTCCATGCCTGAAGTGTCTGATGGGTGCATAATCAGTAAGCCAACTTTGAATCATATGGGGTGGTTGAAGTGTGAGAGTGAGGTATTTATTGTGGGTTTTGGATCAAAATCAGGTGAAAATCATCGTGAGATGGGATAGACTAGCCTCTTTGCGTGTGTGCTTTCTTTACCTTTTCTTATTTTCTTTGTAGGCATCTAGTGAGACTTGCACTTTGCCAGATTATTGATAGTTTGAATACCATTTGGAGCTTGAGTTCCATCCTCTAACTTGAAGACAGTAGTGGATGGGTCCTTGCAATAAGAGCTTTGAAGGGAGTAAGGCTGTTGGATCTGTTATAGGTAGTACTGAATCAGTACTCAGCCCAACTAAGCAATGTAACCCGTTGTTATGGCTTATAGCTTGTAAAACATCTGTTTGATGGTGAAAGCCCGAGCTTTAATTGGTAGATGTACCAAGTTGATTAAACAACTTGCATTCAAAAAAAGTCAATAAACACCCTATCAAAATCTGAAACAATGGATGTGGGAAATCCATGTAAACAGACCACTTCCTGAATTAAAACATCCGCTACATCCCTTACTGGAAAAAGGTGCGATAAGAGTGAAAAATGGGTATAATTGGTAATACACCACCATAATAGTATCAAATCTTCAAGATTTGAGAAGACGGATGATGAAGCCCACACTTTATCTTGCCACACATGGCAGTGGGCGTTGGTTCTAGCTTATACTCATTGTTGTATGTCCTTCATATCATTCCAATGAAATATTTCCGCCTATGTCCTACATGTTCTCGGGTAAGTTGAATGACCCTCCAGGGGTGAGTCATGGAATTCTTTTAGCAAAAGAGGTTTCCAAGTAAACCATTTTGGAAACACTAATCTCCCCTAGTCCCTTTATGCAAATTAACAAGAAACAACCATGTTCAAGGCTTTAATCAGAAGGAGCAGGCTATCCCATTTTAAGCCAATATATGATGGGTGATACTCAGTGGAGGCTCCACACCAACACCATCATCTTTTCTGTATTTACTGCTTTTGCTTGACTCCTACCCAATTCTCCAAACTCTTCATTCTCCCTGCCATTTTGAGTAATGACAATCCCATGGGAAATAATGCTCTGATACTAATTTGGTGAAGCTTATTCGTTAGGTATTTCTTAATGATAAAAGCTGGATTCACCTCTAGCATTTGAGATAATAATCTATCCACAAATAATCTGAATTCTTCCTTGCCTTTCCCTGCAGAGAACTCCCTTAAAATACCTAGCTGTTTGATTTTCTACTACTTTGATTATCAATTACGGTTCCTTCTATACTTACGGACCCTGCTAGAGTTAATTAGGGATAAGGGCCCTAAATACCCCGGAAGTTTCCTCATATGGGCATTGGGCACTTGAAAGATTTCAAGGGGGTAAATGTGCCCTAGAAGTATAAAAAATGGGGCAATTTTATCCCCTCCGTTGGGAATGTTAAATCTGACTGTTGAAGTTGACTGGATTGTACACATGGCACCCAATCCTAACCACCTCATCATTTAGCATCAACAATTACTTGCCAACTCACTCTTTCTCTCCACCATAGCCCTCGGTTTTCTCTTCAAGAAAGCTTCTATCTTTCCTCCTCTTCACAGACCCTCCTCCAAGAAAGCATCCATCTTCAATCTGCGATCGCAAGCATTGGGAGGGAGATAAGCGCATGAGACCGACGGTAATGGGTTTCCATTCAAGGTTATGGCGAGCATGAGATGGCGGTGTTGCCAAGTTTGGGCGTTGATTGAGGGCATGGAGAGGGAGCTAAGTGCAACGACGAGATCTGGTTAAATCTTGTGTGAACAAAGCAAGTTCTCCATCATCTTCTTCAACATATGGTCAAATCAACAACGACATCAGATTTGAGCTCTGATTGTGGGCATCGGCGGCATGATCAGCATCGGTTCTTCATCTTCTTCTTGAATATCTGTCTTTTGTTCTTCCCCCTTTGTTTCTTCCGTGATCCTTCTTTGATTGAATCTCGTATGAACAAAGCAAGTCCATGGTGGTGACGATATTTGGGTTTCAAGACACGATGGTTTTGTTCATACTTATGTCTTCTGGGTTCATTCGATTTCTGGTTTTTTTTTTTTTTTTTTTCGATTCATGGGTTTGCCATATAGCAGCAATCTTGAAGGATCCATCTGTACTCCATGCCACCTCTTGAAGGATCGGCATTCACAGCACATTGGTGGCTAGATTTGTTATGGTAATGGCTTGAAGGATGAAGCTCTTTCTCTGGTTTGTGTCAACGTTTTCTCCCCTTCCTCTGTTCTTTAATCTGTTTTGGTTGATTTGAGAGATCTGTAATTTGGGGTGAATGTGCTGATTGGAGGAATTTTTTGTTTTGTTGATTCAAAATCCCATTCTTCTCTTCTGAAATCTGCTATAGAATTTCTATTTTTTTTTTCCTATAAATAACTCAAAGAAAGTCTCTTCCTTTCTATTTGCTGCAATGCGTGCAGCCTCATTGCTTGCATAGTGTGCTCATGATCGCCAGAGTAGGAGAGGTTTCTTTCTTTCTTTTTTTCTAACAGCAAGGGTGATGATGTGGCGTTATTGGTGGCATAAAGTCCTATATGGCAGAGCCACCTCATCATACGTTGGCCAACTAACGGTTGACCGTTTGAGTCTTTATGGAAGGGTGAAATTGTCCCAATTTTTATATTTCCAGGGCATATTTACCCCCTCGAAAAATTCCAAGTGCCCAATGCCCATCCCTGAAAATTTCCGGGCCATTTTAGCCCCTTAACCAGAGTTAATTATGCAAGGCTTCCTTTATTCTCTATTTTTCTCCTATGGAGCCACCTCGCAGTCTTCTTTCTATGAAATAATTTGCAGTTGAGCTTCTTTTTGTTTTGGTGATAGTTGAGCTTCTTCTATTTGTGAGTAATTGTCATACTAATTTGAATTATATTGTTGCCAGGCGCATTGTTATAAAGTTACTCGTAACTTATTTTCAGAGGAATCACAGCAAAGAGGTGTGTATTGCGGGTTCTTTTTATGCATTGTGGAACTGAATGGATGGAAAGGGAGCCCTTTTTTCTTCAATTATCCATCCAATAATAGCATGTTTTTAATGTGCCATTGCAAGGGAGGGTGTGCATATATTGACTTACATTCAGTGCTCCATGTTGCTGAGTTAATCCGTGGAAAATATTTAAATATTTAAATATAGTTCCTTACATTCTTGAAGTCAAGGTTTTCACTCCCATGTCTGTGGTCCAGTTCTCCTATAATAAAATAAGGGTTAATATAACTTTTAGTCCCTGAAGTTTGATCCAATTTTGGTTTTGGTCCCTTAAGTTTGAAATATGTGGTTTTGGTCCCTGAAGTTTTACCCGATTTTGGTTTTGGTCCCTGAAGTTTGAAATCAGTGGTTTTGGTCCCTGAAGTTTCACCCGATTTTGGTTTTGGTCCCTCAAGTTTGAAAAGGACTTGGCGACCCAATTAAAAAACCCGACCCGACCCGGAAAAAAAACAAGTCCTTTTTCAAACTTGAAGGACCAAAACCATCGATTTCAAACTTCAGGGACCAAAACCAAAATCAAGTGAAACTTTAGGGACCAAAACCACCAAATTCAAACTTGAGGGACCAAAACTAAAATTGGATCAAACTTCAAGGACCAAAAGTTATATTAACCCATAAAATAACAAGTATACACTTTTTTGCATACAATTGTTGTTTCTCCATTTAATTATACACTTGGCTGTGTTGTTATTTATTTATTGGCCATCTTGTTGTTTTATTATTGGAGAACCATGTATTTGTATATTTGGATTGGGAAATCCGATGGTAAATATGCAAGGAAATTAATATAGGTCTCGTCCTTTAAATGGATTGCATGTTATCCAATTCTATTCATGTGTAGTTAGATGCAGGAGGCCCAATTCTAGGGAGAAAACAAAAGTTAGATAGGCCTTGAAATTGGCACATTAATTGTACAGTTGGTTGATGTGTTAGGAATCTGGCCTTTTGTTATACTTAACGGTGAAAATTTTTATTGTCTGTTCCCTTCTGCTACTGGTGCTACTTATGTTCTTATATCTGCGGTCTGTATAAAGGCATGTTCACATGAATTTTTCACGTTTATATTGTTGGAGACAGGTTTTGGATCTCATGGTTCGCATGCTAGGATTCTGTGACGAAGACAAGCAAAGGATAGGTGTTGCTCAACAGGGTGCTGGTAAAGGTGTCGTCCGTGGAGTTCTTGGGTTACCTGGTCGCCTGGTTGGAGGTATCTTGTCAGGTAGTCATGCTGAAGCAGCTGCAAATGTGGGATCTGAAAACCAGGTGAGTTTCTTTTGGTCCGTTGTAATTTTTCCCCTTGGTGCATTTGGCTTATGCACTTAAACCCCGCTCGGTTAACCAGGAGGAAAGTCATTTCCTTCCTCCAAAACAAAAATCAAGATATGTGACATTAAATTACATCATTGTTACCATTACTTAATAGTAACTTTTTATTGTTTTTAAATCAAAAGATATTTCTCATTCATAAAAGTTACTTCTTTCTTTCCCTTTTTCTTTGTATTGCATAATGTGTAGTTCATTTGAGTTGGGTTGTGAGATACATGCTCTTTTTACCGGGGTGTAACTGTAGGAAGTGACGAATCAAACTGTCTTTGAATATGTTCTTTTGTTTCAATGTAAAGTTTTCGTTCTGTATCTTTGGTGTAGCTCTAACTACTTTTCCCCTTCTTTCAGTCATTTGCAGATATGTGGGTTGATTTTCTGCTCAAGGAAACAGAGGAAAGAGAGAAGAGAGAATCAGGAGGAAACAATAGTACAGGCAAACCCACAGAAGGCTCGCATGGAAGTCCGAATACTACTGTACCGCCATTTTCAAATCAAAGGTTGACCTCTGGAACAACATCGGCTTTATCAATCAACTCATTGCCTAACCATAACCCCAGCCCTCCACCGCACGGGTATTTTCCGCGCTCGGAACGTCTTAGCTCCGAGTTCTCAATAGTCCCTCTTTCGCCTTCAGATACTACAAGGTACTGAGTATTATATACATTGGATTTATGTAATTGGTAGAAAGTGTAGAATCATTGTTTGTTTGAATAGTGGCCATATGCAATCTTGTTCAATTCATTCTTTCACATTCAAAGATGTCTCTTTTCAATTGAGTGAAAAGTAATCCTCCTTCCATAGCCTCCATCTTGAGACTTTGTGGATTATCTTATACAATAAAGAGTTCTGAAAATCTTGATGTACCAGGCATATATAATTACTGTCTCACCATTTAAATGTATATAGTACAGATTTTCCCAGAATGATATGAAGTGATATATGGCAATCGTTCGTGTGATGGATTATTTTTTGCTTAAAAACTACCGTTATATAGCTACAATAGCACTGTTATATGGATCTTTGGGGCTTTTTCATTTTGCCTTTTAAAAATGAAATGAATGGATAATAAACAATACTCTCCTAGCACTGATAAGAAGGGTCTGAGGCTATCCTTGGACAAGGCCAAACTGGTCTTAGATATCTTGGGCCCATCTTGTAAGGCCCATGAATGTGTGTGTCTAGTTGCTTATTTTATTTTATTTTTTTGTGACTAACATTCTCGCACATATTTTAAAATTTTAAGTTAGATCATCATTATTATTGGCCAACAAATATTACACGATCTTTTTATGTTTACTTTGAAAACTCGATTCTCCTACAAGTTAAATAAATAAGAGTGCAATATTCAGTTGCCTGATAATCAGCATCAGTATGTAATTATTTTGATTAAATGTCATTATATATTATATTTAATGATACTCAGAATCAGTATATTCATATTCCCGAAATTAATGTGGTCATTTTATATTCATGAGATTTCTATGCATTTTGATTCCATAATAAAGAGAATGCTGTGTAATTTAAACATCTATCTGTCTAGAGAAATAAATAATTTTATTGAGTGACTATGATATCATATACTATTGTCTCTTTTTGGGGACGGTTTGGGTAAGTCTTGATGATTTCCGAGTGTTTTGCTAACAGATTCTCCGTTTCTTTGTTATTTATAGTCCTTTTTTTAACAAAAATTTAGTCATTGTTGACCACACGTTATTAATAAGTTCAAATCCACTAATTTCAAGATGTGAAAAACAATTAGTTGACATGAAGATTAAGTTAATGCTCTCTATAATCCTTAAATTAGACATATTCATCTAATTTAATTAGATTAAGAAAGTTAATTGAGTTAATAGAGTAAATTATTCTAATCTACCTTGTGTTTTGTCTTAATTTTATAGATGTCCCATCTATTTTGAAAATATATACTTAAGTACAAACCATTAACTCCGTTAAGTATTTTTATTTTTTAATTAATTTTTATATTCAAATAAATTTACCTTTCATTACTAATTCTCTGATTTTGGCTAAAGTTGTTTAAGCAATTTGAGAGTTTTCTTTTTCTTTTTCTTAATTTATTTTTTCCTTTTGCAAATAGTTATCTGTTAATTTTTTTTATCATATTGGGATAAAACGCTTAATTAATTTTTTTTAATGTGGACATAGAAAAATTAATTAAAAATATGATTAATTTTTTTAATGGATGCATACTTAAATAAATGTGTTTATAAATGTATTTAATTAAAATTTAAAATTAATATAAATTATAAAATATCTCAAATGTACACTATTAATAACATGATAAATAAAAGTATGCCTTTCAAATAAGCTTTGAATCGTTATCTCATGGCAAAAAGAAAGAAAGAAATGTCTTTTGTCATTTAAAAGAAAACTAAATAAATAAGTTTCAATAAATATGATAAAAAATAAAAAATATTATAATATATTTGAAATTTTGAACATATATATATATATATATATAGAATTATTTTTTGGTAGTTTAAAAAATTATTTTTACGTAAATATAAATGTTTATTAAAGGAGTATTTTGGCCAAAGCAAATGTTTGATAGTCAAACTTAACAATTAACTATCAATTAGGTGGATGGAAATGGAATCTCAAAAATACGAGGTTTCTATAGCATATATTTTAATTTTAAAAGAGATCTATATGTTTTTAAAATAAAGGGAAGGTTTCAATAATTTAGGTAAAATAGAGGGTAGATAATGTATTTTACTCTAGTTAATATGATATATATTTTTTAAAACACTCTAATCATCTTTCTTAATTTCCTCTCCTTGATTATTGACTCACTATTGAGAGAATATCAAGAAGGTTAAACTAACAAATATAAAAACCACATCAATCAACTTTCTAAATGTCTTATATCAAGGAAATATACCTTATTTAAGGACAGGAGAGAGCATTATCATGATCTTGCCCCATTTGGTTTGTCTGAAGAAATATGCGAATGTGTGTATTTGCGAAACGTAACATCGAACATATTCTTGTTACCATTTCTTATCTTTGAACCCAAAAACAAAAACAAAAGCAAAAAAAATACACTGTTCACATGTATGACCTGATAAAGCTCAACGGTTCGCAAAAATTGAAGGGGTAAAAATTATTCACATCTCTTTTATTTAGCACAAAACATAAGACAAGTTTTACAGTATTGAAATTAAAGCTAAACTTGTCTTCAATATCAACCTGAAGCACAAGAATGTTAGAACTAGCACCGAAGTCAAGCTATATATATATATATATATATATGAAAGCGTGTAGTTATGTGTTTACTATCAAGTTTTCGATGAAGACATGAATTATAAAGAAATAATCTCATGTCATGCTCTTATTAGAGAACTTAATTATTAGTAATCACTTATACCTATACCTAAATTGATGTAAAGGTAAAAAAAAAACGAACATCATATCAGAATGGTCTAGGAGGCTTCTCTAAGACAGCAGAAAAGAACACTTCTTGATCACTTTTATCAATCTTTGGAACAACCACCCACTTACGTTTCTTGTACCTCAGCATCTTGAAAACTTCCATGTAATCATCCAAATCCTCCTTCAAACAGAAGAAGCTATCAATCCACAACAACCCACCCGGCCTCAGAACCCTATCCCAATCATACAACACGAAATCCAGCAGCACAAAGTCGATCCACCCATCAAGAAACCTCGTCGTGTGGATCAAATCGAGGGTGTTATCGAAGAACGGGAGCCGTTGATTTACAGTTAAGTATAGAGGAACAAGTCCTCTTAGAGCTATCATTTCATTGAAGGGTGCTCCCAGGTTGAGAGTTGCAGAAACTATAGTCACATTGTGTTCTCTCATCCTAGCAGCAAAAGTACCAGTTCCTATACTGAAGTCCAATCCTATTCTGATCTCTCCAGGCTTGAATTGAAGCACATCAGATATGAGGAAATCAGAAGCTTGGCTTTTAGAGTTGGGATCCAATTTTACCCATCTGGGCATTTCATGATGAGTGAGGTTGAAGCAATCTGAGCACTTAAAGAATCCCTTGGGAGCCGTGTTCCCGGCAAGGCAAGTGAATTTCTTGCACCGGTATTGACTCCACCGGACATTTCTGTCATCTGGGAGCTTCCAGAGGGACTCGTTGATCGGGAACGGCTGCATGTATAGCCGGGGCGCCCTCGCGAGGCATCTTCTCCTCGGGAGAGGATCACAGCCATGAACCATGAGCTTCTGAGCCAGTTTCCAGTCATCGTTGCACATTTCACCAATGTCATAATCCATGTATTCCTCAAGCTCGTCCTTCATGGCGAAGCAAGCATGGCCGATACTAGTGAAGGTTCCATTCGCCCCCATGAAATTCTGTTTCCTCAATCTGTTAGGCTTGATCTTCACGTATTTGCGAATCTCCTCCCGGAAGAAGTAATCAGCCGGCTCATCAGACTGTTTCTTTGGTTCCAAAAGTGGATTATGAGAAGTTGTGGCGCCAATTTTATGCTGCTGATGGATCCCTTCGTCATCTGAAAGAGATGCCTCCATGGATTCCAAGAGCCCTAAAATATCAGCAAGAAAGGCACTCATTTCCGCCACAGAAGCTGTATCTGACTCTGCATCTCTCAAGCTCTGCAATTCTTGTTGAATTCTCTGAGTAACATCTTGCACCGTGACAATCACATTGTTTCGAATATCTTTTGTTGGCTCCTCAGGATTCAAATGGTTGCATAGAGATCCATTGTCAAGCAACGATTTAGAGATAGAAAATTTAGACAAGGTAGCAACAGAGAGAAGGGCAAGAGAACCCACTATAAAGATTGTACAGTAAGCCCTCCTCCATATTGCTAATTTATAAGTACCATTCAGTTTTGGCATTCCTGTATCTTCTGAACTGAGGATATTTAGTGCTTTCATATATCCTCAAAACCAAAAATATCAAGAAAAAACCACTCAAAAACAATGCATAACCAGTTTCAGATTAAGAAATAACCTGGAATTTGCAGCTCAAGGTAGATATGTTCATAGAGCCAGAGCATAAGAATTGAAATTGAGGCAAGAACTGGAAAGCTAATCATGAAGAGATATGGAGGAGTAAAATCGTTTATTTGAAAAGAAATTTGCTGATCAAAGATATGAACAACTCTGGATCTAGAATTGGAAAATGACCAAACGGATTATTAAAGCATTCTATAAGGCTAGCTTAGCAAATACTTAAAGTCAATCACAAAAACAGAGCAAGTCAACGCATCATGGATCTTAGAATTCAGTTAACTCACAACTTGCTAAAAGGTAAACTGTTTTAATATTATACAGATCTAAAAGGATATAGCTAATAGCAGAAAACACGATAAAGCAATCATAGAAATTAGAATTCATTATTTGGTCTCAAGTAACTTCATTTTCTGGTATCCGTAAAATATTTGGTCCAACAAGGCTTTTTCACATGTTTTCAAGTCTTTCCAGTTCACTTGTGACGCTGCTTTAACTTCAAGATACATGCATCATACAGACAACCTTGTCAGCAAAATCGCAATAGTTTGCTTCAAAAATGAAACTGCCTCGTATTGAACAAAGTTTAGTCTTAAGCTCACATGGTCAGTCTTTTACTTTTAATTTTTCCTTGGCCTTAGTCCATAAATGATCAGGCCATTAGTTTCAATTTCATTGACATGCTTTAACAGTTTGAATTTGAATATATAAAACAGCACAATCATGTTTCTATATTAAAAATAATAAGAAATTTTTTTAAAAAAATAAACTATTTATCTATATTTATACTTGTATCAACGAGAACTTAGGCCAGCCATATTGTCCAAAAGTGATAAAAATAAGAACATATAGCTTGCTATGGGACTATGTGCAGTGAATAGCAACCAATCTATACATAATAATTACATAATAGAGCTCAAAATAAAAGGAAAACGAGCATAGAATCTCTAAACCTCTAAAATACAAAAGGGTCCTAGTAAAAAGCATTATGGGAGACAAGAACAGAAACCTTGTCCCAACACAAGGGACCAAATCAAAGCTGTCTACAATGAGGACAACTAAGTGGAGCCATACATGAATCTATAAAATAAATAAATAAAGGCAAGCAAAAAAAAATCTCTTTATTGCCTGAGTGGAAGGGAAAGTGCAAAGAATGAAGTTTGAAGATGAATAATAGTACTAAATGACTAATCAAACAACGAATGTTCAACTAGAAGTCAAATTTGATACTGACTTTGGTAGGTAACCAGTCAACGCAAGGAAGAAAACAAAAAAGATAACCGACGAGAAATCAACATCAACCTTAATGCAAGATAGCAATATATATTATATATCATAAGCATTATTAGAGAATGACACAAGAATTTATACAGAGAAATTTGAGAAACCAAAAAAACCCATTGAGGTTATATGTATGTGAAAGGCATAGAATAAGCATCAGTTAATTTCTCATTTCAATGTTTTTAAACCCAACAAAATGATATGCCATCTGTGAGTACCACTAGCTTCTACTTCTACCCCTTCACTCTCTTCTCCTATAGAAAATTGGACCCAAAAAAAGAACAAAAAGAAAAAAACTTAATCAGAATCTTCGATAACCCAGACGATTTACACCCTTGAGAAACGAACCCAGAAGAAAAATGGTCACCTCCGTCGCCGCCGATCAGCCGGGTACTGAGAGAGCGGCACAACTTCTTGCAGAGGCGTAGAAATCGGCGTCATGAGCGGCGAGTTCCGGCAAACAGGGCAAGACCCATTAAGCTTAAGCCAAGCGTCAAGGCACAAGAGGTGAAAATAATGGCGACACTCCGGCATCATCCTCAGCATCTCCGAATCTCTATACTCACACAAACAGATCGAACACATGGTACTGCTTCCGACACCCATAGCTCCCCTACTGTACTGAAACCTCGGGTACGAGTTTATAACGTTGTCGTCAAGCCCCACGACGGCGCACTCATTATCCTCCTCCTCCTCCTCGGCCACAAAAATTACCCTAGGCAGAACTATACCCTCGGATCCCACATTAGCCCCAGATGGGTTCATATTCGGATTCGGGTACGAATCTGAACTGGGGTTTCGGTTACGCTTGCGGCAACAGAGGTAGAAAGAGAGAATGAGCGTTGAGGCGAGAACCAGAAAAGCGAAGGCGATGGCAATGGAGTAGCCAAAGCCAATGTTGACGGAGAGAGGCATGTGTACGAGAAGAAGCGAAAGACAAAGAAGAAGAAGTGAGTGAGATTGTGAAAGTGTCCATTTGAGGGAGAGGTAGTAGGAGGAGGAGGAAGAGAAGGGGAATGAGGAGGAAATTGGGGAGGGATTTTGGAGGGCAAAGGGTGGGTGGGAATCTCAGCTGCTGCATTAAATTCTGGGGTTTTTCTTTTTTGGGTTTTTGAAATTTTGAGGGAGGAATTGGATTTTAATCTGTCTCTCTCTCTCTCTCTCTCTCTCTCAAGGAGAGTGCATTTAATTCAAAGAAGGAGAAGAGTAGTGCCAGAAAGTTGGCGTGCTTTTGGTCGCCGCTTTGCTTGCACCAACGACGTTTCTTGGGGATGTGCGAGTTGAGGACTTTGATTTGAAGTACTGGAAGCAACCACACGCTTTCACTTGCTTTGATTTGTGGCTTTGTAGTTTGTACACTCACCAATTACTATCTATACTCCCTCCCTCACAACACTACTTACTTATTTCCACTCCCGGCCTTCATGAAAGTTAGTACAAAAGTTGGGACTTGGGAGGTCGACAAGTGATCGCGAGTGAGCACGATGTAGTGAGAATTTGTCCAATGTGTTGACTCGTTATCAAAGCTTTTTTTATTTTTGTGGTTATACTCTGTACTATCCAAATTTTAAGAGTCCGATGAATTACATATTTTAAAAAAATAGTTAAAATTAGTTAAAATCAATAAATGTGGTAATCAATGTACCTGAAATAAACTTTTTTTTTCAAGCATATCCATATTTATGAGTAGCAAATATGAGAGAGAAATAGAATAAATATAAGTATCACCAAATTTTTAATTAATACAATATATATAATTAATTAGGGGCAAAAATAAAAAAATTTATTAAATTTTCAGACAACTCGTGTTAAATTCTTATAAAAAGAACTTGAGAGAGTACAAGTTTCAATGCTTAATATAAAAGTTAATTGACTAATTTGGATAAATTAAGAAAATTAGTTGAGCTAGTTATTTATAATAAATATATGTTGGTTTTTCTAAAAATATCATCTTTTATCATAACTACCTTTAGATATAAACTTCTTCATATGTGCAATCAATAGGATACTTTAGGGGGGAAATTATAAATTTGGGAGTTAAAAGTGAATCGAGCTCTTCTATTTAAAACCAAAGTCGACCTCTAACTAAATCTTATATTAAGGATTGAAGGAAGTATTTTTTTTTTCTTGGGACTTCACAATGCTTTTCACAAAAAATTTAAGGAAAAAATGTTTAAAACATACTACCTCCTTATATCCATATTATAAGTTGCCTCGAACTATCTCGACAGAACTAAAAATATCAGGTTGATTAATTAACTTTGTCCGTAAATGAAACACTTTTACAACTTTGTCCGTATTCAAGAGTATAAAGAAACACTATGTTAAACTTTAAATCATTCCCTAGTAAATAATAATGGGGTAATATTTGAAGAAAAAAAAAAGAGTTTATATATGATTCACTAAGTAACTTGTATTATGAATGAAGAAAGCTACATATAGTTTTTATCCAAGGGTATATGAATAATCCAATTATTCATCAAATTTTATGGAATACAATGGAGTCCTTTTTTATAATGTACTCCTTTCAGTTTTAAATATAATAGCTAAATAAATAGTTTGTAGATATTTTTTAAACAAATTTGTAAATATCAAGAGAATTGATTTAGTCAATTATTTTGTAAAAAAAGATATATGTTGATTTTCCTAAAGTATTCCCTTTAGTTATTTGTATTGAAAATTACCAATTGATAAAAATACCCTTAATATGTATAATCAATAGAGAGAATATGAGAAAAGAATAATGAATTTATGAGATAAAGTAAATTAAGATATTATATTTAAGATCAAATTAAATTAAATCACTCTACCGACTCTTATATTGACGATCAAATGGAGTAATAAATATGAGAGAAAAACTTCATATAATTAAGCATGTTTTAGAAGTTCAATAATCTTTTTAGCATATTAATTAAGTTAATGAAATTTAAAGCGCTCAATGTGTACATGTTAATGGCCAAATTTGCCATGTCATTATCCTAGGAGGATAGACTTGCCCTTATTCAAGTTTTTGCTTCATCTCTCTACTGGTTCAGCTAATGTCCAATTGCTTACTGCCTAAATGGTTATATCATGAGCTGGATATTTTAATGGCTACTTTCTTTTGGGAATTTAAGGGTAATTTGATTTTCTTAAAAGAAAAGGCATCTATTGAGATGGGATGATTTGATCATGGCTAAACCTCAAGTCAGTATATGGAAGTTGGAATTACTTTCTCGTTTTTTAATACAAGACTCAATTAATTTTTTTTTTGTGAAATTAAAGAATATAAATAAATTAGTTTAAAGGATTTATATTCATTAATTTTTTCAAATTAATTTGCTTACTTATAAACTAATATATAATGATACAAAACATATGATATGATTAAGTAATTTATTTAACTTTCTTAATCTCTAAAAAAATTAATTGAGTCTTATATTAAATATACAACTAACAAGACAAAAGTTCTTGTGGCTACATAAACTTGAAGGCTAATTTTTGGTAATGAGGATTAAATTTTTGTGTGGTTGGAACAGTTGTTTTTTATAAGGTGGTTAGAACAGTTTAGCTCAAAGGTTAATCTACAAAGCTAGCTTGAGATCTTAATAGGTTAAATTGAGTGCGAAGAGGCTAGGTTTGAAGTAATACCATTCCTAAATTCTCTTGTTTATTTAAGATTTTTTTTTTTGGGGAAGGTTTGGTAATGTTTGGAACTACTCCTTTGACTCTATTTATAAAGTAGAGAGAGAATGTATTTTAGCTTATTTATAAGGCACGTCATTAAATTTTTTACATGAATGTACACATTTGCTTTTATTTATTACTGTGTAGATAGTTATTTCTTGGAGATTGTCGTCAAATAGGGGTAACATGGGAAGTAATCGAATTTTAAGGCAGAGTTAATAATGTTTTTTCGGTCTGTATGAAATATATTTGAAGTGCTTTATAAATAGGATAAAAGAAGTAATTTAGTAGGATTATAGTAGCAAAAAACCATGGTTGATTACCATATTGTCCCTCTCTTTCGAAAGGCCAAATGATGGTATTTTTAACGGGAATTTTTGCATTTAAAAGTAAACATCTAAAATTATAGAGTCCTTATATGTAGTTTTTGTAATTCTGTGGAATAAAGTAAGAATTTTGAAAATATAATAAAAATATACATATCGTGATGACATCATTGTTGGTGTCTGTAGAATATCAGATATGGATTATAAATATCCCGATAACATAACCAAAGTGGGAAGTTCTGAGTTTAGATCTTATTCTTGTAATTGGATTCCTAGTAATGCAAATTTTGGTAACTGATTGAGTTGCTAAAACTACATTTGGTGGATCATGCCCCTCGGATTGGGTTTCGAGACTACCAACACACTTGAGGAAGCTTTTGGAGAAGGACACAAGAACTATTTTGAGACCCCAGATTGATTCTTTTGTTTAACAGCGTAGCTTTTGATTATTGTGTATATGAGAAGCTGTATATTGATACTTTCAATCTGGTGTTTATGCTAAGTGGGCAACAGATTTGTTTCCTTGAAACAGCGACCTTGGCCTTCCTCTCCTTTCCTTACCTAAGATGAAAGATCCTCACAAATAAGCAAGTTAGAGAATCTTTAGAGGTGGATCAAAAATTGAGCAATTTAACTTTTGACCTCAACAACTTATTCATCAATTGCAAGCTTGTAGCAGTCTCAGACTCTCACTCACCCACCAACCCCCAAAAAAGCTCTCTTTCATAGCCCTTTCTCTTCTCACTCCCGCCTCTATCACCACAATTCTTGTTTTTTTTTTTTTCTTTCAATTAGCTCCCAAATAGTTCGAATTTCTATTCGCCTCTAATCAAGACATAGCAAAAAAAAAAAAACAGAGAGAGGATATGAAATCAATGAGGCGCTTCTTCTTTTCCTCTTTTTTGTTGTGCAGTCCTTCCTGTCTTGTTGTTCTTCTTCATAGCAGCTGTTGTGGCATGGATGAGACGAAAGCTCAGCATCGTCATTGAAGCTGGATGAAGAAGACATCAGTGGGAGCAGCTGGAGGAAGACCCAAGGACGCCATTGCTGCTACTGGCCCTTCTTGATCTTCTTCTTGGGTGCTGAGAATGATGCAAGGAAGGGAGAGGAAGACCAAGGTAGCCGTTTCCGGGAAACAAAATTGTCGCTCATTTTGATGAAGATAATGCACTAAACGGAGGTTAAATTTTTGTTGGTTGGGGTTGATAATTGCACCATTTCTAATACTTGAGGGTCAAAATTGCACCCTTGAATACCTCCAAAAATAGTTTGGACGTTGGGTGCATATTTACCTTTTTATAAAATGAATATTTTTTAGTATATTCAACTAGTCTATTTTTTCCAACGGTTTAGATCTAATTTTAATAAATTATTTTTGATGTAATATTATAATATCATTTCATAAAATATTGTATGTCATCCGTTCAATTTGAAATTTAAAGGTAGACATGGGATAAGCAGAAGAAGATGAGAGAAATAATGAGAAGAGAATCCATATCCAAATAACTCTTCACCTTGAGTCCATTAGGGTTCGTGATTTCCAAAACTTTGGGCATGTCTCTAAGGATTTAACCGCCAAATATAATCAAAGTAAGGATTAAACTCCATCCTATGTTTGTATTCTTCAAGATTTAATTGATTATTTTGGGGAGCTATGGTGGAGTCTAAAAATGAATACTTGAGTCTAACTTGTTTGAGATGCCGGGTGTTTATTTTATGCTTTGTGGAGTTTTAATGGCGCTTTTTATATAAACAAGATAAATTAATTTCTTAACAATTAGTCAATTGTAAGTATCTCACACAAACAAATAGTCATATAAACAAGATAAGTAATTTCTTAACAATTACTCATTTGTAAGTATCTTACACAAATAATTACTCACCTAAAACATGACTATTCCACTTGTTCATAAAATTATTAGACTTGTTTATATCGTATAAGACACTTGCAAATTTGATTTTGTTAAGAAATTAATTTATCTGATTTATAGGACTATTTCATTTATTCATGAAGTGTAAGACGTTTACAAATAAGTAATTGTTAAGAAATTAATTTGTATTGTTTATAAGACTATTCCATTTATTCACAATGTATAAAACACTTGCTAACTATGATATAAAGTAAGTAGAGATATTATATTATTACATATATTTGTTGTTATATATATTAACTAAAAGGCTTTTTCTGACAAAACAAAAAATTAAAGGGCTTTAATGGCTTGGTGGCCACGGCTCTTTTGGTTGTGCCCAAGAGGGGTGGGTTTAAAGTTTAAACCCCTACTTAGCCCCCTTTGAAAATTAATTTTTAGCCGTCGAAACCCCTATTGCCGATTGCCTAGCGATCAGCATCCATTGCCAAAAATGTTGATTTTCTTAAAAATAAATAAATAAGCATGGGTAGTGATGTCTTTTTAGCATAAATTTTAATTTTTTTGCCTTCAAGGTCATGCAGTTAAGTTTCAGAATTTTTTTGGGCTATTGGATATTAATTGGCTACAGTGCACATTGAGTATAATTTTTCCTTTATTTTGAAGCATTGGTAATATTCGGAACTAGTTTAGTAGGATTATTGTAGAAAAAATCTTGATTACCATGGGTCTGTTTGTTTTCCTTGGTTAGGAAACAATTTAAAAAAAAAAAAGTAAAAAATTTGCTTGGCAATTTATTTTTGGTTGGGTGTTTTTAAGAATAAAAGATAATAATTTGTTTTTAAAAACTAAAAAATCAAAAATATTTTTAGTTGTTTTCTTGTTTTTATTTTGCAAATACCTTTTAAACTTCTAAAACCTTAAAAAATTACTCCAATTTGATAAAAGATACCGTGATGATGAAGTATCAATATGGGATTTTAATGTTTGGAGCAAATGACTAAAGTGCCCGAACATTGAACGTTCATCATGTTCTTTCTCTCTCCTTCCCCACTCCTCCCGTCGTTCCTCTCCCTCTCTTCCTCCTATTATCAGCCGTTGATGCCCGGTCAAGTTCCCCACCAACTTCTCTAAATGCTACAATTCCCACTTGGGATGCATCTTTCACCCCCATGTTGTGGCCCTCGCTTGTGCCTTCTTCTTCATCGTCTGTTTCGCCATATACCTCAACCGATTCTCCAAATGCTCCAATTCCCACTTGGAATGTTACGAGGGTTTGGAAGCCAGCCCCAAATAGTTAGAGGCTATGGAGGATGCTTAAGGCTCCGTCTCCTCCGCTTGTTTTCAACTTGAAGCTGTTGTCATTGGGGCTAGCGTCTTCAGGGGTGTATGAGAAATTTGTGTGTTGAAGTGCAATGGATGCTAAGAAGTCAATGGCGCCAGCGACTTCGATGGTACATTTATTGTCGTCGCTCTCAGAGGCGATGGATTTGATTGTTTGGAGGGATTTAAGAGGTAAGTGAGGAGATTGAGAGCATCTTTGATGATTCTGGCAACTTGGGTTTTGGTGAAGGGAGGTTTGGGTGTCGCGATCCTCTAGATGTCGTGAGAAGCGTTGATGGTACACTAAGATTGAATACGGCGGAGGGTGTGGTTGGGAACGAGGTTGAAGGAGTCTGATATGGAGATGGGTAGTTTGGTAACTAGGTAGGTCTTGTTTTTGCTAGAGAAGAGCCATTTCTCGATGCTCTCTATGTCGTAGGTGATCCAGGGAAATGGAGCACAAAAAGAAGGAAGGAACTTCAATATTCTAGTCCATGTCTAGGACCTGAAAAGTCTACGGTGGAATTAACAAAATGATTTGTTAAAGGACCCATCAAGAAGAGGAAGAGAGGGAGAGAAGCGACGGGAGGAGGGAGAAAAACCATGGTGAAGTTTCAGTATGGGGCATTTTAGTCATTCGGTCCAACTATTGAAATCATATATTGATACACCTTCACCTTATGTTCTTTGTCAAATTGGAGTGATCTTTCAGGCTTTTAGGACTTTAAAAGTTATTTTATTATTTTTTCCCTTTTATTTTTCTATTTCTTATTTTTTACTTTGGAAAATGTGGAAACTTTTTCCCCACTTAAAGTTTTGAGGTTGTCATTTGTACACCATCGACATCACAGCACTAGCGTCGACCACTGTCATGTCACCATCGGCAATGGCCACCACCACATCACTACTAGCATTGGCCGACTCCATGTCACTAATGCCGACGGCCAAGAACCACACCACATCACCACCGCTATGTCACTTTAGAGTTACTCGTTCCAGTCCTTTTTACAACAGCTTAACAATGATTGTCTGAACATTTGTTTGAACATTTAATGATTTTTTTATTTTTGCCCCCTCATGTTTTGCCCATACTACATTCTCTTTCCTACTTTTTATCATTATTACTCTCTCTCTCTCTCTCTCTCTCTCTCTTACTTACTCCTTATAAATAATTGTATACTTCAAAGAAAAAATTTATTTCATACATACTTAATATTTTTAACTAATTGTAACCGCTTTATTAAACCTCAAAATTCAATTATTAAGCTCTTATGAAAAGGACTATAGGGGTTGAGCATAACTTACACTATGTATTATATTTTAATAATATCTTAAATTTATAAAAATTTATTCCATATCTTGAAAATTATATGATAAATTTAAGAAGAATCACCACTGATACATACATACATACATATATATATATATATATGTATATTGTATGCACAATTTTAGTCCTTATATTTTGTAAATGAGATACAAGGAATAGTCTTCTTTGACTGCTCAAACTAATCTCCTCAAAGTGTTGAGGATAAATGGTAAATTTTACATTACATGCACATGACTAGGGGTGTTCTCGAGATGGAACGGGATCAGGAAACCCCATTCTAGATCTCGTACCGAAGAAGGATTTGAGAAGAGAAATCGGTCATAATCCCAATCTTGATCCAGAAAATTCCCTATCCCGATCCAGATTGGGATTTCTAGAAAATTCTGGAAGAGAAAGATTATCAAAAAAAGATAAAATTCTAATAGGTGTCTATCTCTTGTTCAATGCATTATTTTTCCCACGAAAAAAGAACATTTATAGGTCAAATGACAGATTTAGCAATTCCCCAACACACAAAAGGAAAAATGGGGGAAAATACTAAAATAAGAGGTACAAGAAATAATTCATATGTACTGCACAGTAAAGCAATATCAATAAAGACTTGATATGGAGAGATTATAAGATTCAGTAGTAAAAATTGACAAAAAAAAAAATCATCCTTGCACTTTCATCTTTCCAATGAGTTTTTTATGTTTTGGTGCAACACCCTTATTGGAAAGCTCTGGATTTTGTTTCACCATTAGTTCATCCTCTTACTGCAATAGGACTTGTCGCAATCTACAATTCCATATATATATATATATATATATATATATATATATAATTCCAACGAGCATGGAGAAAATAACAGCACATAGTGAGAATTTGAGACTATAAGCCAGAACCATGGTTACCAATATTAAGTTTCTGCAGTTGCTAGACTGAAATTAACCAAAAATTCCTATTGTATGTTTGGAATTAACCAAAGATATTGAGTTTCATTGGTTCTTGGTTTAACTAACAGTTATTCCCATATAAGATCTTAGGTAATTTTTTTTTAATATATATATATATATATATATATTTGGGACAAGATGGGATTGGGAAGTCCCATTCCCGATCCCTATCTCGAGTATAATTTTTCTTGATCCTGATCCCGTCTGAAATTTTTGGGACGGAAAATTGTCCAAGATCGGGATGGGAAAACTTTAAACACCCCCTACACATGACTAGAGCTCTGACTTGCTTGAATAGAGTTAAGATAGCTTCATATTTGAATTTTCAATGCAACTATTGGTTTTTTTAGGTGTTCGATGTTCATGCATGTATGGTATAAGACAACAGTAATTGAATATTCATGGGCGCATTAATAATACGTAAGATTAAAGAAAACAAAAAGGTGCCCTAGTTTATAATTTGTTGATATGATAACGTTCATTTCAATTTTAAATATAATAACTAGATAACTAGTTCACATATATTAAAAAAATTAGTTAAATTAATTATTTGTCAAAATATGTATTAGTTTTCTTAAAATATTCCATTTTATCATGTATATAAAAAAATTATTCCAATTAATTGTACACATTAATATGTATAATCGATAGAAATAATATGAAAAAGAATATTTTTTTAGATATTTTTTTAGTTTTATAATTTGGTCCAAGATCTTACGCACAATTGATTGCAAGGTGAAGTTACTGATAACCCGAAAACAATTGTGAAATCAGAGTACATAATTATAGTTTGTCCAAAAAAGTCCAAAATTATAGCAACCTAAAACATAATAATGACTATATCTTGGGGGAGAATTGAGAGTGGAAATATGTGATTAATATTTGTCTCACGTGTCTACTGGAATTAATGGCTACAGAACAACAAAATCCTTAACAAACTGAGTATTGAGAAGAGGAGGAGTGCGTTGATAATGCAAGAGCATGAAGCGTTGTCAATTGAAAAGGAAAACTCACCTCTTTGGAGTGTGTTTGAATTAGCTTTTGGAGAATAGCTTTGGGGAAAGAAATGATGAAAGTGAGTTTAGATAATAGATTCTGGGAAAAAAAATGATTTTGATAAAATGATAATGTTTGGGTATTGTGATCAAAATCACTTTTTTCATGGTCAAGTGTGTTTGGATTAGCTTTTGAGAATAATTTTTACGATTTATGATGTAAGTATGTGAGAGGAGTTTTGTGTCGACTTGTTGAAAATAGTTTCTGATATCACGGTTTGGGTGTTTCCCAAACACTAAAAGGTGAAAAACGATTTACGAGGTAAATGTTTGTTTGGAATAACGATTAGAACCTTCAAAAACAGTTTTTTAATTGTAATTTATGGTATACGAGGTAAGTATGTGAGAGGAGTTTTATCTCAATTTACGTGAGTAAACACTTTTGAGAGTCCCGAACGTGATCTCAAACAAACACTAAAAAGGACATTAGCTTTTGTGATAATTACATATAAAAGATAAGATTATATTTTATATATTATTTAACATTAAATAATAAATTCATAATAAATACCAAAAATAAAATAAATTTTTCTACAAAATTACAATTATAACATTAATCAATTACGTAATATTAAAAAATAGATTAAATACACACATATATATATATATATATATATATATATATATATATATATATATATATATATATATATATATATATATATATATATATATATATATATATATATATATATATATATTAATAAATTGACAAGACCTCACCCATTGGAGAAGACTAGAGAAAGAGAAAGAGAAAAGGGACAGGGGAGAGGAAAGATTAGAGAAAGAGAAAAGGGGTAAAAAGGGGACAGAAGCTCATCACTAGAAAAGACGAAAAAGGGAAAAGGGGCAGGGGTCTTATTATTTGCCAAGGTAATTAAATTTGGACCGGTCACTGAGCCGGCCGGGATACTGGGTCAGAGGTCAGTGGGTCAGACCATAGTTAACCCGGGATCAAACTGGTGAGAAATTGAAGATGTTAGGCTTATTAATATGAAATTCTAAAGAAACAAAATTTTAAAAAATCGATTTTTTTTTTAAATTCACACAGGACTTGCTCATTGGACCGAACTAGTCTACCAGTCGGTTGGCAGGTTTCCGATTTGGTCCGGGTTCTATTACCATGTTATTCGCCCAACAACCATTCATGAAAGAGAAAAAAGGTAAAAAATAGCTTGTAGTTTTGGATAAAAACGGGATTTTGACATTTTGAAGAGTGTTTGACTAATTATTTTCAAAACCATGGTTTCCCTTCCAAAAGCATTTTTTTTATGTTCATCCAAACACTTAGTTTAATCCTAGTTTAGATAGGAGGAAAAGCAAAAAGGAAAGAAGATATGGGAGAACTAGAGTTATGGCTTATTTGGATGAGAGGAAAAAAGTGTTTGGGGGAAGGGGAGGATGAGAGGTGGGGTCTACCACATTTTCCCGCCAATTTCCCTTTCTAAATTCAAAAGATTTTGGAAAACACAATTTTTAGAAAAATCTTTATGAGCTTTCAAAAAAAAAAAATGTAATCACTAAAAAATTCTAAAATAAATAAGCAACATATAATTATATGTTTTAATGCAAAAATGACAATAAGTCTATGTTGCAATTAAAACTTTTTGATAATTACATTCATTCATTAGGATATTGCAGTGATTCTTCAAAATTCTCCCTTGTCTAGTGCCCTTCTTCATGTTGTCTTCTCATCCCAATCAACCCCATCAAGTAACTTTCACCATCGTCTTCTCACTCCAAGCAAATCTTACCGAATCACCTCCATAAATATGGAAAAAATATTTTTTTTTTCAATTTATTTTTAAATATATACAAATATAAACATATATATATATATATATTAACTGGAATGAAAAACATATTTATAAACATATATCATTCGCCTTTTTTCTTTCAATTTATTACTTTATTTTTAAAGTAGATAAATATGAAAAATATATTTCTTTTCAAAAATTTTTACTTACAATATTTTGATAATGCTTATTTTTATATTATTTTTTTAAATGATGACATGAAATATAATAAATCATAATATAAAGATATTATTGTCATTGGGACATTTTGCCTATTTTTTTTCCTTACTCTCTCTCTCTCTATCTCTCTCTCTCTCCAACTTTTTCTCTCTTTCATTTAAGGAGAAAGATTGATAAAATTATTTTTTCAGTTTTCTCTACTTCATGTTTTTTTTCTCTTTCCATTTTTCTTGCCAGCTTTTCTCTCCATTCAAATGAAAACATAAAAGCATGCCTATTAATCAGAAAAAACATGAAGGCTTTGCCAGGTGGTCATCTGATAGCGAAACAACGCCATTTTTTTAATTAATAGAAACTGATATTCATAGTTTTAGTAGCACAGTCGTTGGCACAGAGAGGGGGGGGGGGCAATCAACACAAAATAGCACCTAGCTTCCCTCATCATTCTCCACATCCTAATGAAAGGGTCAGGTTTAATCAAGATTATTAAATTGGGACTGACAACTAAATCAATCGTTATATTGGGTTAAGGGTCAGTAGGTCAGATTGAGTCAAACCGGAGCTAACCCAGGGCTAAACCTATGAGAAAGGGAAGATTTCAGGGTTATTTATATGAAATTATGAATAAAATAAAATAAAAACGAATTAATTTAATTTTTTTTTAATTTTAAAAAGATTGAATCGATCAAACCAGTTCAACCTACCAGACCGGACTGAACCGATTAGACCACCGATTGGCTGGTTTTCCGACCAAAACCTGCCAGTCCGGTTTTGTTTTCATAACACTAGGTTTAATCGAGGATAAAAAAGTTTTCTTCCATAGTATAAGAGGATTTAGGTAAGTAATCAGCAATGCCCAACATTCCATTAGGTGCATGCTTGACAACAACTTGCCACTTCCTATGTATAAGTATCCTAACATCAATAATTAAAAAATCCGTTATTCCAAAATGTTCAGGTAAATCAAACCTAAATTAAAAAAGAGAAAAAAAAGAGGAATTGAAAAAACAGTGTTCAGGTAAAAAGAACCTAAGCAAGACAGAGGAAGATTATATTAGGGAAAATCCCATATAAACCCAATTAAAGTAGAAAAAATTGAAATCAGATTGGTAAATTGAACAATTCCTTAATTGAGTCATTAACTCATTTTGGGATTTTAAAATATGGATAAAATGGCTTTAATGCCCTCTCCTCTTTAAAGAATTCCATTTACTTTCTAACTTAGATTTTTCAATATATATCAATGTTAATATTTAATAAAATAAAATATAATTTGCCTATATAGTTTAACTTTAAATATATTAACTAGAATCGTAAGGGAAAAAAGCATACAACAAGGAGTTCATTTTATTCAATTAATTTTTTTTCCAAAAATTTTGTAATATATATCAATATAATTTTTTAATAAATATATTATGTATTAATTTTACTATATTTGTTTCATATATAAATTTTTGTTAAAATTCTATATTCCAATATGTAAAGCATTTTATGAAGTTTTAAGTGAACTTCACCTAAAAAAGAAATTTTAAGTATATTTAATATCTTTTTAACTAGCATATTAACAGTGAAAAATATAAATTTTATTATATTTGTTTCATATATAAAGTTTTGTTAAAGTTCTATATTCCAATATGTAAAGCATTTTACGGAGTTTTAAGTGAATTTCACCTAAAAAAGAAATTTTAAGTATATTTAATATCTTTTTAACTAGCATATTAACAGTGGAAAATATTTTTTTTCCCAAAAAACTCACATTTATTGTTAGGAGAAATCATTCAAAGTTTGCTTAGATTAAAGGTGGTAAAAGTAATATTTATTTTAATTTATTTATGCAAACGGAAGTTTAAAAAAAACAAAAACTCATGCTTATTTTTTTTATTTTTTTTGTATCATTAACATCAATTAGTTGATTTTTCAACTAAATCATTCAATCATTTAATTAATATCAATGATGTTGTCATGATATTTGTAGGCTTTCCTTTTTTTTGTTTGAATTATTCTTCATGACCCTTTGAGAATATAAAAAACTTCCTTTGATTTAGAAAATCATATTTTATTTTATTATATATTAATGTTGATATATAGAACAATAAAAATCTTTTAAAAGGGAGAGAGAATAGCAGAGAGGGTATTAAAGCAATTTTACTCAAATTTTGAAATCCCAAATAGTGTTAATGACTCAATTAAGAATTTATTGAATTTACCAACTTAATTTAGAATTTTTCTATTTTAGGTAGCTTTATACAGGATTTTTCCATTATATTAAGGGTTAATATAATCTTTGACCCTTAAATTTGTTCTCATTTTTATTTGGTCCCTTAAATTTTAAACCATAAGTTTTAGTTCATTAAGTTTCATTTAGTTTAAAATATTGGCCCCTAAGACTCAATAGAAACCTGGATCATTTTACCCATAATAAAGAGACCAAAACCATTGCTTTAAAATTTGAGGACCAAAATAAAAATGATGACAAATTTTAAGGAACAAAGTTGATATTAACCCTTATATTAGCCAAGCCCAGAAATGCTCAGATGTGATACGCCGAAGTGTGTGTATGTGAATGTGATACGCTTTGCTCGGGTACCATAGGCCTTCGTGCAAATGGGCTTTAGTTTTCATGGGCCCATGTTGGAGAAAATTTGAATGGGATTTTTTCTTGCAAACGTACTACCCTTTAAATGGTACTCTCTCTCTTATTTATAAATAATATTTTTTTTATTATATAAAACGAATGGATAATTAAAAATAATAAATGTGTCAAAAATATTAAATTTTTTTTATATATACTCCTATTTATGAAAAGAGTATAGAAAAGAAAATGTATAAAAGATAGTAAAATATATATTTTTCCAATGCTTTGTTGACTTCATTCACCTAGTCTCTTTCTCTCTCTTACTTGAATATAAATTTTGGTGTGTGTAATAATTAATTAAAGATTATGTATTTAATAAGGGTAAAATATGAAAAAGAAGCTTACATTTTCATACACAAAGTGAAAGTTACTTATAAAAAGGATCAACTTCATGAGAGAGAAAGTTACTAATAAATAGGATCGAAGGGAGTAATAATTTATTATAAAAAAATTAATAATTTTAGGAAAAAATCCCTCGTTAGAAATTTAATTAGCATGAATAACATGATAAGTTTATATATATGAAGAATGACAGTACTCTGATTGAGTTCTTTCTCACCAATTAAATTTTTGAAGGCGGACTTTTCTCCAATTTTTTCTAAAATTTAAATAATTTAGTATTTTCAAATTTTTCCCAATAATACATTAAGTATTATTATTTTTATTAAATTCATACATTTTAAATTATTGAGAAGAATACATTGACTACTCATCTGTTTTATCTAAATTACACAAACCTCCCCTTTATTTTGAAAACGTATATAGACCTCCCTTAAAATTAAAATGCAAGTTACAGAAACATTCTTTACATATTTGTTATTCTATTTCCATCCACCAAACCGTTAGTTAACTGTTAAGTTTGACTATTAAACATTTATTTTGACTAAAATATCTCTTTTTCAACAAGTGAATAAAAATTTATATTTGCCTAAAAATAAATATTTATATAAAAAAATAATTCTAATACATATATGTTCAAAATTTCCAATATATTATAAAATTTTAAATTTTTATCATATTTATTGAAACTTATTTATTTAGTATTCTTTTAAATGACTAAAAAATATGCCTTTCAAACAAAAGAAAAAAAGAAAAAGAAAGAAATATGTTTTATTCACAGTATGTTATTAATAATGTAAATCTAATATAGTATATGATTTATATTAATTTTAAATTTTAATTTTTTAAGTACATTTTTTTCACAAACATTTATAAACATGTTTATTTTAGTATGCATCTATTACTAGGATTAATCATATTTCTAATTAATTTTTCTATGTCTACATTAAATAAATTAATTAAGTATTTATCTTAATATGAAAAAAAATTAACATACAACTATTTACAAAAGTAAAAAAAAAAGTTAAGAAAAAGAAAAAGAAACTCTTAGATTACTTAAACAATTTTAGTCAAAATTAGGAAATTAGTAATGATGAAGGATAAATTAGTAAATAAAATTTATTTTAATATAAATTTTAATTAAAAAATAAAAATTCTTAATGGAGTTAACGGTTTGGACTTAAGTATATATTTTCCAAATAGAGAGGAGGTCCATGTAATTAAGGTAAAATACAAGAGATGTTAGATTATTTTACTCTAAATTATTTTACACTCAAACTTACTTTTACAATAATCATCTAAATAAATTTCAATTTATCAAATTGATTTTTTTTTTCACACGTTAATACAAAATAAATCACATTACACAATCATTATTAACCTTTAAATACACTTATATAATTAGGATCAAAATTTTCATCTAAAAATGTTATTTTAATAAAAGAAGGTGATGCCCAATATCTTTTCTTCACGAGGTATTTAATTTATTTTCTCTTTGAGATAGAAACTTCTCTCTCAACGGTGGAAAAACCAAAAGTATAAAATTTTGGTTTTTGGCTTAAAACAGTTTTTTATTCAAAAGTTCAATTGAAAAAAAAAAAAAAAGAACAAGAAAATTCAAATGTCACTAAAAGCCAAAAAGTGACTTTTGGCTATTGGGGTATTCTTTTGAGATTCCAAACGTGATCTCAAACATACCCTTAAATATATGCACACATTCAATACATATTTGAATATATGACCTTTCTTCTTTAAGAGAGAGCTGAGTGTCACTAGACCTAAATGTCTTTAGCTAATGACATTATTAATGATAAAACTCAAAGCCCTATCTTTTATCAACGATTTAGGTGTCAGCAGTTACTATTGCTTAGATGCATGTGGGGTTAGATTGTATTAGTCTAAATCCTTGATAACACTTTCAAGCTTAAGCTTGCCAATCATATTCACAAAAAGAAAAAGAAAAAAAAGAAAAAAAAAAAGCCCTATCTTTTCCAATTCTACTATTATAGCATGTCTACATCAACTTTGATTTATTAGATTATTGTTAAATAAAGTCTAAAAAATAACTGTTAATGCAATTATTAATACAATTTTCTAACTATATATGGATTATAGTTGGGATTGTCACTCTTGGATACATTATTCAGTTAGCTGTGAGTTAGTTTACTGTATGCCGCACTATTTCTAGCCTTAAGCATTCCACTAGTACAATTTCATATTCATTTTTTTTTTCAAAAAAAATATTCATTTAATTTCCTTTTCTAGGATATCTCTTATTTTTCGCCCTCGTTATCTTAACTCTATTTTTTTCATTTACCTTTAAACCTGCTCTCCCATGATCCACGATCCATCTCATAATTACAACTTCATTCCCATCTTCTCATCCTTAATTAAACTTCTATAATTTTATAAGGATTTGATATGTATTTAAGTATATAGATTAAAATAAAAAATCATTAAAATTATAGGGTCCAGGAGTTACAATTAGACCAAATTAATATTGAAGAAACTATAGGGACTAAAAGCAATTATTTGAAACTACATAGATAAATACAAAATTTTAATCAAACTATAAGGACTAATAATGATATTAATCATTCTCTATAACAAAAAATAAAGTATTCGTTATATTTTTTGTTATTTTCTATTTTTTTTATTTTGTAATTCAAAAATTAACTCATCTAAAAGGTAGAATAATAACTTATTGTTGCTTTATGAGAACGAAAATTCAGGGAGGCACTCCAGCGACTGTACTGTGATTATATATGTATTTATGTATTATAAAAGAGAATTTATTGCATGTATATCCATCTATCTTAATTTCTTCTAATGTTCCTGTTGATTTAGGGCCGGTTTG
Source organism: Inga laurina (assembly GCA_963855925.1). Classification (NCBI taxonomy): domain Eukaryota; kingdom Viridiplantae; phylum Streptophyta; class Magnoliopsida; order Fabales; family Fabaceae; genus Inga; species Inga laurina. Next base: position 37,248,573 of record OY979708.1, read on the forward strand.
GTAGGAGGGTGAAAGAAGGGAGGGAGAATATTTTTGAGTTAGATTTAAAAATGAGAGAGGAGTGGAGTTAAAAGTTTATAATTAATTTTTCTTATTCTTTTATTTTATATCTTCTCTTTATTAAAATTTTATAACCCCACTACTTCTCTAATGTTTTTTTTTTAAATTCAGCTCATACAAATTTTTTCTCCCATCCCCTCCTCTTGAAATCCCTCATATCAAACAGCTTCTTAAGGGTTTGTTTGGTTCAACAGAGGGAAGGGGAGGGGATGGGAGGTGAGCGGAGGGATTTTAATTTTCCCTCGTTTGGATTAGTGAGATGAGAGATTTTAATATTACCTTGTTTGATTCAGAATAAAAAAGGAGGGAAAATATTTATATATGGACATTTTTGCCTATATTTTATGCATATTGTTTTTTAAACTTTATAAAATTTTTAATAAAATATAATTAATATATAAAATTACAATCTTATAAATATTAAAATTAAACAAATATAATTATATATATATATATTCAAAATTATATTTTCTCATTATACTTACAATTATATACTAATAATTTTAAATATTATTCTGGTAAAAAATAATTATGAATATTATAATTATAATATAATATACATAGATATAATAAAAAATTACTTTTTTTGAAAGAAGCTTTGATGCCCCATCTCTTTACCTCTACAAGCTTCTAGAATAACTTTTAGATCAAATTGTTCCTCTATATCTTGAACCAAAGCTTATCATGGTTGGTATTTATCACCACCACCATGCACCTTAGAGCTTTTCTTGCTCCTTTTTTAAGAATGGTCGAATTTTGAAACCAGCCAACACCCATTGAACTATAGCCCAGTGCCTCTTCGAACTTGCTAAGCGGAGGGAGGTGGTGGAATACATATGAAAGACAATTGAAGATGATGAACGGAGAACAACACAATCCGAAGGTGAGGGAGAGATGTGGTGGTGGATGCAACACGACGACAAGCCTGACAGGAAAGAGAGAGCAACGTATGATGAGCGAGGAAGAAGGGTAGATTGGGAATATTAAAATTGAATATGGGTATATTAGGCAATACAAGCCAAAGTATTACTCCTCCCCTCCAAATCCTCCCAATTTGGGGGGAGGTTTTGAGGAGAGGAAGGGAAAAATTTCAAAAAATTTCCCCTCCCCTTCTAAATTTCTAATCTTGCCATTCCCCTCAAACCAAATAGACTCTAAGGTGAGGGATTCTATGATATCTTTGTAGTGCAAACTGATCGAGTTCAAAAATATGAGAAGGAATAAAATGCATGTAACTATGTACATGTTTCATACAACAAAATATTTAGAATTATAGCATTCTACAAAGTAAGAACTTAAACGTATGACTGCCTTTCTCACTTGGAAAATTTTCACAATATATACTTTCTCTACAAGTCCCTGCAAGATAATATGACTAAAATTATGAGATGGGCTACTTCAAAAACAAGAAAGTGACTATATGTAATGTATCAAATTACAAGCTTGAAAAACTAGAGACGTGTATCATCCTTTTTCAATGCAACAATAGTAAACATACCAAAATGACTGAAAAGATCAACCCCCTGGAAAATGAAAACCAGCTATCAATTTATAGTTAATACACCACAATGCATAAAAAATGGCTATGGACATTATGAAACTTATTAGCATTATCATGTGGACAACTTAGAAGGTACAAGTTTAAAACTACATTACAAAAAAATCACCCATGACCATCAACCCCGTATCCGACAACATAAACATGGATAATTGACTAAAGAAGGAGCCTCATTCATCTTCAACCACAACTTGATGGATAGGCATACAATGCAAAAAAATGATCTTAGATGTAACAAGAGTTGGAAAAAAACTCTGATGGGTGAGGACACAATCACTAAGTGTAAATGGCCCTTTATAATTGATGCTACTAAATTTTAAACATGCACCGTAAGTGTACGGGTCGTTGAAATAGTATAGTAGTAAATCAAGGTCATCCCATAGAGATCCAATGTAATAGTTAATTAGGCATTAAAATTCCCATTTTCATTTAAGTTGAGCAAATCAAAGGAAGAGATTGAAAGACAAATTTCAACAAATGCAAAAGAAACAAATCTAATGATTTAAAGATTTCAATTGATAAAAACAACCTAGAGTGGCTAATCCCTTCTTTAAGTTTTAGAGCATGTATTTAGCCAATTAAAAGCATTTAATGTTAATTTGTTAATCTAGAGTTTAAATGAATATAAGTATCTTCCAATCACTTATACTCCTCTCTCAAGTTAAAATTGTTATTCCTAACTAATTTACTCAAGAGGCAATAAATGTCCAAATTCACTCTAATATGATTATATGGAACCAATAGGTATATTCCTATCCTATTGACAAATTAGAATAAATTCTAATCCCACATTACTTAATCCTATGGTCCAATTAAGATCCCTCTTCTAAGGTTAATCTAAATTTCCCAAATTCCTACTTAATGGTGATTAAGAGTGTGTTTGGATTAATTTTTGGAGAATAGATTATGAGGAGAATAGATTATGGAGAATAGATTCTGGAGAAAAAGTGGAGAATAGCTTTTAAAGAATAGATTTTGAGCAGAATAGCTTTTGGAAAATAGATTATGAGTGTGTTTGGATTAACTTTTGGAGAATAGATTATGAGGAGAATAGATTCTGGAGAAAAAGTGGAGAATAGCTTCCGATCCTGCCATTCAAGTTTAAGCTCATTCTTCTCTCAACGCCTCACCCTCAACCCTTCCCTTGCTTTAGATGGCCAGACCCACCTCCACAAGGCAGTCGACACCGTGTCTCTCTTTCTGACGACCGACTCTGATCACACTGGCTCTGCTCTCACAGGCTCATCCTTCCCTCTTGCACAGCTTCCTGAGTTTGTCTCCTCTTTGCCCTATTTACAGTTTGCTTCCTAGGTTTTTGAAGGGTTGAAGACGAGTCCACCAGGCCAAAGTTTTCTTTTGTTTCTTGTTTTTTTATATAATAATCTATACTTAATCTCTAGTTGTTGTATAAAAATGTTTGTTTTTTGCCTTAAAAATGTTTATACATTTATTCATTAGCGGTATCAGGATGGTATCAACAGTATCAGGGTAGTATCAACCGTATCAGAGAATAATGGTATCAGTACACAAAGAGGTGGTACCCTCGGCAGAACCATAATGGCTTCTTGAATGAATGACGTTTTCCTTTTTGGGTCCCAAAATATAGAATTTTCTGTAATCTCATTGATCCATAACCTAAAAATTATAAATATATTTTTTTATTCAATAAAATGTACATATAAATAAAAAATTAATTTAATAAATCTATAAAAAGAAAATTACATACTTAGTTCATAAGCATGACTAACCATGCACATATTCAGATTTTATGATATGTAGCTCCGGATGGGTATGGAGCTCGATTTTATGATATATTGAATCCTGTTAAATATTGTTTAACCGTATCTTATTTATTACCTTTCCATAGGAATGTTTTTTAATATCATAGTATGCTATAACACACCCCAAGTTAAAAACATCCATTTTAAGGCCTTGTCTTTTTGACTGAATTCTTTGCTCAGGGGATTGCCAGAATGAGTTGTAGCTTTTATCACCATCTAAATCTATTAATAGTATTCATGAAAAACTTCACATTGTTAATATGTGTGTGTGTGTGTGTATATATATATAAACAAATGTTAAAGAAATAAGAAAATCAATATTAAAATACTTACTAATATGGTTATTTTGGGCAAGAAACTCCCTCCCTTCCGAGATCCTTTTTTATCTATAAAGATTATATGTTTTTGTAGTATATTGTCTTTGTCCATTAAAGCTAGGGGATGATAATATGAAAATATTTCTTGGACTAAGGTTACCATGTACTAAATTTAACTTGTGCATATCAAAAATTCCTTGAGTCATATCCCTAGACACCAAAACATGAAAAAAAAAATGAAAATCCGAAGTAAAGAATTTAAAACATATTTATACACACATGAAAAAAAAAATTAAATAACAAAAAAATTCATACATACCTTATTAAATAAATTCATCAGTGAATAGGTGGGATTGTCTCCATCCCAAAGCTCATCAAAATGCTCCTCAACAAAATTATCCAAGGTCTGGCTATACTTTTCAACTATTAAATATTGTGGCTCATCATCTGGATCTTCTATATCAATATAATAATGAATAATATTTGGCATGTTTTAACATAATTTTAGATATTTTATTTACTTGGAGTTAGCAGCCCTCTCTTTTCTATTATATTTAATACAAACTTCTAAATTACCTAATTGCCTAAGTAAACATATTCATCATGAATAACTATGGTATCTAAAATAGATATATTGATTTCAGGAATTTCTTTCTAATAATTATATTCCACCTCTTCATCTGAGGAAGAACCCATCTGGAATGAAAACTCTGAAAAAAATCATAATAATATTTAGACATATTTACATATTTCATATGCAATGTTTAATAGTATATTTTAGTATGCCCGTTTCAAAAGTAAGGCGGCCTTTGTCCTTAGAATATTTGGTAAGAAAATACTATCTCAAATCAAACTAAAATAAAAATATGTGCGAATTAAATGATAACAAATAAATCTATAATAATGTAATTTTTCAAAGTTTAAAATAATCATATTAGTCTTCGCATTAATATGTTCAAAAAAAGGATTAATATGTAAAATAAAGCACGAATATTAAATAAATATCACACCCTGTATGAAAGAAGTAATCATTAATTAATACAATATAAGTACTTAGCCGAATAAAGTACACAAACAATTTTTTGATGTAGTACAATAAAGCAAACATACAATAGCTAATAACTAAATGTATGAAGAATATTACTTGTTTGGTCACATGATTGTTGCATAACATTTTTTATAATATTTTTTGGTACCACCTCTTTGTGTACTGATACCATTATTCTCTGATACTACCCTGATACTGTTGATACCATCCTGATACCGTTAATGAATAAATGTATGAAGAATATTACTTATTTGGTCACATGATTGTTGCATAACATTTTTTATTAAATACACATTTTTATAATATTTTTTATATTTAGCTTAATATAATAAAAAATATTATAATTTATTATTAATTTTATCAGTACATTATTAATTTAAAATTAATCATATTATCCCCAATAATTTGAAGTCCAGGTCTACTGTAATATCTTAATTTTTATTTCTAGAGTTTAATTATAAGTGATAAAGTATTATTTATGATAAAGGGATTTATTATTGAATTATTGAAATAAAAAGGATGTACTAAAATAATGTTGTTGTTGTTGTTGTTATTATTATTATTAATTAAAAATAAAATATTACTAGTATAAAATAAAGGAAGAATGAAAAAGGGGTTGAAAAGGAAAAATAATAGAAAAAAGAAGAATAACCAAAAAAAAGAATTGAGAATAAACAAATTATTTAGGGCAAAAAACAAACAGTTTTATACAACAACTAAAGACTAAGTAAAAATTTTGAATATATTTTTTATTCAACAAAAAAATTTATACATACCTTATTAGATTTATTAGTAAATAGGTGGGATTGTCTCCATCCCAAAGCTGATCAAAGTGCTCTTCCACAAAATTATCCAAGGTCTACATATACTTTTGAACTGCTAAATATTTAAACCCATCATCTAGATCTTCCACAACAATATAATAATTAATAATATTTGACATGTTTTTACATAATTTTAGATATTTTATTTCCTTGGAGTTAACAACATCCTCTTTACTATTATATACAAACTCCTAAATTATCTAATTTGCTTGAGTAAACATATTCATCATGAATAACTGTGGTATCTAAAATAAATAAATTGATTTTAGAAATTTCTTTTCAATAATTATATTCCATCTCTTCATCTGAGAAAGAACTCATATGGAATGAGAACCCTAAAAAATCATAATAATATTTAGAAATATTTACATATTTCATATTCAAGGTTTAATAGTACATTTTAGTGTGCCTGTTTCAAAAGTATGGCTGGCTTTGTCCCTAGAATATTTGGTAAGAAAAATATACTAGCTCAAATTAATCAAAAATAAAAAAAATGTGCGAATTAAATGAAAACAAACAAATCTATATTCGTGTAATTGTTTAAATTTTAAAATAATTATATCAATTCTTCACATTAATATGTTCAAAAAAGGATTAACACATAAAATACAATACGAATATTAAATAAATATCACACTATCTTTTTGATTGAAAAACAAATAGTAATAGTTAATCAATATAATATAAGTATTTAGTCAAATAGTGTATAAATATTTTTTTGATGTAATACAATAGCTAATGAATAAATGCATGATGAATAGTACTTGTTTGGTTACAAGATTGTTGCATAACATTTTTTATATTAAATATACAATTTTTTTGTAATTTTTTATTTTTATATTTAGCTTAATATGATAAAAATTATTATAATTATTATTAATTTTTTGAATACATTTTTAATTTTAAATTAATTATATTATCTCCAATAATTTGAGGTTTTGGTCTACTGTAACATTAGTTTAATTATATTTAATAAATTATTAATTTTTTCAGAATTAATAAAGTATTATTTATGATAAAGGGATTCATCATTCAATTATTGGAATAAAAAAGATTTACTAAAAATAATATTTTTATTATATTTTTATTATTATTAAAATGAATTAATTCATTAGAAATAAAAATAATACTATATAAAATAAAAGGAAGAATGAAAAAGGTCTTGGAAAGGAAAAATAAAATAAAAATAAAAGAAAAATGAAGAAAAAATAGAATTGATAATTGACAATAACAAAAAGGAAATAACAGTTTTATGCAACAATTAAAGATTAAGTATAAATTACTAAAAAAGAAAAAAAAACTTTTGAGTCCAAAGGGTAGAGAGGAGACAAACTCAGGAAGGTGCGTAGAGGGAGGGAGGAGCTAGTGAGAACAGAGCCAATGTGAATAGAGCCATTCACCAGAAAGATAGAGATGCAGTGCCAAATGCCATTGTGGAGGTGGGTCTTGCCGTCTAGAGCAAGGGTAGGGTTGAGGGAAGAATGAGCTTAAACTTGAAGAGCAAGGATCAGACGTCTAGATATTATGGGTTGAGGGTGAGCCTGTGTCTTTATTTACTGCTACCAGCGTGTCTTGTCATACTTATTTCCTTTCTCATCTTTCTTTTGCTTTTACTTTTCAAAAACGTACTCTGTATAGATCATGAACAAAGAAATTTTGAAACTGATGTAGTCTTTTAAAATTAAATTTAACAAAAAAAATGAATTTATGCAGCAAGAGCCTCTGCTTCTGGCTTCTGTTCTGTGCCTGCGCTGCTCTGCACAAGTTTCCTTTCTAGCCTAATTTAATTTTAGGCTAAAATATGCTAGGAAACATTATTGCTTTTATAACGTGTAAGGAATAAGGATACATGTTTTTGAAGAGACATAACTGTTGTTGGAATTATATCTTCTTACCTGTTTGTTTGTGCAGAAGCAGATTCGCTTCTAGTATGGCTAGTGAGTAAGGAATAAGGATACATGTTTTTATTACTCCATCCGGTCCTAATTATAAGATAAAGTTGATTTTTTTTGGAGAAAATTAAGGAAGCCAATTAAATCACTTTGGAATATTTTTATTTTTATTTTTTTCTTTAAACTAATTAATTTAACTAATAAACTGATATATAATCTAAGGATACTAAAAATATAAATACTCTAAAGTGATTTAATTAGCTTCCTTAATTTCTCCAAAAAAATCAACTTTATCTTATAATTAGGATCGGAGGGAGTACTTTTTTTTTTTTGTACTGGTCAGTAGTAGTTATAATTGGCCTTAGTTAGCTATAGATGGACAGTCGTTACTGAGTTGGTTAGGAAGGTTAAGCAGATTAACCACCTGGGTTTGTAAATACCAACCAGTACTGGAGAGGAGAGGATCAGGATTCAGGGGCGAAGCTTCATAATACTCTTACTTCCCATACCTCACTCAATGAACTCTGCTTTCATCTTGTTGTGCAATTCAGATACTCCAAAAGTCCAACACACCTGCACGTGCCCCATGTCTGGCCTTGGCCATTACAAATTCGTTTGAGGCTTCTCTCAGTTTTTTCTCCAGGGTCAACATTTGAAGGAATGGGATTTAATATTTTATTAAATAACTTTTTTTATATTTTGTTCTTAATTATACTTCTGGAGTCTGGACTTTTTAGATTGAGTGTTCACAATTTGAATTTATTTATTCTCAAAATTTCACATTATAATACTACTTCTGTTAAATCTTTAACTATTTCAAGGGGGAGTAGTGGAGATGGAGAGGGAAAAAATGAAAGAGAAGCCAGATCCTACCAATTAACCGTCCACGAGCAACTTAGGAAGCCACACTAGCTACTTTTTACATGTATAAGACCTATTTCATCCCATCCTTCTTTTGTACATTATATTGATAAGATAATAAATAACGGAGGTATGAGATGAATCTCTCGTTATTATAAAAAATACATTCGAGATATATGCCCTCTCTCAATTAATTTTATATAAAAGAAATCTGTGTGTATAATATAAAAATTCAGGCAAAAAAATTTGTATAAATAGATCTCAGCGAAATTATTTGTGATAAATAATTTTCTTGAAATTTAAAAGAAAAACAAAGAAAACAAAATCCTGGGAGAAAACATCGGGACCTACCCATACCCTTCACCCACCGTCCAAGATGGAAACAGTTCGGGCCATCGAATTCCACAGATAAAATTCCTTCTTCGGAAGAATTGCAGGGGTCCTTCTGTGGCCCTTAATATTCCTCACATCAGTTTTATTGAAGTTGGAATTATATATTATGTGTAGTTCTTGATAGAATTTTCCAACTCGATCTCGGAGGGTTATTCTGCTGGTTAAAAATAGAGGTGGTTATATTCTCTGTTTGGGGTAGGTCAAGGCCTCTCTGGTCATATTTATCTTTGTTTTAATCTAATCAAATCAAAATAATTAAGATATAATATCCTAAAATATAATTTATCTATATCTAACTTTAAGATATATTAAATATCAAACTTAATAATAAAATAAGAATTAATCTAAATAATCCAAAATCAACAAGTAATATTTCCACACTCCCCTCAAATTGAATCATAAATATCAATCATGTTAAACTTGTGCATACAACGTTAAAATGTAGATTTGAGCAATTTTTTTATCAACACATTAACAGTTTGAAGATTTATCGGTAAAATTATGTATGTCCATTATTGAACAAGAAATGTAGACTTGTGTTTAGACTTGTGTTTGATAGTGGTAATTTTAGATGTCTCTGATCCTCAAAACAAAACCATTTTTGCTGTCATCAAACAGAGATCAGACATACCTGAAGGTCAGTGGTAACAGGGTACTCGTCCGTGTCAACGTAGTTCTTGTTAAGGGAGGCCATGATTAGCTTGTCGACCTCAGGCTCCATCCAAGTGGTGATGAAGGAAGCCAAGTTGAGCCTTGGAGCTCCGTCCAGCATCAACTCGTGGTTTATAATCTGATACGCTGCATCCTTGGGTATGGACCTCTCCGGCATGCCGGCATCTTAAACCTTCAATTATACAACACACATATCTATTTTCATCAACAAAACAAACTCTTTTTCAGTTCTTGAAGGTTCAAAGGAAGTCAAATGGTTTAAAAGAGAAAAGAAGACATACTTGGCCACAGGGTTGCGGACATATCTGGAGGCAAAAGTGCAGTTCAAGTGTTCTCGGGTTTCTGGTTCTTTGACTGTGGGTGCGATGATCACATTTTTGGAGGGGCTTCTGAGCTTTTTCCTTGAAAGACGAGAGGGAAGATATTCTGATCAGAGGAGCGCTGTGAGGAGAGTGAACACCAAGGGTGTGTTTGGTTTGAGGGTAGGAGAGGAGCAATAAATTATAATTTTTGATAAGAAAAATCTAAAATTTATCCTCTCATTTTTTTAAATTTTAGATTTTTGTCTAAAATTTATCCTCTTATTCTTTTTAAATTTTGAGTTTCTGCTCAAAATTTAAATACTTTCAATCTAAAAAAGTAATTTAACCCTCTTCCCTCCTCTCACATCAAACACACCCCCAAAGGAAAGGACAATTGGATCCCAGTAATGTAAGTTATGGTAACTGATTGAGTTTCCAAAACTACATGTGGTGGATCATGCCCCTCGAATTGGGTTTCGAGACTACCAGCACACTTGAGGAAGCTTTTGGAGAAGGACACAAGAACTATTTTGAGACCCCAGATTGATTCTTTTGTTTAACAGCGTAGCTTTTGATTATTATGTATATGAGAAGCTGTATATTGATAACTTTCAATCTGGTGTTTACGTTAAGTTTAATGAAATGAATATTTCGTTGGCAAAAAAGTCCTCTTCTCATCCCTTTTCTCTTTTTCTCCTCATTTCATCCTTCCCCAACATTAGATTGAAAAATAAATAGAAAAAATTCAATATTTTATAAAAGGATAAAGGTGCCCTAGTATCCCAAATTATTTTTAGAGGCACATCTATCCCAAAATATTTAAAGACGCAAATTTAGTCCTCCTATATTAAAAATGCAACAATTATCACTCCCAAACTAATAGAAAGTTAATCTTCACCCAAGTGAGCAATGATAAGTGAATATTTGCATATTTATTTTTCCTTATATGATAATTTTATGGACGATATTTGAGCTTAATATAATATATTTGGGTGTAAAATAAATAGTATTTAAAAAATAAAGAAAATATAAAAAAAGTTAAGTACTGTAGCGTAGGTCACTATTCATGACGGAATACTGTAGTAGGACGTTACTATAGCGGATGGAGGTGACTGTAGCAGATGGAATCACTGTAGCACTATAGCAACACGGAAAAAATATGTAGGTTTGCTGAAAAGTCATGTTCATGCGTGAAAAGAAGTCAAAATACTGTAGCACCTGTGGAAAAAAGAAGAAGAAGCAACAGACGCACTTCGCTTGCCTATATATATGTGTGCTTCTTTGCAAAATGAAAGGGGAGGAGAGAAGAAATATAGTGGAGATATTCTCTTTAATAAGGAGATACTTCTCTGATAGGGAGAGATATTTTCTCTGACAGTTCTAAATAAATTGTGTTATTTTTTTATTTTTAATTTTATGTATTGTATGCCTCCTACATGGAAGGCTTAGTATTATATTATTTGCTGTATGCCTCCTACATGGTAGGCTTAATATTATATTACTTTTTCCATGCTGCTTACATGGAAGGTTTTACCTCCTAAATGGGCGGCTAGATTTCTCCAGTTTTTTCATGTATATTTTTGGTTGTATATTTATGTTTGAGAATTTAATATTCAAGTTTATGCAGTATTTATGAAGATTTCATTCTAGTTTTATATAATGTCAATTTATTTTGATTTTGTTTTTAATTTTATCATGAGCTAAATTTTCATTTTCCTAGGGTGATGACGTAGCTTACTAATGACGGATTGAATCTTAACTTATTAAATCTAGTTTTAATTTCTCCTTCATGATTGGGTTTTAATTATTGTTCTTAATACTTTCATTTGATTGGCCACCTTTTGAATGATTATAATATGCATGTTGAGACCGGAAGGAGATGTATGTATGGAGATCCTATAATTAAAACCGTGACTTACATATGAAATAGGAATATATTCATATAAGTTGTGCAGTCTTATTGAGTTCCATAAATATTAATGCATAATTAATTGCTTAAATTCATATAGGAATATATTGGATTAGCAATTAATTATAGAATTGTCTAACCTTGGAAGAGGCTAGTAATTAAATTAGGGAAACTCGACTATTAATCATGTGGAATAAATTGAGCTAGAATAGATAAGTGATTCAATCCGGAATTTGTTAAGTGAAATCTAATCCCTAGGACTTTTTCTCATATTTGTTTTCATATAATCTGCACTCATATTTAATTATTTTTCTTTTATTTGTACTCTCAATCACCAATTTATCGATCGACTAAATAGAATTAAAATTACCCATTTTGCTACTTAGTGATCAATCCTCGTGGGAACGATACTCTACTCACTTCTATATTACTTGATTACGACAGTGTACACTTGACTATTTAATTGATCATCTAAACTCGTAACAAGCAACAAATTTGTTTCCTTGAAACAGCAACCTTGGCCTTCCTCTCCCTTCCTTACCTAAGATGAAAGATCCTCACAAATAAGCAAGTTCGAGAATCTTTAGAGGTGGATCAGAAATTGAGCAATTTAACTTTTGACCTCAACAACTTATTCATCAATTGCAAGCTTGTCGCAGTCTCAGACTCTCACTCACCCACCAACCCCCAAAAAAGCTCTCTTTCATAGCCCTTTCTCTTCTCACTCCCGCCTCTATCACCACAATTCTTGTTTTTTTTACCTTTCAATTAGCTCCCAAATAGTTCAAATTTCTATTCGCCTCTAATCAAGACATAGAAAATAAAAACAGAGAGAGGATTTGAAATCAATAAGGCGCTTCTTCTTTTCCTCTTTTTTGTTGTGCAGTCCTTCCTGTCTTGTTCCTCTTCTTCATAGCAGCTGTTGTGGCATGGATGAGACGAAAGCTCAGCATCGTCATTGAAGCTGGATGAAGAAGACATCAGTGGAAGCAGCTGGAGGAACACCCAAGGACGCCATTGCCGCTGCTGGCCCTTCTTGATCTTCTTCTTGGGTGCTGAGAATGATGCAAGGAAGGGAGAGGAAGACCAAGGTAGCCGTTTTCGGGAAACAAAATTGTGGCTCATTTTGATGAAGATGATGCACTAAATGGAGGTTAAATTTTTGTTGGTTGGAGTTGATAATTGCTCCATTTTTAATATTTGAGGTCCAAAATTGCATCCTTGAATACCTCCAAAAATGGTTTGGGCGCTGTACGCACGTTTACCTTTTTATAAAATGAATATTTTTTTCTATATTTAACCAGTCTATTTTTTTGAATGGTTTATAATATCATTTCATAAAATATTGTATGTCAGCCGTTCAATTTGAAATTTAAAGGTAGATATGGGGTAAGCAGAAGAAGATGAGAGAAATAATGAGAAGAGAATCCATATCCAAATAACTCTTCACCTTGAGTCCATTAGGGTTCGTGATTTCCAAAACTTTGGGCATGTCTCTAAGGATTTAACCACCAAATATCATCAAAGTAAGGATTAAACTCCATGACTCCATCCTATGTTTGTATTCTTCAAGATTTAATTGATTATTTTGGGGAGCTATGGTGGAGTCTAAAAATGAATACTTGAGTCTAACTTGTTTGAGATGCCGGGTGTGTATTTTATGCTTTGTGGAGTTTTAATGGCGTTTTTTATATAAAGAAGATAAATTAATTTTTTAACAATTAGTCAATTGCAAGTATCTCACACAAACAATTAGTCATATAAACAAGATAAGTAATTTCTTAACAATTACTCATTTGTAAGTGTCTTACACAAATAATTGCTCACCTAAAACATGACTATTCCCCTTCTTCATAAAATTATTCGACTTGTTTATATTGTATAAGACGTACACTTGCAAATTTGATTTTGTTAAGAAATTAATTTATCTGATTCATATGACTATTCCACTTGTTTATGAAGTGTAAGACGTTTGCAAATAAATAATTGTTAAGAAATTAATTTATCTTGTTTATAAGACTATTCCATTTATTCACAATGTGTAAAACACTTGCTAAGTATGATATAAAGCAAGTAGAGATATTAGATCATTACATATATTTGTTGTTATATATATTAACTAAAAGGCTTTTTTTGGCCAAAACAAAAAATTAAAGGGCTTTAATGGCTTGGTGGCCACGGCTCTTTTGGTTGTGCCCAAGAGGGGTGGGTTTAAAGTTTAAACCCCTACTTAGCCCCCTTTGAAAATTACTTTTTAGCCATTGAAACCCCAGCTGCCGACTGCCCAGCGATCAGCGTCCATTGCCAAAAATGTTGATTTTCTTAAAAATAAATAAATAAGCATGGGTAGTGATGTCTTTTTAGCATAAATTTTAATTTTTTTGCTTTCAAGGTTCTGTAGTTAAGTTTCAGAAATTTTTTGGGCTATTGGATATTAATTGGCTACAGTGCACATTGAGTGAAATTTTTCCTTTATTTTGAAGCATTGGTAATATTTGGAACTAGTTTAGTAGGATTATTGTTGAAAAAATCTTGATTACTATGGTTCTGTTTGTTTTCCTTGGTTAGGAAACAACTTTTTAAAAATAAAACTAAAAAATTTGATTGGCAATTTATTTTTGGTTGGGTGTTTTTAAGAATAAAAGATAATAATTTGTTTTTAAAAACTAAAAAATAAAAACTATTTTTAGTTGTTTTCTTGTTTTTATTTTGAAAAAAAGAAAATAAAATACCTTTTCAACTTCTAAAACCTTAAAAAATTACTCCAATTTGATAAAAGATACTGTGGTGATGAAGTATCAATATGGGATTTTAATGTCTGGAGCAAATGACTAAAGTGCCCCAACATTGAACGTTCACCATGTTCTTTCTCTCTCCTCCCCCATTCCTCTCATCGCTCCTCTCCCTCTCTTCCTCCTATCATCGGTCGTTGATGCCCGGTCAAGTTCCCCACCAGCTTCTCTAAATGCTACAATTCCCACTTGGGATGCATCTTTCACCCCTATGATTGTGGCCCTCACTTATGCCTTCTTCTTCATCGTTTGTTTCGCCATAGACCTCCACCGCTTCTCCAAATGCTCCAATTCCCACTTGGAATGTTACGAGGGTTTGGAAGCCAGCCCCAGATAAGTGGAGGTTATGGAGGATGCTTAAGGCTCTGTCTCCTCCTCCTGTTTTCAACTTGAAGCTGGTGTCATTGGGGCTAGCGTCTTCAGGGGAATATGAGAAATTTGTGTGTCGAAGTGCAATGGATGCCAAGAAGTCAATGGGGCCAGCAACTTCGATGGTACATTTATTGGCGTCGCTCTTAGAGGTGATGGATTTGAGTGTTTGAAGGGATTTAAGAGGTAAGTGAGGAGATCGAGAGCATCTTTGATGATTCTGGCAACTTGGGTTTTGGTGACGAGAGGTTTAGGTGTAGCGATCCTCTAGATGTTGTGAGAATCGTTGATGGTACACTAAGATTGAATCAAACGGCGGAGGGTGTGGTTGGGAACAAGGTTGAAGGAGTATGATATGGAGAGGGGTAGTTTGGTAACTAGGCAGGTCTTGTTGCTAGAGAAGAGCCATTTCTCGATGCTCTCTCTGTCGTAGGTGATCCAGGGAAATGGGGCATAAAAAGAAGGAAGGAACTTCAATATTCTTGTCCATGTCTAGGACCTGAAAAGTCTATGGTGGAATTAACAAAATGATTTGTTGAAGGACCCATCAGGAAGAGGAAGGGAGGGAAAGGAGCAAGGGAAAGAGGAAGAGAGGGAGAGAAGCGAGGGGAGGAGGTAGAAAAAACATGGTGAAGTTTCGGTGTGGGGGCACTTTTGTCATTCGGTCCAACTATTGAAATCCTATATTGATACACCTTCATCGTTATGTTCTTTGTCAAATTGGAGTAATCTTTCAGGCTTTTAGGACTTTAAAAGGTATTTTATTATCTTTTTCCCTTTTATTTTTCTATTTCTTATTTTTTACTTCAGAAAATGTGGAAACTTTTTCCCCACTTAAAGTTTCGAGGCTATCATTTGTACACCATCAACACCACAACACTAGCGCCGACCACTACCATGTCACCTTCAGCAATGGCCACCACCACATCACTACTAGCATTGGCCACTAATGCTGACAGCCAAGGACCACCACCACATCACCACCGCCATGTCACTTTAGAGTTACTCCTTCCGTTCCTTTTTACAACAGCTTAACAATGATTGTCTGAACATTTGTTTGAACATTTAATGATTTTTTTATTTGTGCCCCCTCGTGTTTTTCCCATACTACATTTTCTTTCCTACTTTTTATCATTGTTACTCTCTCTCTCTCTCTCTCTCTTACTTGCTCCTTATAAATAATTGTATACTTGAAAGAAAAAGTTTATTACATACATACTTAATATTTTTAACTAATTGTAACCACTTTATTAAACCTCAAAATTCAATTATTAACTCTTATGAAAAGGACTAGAGAGGGCGAGCATAACTTACACTATGTATTATATTTTAATAATATCTTAAATTTATAAAAATTTATTCCATATCTTGAAAATTATATAATAAATTTAAGAAGAATCACCACTGATTTATATATATGTATATAGTATGCAAAATTTTAGTCCTTACATTTTGTAAATGAGATACAAGGAACAGTCTTCTTTGACTGCTCAAACTAATCTCCTCAAAGTGTTGAGGATAAATGGTAAATTTTACATTACATGCACATGACTAGAGGTGTTCTCGAGATGGGACGGGATCAGGAAACCCCATTCTCAATCTCATACCAAAGAAGGACTCGAGAAGAGAAATCTGTAACCCCCTGCCTTAATTAGCGTAATTAGGATTCGATAACACATAGTAAAAAGGGGTTAGAGACTGTCAGATAGTTCAAAACTCATTAAAATACCCACTAAGTAGTAGGAACTTTACAAAATTTTCAAAACTTCTTTCCTATTCCGGTCTTAATTTCAATTATCGAATATAATCACCTGTGCAGTTAATTTACATTCATTCATATCAGAATATCTAATAGCAATCCCGGCAACCCCCGAGTTCCATTTATTCCCTCCAAGGTTTACAATTCCCCTATAGTGGATTACACAACTATATTTAACAACTAATTACAACCCAAAAATAATTTACAAGATTTATGTCCAACATGATTAACCAACATATCCAAAAGAACATGTCCCTACAGGGTTCTAACCACTTTGAGTCGTGCGCTTCTCCTTGGAGCCACTCGCCCTGTCTGAAAGGTTAGTTTAAAGAAAGAGTGAAATTCCAGAGAATCCCAGTAGTAACAAAACATTTATACCACACATAAGCACACAGCATGTAAGCAAATCATCATACAACAACACAAATCACACTCCACCCTCATCCCCTTTCTCTGCTGGGAAGGCACAATGTCCTAACCCGAACTGTTGCTAGCTACTCAGGGACTATTGGCGTGGCAGTGCTTACATATAGCCGTGTAGCTCATATGGCTATCCGGCTTCCACAAATAGCCCGTCGGCCTTCACAAATAGCCTTTCGGCTTTTCACATAATCACAAAGTCACACCTCATCCTCATCCCCTTTCTCCGCCGGGAAGGCATACCGTCCTAACCCGAACTGTTGTTAATTACTCATGGACTATCAGAATGATGGTGCTTACACATATTCACAATGTCGCATCATACTAATTTATCACAAATCAATGATAATACACACATACAATGCATCACATATGGTACGAAAGAAAAGTTACTACCTCGTTCCTTCCTGACATTTGCTGGCTCAGTGGGCTCACGAGGACGACAGATATCAAATCCTATAAACCAAAATAGGGACAATAGGTCAATCTCGTTTCCAAGTTTCCAAATTTCGTAATACTTTTTGTTGGTTATCATTTAGACTCTTTAGGTGGCTATAATAGGCCTAAACATATCCCCAAAGGGTTGTAAGAACCTACCCAGAAGATACATTTTTCGAATGCAAAACACTAATTTTGGGCTGCCTCACTTGAGTGACAACCACTTCACTTGAGTGATGCCCTCAGTTGTGCTCGAATCCCAGTGAGTGAAACACAGAAAGTGCTTGCCTGAGAGCAAATCCTCAAAATATCTCTCACACTCACTCGAGTACAAGAAGCTGTACCCGAGCAATAACCTCAAGTGCACTCGAGCATCAAGAAGTGCAACACCAAGAGTGTTTGCCCGAGAGCACAGACCACATCCTGGCAAGACCTCACTCGAGCATGCCTATGACCACTCGAGCAGGATCATATTTCACTCGCAAGGCAGGAAGTGTGCTCGCAGTTTCTGCCTAAAGACTTAACCAAAATTCCCAGAAATTTATATCGTGCTCGAGTGAGATCCTCCCTCACTCGAGTGATGCCTATCAGATGCCAAATCGCAGCAACTGATATGGTTTTCCAGAATTGACCAATTTATTACCAACGGTCCTAAGACTCATACCACAACTCATTCTCACTTGTTTTAACACCAAGAACCCATTGGTAAACCCAAAACAACCAAATCCTTACTCAAGCAACACATTCTTATCTCTAGACCATAAGATCACCAAAACCATAAGTTATCAAACTTCCTCTTTTCAAATCCACACCGAAAACCATTGACTTCTATACACCATTTGACATCTATTTCACCACATTACATCATTTATTTCATATCTTCTAAAACCACAAGAAACCAGGGCAAAAATCCAGAATTTGCTAAACTAAACCAAAAGTCATAACATTTATACAAAAAGGTCACCAATGCTTACCTTCTCAACTTGCCAAGATCAAACCCTTGATTTCTCAACTTCTCAAACTTCACAATCCTCCAAATACCACCAATGAAAATTCTGAAACCATAGAAGTCAAGCTCTCACCCTCTTGAACAACTTTATTGAAGAGGCTTTAAGCATACAAAAACAATTACTTACCCAAAAATAATTTTCTTCTCTTTCTCTTTCTTGGTTCAGCTGCACCGGATGGAGAGAATGGAGAGAGAAAAATGAGATAAGAGAATGATGATCACATTTCCCTTCTTCCCAAGCTTCTTCACCGACTTGAGAGAGAGAAAAGAGAAATTTGAGTTTGAAACTTTGACCTTTATCCAAAGGTCCATATTTTGCCACTTGGCACCATCTCATTCTTCATACCATGATTTCATGTGCTCTCCAACACACTTAATTCCACCTCTTGTTCTTTCAATCCTAGCCATTGATCTTGATTAGGGGTGTTCAACAATTTCCCGTCCCGACCTTCCCGTCCCGATCCCGAGCAAATCGGGACGGGAAAATCCCGTCCCGAAAATTTCGGGATCGGGAATGTGATTTCGGGATCGGGAAAAATTCGGGATCGGGATCGGGATCGGGAATGGGATTTCCCGATCCCGACTTTTTCCCGATCCCGAAAATATATATATACACATATTTTTTTTAAAAAAATATTTAAGTAAATAAGACCAAATGTAAAATAAAATGTGAAAATCCCTAACACCCTTAAGTAATATCTATTCTTTTAGTTTAGTTAGTTCATTTCATTTATTATTTATTAAATAATTCTAATTTTTTATTCTTGTCTTTGTTCTTTTTACAGCTGAATCGACAACTTTAAGCATGTATTGGACTAATTATATATTTATATTAGACTTATTTGGTACAATATGATATTAGACAAATTATATATCTATATTAGACTAAAGGAAACACAACAAAAAATTAAATATAAAGATTTTTTTTTTAAAAAAAAAAAGCAAATTCGGGATCGGGAAATTCCCGATCCCGATCTCGAAATTTCCCGATTTTCGGGATCGGGAAATTTTCGGGATCGGGATCGGGAATGAAAATCATTCCCGAACCCTTCTCAGGATCGGGATCGGGAATGGCGTTTTCCGATCCCGAACACCCCTAATCTTGATTACTAAGGAGTTTTCTCTTCAGTAACTGACCAATCGGTTGGCAAATTTACCATTTTACCCCTGATTGCCATGACACATCTATCATCATCTATCAAACACATTTTACATCACAGTATACAATTTACTTCAAAAGTGCTTGATTATCATTAATTACATCACTTTGAAGTTATTAACCCTTAATCACAAGTTGGGATATTACAAAATCAATCCTAAGCCCAATCTTGATCTAGAAAATTTCCTATCCGGATCCGGATCAGGATTTCCAGAAAATTCTGGAAGAGAAAGATTATAAAAAAAAAAGATAAAATTCTAATGGGTGTCTATCTCTTGTTCAATGCATTATTTTTCCCACAAAAAAAGAACATTTATAGGTCAAATGATAGATTTAGCAATTCCCCAACAAACAAAAGGAAAAATGGGGGAAAATACTAAAATAAGAGGTACAAGAAATAATTCATATGTACTGCACAGTAAAGCAATATCAATAAAGACTTGATATGGAGAAATTATAAGATTCAGTAATAAAAATTGACAAAAAAAATCAACCTTGCACTTTCATCTTTCCAATGAGTTTTTTATGTTTTGGTGCAACACCCTCATTGGAAAACTCTGAATTTTGCTTCACCATTAGTTCATCCTCTGACTGCAATAGGACTTGTCGCAATCCATAATTCCATATATATATATATATATATATATATATATATATATAATTCCAACGAGCATGGAGAAAATACAGTGCATAGTGAGAATTTGAGACTATAAGCCAGAACCATGGTTACCAATATTAAGTTTCAGTAGTTCCTAGACTGAAATTAACCAAAGATTCCTATTGTATGTTTGGAATTAACCAAAGACATTGAGTTTCATTGGTTCTTGGTTTAACTAACAGTCATTCCCATTTAGGATCTTAGATAATTTTTTTTAATATATATATATATATATATATATTTGGGACGGGATGGGATTGGGAAGTCTCATTACCGATCCCTATCTCGAGTGTAATTTTTCTTGATCCTGATCCCGTCTGAAATTTTTAGGACGGGAAAATTGTCCAAAATTGGGATGGGAAAACTTTAAACACCCTCTACACATGATTGAGGCTCTGACTTGCTTGAATAGAGTTAAGAAAGCTTCATATTTGAATTTTCAATGCAACTATTGGTTATTTTAGGTGTTCAATGTTCATGCATGTATGGTATAAGACAACAATAATTGAATATTCATGGGCGCATTAATAATACGTAAGATTAAAGAAAACAAAAAGGTGCCCTATTTTATAATTCATTAATATGATAACGCTCATTTCAATTTTAAATATAATAGCTAGATAACTAGTTCACATATATTAAAAAAATTAGTTAAATTAATTATTTGTGAAAATATGTATTAGTTTTCTTAAAATATCCCATTTTATCATTTATATAAAAAAATTATTCCAATTAATTGTACACATTAATATGTATAACCGATAGAAATAATCTGAAAAAGAATATTTTTTTTAGATATTTTTTAGTTTTATAATTTGGTCCAAGATCTTACGCACAATTGATTGCAAGGTGAAGTTATAATCCGAAAACAATTGTGAAATCAGAGTCCATAATTATAGTTTGTCCAAAAAAGTCCATAATTATAGCAACCTAAAACATAAGAATGACTATATCTTGGGGGAGAATTGAGAGTGGAAATATGTGATTAATACTTGTCTCATGTGTCTAATGGAATTAATGGCTGCAGAACAACAAAATCCTTAACAAACTGAGTATTGAGAAGAGGAGGAGTGCGTTCATAATGTAACAGCATGAAGCATTGTCAATTCAAAAGGAAAACTCACGCTCTTTAGAGTGTGTTTGGATTAACTTTTGGAGAATAGTTTTGGGAAAAAAGTGATAAAAGTGATTTTGATAAAATGATAGTGTTTAAGTATTGTGATCAGAATTTTGTGTGTTTGGATTATCTTTTGAGAATAACTTTTACGATTTACGAGGTAAGTATGTGAGAGGAGTTTTATCTCAACTTGCAAAAAATAGCTTATGAAACCACGGTTTGGGTGTTTCCCAAACACTAAAAGGTGAAAAACGATTTACGAGGTAAGTGTTTGTTTGGAATAGCGATTAGAGCCTTCAAAAACAGTTTTTCAATCGTGATTTATGATATACGAGGTAAATATGTGAGAGAAGTTTTATCTTAATTTACGTGAGTAAACACTTTTGGGAGTCCTGAACGTGATCCCAAAAAAATACTAAAAATGACATTAGCTCTTGCGATAATTACATATAAAAGATAAGATTATATTTTATGTATTATTTAACATTAAATTCATAATAAATACCAAAAATAAAATAAATTTGTCTACAAAATTAAAATTATAACATTAATCAATCATGTACCATAAAAAAAAAAAAAGAAGATTAAACATACATATATATTAATAAATTGACAAGAGCTCACCATTGGAGAAGACTAGAGAAAGAGAAAGAGAAAAGGGATAGGGGAGAGCAAAGACTAGAGAAAGAGAAAAGGGCTAAAAAGGGGATAGGAGCTCACCACTAGAAAAGACGAGAAAGAGAAAAGGGACAGGGGTCTTATTATTTACCAAGGTAATTAAACTCGGACTGATCACTGAGCTGGTCAGGATACTGGATTAAGGGTTAATGGGTCAGACCAGAGCTAACCCATGATCAAACTAGTGAGAAATTGAAGATGTTAAGCTTATTAATATGAAATTCTAAAAAAAAAATTTTAAAAAATCAAAATTTTTTTTTAAAAAAAAATTCGTATAGGACCGGCTCATTGGACCAGACCAGTCGGTTGGCAGGTTTCTAGTCCGGTCCGGGTTCTATTACCACGTTATTCGCCTAACAACCACTCAGGAAAGAGAAAAGGGGTAAAAAATAGCTTGTGGTATTGGATAAAAAACGGGATTTTGACATTTTGAAGAGTGTTTGACTAATTATTTTCAAAACTATGGTTTCCCTTCCAAAAGCATTTTTTTATGTTCATCCAAACACTTAATTTAATCCCCGTTTAGAAGGAGGAAAAGCAGAAAGGAAAGAAGATATTGGAGAACTAGAGTTATGGCTTATTTGGATGACAGGAAAAAAGTGTTTGGGGAAGGGGAGGATGAGAGGTCGGGTCTACCACATTTTCCCGCCAATTTCCCTTTCTAAATTCGAAAGATTTTGGAAAACACAATTTTTAGAAAAATCTGTGAGGTTCCAAAAAAAAAAAAATTTAATCACTAAAAATTCTAAAATAAATAAGTAGCATACAATTATATGTTTTAATGCAAAAATGACAATAAGTCTATATTATTATTGACACTTTTTAGTAATTACATTCATTCATTAGGATATCGCATTGATTCTCCAAAATTCTCCCTCATCTACTGCCCTTCTTCATATTGTCTTCTCATCCCAATCAATCCCATCAAGTAACTTTCACCATCGTCTTCTCACTCCAAGCAAACCCTACCGAATCACCTCCATAAATATGGAAAAAATATTTTTTTCAATTTATTTTTAAATATATACAAATATATATATATATATATATATATATATATATATATATATATATGTATGTATGTATATGCATGTATATGTGTGTGTGTGTTTTTTTTTACCTGGAATGAGAAACATATTTATAAACATATATCATTCGAATTTTTTCTTTCAATTTATTACTTTATTTTTAAAGTAGATAAATATGAAAAATTTATTTCTTTCAAAAATTTTTACTTACAATATTTTGATAATGCTTATTTTTATATTATTATTTTTAAATGATGACATGAAATATAATAAATCATAATATAAAGATATTATTGTCATTGGGACATTTTGCCTATTTTCTTTTTTTCCTCACTCTCTTTCTCTCTCTCTCCAACTTTCTCTCTCTTTCATTTAAGGAGAAAGAGTGATAACATTATTTCTTCAGTTTTCCCCACTTCATATTTTTTTTCTCTTTCCATTTTTTCTTGCCAGCTTTTCTCTCCATTCAAATGAAAACATAAAAGCATGCCTATTAATCGGAAAAAACATGAAAGCTTTGCCAGATGGTCATCTAATAGCGAAACTACACCATTTTTTTAATGGGTAAAGGTGCATCCAGCACCCCAAACTATTTTTGGAGGTGCAATCAGCACCCTAAAGTATTTAAGGGTGCAATTAGCACCCTAAACTATTTTTTGGGGTGCAATCAGCACCCTAGAGTATTTAAATGTGCAATCAGCACCCTAAACTATTTTTAGAGGTGCAATCAATACCCTAATGTCTCAAAATGGAACAATTACACTCTTTCACTAACAGAATACTAACTCCGTTTGCTAAAGTTCAAATTTTTGGAGGTGCAATTGCTCTATTTTTACTACATTAGAGGCAAAATTGCAGCCTTAAATACTGAAAGAAAATAGTATATTAGCAAACGGAGTTAGTATTCTGTTAGTGAAAGGGTATAATTGTTTCATTTATAATATATTAGGGTACTGATTGCATCTCCAAAAATAGTTTAGGGTGCTGATTGCACCATTAAATACTCTAGGGTGCTAATTGCACCTCAAAAAATAGTTTAGGGTGCTGATTGCACCCCAAAAATAGTTTAGGGTGCTGATTGCACCCTTAAATACTTTAGGGTGCTGATTGCACCTCCAAAAATAGTTCGGGGTGCTGGATGCACCTTTACCCTTTTTTAATTAATAGAAACTGATATTCATAGTTTTAGAAGCACAGTCGTTGGCACCGGCAGGGGGGTGCCATCAACACAAAATAGCACCTAGCTTCCCTCATCATTCTCCACATCCTAATGAAAGAGTCAGGTTTAATCAAGATTATTAAGCTGGAACTGGCGACTAAATCGGTTGCTATATCGGGTTAAGGGTTAGTGAGTCAGATTGAGTCAAACCGGAGCTAACCCAGGGCTAAACCTATGAGAAAGGGAAGATTTTAGGGTTATTTATATAAAATTATGAATAAAATAAAATAAAAATGAATTAATGTAATTTTTTTTAATTTTAAAAAGATTGAATCGGTCAAACCGGTTCAACCTACCAGATCCGGACTGAACCGATTAGACCATCGATTGGCCGGTTTTTCGACCAAAACCTGCCAGTCCGGTTCAGTCTTCATAACACTAGGTTTAATCGAGGATAAAAAAGTTTTCTTCCATGGTATGGGAGGATTTAGGTAAGTAATCAGCAATGCCCAACATGTCATTAGGTGCATGCTTGACAACAACTTGCCACTTCCTATGTATAAGTAACCTAACATCAATAATTAAAAAATAATCAAGTTGGTAAATTGAACAATTCCTTAATTGAGTCATTAACTCATTTTGGGATTTTAAAATATGGATAAAATGACTTTAATGCCCTCTCCTCTTTAAAGAATTCCATTTACTTTGTAACTTGGATTTTTCAATATATATCAATGTTAATATTTAATAAAATAAAATATAATTTGCCTATATAGTTTAACTTTAAATATATTAATTAGAATCCTAAGGGAAAAAAGCATACAACAAGGAGTTCATTTTATTCAATTGAATTTTTCCCCCAAAAATTTTATAATATATATCAATATAATTTTTTTAATAAATATATTATGTATAAATTTTACTATATTTGTTTCATATATAAAGTTTTGTTAAAGTTCTATATTCTAATATGTAAAGCAGTTTACCAAATTTTAAGTGAACTTCACCTAAAAAAAGAAATTTAAGTATATTTAATATCTTTTTAACTAGCATATTAACAGTGAAAAATATTTTTTTCCAAAAAAACTCATATTTATTGTTTGGGGAAATCATTCAAAGTTTACTTAGATTAAATGTAGTAAAAGTAATATTTATTTCAATTTATTTTTGCAAACGGAAGTTTAAAAAAAAAAAAGAAACAAAAACTCACGCTTATTTTTTTCTTGTTTTGTATCATTAATATCAATTAGTTGATTTTTCAACTAAATCATTCAATCATTTAATTAATATCAATGATGCTGTCGTGATATGTGTAGGCTTTCCTTTTTTTTTTTTTTGGTTTGAATTATTCTTGACGACCCTTTTAGAATATAAAAAACTTCCTTTGATTTAGAAAATCATATTTTAGTTTATTATATATTAATATTGATATACAGAATAATAAAACTCTTTTAAAAGGGAGAGAGAATAGTAGAAAGGGTATTAAAGCAATTTTATCCAAATTTTGAAATCCCAAATTGTGTTAATAACTCAATTAAGAATTTATTGAATTTATCAATTTCATTTAGAATTTTTCTATTTTAGGTAGCTTTATACAAGATTTTCCCATTATATTAAGGGTTAATATAATTTTTTATCATTAAATTTGTTCTCATTTTTATTTGGTCCCTTAAATTTTAAACTATAAATTTTAGTCAAATTAAGTTTCATTTAGTTTAAAATATTGGCCCCTAAGACTCAATAGAAATCTGGATCATTTTACCCATAAAGGGACCAAAACCATTGCTTTAAAATTTGAGGACCAAAATTAAAATGATAACAAATTTTAGAGAATAAAGTGGTATCAACCCTTATATTAACCAACCCCAGAAATGCTCAGATGTGATACGCCGAAGTGTGTGTATGTGAATGTGACACGCTGTGCTAGGGTACCATAGGCCTTTGTGCAAATGGGCTTTAGTTTTCATGGGCCAATGTTGGAGAATATTTGAATGGGATTTTTTCTTGCAAACGTACTACTCTTTAAATGGTACTCCCTTTCTAACAAAAAAAAAGTATCACCCTTGCGAAGGCTGTACTAAGTTCCATTCCTCTTTATCCAATGCAAGTTGCACGAATCCCTACTAAAGTATGTAATGAGATTGAAAGGCTTCAAAGAAACTTTATATGGGGGCATAGTAATGCAACTCATGGGCACCATCCCATTGGCTGGGAACAAATAACGACACCAAAGGAGGTTGGGGGGCTCGGTTTCAAGAAATTGGTCTCCTTAAATAAAGCTTGTGGAGCAAAGATTGCTTGGAACTTAGTATCGGGCTCTTCAAGTTTGTGGGCAGAGGTACTTTTTAAAAGGTATATGATAAGAGGAGAAGACAATCTGTTCAATTACTGTAGAGGGGATTCTCCATTATGGAAGTTCGTAACACAACAACATAGTCTCATTGAATTTGGCAGCAAGTGGAATGTTCGAGATGGGAAGTCTGTTAACTTCTTTACCAACTATTGGATATTTCATGATCAAACACTTAGGGATATTTCATGATCAAACACTTAAAGAAAAGTGTCTAAGGCCTTTATCACCAGAGGAAGAAATTAGTAAAGTAGCCGACTAGGTTATCAATGGTGCATGGGATTTTGTAAGAATGGCATATTGCCTTCTGAGTGATGTGGTTCAAAGACTGATAACAACACTTCCACCAATGAATGAAGCTGGAAATAATGTTTTATATGGAGCAAAACTAGCAATGGTATGTTTTCTATTAAGAGTGCTTATGACTTATTAGAGACATCACCTAGCAATGAGTACTCTAAGACGTATAATGCTATCTGGAAATGGAAAGGGGCTGAAAGAATTAGAGTATTTTTGTGGGTGGCTTTTAATGATAGATTACCAACTAATGTGTGGAGAAGTAAATGGGCAGCGGTGTCGGCAGCATGTTCATTCTGTAATTCTGAAGATGAATCGATGTTGCACATTCTTCGAGATTGCATATATGCAAAGGATCTCTGGAAATCATTAGTGAAACACACTCACATATCCAGCTTTTATTCAGCCCAGTTACGAGACTAGTTTTCATTGAATCTGAAGCGAGATTTGGGCATTAACAATGACGGGAATTGGCAGAGCATTTGATGGAAACTTTTATGATATAATTGTATTAAAGTGATAAAAGAGGCTCCACAGTGTATAGATCTGATAGAGTAATACAGAAATATAGGTAAAAAGGGGAAACTAGGAAACCATATTGGTGCATTCGAGAGGCACTCCACTCTCCTCACAATCACTCAATCATTTTCATACCCAACTCACATATTACTTGCCATATATATTCTACGTGCCTCTAACTGTCAAATGCTATTTCCCATAAATGTCCCTACTCATATGTTTTGCACCCTCTTATCCATATTGGGCTTTCTCTTATAATAAGTAAATGACGGCCCATGTTCATCAGCATTTGGGGAGTAGCTGTGTGGAAGTTATGGCTATGGCGAAATAAAACTGCTTTCGAGATAGATTTTACAAAGCCATCTCATCCGACAGCAGTCATTTCTAATGTGTGGCGAAGCTATACCCAGATGCAAGAATTTGATGGATTCTTAACATCTTACTCGGTGACCAGAGAGTGGATCAAGCCGCCTACTAACTGGGTTAAGCTAAATGTGGATGGTGCTGTTACTAGAACAGGAAATAGAGCGGGATGTGGAGGAGTGATACGTGACCATGATGGAAACTGGGTGGTAGGATTTTCTTATTTCTTAGGCACTTGTAGCGTGACGGAGGCAAAGGAGTGGGCTATCTTCAAGGGACTCAAGCTGGCTTTGGATCTTGGGCTTAGGAAAGTAGTTTTGGAATCCGACGCAATGAATCTAGTTGATATGATGCATGGTTTAGTAGCAGATGACAGATGCAGCTCCGTTTTCCTACAGATACAGACACTTAAGAAATATGCTTGGGAATTATAGATTACCCACATTCCCAGAGAGCAGAATAAAGTAGCAGATGCACTAGCCAAAGAGGGACTTTTTACATCAGCATTTATGGATGTTTGCCCATTATAGCTTCGGGCGTTGTTGCAAGATGAGAAGTTGGGACCTGTTCCCAGTAGTTTTACTTTATGTTAGCTTTTATGCAAATTTTCTCAATATAAAAAAAAAAAGTAGTACTTCCTTCCGTCTTATTTATAAATAATTTTTTCTTGATTGTATAAAATGAATGGGTAGTTAAAAGTGATAAATGTATCAAAAATGTCAAAATTTTTTTTCCATATATGCCCCTATTTATGAAAAGAGTATAGAAGAGAAAATGTATAAAAAGTATGAGAGATATTAAAATATATATTTTCCCAATGCTTTGTTGACTTCATTCACCTGGTCTCTTTCTCTCTCCTACATGAATATAACTTTTGGTGTGTGTGATAATTAATTATAGATTATGTATTTAATAAGGGTAAAATAGGAAAAAGAAGCTTACATTTTCATATACAAAGTGAAAGTTGCTTATAAAAAGGATCAGCTCCATGAGAGAGAAAGTTGCTTATAAATAGGACCGGAGGGAGTAATGATTTATTATAAAAAAAGTAATAATTTTAGGAAAAACTCCCTCATTAGAAATTTAATTGGCATGAATAACATGATACGTTTATATATATGAAGAATGACAGGACTCTAATTGAGTTCTTTTTCACCAATTAAATTTTTGAAGGCGGACTTTTCTCCAATTTTTTCTAAAATTTAAATAATTTAGTATTTTCAAATGTTTCCCAATAATATATTAAGTATTTTTTTTAAGGAAAAAAAAATTAAGTATTTTTATTTTTATTAAATTCGTATATTTTAAATTATTGAGAAAAATATATTGACTACTCCTCTGTTTTACCTAAATTACATAAACCTCCCCTCTATTTTGAAAACGTATATAGACCTCCCTTGAAATTAAAATGCAAGTTACATAAACCTTCCTTATATATTTGATATTCCATTTTCATCTACCCAACCGTTAGTTAACAATTAAGTTTGATTATTAAACATTTAATTTGACCAAACTATCCCTTTTTCAACAAGTGAATAAACATTTATATTTGCCTAAAAATAAATTTTTATATAAAAAAATAATTATAATACATGTATGTTCAAAATTTTCAATATATTATAAAATTTTTATTATATTATAAAATTTTAAAATTTAAAATTTTATCATATTTATTGAAACTTATTTATTTACATTAATTAAATTAATTAAATATTTATCTTAATATGAAAAAAATTAACATATAACTATTTACAAAAGTAAAAAATAAGTTAAGAAAAAGAAAAAGAAAAACTCTTAAATTACTTAAACAATTTTAGTCAAAATTAGGAAATTAGTAATGATGAAGGATAAATTAGTAAATAAAATTTATTTTAATATAAATTTTAATTAAAAAATAAAAATCCTTAACGGAGTTAACGATTTGGACTTGAGTGTATATTTTCCAAATAGAGGGGAGGTCCATGTAATTAAGGTAAAACATAAGGGAGGTTAGAGTATTTTACTCTAAATTATTTTACATTCAAACTTACTTTTGCAATAATCATCCAAATAAGTTTCAGTTTATCAAATTGATTTTTTTTCACACGTCAATTCAAAATAAATCACATTACACATTCATTATTAACCTTTAAATACACTTATATAATTAGGATCAAAATTTTCATCTACAAGTGTACTTATAATAAGGACTATCATGTTATTTTAATAAAAGAAGGTGAGACCCAATATCTTTTCTTCATGAGGTATTTAATTTATTTTCTCTTTGAGATGGAAACTTCTCTCTTAACGGTGGAAAAACCAAAAATATAAAATTTTGGTTTTTGGCATAAAACAGTTTTTTTTTTCAAAAGTTCAATTGAAAAAAAAAAAAAAAGAAGATTCAAACTTCACTAAAAGCCAAAAAGTGGCTTTTGACTATTGTGGTATTCTTTTGTGATCCCAAATGTGATCTCAAACACACCCTCAAATACACACACATTCAATACAGGTTTGAACATATGACCTATCTTCTTGAAGAGAGAGCTGGGTGTCACTAGGCCCAAATGTCGTTAGCTAACAACATTATTAATGATAAACCTTAAAGCCCTATCTTTTATCAACGATTTAGTTGTCAGCAGTTACTATTGCTTAGATGCATTTAGGGTTATATTGTATTTAGGGTTGATCATGGACCAAACCAGACCGGGTTTGACCTCAACCCGAGGTCTGGTCTGAAAAGTACCTCAGGCTGAACAAGGTAGCCCGAGGTCCGGTCTGGTCCAGCACTAGCCCGAGCTCGGGCTAGACCAAACCAGTCCAGTGGACTGCCTGGACCAGTCCAGGACCCTTTTGATTTTGTTTTTCTGCAGATCTCTACAGCACATAACAAGCTTTTCGACCATGTTTTTTATTTTCAATGGGAAAGCACCGAAGCAGCATATCAGCAATGATAAATCCGTAAAACTCATCACAAACATTAAAAAAAAACATACAATCAATGTCCATAGCATCCATTCAAAGAAAGACCATGTACATAGCAATACATACAATCAAAAACATTCAAAACATAAATCCATAAAACTGAGTGATGTATACAAATCTGGGTTTTGTTCCTCATTCGACATCTCCTCAATTAGGGAGAAATTTTTTTTGCAGAAAGATCATCTCCCTAAGTTTGGGTATTATATTTCATCTTCTCTCCTCATCAGGGCAAAAAAAATTTTCTTACCTGAGTGGCGAGTGAGTGAAGGAGAGCCAGTGGAATAAAGATCGAGACTGAGACGCCGAGACAGGGACAAGGGAGGCCGAGACGAGGATAGGGGACGTCGAGACGAGGACAGGGGACGCAGAGACTTGAGAGGGAGACGGAGACTGAGACGCCGAGATTCGACAAGCCGAGACTCGAGAGGGAGACGGGAACCAAAGCCGAGAGGGAGACGAGGTGGAGACGGGAATCGGAGCCGAGAGGGTGACGATGAAGTTGAAACTCGAAACTCAAGTCTCAAATCTCTAATCTAACGTAGGGTTCCACTGCGAATTACAATCTGAGAGTGAAGACTTGGTGAGGCGTGGGGGCGTGAGAGACTGAGAGGGACAAGCGGAAATGTTTTAATTATTGGGGAATTAAAAATAAAAAAAATATATTTACAATCAGGCCAGATTAGACCAGCATATGGGGTTGGAGGCCTTGGACCAAAGTCCGGTCCAACCCGAGAAGACCAGTCTGGTCTGGTCCGTCAAAAACTGCCTCAGACTAAATTTTTTTTATCTGACTGGGTTTGGGTCAGACTACCTGGATCACCGGATTTTTTACTCATCCCTACTTTATTTCTTGATTGTCCATACATTGACAGTCATGAGTGAGGTTCAATGTATGTTGCAAATAAAGTTGAGGTCCAAACTCATTTCTCTCCCTCCAGTGAGCGTTTTAAAATTGTACGCATCGCTATTCTTGTCCCACGTACCCCTGAATTCCATCTCTTCCAGTTTTATTTAGTGCCAGGTGGGGACCACTAACCAATATCCCCCTCCCCCTGAAATTAATTAAACCGATACAAAATCAATCGCAACGAGTTTTTTTTTTTTTTTTTTTTTTAATAAATATGTACATGTCTATATGCACAACAATCCACTATGCTGCTTATCTAATGTTTTTGAAACTTGAACACGCGCTCTTCTAAATTTTATGGGGGCAATTTTGACGTTTCACTTTGACAAATAATCATAAAAAAATCCATTTTTATGATATTAAAAGTCTCAAAGGGACTTTACTATTATTAAGAACTTTTGAGTGATTTTCCCTATAAAAAATCATAAGTTGTACCTTTACCTTTTTTTTAACTCGATCGAATGGCATTAAACAACAAGTTACTTATCATTATATATTGACTTTTTAAAGAAGGTTTTGTTTAAATGGATATTGACGTTTGTGGATGTTCTGTGACGTGCGAGTAGAGCATTAGAATTAGAATTAGGATAAAGCTCATTTAATCATAACGTGTTCACCATGTAAAGCAAGGCTTTGCAATGAAGGTTATTATCAGCTCAAATTAACTATATGGTGGCTCCTTTAGCTTTCATATTCTTCTACATGGCTCGAAAATCGGAAAATAGTCTTTTGACCATTAATTCTCATCATCAACAAATATATATTTTTCTTATGAAAACATTTTAATTCACCACTACTTATATTTTCCCTCAATTTTTAATTTGATAACTATATGTTTTTTAGTAAAAATATTTCATAGCTACTTATTTTATCCCTCAATTTTTAACTTCGAACCTATATATATTTTCTTGTTTTTATTAAATCCAGTAGCTTATTAGTTAGTACCATTGGCTCTTCGAAAAATTACCTCAACAAAAAGTTAATTTAAGTGGCTGAATTATGTTTTTAAGCCTCAAAAGTCAGTTTGCAGCGATAACTCTAACGCTAAACACGCCCTAAATCACTCACACATCATTCTTACCCGTCACTTAGCTTTCAGGTCTCCATGCCTCCCTTGGCTTCTTCCAACCACCAATATTTCTTGGTTGTATTATTCCAAACCCATCATTTTCAAACAAAACTGTCTCCCAACTGTAGAATTATTAAGCTTAGTGTTTGTTTTAAATTTCATGCCACTCCAAATGCTAGGATGTTACCATTAATTAATATCCATTATATGCTAAAAAGACATGTACTTCCTTAATGAATATTATATAATTCAATTTTATCGCTTCAAAATTTGACAGTATTTATCTTTACCATCCCATAAACTTAGATGTTTGGTACCAGATATTTTTTTGTATCATACAAATGATAAGTAATATCTTCTGTACTTTAATTCGGTAGGTACACAAAAATTTCAAAATAACAAATAATTTTGTTATTTTATCTCCTTTTGCTATTGTATTTTACACGTCTCAAATGACATATGATACCATTTTTCCAAGAAAATACACCTGATATCAAAAAGGTGCAATAAGTTGAAAATTAAAGCCAAAATCGTTCTTCATGTCAAAATTTGACAAGCAGTACTTAAGAAACAAAGCATCAACCTTTGTTAATATAATATTTATGATTAGATTAAAAAATCACAACAAACCTATAAATAATTAAGACAAAAATCCCCCAACAGTTTACTCCTCACTACAACAGAATAGAATTTCAGGGGATACATGGGCACCAAACTCAAGCCACCCAACGTTATATTCACTGAAAAGGGTGATTCACCTACGATTTCTGCCACCCCTCCCTCTCACTCTCCCTCTCCCTCTCTCCCTGCCCCTGCCTCCGCCTTGACCGAAACTGGACTTGTCTGGCTTAAGCCCCAATGACTGAACTCCCCTTCTCTTGCGAGGCTGGTCCTCTTCGTCTTCCTTGTACTTGGCTGAGCTTTACGTGTTAAAAGTAATCTCTCGTGAACCTCCGGGACCCATCTTCACACCATCCGGCATCACAGAAGACCTTTCGTCGTGTTTCAGAGTGGCTACTCTATCTCCCATTGGAAGCGAGTCCTCCTCTGCAAGGGACTTCTGCTTCCAGAATGCCTCCGCATGTAACTCATTCTTGATTTCGTACATTCTGCATATTATGAGAAAATATTCTAGTATCAAAACATACTAAAATCTGAAAGATCACTGCCCATTTAACCTCATAAAAGGGAAAAATCCAAACAAATCTCCAGTGAGTTCTCACCTTGGAACCTGAGGTTTAGATTTTAGTTTATTTGCAGATTCGTCTTCTGATGATGCTGACCCATCAAAATCACTTGTACTCTGATCTTCATCGGACATGACAGGTTCAAAATGCTCATTCAGTAAGGAAGTTTGCTTCTTAGAAGAAGCTATGGGATGTAAAGCCAAATATTCTTGTGAGGAAGGATTAATCTCAATCCTGAAACACAATTACAATAAAGCATTTGTCAGAAGTAATAATGTCTTGTTCAAAACCAAGTGGATCATAGACAAAATTACACGATCAAGCCAACTTTCAACTATGGGCCTTCTTCAGATGTTTTATACCGCAAGTGTAGATTCTATTATAAAACTTCTGGAATGATAAGATCCATAACTTTGAATGTGACTAATATATGTTCGACAGAAAAACCAAAATCCACTAGAAACACGAGTTATCAAATTTAACTGAAACATAAAGCTGTCAGAGTGAACCTTGTTCGTAAACATTGCAGCAAATCGATCATCTTTAAGATCTTTCATACTAATCCCCTTCTTTTTCTTAGAAGCCTTTTTAGCTTCATCATCACTAGCATCCTTTTCATTTTCAGCTTCTTCACTTGCAAGAAGGCGAGCTGCAAGGGCCCGATTGACTTTAGGTAATTTTCTTCTAATCTGCAGGAAAACGAATACTAAATTGTAGAGGCTAAGGAATTACCCTGGATTCAAATAACTATTCAGATGCTAATCTAAACCACTATATCACACTAAACATGGAATCAACAAATCATGAACCTGCATCATAACACCCAAACCAAAAGCTGTGCATGGAACAACACACGCAATAAATATAAGAAAATACATATTTTTAATAAATCGAATTCTGTTTGATTGAAAATGGGCATCGTATGATGGGCCAAAAAAAAACAACAGTATGCTGAAGCAGCGTATTTCATCTTCTCCTCAGAAAGGTGCTAAGTTCATAAAAATGAAATGAGAAATCAATAAAACACAGATTCAACCGAATCTAAATCTTCAGGATGACATGGAAATCGTAGCCACCAAGAAGAGGAAATCACATTCAAGCAGAATATATACACCTATATTTATGAGTGCTTACCGTAATCCTTGAAGCGCGTTCAGCTTCCAGTTTTTCTTGCTTCTGCTGTTCAATATATGATTCATATTCAAAAGGATCTGCCAGTTCTTTTGCCTACAAGAGTTATTGCACCATATGAGAGGACAGATATATGAGATCCGGAAATCTCAAATAAAATTAACTCCCACACGAATAAGATTGTTGAAAACCATCACTTCTACCAATCAAGACAAAATATGGCTAATGTGACTCAATTATTGAGAAAATGATTCAGTTCAGGTGATAATAACAAAACGAGGAGGAAAAAGAAAAATCTAGGCTACAAATTAATGGTCTTGTCCCGAACCAACTGACCAAGCCATCAAATTACCAGGATGACCCCAAAAGTGGAATCTAAGTGAAATGGTCGGCTTCACATAATACCCTTCTCAACTAAGCCACATGGGTTAGTGCATCTTTTTCATTCTAGGATACAATAAGAGTTTTCAGCTTTAAAAATTTAAGTCTTGAGAGCCTGGGGTCAATTCCCAGACTTTTCTATATTTTCACAAGCATGCCCTCTTAGAGAACACAAGTAACCTAACAAGCTCAAAGTTTATTCAATGCCCTGCCTCTCAGCCCCTTTCCACTGATCACAACTAGCTTGAAGTTCTTTGGATGTCATTATGGTCAATAACTTCTTTTTGGTCAAAATTACATTCAACAACCATGGTATCAGACATAATGTGACCTTTGAAACATGACCTATATGAAGTATGCTCCAATCAACACTTGCATGTTAGAACATAAAGAAGGGAAAACACTTCTTTTCCATTGAGGTCATTTAAGAAAACTACAGAAGAAAAATTCAATATTATCAATACAATAATGCTGACAGAGAGGAGAAATTTAGTCAGGTTCACAACAGAAGAAAAACTCAAGGTCTTAGTATCACATGGATGGAAAAAATACAGGGAAAAATTCAGTCATGTTCCCGCCAGGAGAAAAATCAAGGTGTGAGCATCTTAGTAACTCATACAAAGCATTAGACAGAGAAGTAAAAGCAAAATTGAGAAGGAAACCCCACCTTTTTGTACAATGAATAATTATTAAAGAAGCCATGCATGTAGGCTCTAAGAAGATCGGTGCCAATCAAGTTGGTCAAATTTAACCTCTCAAGCTCTTCTTTGGTCAAAAATTGATAATAATCATAAATAGTTGCTTGTCCAGCCATATCTAGCTCCTCCTGTTCAATGAATATAATGTCAAAGGAAGATAGCTAAATGATGGATTAGTTTGATATAAATTAAAACATTAACAACATACCGTAAAATTTTCTAGGGAAGAACACCACTTGGGAGCAGCTCCGAGGGCTGGTATAAAGTAAGACGGTATTTGGCTGCAGTCTAAGGCCAGCAAGATCAAACCGCTACCACTAAATGTACATACATCAGTTATTGTTCCTACTGTCGGTTCAATGCTGGTCATGCCTTCTCCCTGAAATCAATTATTAAATTCAATCTTATGATAAACTGTAGATTGAAACAATACCTCACAACACCTATTACCTACTAGTCAATTTTTAAGAGCACAGCAACCTCATCTGAAGAATATAAGGTTTGCATAGGTGTTCTAAGAGCTGAGAATTTGCAAAATCATTTTATGCATAAAGCTTCTGGAAAGATAAAAGTAATGCCGTTCAATATTCCTTATCAATGGAGCAGGCATACTGATAATTCCTTATGTAACACAGATTTGTTGATCAGAAAATACAAGAGAAAGAACCAGAAGGACTACTTTACCGATTCAGGATCCCATATTCTAACAACATGCTTATCACTGGTAATTAACTTCGGTCATTCATAATTAAGAGTATGATGCCACTTAATATCCAATATGGCACTTCCATACCTGAACAAGACATTTTTCAAGCAACATTAATAAAAAAAATTATTTTAATCAATAAAAGTTTCAAACGCATGCATGTTTTCTTACATGTGATCCTTAATTTGTACAGGATGCGATGAGCGCAAGTCATAGATGGGAACCTGCATGAGTGTAAGGAAAAAAATTTTGAAGTTATAACATGTAAATAACAGTCCAAATTTAGCTATTTAATTTTCAAGAAACATGCATAGCAACTATCTAATACACAAAATAAAGCTGTATTTAACAAAAAATCGTATACTAATTGTTGAAGAAGCTCAGAAAAGTGTTATAACTTGAGCATTGTTTTTCTTCAAGTCATATTTCTGTTAACCCTAAATTTCAACATGGTCTGAGAGCAGTTTCTATGAGTTGGAACCTGATTTGCCACATTGAGAAGCTTTGGGTTTGTTGTCTGAGCGATTCTGAATAAGAATGAATTTGTTACTTTGTTCTAAATTATTGCCAATCTTTTTATTAGGTTAGCTCTTTCTTTAATGTTCGGACAATTTGTAGTTTAATAGTTGTATACACAAGTAATTGTCAAGGTTTTCCTTAAAATATGATACACATTTCACTAAATACCACGATACAAATGCCACAGCAATGGCATAATTATAAAGAATTACGCCATACCTTCCCTGCACTACTTCCAACCGCCATTAAATAACCTCCATCATCAAACTCTATTGCAGTGACCTCCTACAATATATTTAAAACGAATTAGCAATAAAGATGTCAATTATGCAGGAAAACCTTCAAAAACTTCTAGACCCACATCAGCACAATCTTCACCCGCATGTCAAAACATTCCACAGCACCATCTTCACCACCGCAGGCAACTAGACCATGAAGCTTGCTAAAATACAGAGGAAGTCGAAGCTTCAAACGCTAAATACCAGGAACAAGAATAAAAGGTACATGGTTCTTATAACTGAAGGAAACAAAGCATGGTAGCATAATGATAGTTCCACAAATTACCTTCGAGATACTACATTCAAAGCTGGGGATTGTGTGGAAAGGGATGGGAGAAATCGTCCCTAACAAATCAGAGATCCCATCAAAATACACACACCAAAAGGCTAGTCTATAACTTTGACATGAAAAATCCCAATTACATTTCTCTTTTGAGACAAAAACATATTGCAAGATGGAAAAATGGAAGACCATTAAACTGGATATGGATCTCAGCATCCAATGTATAAACAACAAATTATACACAAAATGACAAAGTTCATAAAATGTAGTTTAAACAATGGAGTGAGAATT
The DNA here is from genome assembly GCA_963855925.1 of Inga laurina. Taxonomy (NCBI): domain Eukaryota; kingdom Viridiplantae; phylum Streptophyta; class Magnoliopsida; order Fabales; family Fabaceae; genus Inga; species Inga laurina. The sequence continues at coordinate 37,286,716 of OY979708.1, forward strand.
CAAGCATAAGCATAGTATATGCTAAATACCTGCTGTAAATAGATTCTGTATAAATCTGGAGAAGAGGCAGCACAAAGCAGGTCACAAGACCAGCAATCATAAGCAATATCCCTACCCATCCTGTAAAGTTGAAACATCATTGAAATCTGCAACAATTCTCACAAAAGAAACTGACTATACATGAATCAATGCACAGAGAACAGCATGTCAAAAAAGTTCACAGAGATTTGTGATTATAGTTTAATTTCAAAAATCTTCCAGGTATAATGACTTGGGAAGCAGTATAACAGCAGAATGTTGGATCCAAAATGGAATACTGATTGAAGAAACATCCACAAGACCCTTGATCTCAGTATTAAACATAAACTTCCGAAAGACTTTTAATATTTCATCATATGTTGTGTATTTTGACCATCAATCTCCTCTATCAGTAAAATTTACCATTCTACAATTAGGACTGACGTCAATATTCAGAATTAATGCCTCACTTTCAATAAACAACTGGGTCTTCTTTTAGATGACCAAGAAAACACTATTAAAAAGAGAAAGATGCACAGGAGGAGAATAAGATATACTAGTAGTAAGAGAGGGAAAGAGAAAAGAAAGACCAAAAGATAAATGTTTTAAACAAGCAACAAACCTACCCAATCCTGTAGTTGAATATCTAATTAGGTAACTCCCTCAAAAAATGCGGGATCACAAATCTAATGTATGACTATGCTTCAAGAGCAATAAACATCAAGGATAAAGAGGAAACCTTGGTATTCGCAAACTATAGTGTTTTCTGTACATGAAGATGGACTGATCGATCAGCACATAAAAATGCAAGTTTTGAATAGTCATCGCTTAAAACCTACATAGTCAATCAAACAGATACATATAAAGGGATGACTGGCTGAGTGACTCTTGAAACAGACCAGAACTTCAAAAACATAATACTAACAGCAAACATAGAATTAACAACACTATAAACGCAAATGAAAAGTTTACATGCAACATATATCGCACAAAAAATACACTGAAGAGGATCAATACCTCAAGACATTAGCTTTTTAAAATAAAACCAGTTTCAATACCTGAAAATCAACAATCTCAGAATCTAAGTGCCTTTCAAACTTCAATCCAAGCTCCCTAACCTCGTATACTTTTACTTGAGGTGGATATATACCTAAAATTCAAAATTACATCAACTTTAGTTATCAGCTTTGAAAATGTTATTTTTTATTAATTTATTTCCATTAATTTTATGGAAACACTAAAAATTCATTTCATAGCTGAAGGTTATAACCTTGTGACTCATTTGCTGGTCAACTAACCATGTCAGTAATCCCTAAATAATGAGGAATAAATCTCTAATGCAATATTAAAGACAAAATTCAAGTGTAAATGCAATACAACGTTAAAAAATGCGGGCCACATGAAATTTGTATAAATCACTATCTCATCTCCGCCTACGAAGCAAGGTTACAAACATCTGTCCTCCTCAAACTCTACGAACCTTGTGCAATGGGTCACCCTCTCACTATCTCATCTCTACCCCTTGTGGTTCACCCACCATAACCACTTCACAAAAGCACGCACACAAATTTGAAGTACCTGATGCTATGAGATACTCCCCGTCAGGAGTTGCCTTAATCTTGGTTGTTGCATTATCAAATCTCAAATCTTGTAGCAGTTGCACATTTTCCGTGTAACCTAATAAACAAGTAGATCAATAAAATAAATCAGTAAATAAAATATTTTAAAAAATAATGATATTATTAAATACAGTTAGTAAAAAGACGATTATAAGAAAGTAAGAAACATAAACATATTTATTTAAAAGAACGACCCAATAAATTGTGCGGAGAACTTGAATAGTCTGGTAATGCTACTCCTACTTATTATTCTATCAATTGAGAATATATGCACCAAAGGATGCCTAGTTTGTTACATCCTGAAATCCCCTTGAGTGACAGTAATTTTTCCCTTCCACAAATATATATATTTAGAGATTAGAGTGAGACACACACATGCCAACATGAAATTTAAACTCTTGGGCCCACACTAAAATGCAGGAAATTTCAAGGACCAAAATTAGATATGGAAAATATATCTTGGATTGCATATAAATTTCAACTCATGGCCCAAACAAAGCGTGAGGGGTCCAAAACTAAACTAAATATTTCATTGAAATTGAAATTAGGCCCAAAATTAAGTGTCGGTTGCCAAATTCCGAAAAAAATTCTGGCCATAGACTTTTCAGCTCAAGCTTTTGTCCAATACCAACTCTTTTAAAGGCCCATATGAAACGATCCAATTCCAATCAATTTAAGAGGAATTAACAAGCCCAAGACAGTCAACAACAATGCTAAGGATGCTCAAAAGGCCCAAATGAATATTGATTTTCAATTTTGCGAATAATAATGCCAGATACATTTCAGAATTTATTACTGGATTATCACCAATCTAAAGTTCTCAACAAATTGTGTAGATTATGTGCAAAAGCTTTCAGCCCAAAATTCCAGGAATACAGTAGGAGTATTCACTATATAAACTATAAAACAATTAATAATAAATATTTTGAGGCCTCAAAAAATTCTGGAAAAATATTGATTGAAAAGAAAATTTAAAACAGAGTGGGACGGACCCAAGAGCTGATCCTAATTGGGCTGGTGCAGGGTGCCCGCATGTGGGCCATGACGCAGTTGGTCATCTTCAACCTCGTCCAGCAAGGTTCGTCCATGGCTGCCCAGGGAGAAAACCAGATAAAGATACCGCGGGAAAACGTGGTTAAAGGCCATTATAACAACTGGAAAATAATCTGAAGGCTTCCACTAATGTGAATCAAATTTAAAATGGAAGAAATCATGCTTTCAAACACTAGAACGGTGATCTCAAAATTTTCTCGAAATGTGTGGTTTTCGATGCGAGCAAAACCAAATAGAAATCGAAAACGAGAGATAAGAGACGAAAGAGAGAAAAACCAAACCTCTGGCTGATCAAGTAAAAGTCACTATAAAGCAGAAAGGAGTCAGACTCACGAGTCACGAAGAAGAACAAAGTCACGTAGAGGGAGTTGCCAGAGATGGTGGTGCCGACTGCCAATCCGAGGTGGGTCTGGCCATCTGGGTTGAACTTGTGCAGGACAAGGGCAGAGAGAGCAAAGGCAGCGACAACGATCAGCAGAGTTGAGGGTGATTGAGCAAATAAAAAGTGAAGAAAGCGACATACAAGCCCCCAGTAACTCTGAGCCTGTTTGATGGGAGAGGGATGTGGGGTGGATAATGTGAAATACCCATTTTATCTCTAAAAATAAGTACTCTATCTAGCAATATATACGATTTTTTTTTTTTTGTATTTTTTTATCACCTTATCGCTATATCTTTTTGAGTTTGTTTCAATAATAAATGCATATTTACTTATTTTTCTTTCAATTATTCTCATATAATTTATTCCTCATACATTCTCTTTCATCATTTTTTTATTATTATTCTCTCTCTTACTCATTCATAAATAGTAGCATTTTTGGAAAACAACTTATAATTTTTACATATTTATTACTTTTAACTAATTTTAAAAGATTCTTAGAATCTGTTATTAGGTTGAAAAGACTTTATATATAGGGACGAGGGAGTAACGTTAAAATGAAAATAAAAACCCTTTTTAAAATTAAATCAAAGTCACAAGGCTGGGCATGTATAATACATAACCTGCCTCGCTTGAGTGTTGGGGGAAAGAGGGGAACCGAAGGATTAGTGGGGAGGGAACTTGATCGGAGATGATAAGCAAATGATGTTTAAATAAAAATATTAAATCATAATATAAATTATATTATTATAAAATATAATAGAAGATTATTGGGTAAAGGTGCACCCAGCACCTTAAACTAATTTGGGAGGTACAGTTAACACCATAAACCCTTGATATTGGTTCAATGATGCCCTCAAACTAACAGGACGGTGTGTTTTCCCTTCACATGTGAGCAATTTATTGTTAGAGCTCCTCAATTTCCAAAACCAAACCAGATACAATATGGATGTTTTTGTTTAACTTCTAAATCTGAAAGATATTCATGTTTACTCTGATTCCAAAATCAAATTGTGCTTGGTTGTCTATTAAATCTCATTCTCCTTTGTTTTCGATAGCTCTCTCCTACTCTTCAACTCTAGTTTATGGCATGACTTTCGTATTTTTCAAAAACTAGAAACCAAGTACCAAAATAGAGTAGCCATAGAGTAAAATAGAACGAAACCTATTGAATGTGATCAGTGGTAACGTTGCTTGGGTAGTAAGCTACCATAAACTAGAGTTGAATAGTGGGAGAGAGCTTTTGAAAACAAATGAGAACAAAATTTAACAGACAACCAAGCATTGGCTAGCATGATTATTATATTTTTCGAAAACTAGAAACAAAATACCAAAACAGAATAGGCAGAGAGTAAAACAGAACGAAACCTATTGAATGTGATTAGTGATAACATTGCTGAGGTAGAAAGCTGCCATGAACTAGAGTTGAATAGTGGGAGAGAGCTATCGAAAACAAAGAAGAACAAGATTTAACGGACAAACAAGCACTGATTGACATGATTATTATATTTTTCAAAAAATGGAAACCAAATACCAAAACAAAGTAGCCAGAGAGTGAAACAGAATCAAACCTATTGAATGTGATTAGTGATAACGTTGCTGGGGTAGTAAGCTGCCTTGAACTAGAGTTAAAGAGTGTGAGAGAGCTATCAAAAACAAAGGAGAACAAGATTTAGTGGACAAACAAGCACTAACTGGCATGATTATAATATTTTTCAAAAAATGGAAACCAAATACCAAAACAGAGTAGCCAGAGAGTGAAACAGAACCAAACCAATTGAATGTGATTAGTGGTAACGTTGCTAGGGTAGTAAGCTGCCTTAAACTAGAGTTGAAGAGTGGGAGAGAGCAATCGAAAACAAAGGAGAACAAGTTTTAGTGGGTAAACAAGCACGGGCTGGCATGATTATTATATTTTTCAAAAATTAGAAACAAAAATGCCAAAAGAGAGTAGCTTGAGAGTAAAACATAACTAAACCTATTGAATGTGATCAGTGGTAATGTCACTAGGGTAGTAAGCTGCCTTGAACTAGAGTTGAAGAATGAGAGAGAGCTATCAAAAATAAAGGAGAACAAGATTTAATTGACAATCAAGCACTGCTAGATGTTACATTTTGGTACTAGAGCACTAGTTCTGGCCACAGTGTGTGCAATTCTAACAACAGGATAGTATACTGATATGCTTGATTATACAGTAATAGGAACAGCGAAGTGAATTGCTTTGGCTGGTTCACAGACAGGCACCCAGCAGATGCAAGAAGTAGAGGCTCTTGCTGTATAAACTCACTTTTATATTAAATTTAATTTTTAAAAGCTACATCTATTTCAAAATTACCTTGTTGATATATGACATGCATTTCTGAAAATTAAAAGCAGGAGAAAGACAAGAAAGGAAATGAAGATGACAAGCAGCACTAAAGAAAGAGACAAAGGCTCACCCTCAATTCATAACATCTAGACATCCGATCCAGCCATTCAAGTTTAAGCTTATTCTTCTCTCAACGCCTCACCCTCAACCCTTCCCTTGCTTTAGACGGCCAAACCCACCTCCTCAAGGTAGTCGGCACCGTGTCTCTCTTTCTGGCGACCGACTCTGATCACACTGGCTCTGCTCTCACAGGCTCGTCCCTCCCTCTTGCACAGCTTCCTGAGTTTGTCTCCTCTTTGCCCTATTTACAGTTTGCTTCCTAGGTTTCTGAAGGGTTGAAAACGAGTCTACCAGGCCAAAGTTTTCTTTTGTTTCTTGTTTTTTATATAATAATCTATACTTAATCTCTAGTTGTTGTATAAAACTTTTTGTTTTTTGCTTTAAAAATGTTCATACATTTATTCATTAGCGGTATCAGGATGGTATCAACAATATTAGGGTAGTATCAGCAGTATCAGAGAATAATGGTATCAGTACGCAAAGAGGTGATACCCTCGGCATAACTATAATGGCTTCTTGAATGAATGATGTTTTCCTCTTTGGGTCCCAAAATATAGAGTTTTTTTGTAATCTCATTGATCCATAACCTAAAAATTATAAATATAATTTTTTATTCAATAAAACGTACATATAAATAAAAAATTAATTTAATAAATCTATAAAAAGAAAATTACATACTTAGTTCATAAGCATGACTAACCATGCCCATATTCAGATTTTATGATATGTAGCTCCGGATGGGTAGGGAGCTCAATTTTATGATATATTGAATCCTGTTAAATATTGTTTAACCGTATCTTATTTGTCACATTTCCATAGGAATATTTTGTTTTTTAATATCATAGTATGCTATAACACACCCCAAGTTAAAAACATCCATTTTAAGGCCTTGTCTTTTTGACTTAATTCTTTGCTCAGGGGATTGCTAGAATGAATTGTAGCTTTTATCACCATCTAAATCTATTAATAGTATTCATGAAAAACTTCATATTATTAATATACATATATATATATATATAAACAAATGTTTTTTTGTAGTATATTGTCTTTGTCCATTAATAGAATGAATTGTAGTATATGACTAGTCCTTCCGAGATCCTTTTTTATCTATAAAGATTACATATTTGTGTAGTATATTGTCTTTGTCCATTAAAGCTAGGGGATGACAATATGAAAATATTTTTTGGACTAAGGTTATCATGTACTAAATTTAATTTGTGCATATCAAAAATTCCTTAAGTCATATCCCTAGACATCAAAATATGAAAAAAAAAATGAAAATCCAAAGTAAAGAATTTAAAACATATTTATACACACAGGAAAACAAAATTAAATAACAAAAAAATTCACACATACCTTATTAAATTCATCAGTGAATAGGTGGGATTGTCTCCATCCCAAAGCTCATCAAAATGCTTCTCAACAAAATTATCCAAGGTCTGGCTATACTTTTCAACTATTAAATATTGTGGTCCATCATTTAGATCTTCTATATCAATATAATGATGAATAATATTTGGCATATTTTAACATAATTTTAGATATTTTATTTACTTGGAGTTAATAGCCCCCTTTTTTCTATTATATTTAATACAGACTTCTAAATTACCTAATTTGCCTAAGTAAACATATTCATCATGAATAATTATGGTATCTAAAATAGATATATTGATTTCAGGAATTTCTTTCCAATAATTATATTCCACCTCTTCATCTGAGGAAGAACCCATCTGGAATGAAAACCCTGAAAAAAATCATAATAATATTTAGACATATTTACATATTTCATATGCAAGGTTTAATAATATATTTTAGTATGCCCGTTTCAAAAGTAAGGCGGCCTGTGTCCTTAGAATATTTGGTAAAAAAATACTATCTCAAATCAAACTAAAATAAAAATATGTGCGAATTAAATGATAACAAATAAATTTATATTCATGTAATTTTTCAAATTTTAAAATAATCATATTAGTTTTTCACATTAATATGTTCAGCAAAAGGATTAATATGTAAAATAGAGCAGGAATATTAAATAAATATCACACCCTGTATGAATGAAGTAATCATTAATTAATATAATATAAGTACTTAGCCGAATAAAATACACAACCAATTTTTTGATATAGTACAATAAAGCACACATACAATGGCTAATGACTAAATGTATGAAGAATATTACCTGTTTGGTCACATGATTGTTGCATAACATTTTTTATAATATTTTTTGGTACCACCTCTTTGCGTATTGATACCATTATTCTCTGATACTACCCTGATACTGTTGATATCATCCTGATACCGTGAATGAATAAATGTATGAAGAATATTACTTATTTGGTCACATGATTGTTGCATAACATTTTTTATTAAATACACATTTTTTATAATATTTTTTATATTTAGCTTAATATGATAAAAATTATTATAATTTATTATTAATTTTATCAGTACATTATTAATTTAAAATTAATCATATTATCCCCAATAATTTGAGGTCCAGGTCTACTGTAATATCTTAATTTTTATTTCTAGAGTTTAATTATAAGTAATAAAGTATTATTTATGATAAAGTGATTTATTATTCAATTATTGAAATAAAAAGGATGTACTAAAAATAATGTTGTTGTTGTTGTTATTAATTAAAAATAAAATATTACTAGTATAAAATAAAGGAAGAATGAAAAAGGGGTTGAAAAGGAAAAATAATAGAAAAAAGAAGAATAACCAAAAAAAAAAAAAAAGAATTGAGAATAAACAAATTTTTTAGGGCAAAAAACAAACAGTTTTATACAACAACTAAAGACTAAGTAAAAATTATGAATATATTTTTTATTCAACAAAAAAATTCATACATACCTTATTAGATTTATTAGTAAATAGGTGAGATTGTCTCCATTCCAAAGCTCATCAAAGTGCTCTTCCACAAAATTATTCAAGGTCTACCTATACTTTTCGACTGCTAAATATTTAGACCCATCATCTGGATCTTCCACAACAATATAATAATTAATAATATTTGATATGTTTTTACATAATTTTGGATATTTTATTTCCTTGGAGTTAACAACATCCTCTTTACTATTATATACAAACTCCTAAATTATCTAATTTGCCTGAGTAAACATATTCATCATGAATAACTGTGGTATCTAAAATAGATAAATTGATTTCAGAAATTTTTTTTCAATAATTATATTCAATCTCTTCATCTAAGGAAGAACCCATATGGAATGAATTTATGCAGCAAGAGCCTCTGCTTCTGGCTTCTGTTGCGTGCCTGCGTTGCTCTGCACAAGTTTCCTTTCTAGCCTAATTTAATTTTAGGCTAAAATATGCAGGGAAACATTACTTCTTTTATAATGTGTAAGGAATAAGGATACATGTTTTTGAAGAGACATAACTGTTGTTGGAATTATATCTTCTTACCTGTTTGTTTGTACAGAAGCAGATTCGCTTCTAGTATGGCTAGTGAATAAGGAATAAGGATACATGTTTTTAGTATTTTTTTTTGTACTGGTCAATAGTAGTTATAATTGGCCTTAGTTAGCTATAGATGGACAGACGTAACTGAGTTGGTTAGGAAGGTTAAGCAGATTAACCACTTGGGTTTGTAAATACCAACCAGTACTGGAGAGGAGAGGATCTGGATTCAGAGGCGAAGCTTCATAATACTCTTACTTCCCATACCTCACTCACTGAACTCTGCTTTCATCTTGTTGTGCAATTCAGATACTCCAAAAGTCCAACACACCTGCACATGCCCCATGTCTGGCATTGGCCGTTACAAATTCGTATGAGGCTTCTCTCAGTTTTTTCTCAAGGGTCAACATTTGAAGGAATGGGATTTAATATTTTATTAAATAACTTTTTTTTTATATTTTGTTCTTAATTATAGCTCTGGAGTCTGGACTTTTTAGATTGAGTGTTCACAATTTGAATTTATTTATTCTCAAAATCTCACATTGTAATACTACTTCTGTTAAATCTTTAACTATTTCAAGTGGGGGAGTAGTGGAGAGGGAAAATATGAAAGAGAAGCCGGATCCTACCAATTAACGGTCCACGAGCAACTTAGGAAGCCACACTAGCTACTTTTTACGCATATAACACCTATTCCATCCCATCCTTCTTTTGTACATTATATTGATAAGATAATAAATAACGGAGGCATGAGATGAATCTCTCGTAATTATAAAAAATACATTCCAGATATATGCCCTCTCTCAATTAATTTTATATAAAAGAAATGTGTATATAATATAAAAATTCATGCAAAAAAATTTATATAAATAGATCTCAGCGAAATTATTTGTGATAAATGATTTTCTTGAAATTACAAAAAAAACAAAGAAAACAAAATCCTGGGAGAAAACATGGGGACCTACCCATACGCTTCACCCACCGTCCACGATGGAAACGGTTCAGGCCACTGAATTCCACGGATAAAATTCTTTCTTCGGAAGAATTGCAGGGGTCCTTCTGTGGTCCTTAACATTCCTCACATCATTCTTATTGAAGTTGGAATGATATATTATGTGTAGTTCTTGATAGAATTTTCCAACTCGATCTCGGAGGGTTATTCTCCTAGTTAAAAATAGAGGTGGTTATAGTCTCTATTTTGGGTAGGTCAAGGCCTCTCTGGTCATATTTATCTTTGTTTTAATCTAATAAAAATAAAATAATTAAGATATAATATCCTAAAATATAATTTATCTATATCTAACTTTAAGATATATTAAATATCAAAATTAATAATAAAATAACAATTAATCTAAATAATCCAAAATTAATAAGTAATATTTCCACACTCTCCTCAAATTAGATCATAGATATCAATCATGTTAAACTTGTGTATACAATGTTAAAATGTAGATTTGAGCAATTTTTTTGTCAACACATTAACAGTTTAAAAATTTATCGGTAAAATTATGTATGTCCATTATTGAACAAGAAATGCAGACTTGTGTTTAGACTTGTGTTTGATAGTGGTAATTTTAGATGTCTCTGATCCTCAAAACAAAACCATTTTTGCTGTCATCAAACAGAGATCAGACATACCTGAAGGTCAGTGGTAACAGGGTACTCGTCCATGTCAACGTAGTTCTTGTTAAGGGAGGCCATGATTAGCTTGTCGACCTCAGGCTCCATCCAAGTGGTGATGAAGGAAGCCAAGTTGAGCCTTGGAGCTCCGTCCAGCATCAACTCGTGGTTTATAATCTGATACGTTGCATCCTTGGGTATGGACCTCTCCGGCATCTTAAACCTTCAATTAGACAACACACATATCTATTTTCATCAACAAAACAAACTCTTTTTCAGTTCTTGAAGGTTCAAAGGAAGTAAAATGGTTTAAAAGAGAAAAAAAGACATCCTTGGGCACAGGGTTGCGGACATATCTGAAGGCAAAAGTGCAGTTCAAGTGTTCTCGGGTTTCTGGTTCTTTGACTGTGGGTGCGATCACCATTTTCGGAGGGGCTTCTGAGCTTTTTCCTTGAAAGACGAGAGGGAAGATATTCTGATCAGAGGAGCGCTGCGAGGAGAGTGAACACCAAGAATGTGTTTGGTTTGAGGGGAGGGGAGGAGCGATAAATTATAATTTTTGGAAAGGAAAAATTCAAAATTTATTCTCTTATTCTTTTAAATTTTAGATTTTCGCCCAAAATTTATCCTCTAATTCTTTTTAAATTTTAGGTTTTTGTTCAAAATTTAAATACTTTCAACCTAAAAAAGTAGTTTAACCCTCTCCCCTTCTCTCACACCAAACGCACCCCCAAAGGAAAGGATAAGTGGGGTAAAGTTAAAGAAGGAGAGAAGAGAAGAGAGAGAAATAAAAAAAACCCTGTGAGTTGTTGTGCATTATTGTCATAATAATAATAGTAATAGATTCCTGGAAGCCATAAGCTAAAAGCAGGGGAGAATGGCTTTTTGAGGGTTTGTTTGGCAAAGCAGTTGTCATGGCTCACCGCACGTTTTGCTTGAAAAAAGCGCTTTTGACATTTTTGCACCGTTTGGTAAAGCTTCAACATCCACTGTGCTTATATCACTATCGTGGCTTTTTTATGAAGCTCCTTTGAGATGCTTTTCTCTCCACTGCACTTCGAACCTCTTTCTTCCATCAATACAAATAATATATGTATGTGCGTGCGTGCGTGCAAACCAGCTAAACAGAGCATCGCTTAGACATGAGCCAGTGGAAGATCTTCGAGCTGGATCAATCACCACCCACCAGTGAATCACCCTTACCGGCAAGCAGCGACTTTGCCGATGGGTACATGTTAATGGCCAAATTTGCGATGTCATTATCTTAGGAGGGTAGACTTACCCTGATTTAAGTTTTTGCTTTATCTCTCTAGTGGTTCATCTAATGTCCAATTGCTTACTGCCTAAATGGTTATATCATGAGCTGGATATTTTAATGGCTCCTTTCTTTTGGGGGTTTAAGGGTAATTTGATTTTTTTAAAAGAAAAGGCATCTATTGAGATGGGATGATTTGAGCATGGCTAAACCTCAAGAAAATATATGGAGGTTGGAATTACTTTCCCGTTTCTTAATACAAGACTCAAATTAATTTTTTCCTGAGATATTAAAGAATATAAATAAATTATTTCAAAAGATTTATATTTATTTTTTTCCAAATTAATTTGCCTACTTATAAATTAATATATAATGATACACAATAAATAATATGATTAAGTAATTTATTTAATTTTTTTAATATCTCCAAACAAAAATTAATTGATTTTTATATTAAAGACCGGGGTATATACACAACTAACAAGACAAAAGATCTTGTGGCTACATACTCTTAGAGGCTAATTTTTGGTAATGAGGATTAAATATTTGTGTGGTTAGAACAGTTTTGTTTATAGGTGGTTAGAACAGTTTTGCTCAAAGGTTAATCTAAAAAGCTAGCTTGAGAACTTAATAGGTTAAATTGAGTCCGAAGAGGCGAGGTTTGAAGTAATACCTTTCCTATATTCTCTTGTGTATTTAAGATTTTTTTTGGAAGGTCTAGTAATGTTTGGAACTACTCCATTGACCCTATTTATAAAGTAGAGAGATAATGTATTTTTTAGCCTATTTATAAGGCTCACCATTAAATTTTTTTTACATGACTGTACAAATTTGCCTTCATTTATTATTATGTAGATTGTTATTTTCTTGGAGATTGTAGTCAAATAGGGGTAAAGTGAGAAGTTATCGAATTTTTAAGGTAGAGTTAATGAAGTTTGTTTGGTCTGTATAAAACATATTTGAAGTGTTCTATAAATAGAATATGAGTAGTAGTTTAGTAGGATTATTGTAGCAAAAAACCATGGTTGATTACCATGTTGTCTTGCTCTTTTGAAAGGCCAAATGACGGTAATTTTTAACTGAACTTCTTGCATTTAAAAGTAAACATCTCAAATTATAGAGTCCTTATATGTAGCTTTTGTAATTCTGTAGAATAAAGTAAGAATTTTCAAAATATAATAAAAATATACATATCCTGATGACATCATTTTTGGTGCCTGTGGAATATTAGAAATGGGTTATAAATACCCTGATAACACAGCCAAGGTGGGATGTTTCGAGTTTAGATCCCATTCTTGTAATTAGATTCACAAAAATGCAAATTTTAGTAGTCGATTGGGATGATAAAGCTGCACTTGATTGGTCATGCCCCTCAGATTGGGTTTCGAGACCACCAGCACACTTGAGAAAGCTTTTGGAGAAGGAAACAAAAACTGTTTTGAGAAGCCCAAATTGATCCTTTTGTTTAACAGCATAGCTTTTGATTATTATGTATATGAGAAGCTGTATACTGATACTTTCGATCTGGTGTATATGTTAAATTTAATGAAATGAATATTTCGTTGGCAAAAAAGATCCTCTTCTCATCTCTTTTCTCTTTTCCTCCTCATCTCATCCTTCCCCAACATTAGATTGAAAAATAAATAGTAAATATTCAATATTTTATAAAAGGATAAAGGTGCCCCTAATATCCCGAATTATTTTTAGAGGTACATCTATCCCAAAATATTTAAAGGTGCAAATTTAGCCCTCTTATATTAAAAATGGAGCAATTATCACTCCCAAACAAACAGAAAGTTAATCTTCACCAAAGTGAGCAACATATTTATTTTCTTGAAACAGCGACCTTGGCCTTCCTCTCCCTTCCTTACCTAAGATAAAAGATCCTCACAAATAAGCAAGTTAGAGAATCTTTTGGGGAGCTACGGTGAAGTCTAAAAATGAATACTTGAGTCTAACTTGTTTGAGATGCCGGGTGTTTATTTTATGCTTTGTGGAGTTTTAATGGCACTTTTTATATAAACAAGATAAATTAATTTCTTAACAATTAGTCAATTGCAAGTATCTCACACAAACAATTAGTCATATAAACAAGATAAGTAATTTCTTAACAATTACTCATTTGTAAGTATCTTACACAAATAATTACTCACTTAAAACATGACTGTTCCACTTGTTCATAAAGTTATTGGACTTGTTTATATTGTATAAGACACTTACAAATTTGATTTTGTTAAAAAATTAATTTATCTGATTCATAGGACTATTCCATTTATTCATGAAGTGTAAAACGTTTGCAAATAAGTAATTGTTAAGAAATTAATTTGTATTATTTATAAGACTATTCCATTTATTCACAATGTGTAAAACACTTGCTAACTATGATATAACGTAAGTAGAGATATTAAATTGTTACATATATTTGTTGTTATATATATTAACTAAAAGGCTTTTTCTGACAAAACAAAAAATTAAAGGGCTTTAATGACTTGGTGGCCACGGCTCCTTTGGTTGTGCTCAAGAGGGGTGGGTTTAAAGTTTAAACCCCTACTTAGCCCCCTTTGAAAATTACTTTTTAGCCGTCGAAACCCCTACTACTGATTGCCCAGCGATCAGCGTCCATTGCCAAAAATGTTGATTTTCTTAAAAATAAATAAATAAGCATGGGTAGTGATGTCTTTTTAGCATAAATTTTAATTTTTTTGCTTTCAAGGTCCTGCAGTTAAGTTTCAGAATTTTTTTGGGCTATTGGATATTAATTGGCTACAATGCACATTGAGTGAAATTTTTCCTTTATTTTGAAGCATTTTTAATATTTGGAACTAGTTTAGTAGGATTATTGTAGAAAAAATCTTGATTAACATGGGTCTGTTTGTTTTCCTTGGTTAGGAAACAATTTTTTAACAAAAAAACTAAAAAATTTGCTTGGCAATGTATTTTTGGTTGGGTGTTTTTAAGAATAAAAGATAATAATTTGTTTTTAAAAACTAAAAAATCAAAACTATTTTTAGTTGTTTTCTTGTTTTTATTTTGAAAACAGATAATAAAATACCTTTTAAACTTCTAAAACCTTAAAAAATTACTCCAATTTGATAAAAGATACCGTGGTGATGAAATATCAATATGGGATTTTAATGTTTGTAGCAAATGACTAAAGTGCCCCAACATTGAACGTTCACCATGTTCTTTCTCTCTCCTTCCCCACTCCTCCCGTCGCTCCTCTCCCTCTCTTCCTCCTATCATTGGCCGTTGATGCCCGGTCAAGTTCCCCACCTACTTCTCTAAATGCTACAATTCCCACTTGGGATGCATCTTTCACCCCCATGATTGTGGCCTTCGCTTGTGCCTTCTTCTTCATCGTCTGTTTTGCCATATACCTCCACCGATTCTCCAAATGCTCCAATTCCCACTTGGATTGTTACAGGGGTTTGGAAGCCATCCCCAAATAGGTGGAGGCTATGAAGGATGCTTAAGGCTCTATCTCCTCCGCTTGTTTTCAACTTGAAGCTGTTGTCATCGAGGCTAGCGTCTTCAGGGGTGTATGAGAAATTTGTGAGTCGAAGTCCAATGGATGCTAAGAAGTCAATGGCGCCAGTGACTTCGATGGTACATTTATTGCCGTCGCTCTCAGAGGCGATAGATTTGAGTGTTTGGAGGGATTTAAGAGGTAAGTTAGGAGATTGAGAGCATCTTTGATGATTCTGGCAACTTGGGTTTTGGTGACGAGAGGTTTGGGTGTCGCGATCCTCTAGATGCCGTGAGAAGCGTTGATGGTACACTAAGATTGAATCAGACGGCGGAGGGTGTGGTTGGGAACGAGGTCGAAGGAGTCTGATATAGAGAGGGGTAGTTTGGTAACTAGGTAGGTCTTGTTTTTGCTAGAGAAGAGCCATTTCTTGATGCTCTCTTTGTCGTAGGTGATCCAGGGAAATGGGGCACAAAAAGAAGGAAGGAACTTCAATATTCTAGTCCATGTCTAGGACCTGAAAAGTCTACAGTGGAATTAACAAAATGATTTGTTAAAGGACCCATCAAGAAGAGGAAGAGAGGGAGAAAAGCGACGGGAGGAGGGAGGAAAAACATGGTGAAGTTTTAATGTGCGGGCCCTTTAGTCACTCGGTCCAACTATTGAAATCCTATATTGATACACCTTCACTATTATGTTCTTTGTCAAATTGGAGTCATCTTTCAGGCTTTTAGGACTTCAAAAGGTATTTTATTATCTTTTTCCCTTTTATTTTTCTATTTCTTATTTTTTACTTCGGAAAATGTGGAAAAATTTTCCCCACTTAAAGTTTTGAGACTGTCATTTGTACACCATCGACACCACAGTACTAGCGTTGACCACTACCATGTCACCATCGGCAATGGCCACCACCACATCACTACTAGCATTGGCCGACTCCATGTCACTAATGCCGACAGCCAAGGACCACCACCACATCACCACCGCTATGTCACTTTAGAGTTACTCCTTCCAGTCCTTTTTACAACAGCTTAACAATGATTGTCTGAACATTTGTTTGAACGTTTAATGATTTTTTTATTTTTGCCCCCTCATGTTTTGCCCATACTACATTATCTTTCCTACTTTTTATCATTATTACTCTCTCTCTCTCTCTTTTACTTGTTCCTTATAAATAATTGTATACTTGAAAGAAAAAGTTTATTTCATACATACTTAATATTTTTAACTAATTGTAATCGCTTTAGTAAACCTTAAAATTCAATTATTAAGCTCTTATGAAAAGGACTGGAGAGGTTGAGCATAACTTACACTATGTATTATATTTTAATAATATCTTAAATTTATAAACATTTATTCCATATCTTGAAAATTATATAATAAATTTAAGAAGAATCGCCACACACACACACACATGTATGTATATGTATATAGTATGCAAAATTTTAGTCCTTATATTTTGTAAATGAGATACAAGGAACAGTCTTCTTTGACTGCTCAAACTAATCTCCTCAAAGTGTTGAGGATAAATGGTAAATTTTACATTACACGCACATGACTAGGGGTGTTCTCGAGATGGAATGGGATTAGGAAACCCCATTCTAGATCTCGTACCGAAGAAGGACTCAAGAAGAGAAATCAGTTCTAATCCCAATCTTAATTCAGAAAATTTCCTATCCCGATCCGGATTGGGATTTCTAGAAAATTCTGGAAGAGAAAGATTATCAAAAAAAGATAAAATTCTAATAGGTGTCTATCTCTTGTTCAATGCATTATTTTTCCCACGAAAAAAGAACATTTATAGGTCAAATGAGAGATTTAGCAATTCCCCAACACACAAAAGGAAAAATGGGGGGAAATACTAAAATAAGAGGTACAAGAAATAATTCATATGTACTGCCCAGTAAAGCAATATCAATAAAAACTTGATATGGAGAAATTGTAAGATTCAGTAGTAAAAATTGACCCAAAAAAAAAAAAATCAACCTTGCACTTTCATCTTTCCAATGAGTTTTTTATGTTTTGGTGCAACACCCTTATAGCTCTGAATTTTGTTTCACCATTAGTTCATCCTCTGACTGCAATAGGACTTGTCGCAATCTACAATTCCATATATATATATATATATATAATATTCCAACGAGCATGGAGAAAATAACAGCACATAGTGAGAATTTGAGACTATAAGCCAGAACCATGGTTACCAATATTAAGTTTCAGCAGTTGCTAGACTGAAATTAACCAAAAATTCCTATTGTATGTTTGGAATTAACCAAAGATATTGAGTTTCATTGGTTCTTGGTTTAACTAACAGCCATTCCCATTTAGGATCTTTGGTAATTTTTTTTTAATATATATATATATATATATATATATATATATATATATATATATATATATATATATATATATATATATATATATATATATATTTGGGATTGGATGGGATTGGGAAGTCCCATTCCCGTCTGAAATTTTTGGCACTGGAAAATTGTCTAGGATCGGGATGGGAAAACTTTAAACACCCCCTACACATGACTAAAGCTCTGACTTGCTTGAATAAAGTTAAGATAGCTTCATATTTGAATTTTCAATGCAACTATTGGTTTTTTTAGGTGTTCAATGTTCATGCATGTATGGTATAAGACAACAGTAATTGAATATTCATGGGCGCATTAATAATACGTAAGATTAAAGAAAACAAAAAGGTGCCCTAGTTTATAATTTGTTGATATGATAACGCTCATTTCAATTTTAAATATAATAATTAGATAACTAGTTCACATATATTAAAAAATTAGTTAAATTGATTATTTGTGAAAATATATATTAGTTTTCTTAAAATATCCCATTTTATCATTTATATAAAAAAATTATTCTAATTAATTGTACACATTAATATGTATAATCGATAGAAATAATCTGAAAAGAATATTTTTTTAGATATTTTTTTATTTTTATAATTTGGTCCAAGACCTTACGCACAATTGATTGCAAGGTGAAGTTACTGATAACCCGAAAACAATTGTGAAACCATAGTCCATAATTATAGTTTGTCCAAAAAAGTCCAAAATTATAGCGACCTAAAACATAAGAATGACTATATATCTTGGGGGAGAATTGAGAGTGGAAATATGTGATTAATATTTGTCTCATGTGTCTACCGGAATTAATGGCTACAGAACAACAAAATCCTTAACAAACTGAGTATTGAGAAGAGGAGGAGTGCGTTGATAATGCAAGAGCATGAACCATTGTCAATTGAAAAGGAAAACTCACCCTCTTTAGAGTGTGTTTGGATCGGGGAAAAAAGTGATGAAAGTGATTTTAGATAATAGATTCTGGGAAAAAAAATGATTTTGATAAAATGATAGTGTTTGGGTATTGTGATTAGAATCACTTTTTTCATGATCAAGTGTGTTTGGATTAGCATTTGAGAATAGCTTTTACTATTTACGATGTAAATATGTGAGAGGAGTTTTGTTTCGACTTGTGAAAAACAGCTTCTGATACCACGGTTTGGGTGTTTCCCAAACACTAAAAGGAGAAAAACGATTTTTGAGGTAAGTGTTTGTTTGAAATAGCAATTAGAGCCTTCAAAAACAGTTTTTCAATAGTGATTTATGGTACACGAGGTAAGTATGTGAGAGGAGTTTTATCTCAATTTACGTGAGTAAACACTTTTGGGAGTCCCAAACGTGATCCCAAACAAACACTAAAAAGGACATTAGCTTTTGTGATAGTTATATATAAAAAGATAAGATTATATTTTATGTATTATTTAACATTAAATTCATAATAAATACCAAAAATAAAATAAATTTGTCTACAAAATTACAATTATAACATTAATTAATTATGTAATATAAAAAAATAGATTAAAAATACATACATATATACATACATACATATATATATATATATATATATATATATATATATATATATATATATATATATATATATATATATATATATTAATAAATTGACAAGAGCTCACCGTTGGAGAAGACCAGAGAAAGAGAAAAGGGATAGGGGACAGGAAAGACTAGAGAAAGAGAAAATGGGTAAAAAGAGGACAGGAGCTCACCACTAGAAAAGATGAGAAAGAGAAAAGGGACATGGGTCTTATTATTTGTCAAGGTAATTAAACTCGGACTGGTAACTGAGCCGGCCGGGATACTGGGTCAAGGGTCAGTGGGGTCAGACCAGAGCTAACCCGGGATCAAATTGGTGAGAAATTGAAGATGTCAGGCTTATTGATATGAAATTCTAAAGAAATTTTTTTAAAAAAATCAATTTTTTTTAACTTCACACAGGACCTGCTCATTGGACCAGACCGGTCTACCAGTAGGTTGGCAGGTTTCCGGTCCGGTCCGGGTTCTACTACCATGTTATTCGCCCAACAACCACTCAAGAAAGAAAAAAAAAAGGTAAAAAAAAATAGCTTGTAGTTTTGAATAAAAACGGGATTTTGACATTTTGAAGAGTGTTTGACTAATTATTTTTAAAACCATGGTTTCCCTTCTAAAAGCTCTTTTTTATGTTCATCCAAACACTTACTTAGTTTAATCCTAGTTTAGATAGGAGGAAAAGCAAAAAGGAAAGAAGATATGGGAGAAGTAGAGTTATGGTTTATTTGGATGAGAGGAAAAAAGTGTTTGGGGAAGGCGAGGATGAGAGGTGGGGTCTACCACATTTTCCCGCCAATTTCCCTTTCTAAATTCCAAAGATTTTGGAAAACACAATTTTTAGAAAAATCTTTATGAGGTTTCAAAAGAAAATGTAATTACTAAAAAATTCTAAAATAAATAAGCAACATACAATTATATGTTTTAATGCAAAAATGACAATAAGCCTATATTACTATTGAGATTTTTTGACAATTACATTTATTCATTAGCATATCACATTGATTTTTCAAAATTCTCCCTCATCTACTACCCTTCTTCATATTATCTTCTCATCCCAATCAACCCCCTCAAGTAACTTTCACCATCTTCTCACCCCAAGCAAACCTTACCGAATCACCTCCATAAATATGGAAAAAATATTCTTTTTTTCAATTTATTTTTAAATATATATATATATATATATATATATATATATATATATATATATTTAACTGGAATGAAAAACATATTTATAAACATATATCATTCGCCTTTTTTCTTTCAATTTATTACTTTTTTTTAAAGTAGATAAATATGAAAAATATATTTCTTTTCAAAAATTTTTACTTACAATATTTTGATAATGCTTATTTTTATATTATTATTTTTTAAATGATGACATGAAATATAATAAATCATAATATAAAGATATTATTGTCATTGGGACATTTTGCCTATTTTCTTTTTTTCCTTACTCTCTTTCTCTCTCTCTCCAACTTTTTCTCTCTTTCATTTAAGGAGAAAGAGTGATAACATTATTATTTCAGTTTTCTCTGCTTCATGTGTTTTTCTCTTTCCATTTTTTCTTGCCAGGTTTTCTCTCCATTCAAATGAAAACATAAAAGCATGCCTATTAATCAGAAAAAACATGAAAGCTTTGCCAGGTGGTCATCTTATAGCGAAACAACACCATTTTTTTAATTAATAGAAACTGATATTCATAGTTTTAGTAGCACAGTCGTTGGCACAGAGGGGCGGGGGGGTGGTGCAATCAACACAAAATAGATATATATGAAGCTCCTCCAAAATAAAACTCACCCACTTATCAACAGATTTTATCACTTGAAGTTAGAAGAGTGTGTGTGTTTAAACACAACGGCTATGGAATCAACTATCAAGCCATATATAGAGGGGGGGAAACTAAATGCTAGTCCCATCATCAACCAGCAACAAATTCGTGCCAGCTAAGGGATCGATATGCAATGTTTATACGTCCACATTTACTTCACATATATGTATTGGGTAGGCTAGTCAGTGCAAGCATTAGTTTCTCTAAACACGTGAATATATGTGATCATTTATTAGTTTCTCATAGCGGTCTTTGATAAGAAGGCTATATTTCTGTGCTGTTGGTGTGGTCCTCAGCAATTAAAGTCATAATATAAAATATTTTCTCAAATAAGAAAGAGTGAAGGGAGCCACTGAATCATTTTGGTGATGAGCAACCAAGAAAACGCGGAGGAAGTGAACTGAACCATCTACTATTGTAAAACTAGCTTCCCTCATCATTCTCCACATTCTAATGAAAGGGTCAGGTTTAATCAAGATTATTAAATTGGGACTGACAATTAAATCGATCGCTATATTGGGTCAAAGGTCAGTGGATCAGATTGAGTTAAATTGAAGCTAACACAGGGCTAAATCTATGAGAAAGGAAAGATTCAGGACTATTTATATGAAATTCTGAATAAAATAAAATAAAAATGAATTAATTTAATTTTTTTTTAATTTTAAAAAGATTGAATCGGTCAAACCGGTTCAACCTACCAGACCGGACTGAACCAATTAGACCACCAATTGGCCGGTTTTCCGACCAAAATCTGGTTCTATTTTCATAACACTGAATTTAATCGAGGATGAAAAAGTTTTCTTCCATGGTATGAGAGAATTTAGGTAAGTAATCAGCAATGCCTAGCATTTCGTTAGGTGCATGCTTGACAACAACTTGCCATTTCCTATGTATAAGTATCCTAACATCAATAATTAAAAAATCCGTTATTCCATAAATGTTCAGGTAAATCAAACCTAAATTAAAAAAGAGAGGAAAAAAAAAAAAGAGGAATTGAAAAAACAGTGTTCAGGTAAAGAGAACAAAAGCAAGACAGAGGAAGATTATATTAGGGAAAATTCCATATAAACCCAATTAAAGTAGAAAAAATTGAAATCAGGTTGGTAAATTGAACAATTCCTTAATTGAGTCATTAACTCATTATGGGATTTCAAAATATAGATAAAATGGCTTTAATGCTCTCTCCTCTTTAAAGAATTCCATTTACTTTGTAACTTAGATTTTTCAATATATATCAATGTTAATATTTAATAAAATAAAATATAATTTTCCTATATAGTTTAACTTTAAATATATTAATTAGAATCGTAAGGGAAAAAAACATACAACAAGGAGTTCATTTTATTCAATTGAATTTTTTTTTTTCCAAAAATTTTATAATATATATCAATAAATTTTTTTAATAAATATATTATATATAAATTTTATTATATTTGTTTCATATATAAAGTTTTGTTAAAGTTATATATTCTAATATGTAAAGCATTTTACGAAGTTTTAAATGAACTTCAACTAAAAAAGAAATTTTAAGTATATTTAATATTTTTTTAACTAGCATGTTAACTGTGAAAAATATTTTTTTCCAAAAAACTCACATTTATTTTTAGGAGAAATCATTCACAGTTTGCTTAGATTAAAGGTGGTAAAAGTGATATTTATTTCAATTTATTTTTGCAAACGGAAGTTTTAAAAAAAAAAAATCACGCTTATTTTTTTATTTTTTATTTTGTATCATTAATATCAATTAGTTGATTTTTCAACTAAATCATTCAATCATTTAATTAATATCAATGATGCTGTCGTGATATTTGTAGGCTTTCCTTTTTTTGTTTGAATTATTCTTGATGACCCTTTTAGAATATAAAAAACGTCCTTTAATTTAGAAAATCATATTTTATTTTATTATATATTAATATTAATATATAGAACAATTAAAATCTTTTAAAAGGGAGAGAGAATAGCAGAGAGGGTATTAAAGCAATTTTACTCAAATTTTGAAATCCCAAATTGTGTTAATAACTCAATTAAGAATTTATTGAATTTAACAACTTAATTTAGAATTTTTCTATTTTAGGTAGCTTTATACAGGATTTTCCCATTATATTAAGGGTTAATATAATCTTTGACCCTTAAATTTGTTCTCATTTTTATTTGGTCCCTTAAATTTTAAACCATACGTTTTAGTTCATTAAGTTTCATTTAGTTTAAAACATTGGCCCCTAAGACTCAATAAAAACCTGGATCATTTTGCCCATAAAGAGACCAAAACCACTGCTTTAAATTTTGAGGACTAAAATCAAAATGATAACAAATTTTAAAGAGCAAAGATGATATTAACCCTTGTATTAACCAAGCCCAGAAATGCTCAGATGTGATACGCCGAAGTGTGTGTATGTGAATGTGATACGCTGTGCTAGGGTACCATAGGCCTTTGTGCAAATGGGCTTTAGTTTTCATGGGCCCATGTTGTAGAAAATTTGAATGGGATTTTTTCTTGCAAACGTACTACTCTTTAAATGTTACTCCCTTTGTAACAAAAAAAAAAAAGTAGTACTCCCTTCTAGGGTGGAAATAGGCTAGGCTTTATCTAAATAGGTCTGGGCCTGCAACAGAGATTCAAAGCCTGAGTCTGGGTCTGAGCCTGTTTGTAAGCTTTTTTTTAGGCATGAGTCTGGGCCTTCAAAAGGCCTGAAGCCTGTTTAAAGGCCTATTTAAATAATATAGGCTTTTAAATAGCCTTTAAAGCCTATGCCTCTAAATTCATATATAACCCTTCACAGTTATATACAATCCGACATTATATCTTAAAAACCTATTATCCATTCTCATAGTAATATTAGGGTTTAGTAAGGAAAAGAAAAGAACGTCTAGTGACAACAATTGTCCAAGCAAATAGGAATAAAAAAAACTAATTGTCTGTTGACTAATAAGATATATTTTCTAAAATTGACTAAGCATAACAAATAACATACAAAACTAGATTCTACCTCTTTTACCTTTCCCACGTAAATTGGGACAAACTCCTCTTATTTAATTATAATATTTCCTTTGACATTAAAATAAACTCATAAAAATTATTATGCTTTAGTGGAGGGTGCAAATTAGAGGAGAGTGAGTGAGTTGGTGTTGCCATCTCGAGTGATCAAAGAGAAGAAAGGCAAGAGTGAATGATTTATGCAAAAGTAATGATTGAGTGTAATGACGATATGATATGAAACTTAGAATTAAGGTTAAGTTAATAAATTTATAAAATTATTTAGATTATATTATATATATTTATGTAATAGTATACATTAAAAAAAAGATAAATAGGCCAGGCCTATAGACTTGTAGGCTAGGCCTTATGAAAATAGGTCTGGCCTGTTTATCTAAATAGGCCTAGCAATATGCCTGAGCCTGAGCCTGACCTATTTTCTAAATAGGCTAGATTGAGTTTTATGTAGGCTAGGCCGTAGGCCCCTGTTAGGAGCCTGATCTATTTCCATCCCTACTCCCTTCTACCTTATTTATAAATAATATTTTTTTTGATTGTGTAAAACGAACGGATAGTTAAAAGTAATAAATGTATCAAAAATATCAAATTTTTTTTCATATATACCCCTATTTATGAAAAGAGTATAGAAAAGAAAATGTATAAAAAGTATGAGATATAGTAAAATATACATTTTTCCAATGCTTTTTTGCTTCATTCACCTGGTCTCCCCTCTATTTTGAAATGTATATAGACCTCCCTCAAAATTAAAATACAAGTTACATAAACCTTCCTTACATATTTGATATTCCATTTCCATCCACCCAACCGTTAGTTGACTGTTAAGTTTGACTATTAAACATTTATTTTGACTAAAATATCCCTTTTTCAACAGGTGAATAAACAATTATATTTTCCTAAAAATAAATATTTATATAAAAAATTAATTCTAATACATGTATGTTCAAAATTTCCAATATATTATAAAATTTTTATTTTTAAATTTTTATCATATTTATTGAAACTTATTTATTTAATATTCTTTTAAATGACTAAAAAATATGCCTTTCAAATGAAAGGAAAAAAGAAAAAGAAAGAAATATATTTTATTCACAATATGTTATTAATAATGTAAATCTAATATAGTATATGACTTATATTAATTTAAAATTGTAATTTTTTAAGTACATTTTTTTGCACAAACATTTATAAACATGTTTATTTTAGTATGCAACTATTAATAGGATTAATCATATTTTTAATTAATTTTTCTATGTCTACATTAATTAAATTAATTAAGTATTTATCTTAATATGAAAAAAAATTTAATATATAACTATTTACAAAAGTAAAAAATAAGTTAAGAAAAAGAAAAAGAAACTCTTAAATTACTTAAACAATTTTAGTCAAGATTAGGAAATTAGTAATGATGAAGGGTAAATTAGTAAATAAAATTTATTTTAATTAAAAAATAAAAATATTTAACGGAGTTAACGGTTTGGATTTAAATGTATATTTTCCAAATAGAGAGGAGGTCCATGTAATTAAGGTAAAACATAAGGGATGTTAGATTATTTTACTCTAAATTATTTTACATTCAAACTTACTTTTGCAATAATCATTCAAACAAACTTCAGTTTATAAAATTGATTTTTTTCACACGTCAATACAAAATAAATGACATTATACAATCATTATTAACCTTTAAATACACTTATATAATTAGGATCAAAATTTTCATCTATAAGTGTACTTATTAGAGAATGATATTAGCGGTATCAGGGTAATATCAGTAGTATTAGAGAATAATGGTATCAGTACGCAAAGAGGTGGTATCAATACCCAATTGGCGGTATCAGTGGTCCCAGTGCACTTAATAGTGGTATCAATGCACGCAATGGCGGCATCAAAACACCTACGGTATCGGTTTTGATAATGGTATAAGAATTGATATTGTGCATATACTGACACTGATATTCAGTCCCTACACAGTACTTTAATGCCCAAAGATAGCGGGCACAATCTTTAAGGTATGTAATTACAGCAATGTACGGTGGTGGTTCGAATTTTAGGTGATCTCTCATCATATTGAAGGGGCAAAATGTCAAAAGAAAATTGAGCAGCATAAAAAATTTGTTCAACCCATTATCATAGGGGAACCATATACAAATTAACCAATAGAGTTACCTATCAATGCAAATAAACCAGTGTTTTGACAGCTAAAGTTGAAAATAAGTAAGTTCTAGATGGAAGTGAGTTGCTTCTTAATGCAAATAAAAGCAGTCATGTTTCCCAACAATTAGCCTGAAATGAAATTAGGCAAGAAAGGAAACTTGTACAGAGCAAAGCAGCGCAGGCACTCAACAGGCACCCAGCAGATGCAAGAAGAAGAGGCTCTTGTTGTATAAACTCACTTTTATATTAAATTTAATTTTTAAAAGCTACATCTATTTCAAAATTACCTTGCTGATATATGGCAAGCATTTTTGAAAACTAAAAGCAGGAGAAAGACAAGAAAGGAAATGAAGATGACAAGCAGCATTAAAGAAAGAGACAAAGGCTCACCCTCAATCAATAACATCTAGACGTCCGATCCTGCCATTCAAGTTTAAGCTCATTCTTCTCTCAACGCCTCATCCTCAACCCTTCCCTTGCTTTAGACGGCCAGACCCACCTACACAAGGCAGTCGGCATCGTGCCTCTGTGGCGACCGGCTCTGCTCTCACCGGCTCATCCTTCCCTCTTGCGCAGCTTCTTGAGTTTGTCTCCTCTTTGCCCTATTTACAGTTTGCTTCCTAGGTTTCTGAAGGGTTGAAGACGAGTCTACCAGGCCAAAGTTTTCTTTTGTTTCTTGTTTTTTTTTATATAATAATATATACTTAATCTCTAGTTGTTGTATAAAACTGTTTGTTTTTTGCTTTAAAAATGTTCATACATTTATTAATTAGCAGTATCAAGATGGTATCAATAGTATCAGGATAATATTAGCAGTATTAGAGAATAATGGTATCAGTACGCAAAGAGGTGGTACCCTCGACAGAACTATAATGGCTTCTTGAATGAATGACGTTTTCCTCTTTGGGTTCTAAAATATAGAGTTTTTTGTAATCTCATTGATCCATAACTTAAAAATTATAAATATATTTTTTTATTCAATAAAACGTACATATAAATAAAAAATTAATTTAATAAATCTATAAAAAGAAAATTACATACTTAGTTCATAAGCATGACTAACCATGCCTATATTCAGATTTTATGATATGTAGCTCCGGATGGGTAGGGAGCTCAATTTTATGATATATTGAATCCTGTTAAATATTGTTTAACCATATCTTATTTGTTACCTTTCCATAGGAATGTTTTTTAATATCATAGTATGCTATAACACGCCTTAAGTTAAAAACATCCATTTTAAGGCCTTGTCTTTTTGACTTAATTCTTTGCTCAGGGGATTGCTAGAATGAGTTGTAGCTTTTATCACCATAGTATTCATGAAAAACTTCATATTGTTAATATATATACATACATATATATATAAACAAATGTTAAAGGAATAAGAAAATTAATATTAAAATATTTACTAATACGGTTATTTTGGGCAAGGAACTCCCTCCCTTCCGAGATACTTTTTTATGTATAAAGATTACATATTTTTGTAGTATATTGTCTTTGTCCATTAAAGCTAGGGGATGACAATATGAAAATATTTCTTGGACTAAGGTTACCATATACTAAATTTAACTTGTGCATATCAAAAATTCCTTGAGTCATATCCCTAGACACCAAAACATGAAAAAAAAAATGAAAATCCGAAGTAAAGAATTTAAAACATATTTATACACACATGAAAAAAAAAATTAAATAACAAAAAAATTTCATACATACTTTATTAAATTCATCAGTGAATAGGTGGGATTGTCTCCATCCCAAAGCTCATCAAAATGCTACTCAACAAAATTATCCAAGGTCTGGCTATACTTTTCAACTATTAAATATTGTGACTCATCATCTGAATCTTCTATATCAATATAATAATGAATAATATTTGGCATGTTTTAACATAATTTTAGATATTTTATTTACTTGGAGTTAGCAACCCCTTTTTTCTATTATATTTAATACAAACTTCTAAATTACCTAACTGGCCTAAGTAAACATATTCATCATGAATAACTATGGTATCTAAAATGATACATTGATTTCAGGAATTTATTTCTAATAATTATATTCCACCTCTTTATCTGAGGAAAAACCTATCTGAAATGAAAACCTTGAAAAATATCATAATAATATTTAGACATATTTACATATTTCATATGCCAGGTTTAATAGTATATTTCAGTATGCCCGTTTCAAAAGTAAGGCGGCCTTTGTCCTTAGAATATTTGATAAAAAAATACTATCTCAAATCAAACTAAAATAAAAATATGTGTGAATTAAATGATCACAAATAAATTTATATTCATGTAATTTTTCAAAGTTTAAAATAATCATATTAGTTCTTCACATTAATATGTTCAAAAAAAGGATTAATATGTAAAATAGAACACAAATATTAAATAAATATCAAACCATGTATGAATGAAGTAATCATTAATTAATAAAATATAAGTACTTAGCCGAATAAAGTACATAAACAATTTTTTGATGTAGTACAATAAAGCACACATACAATGGCTAATGACTAAATGTATGAAGAATATTACTTGTTTGGTCACATGATTGTTGCATAACATTTTTTATAATATTTTTTGGCACCACCTCTTTGCCTACTGATACCATTATTCTCTGATACTACCCTGATACTGTTGATACCATCTTGATACCGTTCATGAATAAATGTATGAAGAATATTACTTATTTGGTCACATGATTGTTGCATAACATTTTTTATAAAATACACATTTTTTATAATATTTTTTATATTTATCTTAATATGATAAAAATTATTATAATTTATTATTAATTTTATTAGTACATTATTAATTATAAATTAATCATATTATCCCCAATAATTTGAGGTCCTGGTCTATTGTAATATCTTAATTTTTATTTCTAGAGTTTAATTATAAGTAATAAAGTATTATTTATGATAAAGGGATTTATTATTCAATTATTGAAATAAAAAGGATGTACTAAAAATAATGTTGTTATTAAACATATTCATCATGAATAACTGTGGTATCTAAAATAGATAAATTGATTTCAGAAATTTTTTTTCAATAATTATATTTCACCTCTTCATCTGAGGAAGAACCCATATGGAATGAGAACCCTAAAAAATTATAATAATATTTAGAAATATTTACATATTTCATATTCAAGGTTTAATACTACATTTCAGTGTGCCTATTTCAAAAGTATGGCTGGATTTGTTCCTAGAATATTTGGTAAAAAAAAAATACTAGCTCAAATTAATCTAAAATAAAAAAAATGTGCGAATTAAATGGAAAAAACAAATCTATATTCGTGTAATGACTAAATGTAGTACAATAAAGCACACATACAATGGCTAATGACTAAATGTATGAAGAATATTACTTGTTTGGCCACATGATTGTTGCATAACATTTTTTATAATATTTTTTGGCACCACCTCTTTGCCTACTGATACCATTATTCTCTGATACTACCCTCATACTGTTGATACCATCTTGATACCGTTCATGAATAAATGTATGAAGAATATTACTTATTTGGTCACATGATTGTTGCATAACATTTTTTATAAAATACACATTTTTTATATTTAGCTTAATATGATAAAAATTATTATAATTTATTATTAATTATAAATTAATCATATTATCCCCAATAATTTGAGGTCCTGGTCTATTGTAATATCTTAATTTTTATTTCTAGAGTTTAATTATAAGTAATAAAGTATTATTTATGATAAAGGGATTTATTATTCAATTATTGAAATAAAAAGGATGTACTAAAAATAATGTTGTTATTATTATTATTAAAAATAAAATATTACTAGTATAAAATAAAGGAAGAATGAGAAAGGGGTTGAAAAGGAAAAATAATAGAAAAAAGAAGAATAACCAAAAAAAGAATTGAGAATAAACAAATTTTTTACGGCAAAAAACAAACAGTTTTATACAACAACTAAAGATTAAGTAAAAATTATGAATATATTTTTTATTCAACAAAAGAATTCATACATACCTTAATAGATTTATTTAAAAAATAGGTGGGATTGTTTCCATCCCAAAGCTCATCAAAGTGCTCTTCCACAAAATTATCCAAGGTCTACCTATACTTTTCAACTGCTAAATATTTAGACCCATCATCTGGATCTTCCACAACAATATAATAATTAATAATATTTGGCATGTTTTTACATAATTTTAGATATTTTATTTCCTTGGAGTTAACAACATCCTCTTTACTATTATACACAAACTCCTAAATTATCTAATTTTCCTGAGTAAACATATTCATCATGAATAACTGTGGTATCTAAAATAGATAAATTGATTTCAGAAATTTCTTTTCAATAATTATATTTCACCTCTTCATCTGAGGAAGAACCCATATGGAATGAGAACCCTAAAAAATTATAATAATATTTAGAAATATTTACATATTTCATATTCAAGGTTTAATACTACATTTCAGTGTGCCTATTTCAAAAGTATGGCTGGATTTGTTCCTAGAATATTTGGTAAAAAAAAAAAATACTAGCTCAAATTAATCTAAAATAAAAAAATGTGCGAATTAAATGGAAAAAAAAATCTATATTCGTGTAGTTGTTTAAATCTTAAAATAATCATATCAGTTCTTCACATTAATATGTTCAAAAAAGGATTAACACATAAAATACAATACGAATATTAAATAAATATCACACTATCTCTTTTAATGAAAAACAAATAGTAATAGTTAATCAATATAATATAAGTATTTAGCCAAATAGTGTATAAATAATTTTTTGATGTAGTATAATAAAGCACACATACAATAGCTAATGAATAAATGCATGATGAATAGTACTTGTTTGGTTACAAGATTGTTGCATAACATTTTTTATATTAAATATACAAATATTTTTTATAATTTTTTATTTTTATATTTATCTTAATATGATAAAAATTATAATAATAATTATTAATTTTGTTAATATATTTTTAATTTTAAATTAATTATATTATCTCCAATAATTTGAGGTTTTGGTCTAATGCAACATTTTAATTTTAATTTTTAGAGTTTAATTATATTTAATAAATTATTATTTTTTTCAGAATTAATAAAATATTATTTATGATAAAGGGATTCATCATTCAATTATTGGAATAAAAAGGATTTACCAAAAATAATATTTTTATTATATGTTTATTATTATTAAAATTAATTAATTAATTAGAAATAAAAATAATACTATATAAAATAAAAGGAAGAATGAAAAAGGTCTTGGAAAGGAAAAATAAAATAAAAATAAAAATAAAAATAAAAGAATAATGAAGAAAAAATAGAATTGATAATTGATAATAACAAAAAGGAAATAATAGTTTTATGCAACAACTAGAGATTAAGTATAAATTATTATAAAAGAAAAAAGAAAAAAAAACTTTTGAGTCTAAAGGGTAGAGAGGAGACAAACTCAGGAAGGTGCGCAAAGGGAGGGAGGAGCTGGTGTGAACAGAGCTGGTGAGCCAGTCGCCAGAAAGATAGAGACGCGGTGCCAAATGCCATTGTGGAGATGGGTCTTGCCGTCTAGAGCAAGGGTAGGGTTGAGGGAAGAATGAGCTTAAACTTGAAGAGCAAGGATCAGACGTCTAGATATTATGGTTGAGGGTAAGCCTGTGTCTTTATTTACTGCTACTAGCATGTCTTGTCATACTTATTTCCTTTCTCATCTTTCTTCTACTTTTACTTTTCAGAAACGTACTCTGTATAGATCATCAACAAAGAAATTTAGAAACTGATGTAGTCTTTTAAAATTAAATTTAATAAAAAAAATGAATTTATGCAGCAAAAGCCTCTGCTTCTGGCTTCTGTTGCGTGCCTGCGCTGCTCTGCACAAGTTTCCTTTCTAACCTAATTTAATTTTAGGCAAAAATATGCAGGGAAACATTACTTCTTTTATAATGTGTAAGGAATAAGGATACATGTTTTTTAAGAGACATAACTGTTGTTGGAATTATATCTTCTTACCTGTTTGTTTGTACAGAAGCAGATTCGCTTCTAGTATGGCTAGTGAATAAGGATACATGATTTAGTTTTTTTTTTGGTACTGGTCAATAGTAGTTATAATTGGCCTTAGTTAGCTATAGATGGACAGACGAAACTGAGTTGATTAGGAAGGTTAAGCAGATTACCAACCAGTACTGGAGAGGAGAGGATCAGGATTCAGGGGCGATGCTTCATAATACTCTTACTTCCCATACCTCACTCACTGAACTCTGCTTTCATCTTGTTGTGCAATTCAGATACTCCAAAAGTCCAACACACCTGCACAAGCCCCATGTCTGGCATTGGCCATTACAAATTCATATGAGGCTTCTCTCAGTTTTTTCTCAAGGGTCAACATTTGAAAGAATGGGATTTAATATTTTATTAAATAATTTTTTTTTTAATATTTTGTTCTTAATTATAGCTCTGGTGTCTGGACTTTTTAGATTGAGTGTTCACAATTTGAATTTATTTATTCTCAAAATCTCACATTGTAATACTAATTCTGTTAAATATTTAACTATTTCAAGTGGGGGAGTAGCGGAGAGGCAAAAAATGAAAGAGAAGCCAGATCCTATTAATTAACCATCCACGAGCAACTTAGGAAGCCACACTAGCTACTTTTTACGTATATAACACCTATTCCATCCCATCCTTCTTTTATACATTATATTGATAAGATAATAAATAATGGAGGCATGAGATGAATCTCTCATTATTATAAAAAATACATTCGTGAGATATGCCCTATCTCAATTAATTTTATATAAAAGAAATCTGTGTATATAATATAAAAATTCAGGCAAAAAAATTTATATAAATAGATCTCAGTGAAATTATTTGTGATAAATAATTTTCTTGAAATTAAAAAAAAAACAAAGAAAACAAAATCCTGGGAGAAAACATGGGGACCTGCTCATACCCTTCACCCACCGTCCACGACAGAAACGGTTCGGGCCACCGAATTCCACGGATAAAATTCTTTCTTCGGAAGAATTGCAGGGGTCCTTTTGTGGTCCTTAACATTCCTCACATCAGTCTTATTGAAGTTGGAATGATATATTATGTGTAGTTCTTAATAGAATTTTTTCCAACTCGATCTCGGAGGGTTATTCTCCTAGTTAAAAATAGAGGTGATTATAGTCTCTGTTTGGGGTAGGTCAAGGCATCTCTAGTCATATTTATCTTTGTTTTAATCTAATAAAAACAAAATAATTAAGATATAATATCCTAAAATATAATTTATCTATATCTAACTTTAAGATATATTAAATATCAAAATTAATAATAAAATAACAATTAATCTAAATAATCCAAAATTAATAAGTAATATTTCCACACTCTCCTCAAATTAGATCATAGATGTCAATCGTGTTAAACTTGTGTATACAACGTTAAAATGTAGATTTGAGCAATTTTTTTTTGTCAACACATTAACAGTTTGAAAATTTATCGGTAAAATTATGTATGTCCATTATTGAACAAGAAATGCAGACTTGTGTTTAGACTTGTGTTTGATAGTGGTAATTTTAGATGTATCTGATCCTCAAAACAAAACCATTTTTGCTGTCATCAAACAGAGATCAGACATACCTGAAGGTCAGTGGTAACAGGGTACTCGTCCATGTCAACGTAGTTCTTGTTAAGGGAGGCCATGATTAGCTTGTCGACCTCAGGCTCCATCCAAGTGGTGATGAAGGAAGCCAAGTTGAGCCTTGGAGCTCCATCCAGCATCAACTCGTGGTTTATAATCTGATACGCTGCATCCTTGGGTATGGACCTCTCCGGCATGCCGGCATCTTAAACCTTCAATTAGACAACACACATATCTATTTTCATCAACAAAACAAACTCTTTTTCAGTTCTTGAAGGTTCAAAGGAAGTAAAATGGTTTAAAAGAGAAAAAAAGACATACTTGGGCACAGGGTTGCGGACATATCTGGAGGCAAAAGTGCAGTTCAAGTGTTCTCGGCTTTCTGGTTCTTTGACTGTGGGTGCGATCACCATTTTTGGAGGGGCTTCTGAGCTTTTTCCTTGAAAGACGAGAGGGAAGATATTCTGATCAGAGGAGCGCTTCGAGGAGAGTGAACACCAAGGATGTGTTTGGTTTAAGGTTAGGAGTGGAGCGATAAATTATAATTTTGTATAGGAAAAATCTAAAATTTATTTTTTCATTTTTTTAAATTTTGGATTTTTGTCCAAAATTTATCCTCTAATTCCTTTTAAATTTTGGGTTTCCGCTTAAAATTTAAATATTTTCAACCTAAAAAAGTAATTTAACCCTTTCCCCTCCTCTCATACTAAACACACCCCCAAAGGAAAGGACAAGTGGGGTAAAGTTGAAGAAGGAGAGAAGAGAAGAGAGAAATAAAAAACCTGTGAGTTGTTGTGCATTATTGTCATAATAATAACAGGAATAGATTCCTAGAAGCCATAAGCTAAAAGCAGGGGAGAATGGCTTTTTGAGGGTCTATTTGGCAAAGCAGTTGTCATGGCTCACCGCACGTTTTGCTTGAAAAAAGCGCTTTCGGCATTTTTGCACCGTTTGGCAAAGCTTCAACATCCACTGTACTTATATCACTACCGTGGCTTTTTTGTGAAGCTCCTTTGCGGTGCTTTTCTCTCCATTGCACTTCGAACCTCTCTCTTCCATCAATACAAATAATATATATATGTGCATGTGTGCGTGCGTGCGAACTAGCGAAACAGAGCATCGCTTAGACATGCACCAGCGGAAGATCTTCGAGCTGAATCAACCACCACTCACCAGTGAACCACCCTTGTCGGCAAGCAGCGACTTTGCCGATGGGTACATGTTAATGGCCAAATTTGTGATGTCATTATCCTAGGAGGGTAGACTTACCCTGATTTAAGTGTTTGCTTTATCTCTCTAGTGGTTCATCTAAAGGGATGGATCCAACTCTCCGGTTCTGAAGCCACACGATACATTATAATGGAATCAACGGCTGCTATTCTTTTGTTGTACGGGAGAGACCTCACAATTTAAATAACATGGTCATTTCATACTAGAGTTAAGTTACGATCACACAAGCACATAGCGATATAGTAATGAAGTATCAGTTGGACTCATCCAGCTACAAAGTTCTTTCTTCTAGAGGTAACTAACAGAGTCTCTATTTCTCAATATTATGAGTTACTCAATGTCCAATGATACCTCCCAGACCCACATATTTTCACACGGTCAATTGTATGTCACATTATCAAGAGTGAAGAGCTTCAATAGATTGAAATTACTTGCACTAGGTGAGGGAAAGAAATGAACTACTCAAAATACCAATATAGTATACAGGGAAGTTTTCCAAAATCTGAACTTATAATGAAGGAATTGAAAAGTTGACTTTAAAAATAATAGTTGTTTTGGTGTTAAACATATCAGTGCATCGCACTAGATCATTTGTCTTATTGTTCCTTTGTATCTTGAACCAAAGCTTATCATCGTCAGTATTCATCACCACCACCATGCACCTTGAGCTTTTCTTACTCCCTTTTTAAGAATGGTCGAATTTTGAAACAAACGAAAACCCATTGAACTATAACCCAGTGCCTCTTTGAACTTGCTAAGCGAAGGGAGGCGGTGGAGTACATATGAAAGACAATTGAAGATAATGAACAGAGAATAAGACAATCTGATGGTGAGGGCGAGTTGTGGTGGTTGATGCAACACATCGGCAAGCTTGACAGGAAAGAGAGAGCAACGTATGATGAGTGAGGAAGAAGGGTAAATTGGGAATATTAAAATTGAATATGGATATATTAGAAAATACAAGCCAAAGTATTACTCATTCCTTCCAAATCCCCCCAATTTGGGAGGGGGGGGGACAGGTTTTGCGGGGAGGAACGGGAAACTTTCAAAAAATTTCCCCTCCTCTCCTAAATTTCTAGTCTTGTCATTCCTCTCAATTCAAACAGACCCTAAGGTAAGAAATCATATGATATCTTTGTAATGCAAACTGATCGAGTTCAAAAATACGAGATGGAATAAAATGCATGTAACTATGTACATGTTTCATATAACATTTGGATGGAAAGAGAGCAAAAGCAAACTAGAAGAGATTAAGGGGTTCCTATTGTTTAACATATCGATGGAGGATCAAAAAAATATCACAGGACTGAACGAGGGCAAGCTCTGTTAACCAGAAAAGATTAAGAGGTTTCATACTACTTAAATTGCCTAAGATAGAAAATGCAGCAATTAAAGGAAATGTTCATATCAATTGTTATTTTCCAACATTTGAAATTCTCCCTCTATACATATTTTAATGCAACAAAATAACATAATAAAACACTGACAGCTAAGGATTTAAACATATCAGACTAATTTTAGTCGGCTTCCCTTTATAACAAATGAAGTTTCTCCAAGTTGAAGCTACTAAGTCTCTATCCACACCTAACAGTCAACATTCCAACTTCAAAGTACTAAAGGCTAACAAAAATTCAATGATTAATTTGCTCCTATTTCTCCCTAAAATTCTATGAGCGAGTGGAACATTCTCTCTCTCTCTCTCTCTCTCATGCCGAGTGGAACATTCACTCTCATCTTCATTATACTCACCACAATCCATGACTCGAACTGCTGCCCCAAAAGGCACATTTGTAATCCGATCCAATGTATCAAATCCCTTCACAAGCTGTCCGAAAACCACATGTAACCTACACACAGATACCACACAATAGGATTAGTAAAATTATACATTTTTCAAATATGATATTTACACATTTGGCAATTATAAACAAACCTCTCGAGCTTGGGATTAGGTTTCAATGTTATCATAAAATGAGAACCTATGCCATAACGATCACCAATGTTCGTGCATAGAAGTCCTCGTTGATCACATTTAAGATCAGTTGTCTCATCTGAAATAAATCACAAACAATGTGAATATCCTACTTATCAAAATAAATAGACACTCAATTTGAGCTATGCATGCAAGACAACCAAAATATTTAGAATTATGGCATTATAAAAAGTAAGAACTTAAACGTATGACTGGCTTTCTCACTTGGAAAATTTTCACCATATATACTTTCTCCACAAGTCCCTGCAAGTTAACATGACTAAAATTATGAGATGGACTACCTCAAAAACAAGAAAGTGACTAAATGTAATGTACTCCCTCTGATCCTAATTATAGAATAACATTTGAGAGTTGATCTTGGTCCTAATTATAGGACAAAATTTTAATTTTTGTCAATTTCTTCCCAAAATACCCCAATTGATACTTTCTCAATAATAATGAAACACAATAATAATATTTTTTAAAAAAAATAAAAAAAAAAATGATCAATCCATATTTTTCTTAAAATAAAGATTAAAAAATTCAACATCAGGAAGATATTGCTTCATGATAATATTTTTGATGACATTTTGCACATTAGTATGCCCTTATATTCCCCTTTCTCCTAAACAGAGAAAAACTAAGTGAGAAATGGAGAACTTATATCATAAGCCGTAAAATATAAATACCATCAAATTATTACCAGTACATAGTGCACGAAAGTTTTCTACAGTTGTAGGGGCAAGTTCTTTGAAGAGCTAGAAGGATAATAGAATTCATTAAGTTGCATTGTGACTCTTCCCAAATTCAAAGTTACAAAATCCACAAAAATTTAAAGTTCGTCTTGTATCACAATAACCATTGTAATTTAGAAGTACTAAAGAAAGAGAAGTACCAAAAATTCCATCCTTCCGATAGGGACCTCATCTACAGAGGCATACATAACAACCAGGAGATTCTTCTTCTCTACTATTGTGTTTCTTTTATGAAAGAGAACTCAAGCCAACTACTACTAAAATCACAAAATTTAGTTAATAGACACCAATTAATTATTGATATTAAGGAATATTGCATCATACCCATAATAGCATACATAATATCAAAGCTACAACACTTATAAGTTTGACAAACAAAAATATCCTAATGCATTATGCCTCCGTTAGTGGTTCAAGCTGAGCAGTGACTACGGGAAATTATGGGCCTGCTTGACTAGTTCCAATTCCAGCCATTGATGATTATAACCTTCAAATACAACAGCACTAATGTTCACTAAAAACTCTGATGAGCGAGGACACAATCACTAAGTGTAAATGGTCCTTTATTCACAAATTTACATAAATAATTTTGGCACATATATGGGTACTTTTGAATTTAAGAATGTTTATTTAACCTTCTAAATCACATTACAGTAAATTCAACATCATATACATCACAACTGTGTATAACTCCATACAAAAATTTTAAAATGTAATATATAAACATGTATTTCAAGGCCCTAAATTTAGAAAATATCCAATAGATAAAATAAAAGGCCAAGCACAAGAGTATAGGGCCAAATACAAGATAGGGAGGGAGGGAGAGATTGATTTCAAGTTTATTGAATAATCCCTTCATATGTTGGTCTAGTAACATCCTCTCTTTGTTTTTTTCAGTGACCCTTTACCCTTTGGGTAACTCGGTATTTGGTGCTTTTTTTAGATCCTATTACCAGGAACTTGAAAAACCAACTAATCCGGATTAAGGCTTTGCGATCAGGATGCCTCTCCCTGGGGGGTCTTTTTGAACAAGGTGAGATTCGAACTCAGTTCACTCAATTAGTAGTCAGACTAGTCCACCACTAGATAAAGTACCCTTGGATAGCAACATCCTCTCTAGATGGATATGAAAAACAATGAATGCATCCAATGGGAGCCTTCATATTTCCAAAAATTGTCTATGATCTCAAATTACCTATGATCTCAAAGCAAGTTAGACGATACTAAACATCTTGCAAAGTCGCATGAAAGTCAAAATTGTCCAAAAGTAATTTCTTCACAGTTTAAGTGAATCCAACGGTGCACATTAAATAACTTTCATAATCTTATTTGGTCTAAAATTACATATATAGGTTAAACACAAGAAGCCCAAAAGTTTCTAGGATCCGAACAAAAACTATATCATTACTCAAGACCAAAAAAGTAACTATGAAAACATTAGATGCCAAGACACAACAGTAATAATTCAAGGGATCAAAAAGAAATTCATCAAAATCCCATAGGCCCGAAGTTACACAAATCTATATATAGAGATTAGAGTGCGACACACACGTGCCAACATGAAACTTAAACTCTTGGGCCCCCACTAAAATGCAGGAAATTTCAAGGAGCAAAATTAGAAATAGAAAATATATCTTGGATTGCATATAAATTGCAACCCATGGCCCAAGCAAAGCCTGAGGGGCACAAAACTAAACTAAATCTTTCATTGAAATTGAAATGAGGCCCAAAACTAAGTTTCGGTTGCCAAAGTCCAAAAAAAATTCTGGCCATAGACTTTTAAGCTCACGCTTTTGTCCAAAACCAACTTTTTCAAAGGCCCATATGAAACGATCCAATTCCAATCAATTTAAGAGGAATTAACAAGCCCAAGACAGGCAACAACAATGCTAAGGATGCTCACTTCGCCCAAATGAATATTGATTTTCAATTTGCAAATAATAATGCCAGATACATTTCAGAATTTATTTCTGGCTTATCACCAATCTCAATTTCTCAACAAATTGTGTAGATTATGTGCAAAAGCTTTCAGCCCAAAATTCCAGGAATACAGTATGAATTTCCATTATATAAACTCTAAAATACATGTCCATCCAGTAAGATAGTGATGAATTAAAAAA
Organism: Inga laurina; assembly: GCA_963855925.1. Lineage (NCBI taxonomy): Eukaryota > Viridiplantae > Streptophyta > Magnoliopsida > Fabales > Fabaceae > Inga > Inga laurina. The sequence goes on from OY979708.1 coordinate 37,326,542, forward strand.
AACCTGATTGTATCTTGGTTTAATTAATTTCATCCATAGTTGCCTAGCATAACAACAGTCCCTCAAAATATGCAAGGTATCTTCCATCCCAGCTCCACAATAGGAACACAAAGCTGATGAATTGCTCCATTTGCTTCTCCACACGTTAGTTGGTAGTTTGTCCTGCACAGCAACCCATAAGAACACTCTGATTCTCTTAGCACCCTTCCACTTCCATATTTTCTTGAAAATCCGATCAGTCTGGACAGAAGCAATATTCTCAATTAGCTCATATGCACTTCGGATTGTGAACTCCTCATGTAAGATACCACTCCATGTCATGACATCTTCCCTAGCTATTTCCATTGGTGGTGGCATAGAGAGTAGCTTCGTAAAAACTTCGCTGGAGACAATTTTTTAGAGCTTTTGGAAGTTCCATGTGCCATCTAAGATCCATTCACTAATATAACTTTCCTCTTCTGCCCTTGACAATTCTCTAATGCAACACTCCTTAATTTGTTTCCTTGGTAGTAGCCATATGTCAGAGAAAAACCTCACTGACCTACCATTACGAATCTGCCATCTAGTGCCTTTTTCAATAATATCACTCTGACCACATATAAAGCGCCATAGACTTGAGTCACATGGCTGCACATTCAATAGATCAGCCTCACTTCGCAACATATATCTCTGCTGAAGAGTCTGGGCCCATAAGCTGTTAGACCCAAGAAGCAAATTCCATGTTAGTTTTGCCCCGAATGCACGATTGACCGAGCTTAGCTTCTTGAATCCTAGTCCTCCACAACTCTTTGGAAGGGTTATCTTATCCCGGCCTATTTGATGGTGTTTCCTTTCGTTCTGATTCGATCCCCATATAAAATCACGTTGCATTCTTTCAATATTCTTACATACACTAACCGGAATCTTGCTGACCTGCATTGTGTATAGAGGTACTATACTAATCACTGATTTTGCTAGAGTAATTCTCCCAGCCATTGAAAGACAGTTTACTTTCCAAGCCGAGAGTTTGCTTCTAACTCGATCAACAACATATTGAAAAGTCTGTCTAGCTTTCCTACTCCTTGTTAGAGGGAATCCAAGATACCTCCCAATTTCACCTGAGATCCTCATCCCCGTAATGTGTTGTATTCTGTTTCTCAATTCTGATGGGACTTTTGGAGAGAAAAAGATGGAAGATTTGTCTTTACTCACTTTCTGTCCAGCTGCATCACAGAATCTAGCAAGACAAAGTGATGGGGAAGGATGAGAACAATGATTGGAAATCAATTTGGGCAGTTGCTGTTTGGCATTTGGGGAATTGGAGAAACAAATCTGTGTTTGAAGAGAATTACCAGAAACCAGTGTACCCGGCTTGTGTGTTGTTGAACACCTGGAAAAGCTTTGTCCTCACGGCGGAAATGACCAATTCATCGCCGGGAGCCTGCCCCATAGCTCCACAATGCTAGCAACCGCCTCCAACGGGTTGGGTTAAAGTTAAAGTTGATGGTGCTGCATCAGCACAGAAAGATGGTGCTAGTTGTGGTGGCTTAATTCGGGATCATGAAGGATGTTGGGTGGTGGGATTTTCACACTCTCTCGGGCCCTACACTGCATTTGAGGCGGAGGAGTGGGCAGTATTTTAAGGAAGTCTATCTGGCTTGGGAATTCGGGTTCAGGAAAGTTATTGTGGAATCCGATTCTAAGGATATTATTGACATGTTGAATGGCACTGATAACTTATCATCTCCAAGCTTGGTGTTTATGCAAATATCAGAAATGCAAAAGAGGGAGTGGCAGCTTCAGTTTACTCATGCTGCAAGAGAGAAGAATGAAGCAGCTGACATGTTGGCTAAGGAAGGGATTACGAGATCTTCCTTTTATGATTGTTGCCCGAATTTCGTTAGGGCTATTTGCGCAAATGATTGTATGGGAATTAATCCCCACTTGTTTTAGGTTACTGAATGGGTGAACATCCTCTACTTTCATCAAAAAAAAAAACTCTAAAATAATTAATAATAAATATTTCGAGGCCTCAAAAAATTCTAGAAAAATATTGATTGAAAAGAAAATTTTAAACGGAGTGGGACAGACCCAAGAACTGACCCTAATTGGGCTGGCGCGGGGTGCCTGCATGTGGGCAATGATGCAATAGGTCATCTTCAACCTCGCTCCAGCAAGGTTCGTCCATGACTGCCGGGGGAGAAAACCAAATAAAGATACCGCGCGAAAACATGGTTACAGGCCATTATAACAGCGAGAAAATAATCCGAAGGTCTATTTGAGGATAATATAATTTATTTAAAAATAATAATGTACTGATAAAATTAATGATAAATTGAATGATAAATCCCTTTATCATAAATAATACTTTATTACTTATAATTACACCCTAGAAATAAAAATTAAGATATTATAGTAGATCTGGACCTTAAATTATTGAGGATAATTTAAAATTAATAATGTACTAATAAAATTAATGATAAATTATAATAATTTTTTTCATATTAAGCTAAATATAAAAAATTATATATTTAATAAAAAATGTTATACAACAATTATGTCACCAAACAAGTACTATTTTTCATACATTTATTCATTAACCATTGTATGTGTGCTTTATTGTATTGCATCAAAAAATTGTTTGTGCACTTTAGTTGGCTAAGTATTTATATTATATTGATTAATGATTACTTCATTCAAACATGGTGTGATATATATTTAATATCCATACTCTATTTTACTTATTAATCATTTTTTAAACAAATTGATGTGAAGAACTGATATAAATTTAAAATTTGAACATTTACATGAATATAAATTTATTTGTTATAATTTGATTCGCACATATTTTTATTTTAAATTAATTTGAGTTAGTATTTTTTAACCAAATATTCTAAGCACAAAACTAGTCTTACTTTTGAAACGGCCAGACTAAAATCTACTATTATTAAACCTTGCATATGAAATATGTAAATGTCTAAATATTATTATGATTTTCTTTTTCAGGGTTTTCATTCCAAATGGGTTCGGAATATAATTATTTAAAAAAATTTCTAAAATCAATTTATCTATTTCAGATACCATAGTTATTCATGATGAATATGTTTACTTAGGGAAATTAGATAATTTAAGAGTTTATATTAAATATAATAGAAAAGAGGAGGTGACTAACTCTAAAGAAATAAAATATCTAAAATTATGTAAAAACATGCCAAATATTATTAATTATTATATTGATGTGAAAAATCTAGATGATGGGTCTCAATATTTAATAGTTGAAAAGTATAGGTAGACCTTGGATAATTTTGTTGAGGAGCATTTTGATGAACTTTAGGATGGAGACAATCCCATATATTCATTAATGAACTTAATAAGTTATGTATGAATTTTTTTATTATTTAAAATTAAATCTTTTTCATGCTTGTATAAATATGTTTTAAATTTTTGACTTCGGATTTTCAATTTTTGACTCAATGTTTTGGTGTCTAGGGATATGACTCAAGGATGATAACCTAAGTTCAAGAAATATTTTTGTGTTGTCATCCTCTAGCTTTAATAGATAAATATAATATACTACAAAAATATATAATCTTTATAAATAAAAAAAGGATTCCAAAAGGAAGGGAGTTTTTTACCCAAAATAACTATATTAGTAAGTATTTTAATATTAATTTTTTTATTTCTTTAACATTTATTTATATATATATAACAATATAAAGTTTTTTATGAATACTATTAATAGATTTAGATGGTAATAAAAGATATAACTCACTTTGACAGTCTCTTGAGTAAAGAATTGAGTCAAAAAGATAAGGCCTTAAATAGATGTTTTTAACTTGGGTGTATTATAGTATAGTGTGCTATTAAAAAACATCCATATGAAAATGTAGCAAATAGGATAATGTTAAACATTAACATGATTTAATGTATCATAAAATTTAGCTCCCTACCTATTGCGAGCTACAAAATTTGATTATTGGCATGGTTAGTCATGCTTATGAACTACGATATGTAATTTTCTTTTTATAGATTTATTAAATGAATTTGTTATTTATATGTACGTTTTTATTGAATAAAAAAAATGTTACAGATCAATGAAGTCAGAGAAAACCCTATATTTTGGGACTTAAAGGAAAAAGTCATTTATTTAAGAAGCCAATGATTGCTTTTCTTTCTAGAGTGCTTGTCGAATTGATTTAAACAATAATACCAACGCAATTACTGAGGTAGATATTGGCGTTACATGATAAATGCATGAAAGAGCATTTAGGTGTTTTCCAACACCACTCCATGAGTATGACAATACTACTTCTCATCTATTACGCCTCATGAGAAATTTATTGGAGCATTATACTGAAGGACAAGAAGAACTTCTTGTATGAATTACAAGTTTTTTAGAATTAATTAATCATACATGTAATGTGAGTATATATATCTGTGTCTTTTTTTTTGCCAAGCTATATATATATCTGTGTCTAATATATATATATATATTTATATATATTATTAATTAATTGTAAAAGACTTGTAATTCATACAAGGAGTTCTTCTTACCATTCAATACAATGCTTCGATAAATTTCTCATGAAGCGCAACATATAGGAAGCAGTATCGCCATACTCATGGATTGTGTGTTAGAAAATACCCAAATGTCACCATCTATCATGAACTCTAATCTCCACCTCAATAATTGCGTTGGCTTTATTGTTTAAATCAATTTAACAAACATTTTGGGAAGAAAAATAATTATTGGCTTCTTAAATGAATGACTTTTTCCTCTTTTAGTCCCAAAATATAGAGATTTCTTTAACCTCATTGATCGATAATCTAAAAATTATGAATATATTTTTTATTTAATAAAAACGTACATATAAATAACAAATTCATTTCATAAGTCTATAAAAGAAAAATTATATATCCTTAGTTCATAACCATGACTAACTATGCCAATAATCAAGTTTTGTAGCTTTAAATGGACAGGGAGCTCAGTTTTAAGATACATTGAATCATGTTTAATACTTTTTAACCGTCTCCTATTTACTACATTTTCATAAAGATGTTTTTTAATAACACAATATGCTATAACACACCCTATGTTTAAAACATCCATTTTAAAACATTGTCTTTTTTAGTCAATTCTTTACTCAATAGAGTATTAGAATGAGTTGTAGCTTTTATGACAATCTAAATCTAATAATAATATTTATGAAAAAAATCATATTTTTAACACACACACACACATATAAACAAGTATTAAAGAAATTAAAAACTAATATCGAAATACTTATTAATGCAATTTTTTAGGCAAAGAATTCCCCTCCTTCTGTGATCCTTTTTGCTTTATGAAAATTATATATTTTTGCAGTATATTGCCTTTGTCCATTAAAATTGGGGATGACAACATCAACATATTTCTTAGACTAAGGTTACTATGCACTAAACTTAACTTGTGCATAGCAAAAATTCTTTAAATCAGATCCCTAGACACCAAAACATGAGAAAAAAATGAAAATCCAGAGTCAAGAATTTAAAATATATTTATATGCACATGAAAAAAAATTAATTTTAAATAACAAAAAATTCATACATACCTTATTAGATTTATTAGTAAATAAGTGGGATTGTCTCAATCTCAAAGCTCATCAAAGTGCTCCTCCACAAAATTATCCAAAGTTTACCTATACTTTTCAACTACTAAATATTTAGACTCATTATCTAGATCTTCCACATCAATATAATAATTAATAATATTTGGCATGTTTTTACATAATTTTAGATATTTTATTTTCTTAGAGTTAGCAGCCCCCTCTTTGCTATTATATTTAATACAAACTTCTAAATTATCTAATTTGTCTAAGTAAACATATTCATCATGAATAATTATGATATCTAAAATAGATAAATTGATTTCAGAAATTTCTTTTTCAATAATTATATTCCACCTCTTCATCTGAGGAAGAACTCATCTGGAATGAGAACCCTAAAAAAAATCATAAAAATATTTACATATTTCATATTCAAGGTTTAATAATACATTCAAAAGTATGGCTGGCTTTGTCCCTAGAATATTTGGCAAAAAAAAAAAAAATACTAACTCAAATTAATCTAAAATAAAAAAAATGTGTGAATTAAATTATAACAAATAAATCTATATTCATGTAATATTTTAAATTTTAAAATAATGATATCACTTATTCACATTAATATATTCAAAAAAGAATTAACACATAAAATATAGTACAAATATTAAATAAATATCACACTCTCTGTTTGAATGAAAACAAATAGTAATCATTAATCAATATAATATAAGTATTTAGCTAAATAGTGTACAAACAATTTTTTGATGCAGTATAATAAAACACACATATAATGGTTAATGAATAAATGCATGATGAATAGTATTTATTTGGTCACAAAATTGTTGCATAAGATTTTTTATATTAAATATACAATTTTTTTAATAATTTTTTATTTTTATATTTAGTTTGATATAATAAAAACTATTATAATTTATTATCAATTTTATCTGTATATTATTAATTTTAAATTAATTATATTATTCTCGATAATTTGAGGTTTTGGTCTACTGTAACATTTTAATTTTTATTTTTATAATTTCATTATAAATAAAGTATTATTTTTTTCTATATTTAATATAGTATTATTTATGATAAAGGGATTCATCATTCAATTATTGGAATAAAAAGGATTTACTAAAAATAATATTTTTATTATTATGTTTATTACGGAGTATTATTAAAATTGATTAATTAATTAGAAATAAAAATAATACTAGTATAAATAAAATAAAAGGAAGAGTGACAAAGGGCTTGGAAAGGGGGAAAAAAAGAATAATGATGAAAAAATAGAATTGATAATTGACAATAACAAAAAAAGAAAGAACAAATTTTTTTAGGGCAAAAAACAAAAAGGAAAGAAAATTTTTATGCAATAACTAGAGATTAAGTATAGATTATTATAAATTATAAAAAAGAAAAAAAGAACTTTTGAGTCTAAAGAGTATAGAGGAGACAAACTCAGGAAGCTGCTCCGAGGGAGGGAGGAGCCGGTGTCAACAGAGCCAGTGAGAACAGAGCCAGTCACCAGAAAGATAGAGACGCGGTGCCAACTGTCGGAGGTGGGTCTTGCTGTCTAGAGCAAGGGCAGGGTTGAGGGAAAAATGAGTTTGAACTTGAAGGGCAAGGATCAAATGTCTAGATATCATGGGTTGAGGGTGAGCCTTTGTGTCTTTATTTACTGCTACCAGCATGCCTTGTCATACTTATTTCCTTTCTCATCTTTCTTCTGCTTTTACTTTTCAAAAACATACTCTGCATAGATCATCAATAAGGAAATTTTGAAACTATAGTCTTTTAAAATTAAATTTAATAACAAAATGAATTTATGCAGCAAGAGCCTCTGCTTCTTGCTCCTGTTGCGTGCCTGCGCTGTTCTACACAAGTTTCCTTTCTAGCCTAATTTAATTTTAGGCTAAAATATGCAGGGAAACATTACTACTTTTATAATGTGCAAGGAATAAGGATACATGCTTTTGAGGAGACATAACTGTTGTTGGAATTATATCTTCTTACCTGTTTGTTTGTGCAGAAGCAGATTCGCTTTTAGTATGGCTAGTGTGTGAGGAATAAGGATACATGTTTTTACTTCTTTTCTTTTTTTTGTACTGATCAATAATAGCGATAGAAAGGAATCATAGCCTGATGGGAATAAGCAGATTAACCACATGGGTTTGTAAATAAATACCCACGCACATGGACATTACTTGACTCTCTTGAATAAGAAGTACTCTCTTTACTGTCTATCGGAGCATGGGCTGATGATCAGAAGGTGATCATTCAGATATGTCTTGTAGGTTACAACCTGCAAGTGTCGAAAGGAAGACTTCAAAAGTGAAACTAGAGAATGCCAATGAGCCTAAAACCTTCAGTCAGGGTAATCAGCATGTACTTAATTCTAATAAGGCAAACTGCTCCTTAAAGCAACTTGTATTTTTACATAGAGTTTTTGATAAGATCAGAAGTAGCTTAGATAAATGACTAATGACAAAATTGTTTGATCAATACAAAGGTTGCAGCAGGATAAAGAGTTAGCAGAAATAAAGGACATGCCTTGGTCTTACCTTGGAAACTGAAGTCACGTTGATAAATAGACTCTGATTTGGAGAACAAGTAAGCTCACAGAATAAATTCAAAAGGTTTCTTAAGCATGCTGGACGACCTACAAGGAAAGGAATTGCCTGCCAGAAAGTGCAGTATATCCATGCATATGTGAAAGATTTTAGCATAGACTAATTATGAAATAAAAGAGAAATATGAACTAGAAAATGCATAAAAGTTCTGGGATCAATTCAAATACCAAATTCATGAAACCTTAAGCAATGACAATCGGCATCAATAATAATATATAGTTTAATCACAGGATTCACCTGTTGGACTTGAGTCCGTAAGATGTCAAACTGATATTCTGTACAACAAACATGCCCAGTAATTGTTGGACACAAACTTCGGATCTTAGAGGAAAGCAAATCACCTGGCTGAGAAATATAAAAAATTTGAAATATCAAGAGAAGCTTGAAATATTTTTGAAATATAAAAAGCCGTTGATGATACCTCACAGTCGCCCCCTGCTCATCTTCAAGCTCCAAAATAACTTCCTTGCAAAAAAATCCCTGTACATTTGTCAACCTATTCACCTCAACAGACTTAAGATAACCATAGACATCTTTACATCAGAACATAGTAGTGACGATAGATAATTGAAAAGGAACAATTTAAAAACCTTTGTTGTAATGGGACTTGAGAACAACACAATGTACTAACCTAAGAACTGCCATGGCCTCTGGTTTATTACTGCATAGTCATAGACAGATATCAGATCGAAGGAATGATTCGGCATGGTTACCTGAATCTCCTCTACAACACTGGATGGGCGTAGTTTCAAGAACTTAGATATGATTCAATATGATGTTGAAACAGTGAAACACCCATCATTCTGCGAGGGAAAAAATTTCCTATCAAAGCAAAAGAAAAATTACATACACGGAGTATATGGACAGATATAACATGGTAACCTAGCAAAAATTGAATGCATTGCCAATTCTCAAAAAATAGACCAATTATATCATAGACAAAAAGAAACTTCAGAGAGGGTGACTGGTAAAAATATAAATTGATTGCAATACTATTTATTATGTTAACATATGCAGTACTTTCATGGAAGGTGCCTTGATCTGATTATAGTACATATCAGTTGTTCCAGGAAAACAAATGAGTGTAGGCACAACTTTTGGACCAAAATCAAAGACAGTCCTGCACTACACCCCTCACTGCATCCATAGTTGGTCAAACAAATGAAAAAAAAATACAAAAACAGAGACAAAAATAAAAAAACTAAGGAAAGAAAGAAAACATCATCAAATAAAAGGTTACCTGAAAATATCATATCATTTTGGTGAAATTGGCACAATACTTTTATAGCTGCAACGGAGGATCGTTGGTACGTCGAAGGAGATGGAGGATCGTTGATATGAAAATTTTACACACGCACAATAATTTTCAGAGGATTACCAGACCAGATTCAAAGCCAAATTAAAATAAAAAATTTTAAAACAGTGGGGTTCAAAGCCAAATTAAAATAAAAAATTAAAAACAAATTTAAAACATAGTATGAAGCAGTGCTACACCATCCAAACACACGGTTGCCAACAACTCAGTGAACATAGGACATGGGGAATTCATTCAAAGCCAGATGAAACAGATCAATCTTACCGGATTTTGGGAATAGACAAAGCCTAAGATACAAACCTTCTTCAATACTCGCTTGTTTCAGCTATGCTCTCCTATAATGGAGAAGATGATGAACAGTAGCATACGGCTTCCCAAACTCGACTCAGATCCACCCTCTAGCTGTTAATTTCAGATCAGATAGACAGTGTCCTTCTTGATCTCTTCAAAGTTGATCACCGCGTTTCCGGCCTCCACCCCTTCGACTTACCTTGCCGGAGATCTCAGTAAAAGAGACTATTGCAGCGTCTAAATTTTCGGGTATAAAAATTTAGGGGTGAGATAATGAGGATTGTTGGCACAAAGGAGGATTTCAAATTGGCACAATTCTTTTATTACAACCCGTGACTTGTTGCAAAGGGTTGCGTCAGAGGGAGTTATTATTACAGTCACTTTAGACTGCAATGGCTAATGCGCAGCCCAAGAAACAATTATTTTATTATGAAAAAGGGTAAATGGCTTGTGAACAGTGATTTATATCTGGAGCCATTAATAAGCCGAGAAAGAAAACGGCTGAGGGAGTTATTATTACAGTCACTTTAGACTGCAATGGCTAATGCGCAGCCCAAGAAACAATTATTTTATTATGAAAAAGGGTAAATGGCTTGTGAACAGTGATTTATATCTGGAGCCATCAATAAGCCGAGAAAGAAAACGGCTGGAGGGAAGAGTTATTTATAAGATATTGATGATGATGATGATATTGATTGATATTGATGATGATTATATTGATATTGATATTGATGATGATATTGATGATATTGATATTGATATTGATGATTGATATTGATATTGATGATTGATATTGATGATGATGATATTGATTGATATTGATATTGATGATATTGATGATGATTGGTGATGGTGATGATGATTTATATGATGAAAACAATTCTCTTCTATAAACATTTCTCTAAGATAAGACAAATGATGCTGGCAGCAGTATATGCACGATAAAAATAAATATTAGGTGTGTTTGTTTTGGTAATTGGATAAGTAACTTATTTTTATTTAAACTTATGGAATCTTAAGATTGGAAAAAAGTTAGATGGGGTAAAATGATGAGGGTTTGGATTAGCGATTGGATAAGTAACTTAAAATAATTTATGTAAAAGTGAATGATGTTTGGTTTAACTTTTGCATAAGTGACTTTTGTATTAATTAAAAGAAAAAATTTTAAAAATTATGAAAAATAAAAAAATGAAGGAATAATTGTGAAAAAAGTCCTCATTGGCAACTTAATTGCCAATGAGACCTGGGAAGATATCTACACACGGAGGGATTTTTTCACAATTTTCTCAAAAATTAACTTTGAAAATTTGGTAATGATACAATTATAATAAAATTATATCAAACTCTAATTTAAATCGGTACATTCCAAAAGTCTTTTCTATTGTGCGCCTCAAGTTTAAATCTTTAAAATTATATCAAACTCTAATTTAAATATTAAATCCTAACTTATTTTCACATAGCTCAAAATCTAACAAAATAAACTGATTAAAACCTCAATAATACCTCCTTAAGTTTAAATAAATTATTTAAACTAAATTTAATGGGTAAAAACACTATATAGAAACTAATTTATGATATGTTTAAAAAAAATTGATTATAAAATCATAAAACAACTAAATAATAAATCTAAACTAATTAAAATTAATTATTAATTATTCTCTATATTTCTATAGTCATATATTAACAAAACTCAAAACTTTCCTAAACTCGTATCCCAAAGTATTTTCTAATTAGCAGAAGATTACTATCTAAAGAAAGAGAAAATTATTTAGAACATTTTTCATAAAAGAAGTTTTGTGATTAGAAGTGATTTTGAGTACTTCATTGATCCCCAAAAATATGAAAATACTCATATCAATATTATTTTACACACATGCACATAAATGCTATCCAACGGTCTCATTTGGGCTGAAGCAAAAAAAAGCTTCATTTCCCTGCTTTGCCCAATCGGTAACTTTTACTTATTCTCATTTAAATTTCATCAGTGAAACAAACAGGACTACAAGCATGAGTTACTATTTAAGCCCAATTCATCCACTGTTTTCATAGGATTCGCCTCTCAATTGGTAAAAAAAAAACATACACATTGCTTATGAGATCAGCCATTGAACAATCATATATTATCCATTATAGAAATAAAAAAAATCTAGGAGTTATTCTAGGTGTGTTTCAGCCTATATATTGAAGTCCTTATATTATTTATTAATTGATAATTAAAAATTGATTAATATTAATAATACTAAATTTTCGTTCAACTAAAGAGAGAAATATGTAGTAAATATTCATATTTTAATTACTAATCTTTTAGTTAATTAATTAAAAGAATTGATATGATTCTTTAATTTTAAAAGTTAAACAATTGCATGAAAATGAATTTATTTATTATCATTTAGTTTGCATATATTGTTACTTCACATTAATTTAATGTTGTTTATGTATCATAGTGGGACTTTTTAATATGTATATGTGTGGTTAAAAAACTAACGGTTAATAATAATGTTAAGTATTAGAGTAATGGACTTTGATGGAGCAACCTTAAAAATTTAACATATTTGAGTAATCAAATAAAATCGTTTTGGAGTTGAGATTTCAATTTTTTTTTGGTGGGTTTAGGGCATCCACTATTAGTAGCAATGACTAATTTCCTTGCATCGTAGACTGACTTCTTAAAAGGATTTTAGCCCTTGTCATGAGACATTCTCTATACATATTGTTATGGATTGAACCCTTGACTAGATATTTAAAGAATCCAATTAACTACCAACCGTGATAGGGCTCATGATTGAGATTTCAAGTATATGATACCAGACATATTTTAAACTTTTCATTGGACCTTGTAAATTTTTTAGATTTGTAACTAGGTTTTGAAGCTGGAAAACAAAAGCCATGCATCAAGTGCATGTACTCCTCTGATACATTGACTTTAAAAAACCCAAACACTTCATTTTTTCAAAAACCAATTCTACCGTGCCTTTTTTCAAAAAAAGCCGCGTTTGAGATGACCATCCGGCTGTTAATATTGCCCAAGCCTCGTATATTCTTATGTTCATCTTCATCGGCGCATAGCATTGTTAGGATGAGCTTGTATTAGCTGGCATGAAAGCGACCACACCGATTGAGTTTTAAAACAGAACAAGCATACGATTGTAAGAAGTCGCTCTCGAGGACTTCAGAAATAAAAATGAGTGAGTTGACTGAGCTTCACATTAAAAAGGCGGGACGTGGGTTGGTGAAGATCATAAAGAAGAAGCATCGATAGCGCATTCTCAGGATCTCATCTTGTGTTTTAATGCCAAGTTTATAACTAAGATCTTTACCTAAGTACTCTGTAGTTGCGGCTCTGTTATCCGAAGAGGGGGACAAAATTGAGAAGGGAGGCTTATCCTCTTGTCCATTTTTTTTTAATTCCCGGATCTCATCTGTACCCTTAAATGAAAAGATAGATAATTAAAATTTAATCTTTTATAAAAGTATTATTATACTCCTCTGGTCCTAAATAAAAGATTCAATTTGTAGTGCAGCACTACAAACTGACTGAAGGCAATAATATTTTATAAATTAAAAATGTTTGGTTTTGTCTGTATTGTAGATCAGATCTTAATAATTTAAATTTATTTAAGTGATAAGGGGCATTTTTTCATCGAAAGTTTTCACCGAGGGCTAATTTTGTCTTGAAAGTTTTTCAGGGGACAATTTTGCTTCAGAAGTGTAAAAAATAGAGTACTTTTGCCCTTGCTGTTATGCCAGTTAATTTTGACCGTTAGGTGACAAAATATGTTGAGTTGGCAGATCACATATCATTCACATTACAACGCCCTAATCTTATTTCCTCATTTTCAGAGTATTTGAGCGCAATTCAGTGAGTAACACATGAATAGTATAAATATACTAAAATATTGATACAACGTACATGTTTATATACAGGAGTTCCCCCATGGGGTTTGAAAAATATATACAAACTTGGTCCAAAACTATCCAAATAAACTAATAATAACCAACAGCTCAGTCTTCTTGACCTGGACACCTCAATTGCCAGTATTTATCATTTTGCCCCTCGAGCCGCTAGCTTTTGCTGGAATATTTTAATTTTTGAAAAAGGGTGAGATTTAAACGAATCTTAGTAGTAACAGATAATCGATCATAGAAAATGATATAATAGATATGCCAAGTACTGCATACAACAATATTATAATAACACATAATTCAGTTCGGTCATAAGTGTTCAGAGCCAACCACTGTTGCAACCCCTACTTATTTCGTACCTCAACTAGGTTTGAGACCACAGATTGGGCATATCGGTGTATCCGTAGGCACTATTTATCAGTGTACCCGTAGGCACTGTGTATCATACATATTACAGAAGATGACATACACAAAGCATATAAACATTGACATAATGTATGAAAGAAAGAGTTACCACCTTAAGTGCCTTTTGTTCACAAATAAGTTCTTAATTCGATCCAATTCCGGCTCAATAGTCCGATCTTAAAAATCCAACTTTACAAGAATTAGGTTAATACCCATTCATGTATCACTTTAGACTCTTCCAAATTACTTTTGTTGGTTATATTAGTCTAAAATCGCAAAATTACCAAAATACCCCTGGGGACCTGGTCTAAGCCCATTTTTACCTGGTTTGACTCTACTTTTCCAAAATTTTTGACCTGGGCTATTCCAACATAGTTTTACGTGTAGAATCCATTTGGACCTCGGTTTTTGCAAAATCACTGCCAAATGACAGTTTTGCCTTTGACAGCCCCTATTTAGTGCCCGTTTGGATTAGCGGTGGAGAAGTAACTTTTTTTTTCATCTGACTTTTGAAAAAGTAAGGTAGGATTAAAAGTGAAAATGTAAATGTGATTTGTGTTTGGATTAGCGGTGGTAGAAGTGACTTTTTTTTCTAACCTTGAACCTGTTTGGATTAGAGTTTGAAAAGCCCGTTTAGATGCAAAATGACTGAAAAGGGCATGGATGCTATTGAATATTACATACATATGATGTAAGAATATTTTGATTTTTGTAAGTGTGTATGTGTCTTTTTAAATTATTGTTTGCAAGAAAATTATTGAAAATCATTCTGGTTTTCTTCATTCTGTTTTAGTAAATATTTTGATTTTTACAAGTGTGTCTGTGTCTTTTTAAATTATTGTTTGCAAGAAAATTACTGAAAATCATTCTGATTTTCTTCATTCTTTTTTAGTAAATATTTTGATTTTTGCAAGTGTGTCTGTGTCTTTTTAAATTATTGTTTGCAAGAAAATTAGTGAAAATCATTCTGGTTTTCTTCAATCTTTTTTAGTAAATATTTTGATTTTTGCAAGTGTGTCTGTGTCTTTTTAAATTATTGTTTGCAAGAAAATTAGTGAAAATCATTCTGGTTTTCTTCAATCTTTTTTTAGTAAATATTTTGATTTTTGCAAGTGTGTCTGTGTCTTTTTAAATTATTGTCTGTAAGAAAATTACTTGTTGCTCAGGTCTGTATATATATACTTGAAGTGAGAAAATATAAACAAAATTTGATTAAAATAACTGAAATTATAATTTAAAAAAATATACCCCAAAGTAGTTTGGTGAGCCATTGATATTAATTGGAAGCCAACAGTTTCTGCAGATACATCGATGGGAAGAGAGAGAATTGCAGTGAAAGTAAATGCAAAAGCTACTCAAATTAGCTTCAAGAAAAAGCAACGTTGGTGATAAAAGCCCAATGAAAATAGAAGCCTTGCCAAACGGTGTCAAAATGGTCAATGGGCTTTTTTAAACTTAAACGTACGGTTGAGGGGCTATACCGCTTTGGCAAACAGACCCTTAGGGTTTTAGAGGTGTTTTTGTCATTTCACTTTCTAGGGCTTTTCTTACAACATGATCAATATCAACCCCATAAAATTTTCCCTCATGAATATAATGGAAGCATCATATTAGTGAAATTCCAGCTCCTATTCCTATCTCTTGAGCTAGGCAAACTTGAAGGAAAAGGGAAAAATGTGTGATTTTGTGATTTAACCCTTAAAGCTTGCTCCTTTCCCTTCCTAACCACTTATTAAGCTTTTCAAACACTTATTAGATATGATTTGAGGAAATTTGGGCAGCATAACCCCTTAGGGTCTCAACATCCCAAACTTACAAAATTAACAACCAAACCACAAATCAACAACAATACACCAAAGGAATTGAAGTTCTTAAAGTTACCTCTTAATCCATAAACTTTCTCTCTCTAGATGTCTCCCTCTCTCTCCTCAACCTTGAAGATTTGCTTGGTGCACATGGTTTTTCATGGAGATTAAGAGTTTAGAGAAGCTATTACACAAGTTAGGAAGCTTAACTACTTGAAATCTCAAAAGCTTACCTTTGATTTTCCTCTTATGCTTCTCCTTCTCTCTATGTTTCTCAAGCTTCTCTCTCTCTCTCTCTCTATTTGGTGTGTATGAAGAAAATGAGAGGAGAAAGATGAAGATAAAGCTTCATAAATATCTCTTCATCTTTTCTTTAATATACATTATTTTAATAAATTATGACATGTGTCTTGTACTGGAGCTTATCTATTCTTAATCATGTCATAAGCTTCCCATTGATTTTGAACTATCTTCCTTCCTCCTTGTTAGCCCAAAAGTAACGCCTAAAAGGGTCCTTCATAAACCAAATGGGTTTCCTTCAATTTCCTTAATCAATTGCAAAAAATATAATATTTTAATGAAATTCCGACATGGGCTCATTTTTTCATAAATCTATATTTATTTCCTTGGCTTAAGATGAGGACACTTGGCACATTTATTGTCCAAGCAAATATTTTTCCTTCTAATTTCCCTTAATAGGCGAAATTTATGAGAGAAAAGAGAAATAATACTTGCTCTAGCATTTTCCACAATCGTCTCTTCTCAATAAACTAATTTATGTACATATCCACTTTTGACTTTTCAAACTTCATATACTTGGCAACAATTGCTCTAAAATTAGAGTATTCACCCCCAAATATTTATGTTCCCTTTATTTTCTTCATTTGGCCAAAAATGGCCCCAAATTATTAGGAAAATAATTAGCTCTTAGTTTAATTAGAAAATTACTATTTTACCCTTACATTTTTACATTTAATTAGGCCAAAGTGTTTCTTCCTATTCATTATGTGGGGCTCCACTAATGGGCTTTTTTGGAACACCCACAATTAATTTTATAACTTGTTCTAGCCCAATTCTCATGAGAATGGAAATTTACCAACTTCTTAAATTCCAAGTTCATGGATATTCACTATTCCATTTTATTAAATGCCACAAGTCATTCCAAGGCATATTGGTGAATAAAATTGGGGTGTTACACATATCATTTTTGTTAAGGTGTAAATTTATGAAAGATATTCATGTTTACTCTGATTCCAAAATCAAATTGTGCTTGGTTATCTACTAAATCTCGTTCTCCTTTGTTTTCGATAGCTCTCTCCCACTCTTCAACTCTAGTTTATGGCATGACTTTTGTATTTTTCAAAAACTAGAAACCAAATACCAAAACAGAGTAGCCATAGAGTAAAATAGAATGAAACCTATTGAATGTGATTAGTGGTAACGTTGCTCGGGTAGTAAGCTACCATAAACTAGAGTTGAATAATGGGAGAGAGCTTTCGAAAACAATTGAGAACAAAATTTAACATACAACCAAGCATGGCTAGCATGATTATTATATATTTTTCAAAAACTAGAAACAAAATACCAAAACAGAATAGGCAGAGAGTAAAACAGAATGAAACCTATTGAATGTGATTAGTGATAACATTGTTGGGGTAAAAAGCTGCCATGAACTAGAGTTGAATAGTGGGAGAGAGCTATCAAAAACAAAGGAGAACAAAATTTAACAGACAAACAAGCACTGGATGACATGATTATTATATTTTTCAAAAAATGGAAACCAAATACCAAAACAGAGTAGCTAGAGAGTGAAACAGAACCAAACCTATTAAATGTGATTAGTGATGACGTTGCTGGGGTAGTAAGCTGCCTTGAACTAGAGTTGAAGAGTGTGAGAGAGCTATCAAAAACAAAGGAGAACAAGATTTAGTGGACAAACAAGCACTGACTAGCATGATTATAATATTTTTCAAAAAATGGAAACCAAATACCAAAACAATGTAGCCAAAGAGTGAAACAGAACCAAACCAATTGAATGTGATTAGTGGTAACATTGCTAGGGTAGTAAGCTGCCTTAAACTAGAGTTGAAGAGTGGGAGAGAGCAATCGAAAACAAAGGAGAAAAAGTTTTAGTGGGTAAACAAGCATTGGCTGGCATGATTATTATATTTTTCAAAAATTAGAAACAAAAATACCAAAAGAGAGTAGCTTGAGAGTAAAACAGAACCAAACCTATTGATTGTGATCAGTGGTAATGTTACTAGGGTAGTAAGCTGCCTTGAACTAGAGTTGAAGAATGAGAGAGAGCTATCGAAAATAAAGGAGAACAAGATTTAGTGGACAACCAAGCACTGCTGGGTGTTACATTTTGGTATTAGAGCACTAGTTCTGGCCACAGTGTGTGCAATTCTAACAACAGGATAGTATACTAATATGCTTGATTATACAGTGATAGAAATAGCGAAGTGAATTGCTTTGGCTAGTTCACAGACAAGCCCTCTAAAAGGAATAGACAGGCCCTAGAGAAAACAGTTAATACCCGAAGGGCAGCCGGTATTATAATATTGGTCTGAGGATGGTATCAGAAAGCAGGGGTTTCTGTAAACCCAGAGGCAGTACCAGTACCTAATTGGGGGTATCGGTGGTACTAGTGCAAACAGTGGTATCAGGATAGTATCAGCAGGATCAGAGAATAATGGTATCAGTACGCAAAGAGGTGGTACCAATACCAATTGGTAGTATCAGTAGTCCCAATGCACTTAATAATGGTATCAATACACGTAATGGTGGGATCAGAACACCTACGGTATCGGTTTTGATAATGGTATAAGAATTGATATTGTGCATATACTGACACTAATATGCAGTCCCTACACAGTACTTTGATGCTCGAAGATAGTGGGCACAATCTTTAAGGTCTGTAATTATAGCACTATACGGTGGTGGTTCGAATTTTAGATGATCTCTCATCACATTAAAAGGGAAAAATGTCGAAAGAAAAATTGAGCAGCATAAAAAATTTGTTCAACCTATTATTATAGGGGAACCATATACAAATTAACCAATAGAGTTACTTATTATTGCAAATAAACCAATGTTTTGACAGCTACAGTTGAAAATGAGTAAGTTCTAGATGGAAGTGAGTTACTTATTAATGCAAATAAAAGCATTCATGTTTCCCAACAATTATCCTAAAATGAAATTAGGCAAGAAATGAAACTTGTGCAGAGCAAAGCAGCGCAGAGGCACTCAACAGGCACCCAGCAGATGCAAGAAGCAAAGGCTCTTGCTGTATAAACTCACTTTTATATTAAATTTAATTTTTAAAAGCTACATCTATTTCAAAATTACCTTGTTGATATATGGCATGCGTTTCTGGAAACTAAAAGCAGGAGAAAGACAAGAAAGGAAATGAAGATGACAAGCAGCATTAAAGAAAGAGTCAAAGGCTCACCCTCAATCTATAACCTCTAGACGTCCAATCTTGCCATTCAAGTTTAAGCTAATTCTTCCCTCAACGCCTCATCCTCAACCCTTCCCTTGCTTTAGATGGCCAGACCCACCTTTGCAAGGCAGTCGGCACTGTGTCTCTCTGTCTAGCGACCGGCTCTGCTCTAACCGGCTCGTCCCTCCCTCTTGCGCAGCTTCCTGAGTTTGTCTCCTCTCTGCCCTATTTACAGTTTGCTTCCTAGGTTTCTAAAGGGTTGAAGACGACTCTACCAGGCCAAAGTTTTCTTCTTCTTTTTTTCTTGTTTTTTTATATAATAATCTAGACTTAATCTCTAGTTGTTGTATAAAACTCTTTGTTTTTTGCCTTAAAAATGTTCATACATTTATTCATTAGCGGTATCAGGATGGTATCAACAGTATCAGGGTAGTATCAGCAGTATCAGAGAATAATGGTATCAGTACGCAAAGACGTGGTACCCTCGGCAGAACTATAATGGCTTCTTGAATGAATGACGTTTTCCTCTTTGAGTTCCAAAATATAGAGTTTTTTGTAATCTCATTGATCCATAATCTAAAAATTATAAATATATTTTTTTATTCAATAAAATGTACATATAAATAAAAAATTAATTTAATAAATCTATAAAAATAAAATTACATACTTAGTTCATAAGCATGACTAACCATGCCCATATTTAGATTTTATGATATGTAGCTCTGGATGGGTAGGGAGCTCAATTTTATGATATATTAAATCCTGTTAAATATTGTTTAACCGTATCTTATTTGTTACCTTTCCATAGGAATGATTTTTAATATCATAGTATGTTATAACACACTCCAAGTTAAAAATATCCATTTTAAGGCCTTGTCTTTTTGACTGAATTCTTTACTCAGGGGATTGCGAGAATGAGTTGTAGCTTTTATGACCATCTAAATCTATTAATAGTATTCATGAAAAACTTCATATTGTTAATATACATACATACATACATACATACATATATATATATATAAACAAATGTTAAAGAAATAAGAAAATTAATATTAAAATACTTACATTTTGGGCAAGGAACTACCTCCCTTCCGAGATCCTTTTTTATCTATAAATATTATATATTTTTGTAGTATATTGTCTTTGTCCATTAAAGCTAAGGGATGACAATATGAAAATATTTCTTGGACTAAGGTTACCATGTACTAAATTTAACTTGTGCATATAAAAAATTCCTTGAGTCATATCCCTAGACACCAAAACATGAAAAAAAAATGAAAATCCGAAGTAAAGAATTTAAAACATATTTATACACACATGAAAATTTTTTTTAAATAACAACAAAATTCATACATACCTTATTAAATTCATCAGTGAATGGGTGGGATTGTCTCCATCCCAAATCTCATCAAAATGCTCCTCAACAAAATTATCCAAGGTCTGGCTATACTTTTCAACTATTAAATATTGTGGCCCATCATCTAGATCTTCTATATCAATATAATAATGAATAATATTTGGCATGTTTTAACATAATATTAGATATTTTATTTACTTGGAGTTAGCAGCCCCCCTCTTTTCTATTATATTTAATACAAACTTCTAAATTACCTAATTTTCCTACATAAACATATTCATCATAAATAACTATGATATCTAAAATAGATATATTGATTTCAGGAATTTCTTTCCAATAATTATATTCCACCTCTTCATCTGAGGAAGAACCCATCTGGAATGAAAACCTTGAAAAAAAATCATAATACTATTTAGACATATTCACATATTTCATATGCATGGTTTAATAGTATATTTTAGTATACCCGTTTCAAAAGTAAGGCGGCCTTTATCCTTAGAATATTTGGTAAAAAAATACTATATCAAATCAAACTAAAATAAAAATATGTGCGAATTAAATGATAACAAACAAATCTATATTCATGTAATTTTTCAAAGTTTAAAATAATCATATTAGTTCTTCACATTAATATGTTCACAAAAAGGATTAATATGTAAAATAGAGGACAAATATTAAATAAATATCACACCCTGTGTGAATGAAGTAATCATTAATCAATATAATATAAGTACTTAGCCGAATAAAGTACAAAAATAATTTTTTTTGATGTAGTACAATAAAGCACACATACAATGGCTAATGACTAAATGTATGAAGAATATTACTTGTTTGGTCACATGATTGTTGCATAACATTTTTTATAATATTTTTTGGTACCACCTCTTTGAATACTGATACCATTATTCTCTGATACTATCCTGATACTATTGATACCATCCTGATACCGTTAATGAATAAATGTATGAAGAATATTACTTATTTGGTCATATGATTGTTGCATAACATTTTTTTATTAAATACATATTTTTTATATTTAGCTTAATATGATAAAAATTATTATAATTCATAATTAATTTTATCAGTACATTATTAATTTTAAATTAATCATATTATCCCAAATAATTTGAGGTCCAGCTCTACTGTAATATCTTAATTTTTATTTCTAGAATTTAATTATAAGTAATAAAGTATTATTTATGATAAAAATATTTATTATTCAACTATTGAAATAAAAAGGATGTACTAAAAATAATGTTGTTGTTATTATTATTATTATTATTAATTAAAAATAAAATATTACTAGTATAAAATAAAGGAAGAATGAAAAAGGGGTTGAAAAGGAAAAATAATAGAAAAAAGAAGAATAACCAAAAAAAAAAGAATTAAGAATAAACAAATTTTTTAGGGCAAAAAACAAACTGTTTTATACAACAACTAAAGACTAAGTAAAAATTATGAATATATTTTTTATTCAACAAAAAAATTCATACATACCCTATTAGATTTATTAGTAAATAGGTGGGATTGTCTCCATCCCAAAGCTCTCATCAAAGTGCTGTTCCACAAAATTATTCAAGGTCTACCTATACTTTTCAACTACTAAATATTTAGACCCATCATCTGGATTTTCCACAATAATATAATAATTAATAATATTTAACATATTTTTACATAATTTTAGATATTTTATTTCCTTAGAGTTAACAACATCCTCTTTACTATTATATATAGACTCCTAAATTATGTAATTTGCCTGAGTAAACATATTCATTATGAATAACTGTGGTATTTAAAATAGATAAATTGATTTCAGAAATTTCTTTTCAATAATTATATTCCGCCTCTTCATCTGAGGAAGAACCCATATGGAATGAGAACCCTAAAAAATCATAATAATATTTAGAAATATTTACATATTTCATATTCAAGGTTTAATAGTACATTTTAGTGTGCCTGTTTCAAAAGTATGGCTGACTTTGTCCCTAGAATATTTTGTAAGAAAAAAATACTAGCTCAAATTAATCTAAAATAAAAAAAAATGTGCGAATTAAATGAAAACAAACAAATCTATATTCTTGTAATTGTTTAAATTTTAAAACAATCATATCAGTTTTTCACATTAATATATTCAAAAAAGGATTAACACATAAAATACAATACGAATATTAAATAAATATCACACTATTTGTTTGAATGAAAAACAAATAGTAATAGTTAATCAATATAATATAAGTATTTAGCCAAATAGTGTATAAATAATTTTTTGATGTAATATAATAAAGCACACATACAATAGCTAATGAATAAATGGATGATGAATAGTACTTATTTGGTTACAAGATTGTTGCATAACATTTTTTATAATAACGTGTAATAGTAGTTCATATTGTAATAAAGGTAATAAAAAAGCACACACTTACATATAATGTGTGTGTAATATATTATTAAATATTATCAATACAAAACTGCCATATCTATATCTATATTATTTATCTGTTTATTATTTGTCATATAAGCTTCAATCAATTGTGATAATATTAAAGAAGTTGTTATTTTATCTTCTTCTTCTTTTTTTATTTAAAACGTTTCAAATATGGCCGAAGTGGCAATTCAACAACTTCTCATGCATAAGTGACATTTTTATTATTTCAGTTTATCTATATTTAGGTTTATTTTACCCTTGCTTTTTATGTGAGATAAACTGTTAAATATTTTTCTCTATTTAGATATGTAATATGTACTTTTAAACCAAGAACTAACTGGTAGTTATTTAAAACCACGAACTAACTAAGATATGCAATATATGTAAAAACAAGAAGGGAGAATTGCCCAAAAGTATCTTGGAGGCAAATTAATTGCTGATTGCGACCAAGCGTGCAAGCAATCTTCTGTGTATGCAAAAATCTTCTATATAAATGTGCAAACAATATTCAGTTGTGTGTAAAATATCTTTCATTTTGTGTAATAGATCTTCCATAATAACAATCAGCAATTAATTTACCTCCGAGGTATTGTTGGACAATTCTCCCAAACAAGAACTAACTATCTTTTTTTCTATGTAGTTTTTTAATATGAATTGATTCACTTGCAGGTAGTTATTTGCAATAATAAAAAACCTACCTACCTTCTTCATTTAGTACATGTACTCAACATAATCTCAGTTAGATCCTATTTATATCACGATCAACCATCATAATTTAAAAAAAGTAAACATACCCAATGCACTGTAAATGTAGATAAAATTTAACGTTATGATATCCAAGATAATTTAAGATTTTTCAAAATCTTGAGATATGTAATATATTTAAAAGTTATGTACTTAAACTCAACTATGTAAATTACATGCCCATTACATCAAATTTAAGTACATAACTTTTAGCCGTCACAATCAGAATCAAGATTAGCATTTAATTGCATTTCATAATTGAATAAGAGATCCGGAGTAATTAAAAACTTTTACAACACATGTACAAATAGATCTCCATTCATTCATTTATAAAAACAATCGGCATGTTCGATCTGTTACATGTACAATATCAGAGTATAAACACTTCCTGACATTCACCCGAGATTCTAACATTAATCTAAAATATTGTTCAAGGCATTATTGCCCATCTCAATTCCTATACCGGGGATTATACAAAACTATAATTCTATAATCTATTCAATACATACATTCATCCAAAACAATAACCAATCAAAACCAAAAGTATCTATCTAAGACTACCACCAGTAGTCCTAGTCGCCCTTATCCGCTTGTTTGCTTCTTGATCCACTTGCCCTGTCTAAAAATGTTATTTGGAAAGAATGAGATTCTAAAGAATCCCAGTAGCAACAGTTTACGTATATGATGCATAATAAACAAAGCAAGTAAGCATACATCACAATGCAGCAATCAATATTCGAGGCCGGGCACATTGCCATGTCCCCTTCACTGTATTCAAGGCCGGGTTTTTGCCACGTCCCCTCATTGTATCTGTATTCAAGGCCGGGCTTTCACCACGTCCCCTTACTGTATCTGTATTCAATGATTAATACATACAAGCAATGCATTACACATGATATAGTATAAAGTGTCACTACCTTGGTCTTTCCGCTCTTGAGCAGGCACGGGCCTTCTACGCTCCGGGCAAATATCAAATCCTAAAGTCATAATCAAGGACAATGCGTTATCACTTAGTCCAATACTCAATACCCTCACAATACTTAAATTGGTTATCATTATTGTCTCTTAAGCACTCATATATGCCTCTAATAAAAGCCCTAAAAGGTTGGAAGAACTACCCCATGGATCCCCTATTGGAAGCACAATCACTGATATTTTTCACTGTTTCACTCGAGTGACGATGACCTCACTCGAGTGATGGTACGGTCTGCACTCGAGTATTTGAGAGTGAAGGCTAGCGAGTGAGCACCCGAGAGCACAAGAACTTTTTCAGAGACAGGGACACTTGAGCACACAAGACCTCACTCGAGTGAAAACCAAATGCTTCACTTGAGCACTAGAGAGTGAAGACCAGGAAGTGAGAACCCGAGAGTAATGGGAGTTTTTAGATAAGAAGAGTACTCGAGCATGAGACTTCTAGCTCAGGTGGAGACTGAATTCTCGCGAGTGTTGAGAGACACTGTTGCATTCAACCGTGAGTGACAACCCGAGAGGCAAGTTCTAGGTGTCAAATACACCAGCACTCAAGTGAGAGGAAGCTCACTCGAGTGAGACCCCACCACATTCGCAGGTGAGGCATCACTCTTGCCTTTTTCACAGAAGTGAAATGCAGAAACTGAAGGGAAAATGAAGAATTTCACTGACTCACTCGAGTGGAACCCAACCTCACCCGAGTGATATTCATCCCTCACTCGAGTGAACCCCAGATCACTCGAGTGACCATATCAGAACTCAGAAGACGCAGAAACAAAGACAACAATTTTCAATATTTCCCCAAGAGCTTCCAACGGACCCAAAACCTCAACTAAAGCTATCTCCGCACAAAATCACTCAAGGAATCCAATAAAACCATTAAAACAACCAAATTCCTACTCCATTATCATGCTTTGGTCTTGGGCAACATTAAACACTAAATTTCCAAAATCACCAAACTCAATCATTCAATCCCCAATCCATCCTATCTATCCATATACCTTCCAAATATACCATTTCCATACCAATAGCATGCCAAATGTCCAATGACTCTTATTTTCGAAAATAGGCAATAAATTCCAAGAAGTTCAAAACTAATCCAAAGGGCACAAAACTTAGATGGATAGATAGGTTTCACTTACCTCTTCAACTTTTCCAAAAGGACTTCTCGATCCTCCAACTTCCACAATTCTTTGAAGTCCAAAACCAACACCAAATGACGAACTATAACCATTAAAATAAAGCTTTTTAGTCAAGGAACACTTTTAGAGAAATGAGTTTGAGCATTTGAGATCATTTTCCCTTACCTTTTCCAGCTTTTCTTCCTTCCCTTTTGGTCTTCAATGGTGCTGGATGAGAAGAGAAGAGAGAGAGAAGAGTGGTTAAAAATGATGATGAAACTACTCCCTCTAGCCTTCCTTGTCAGCGAAATGGAAGGGAAGAAGAAAGAGAAAATATATTTTAAAATTATATTTGACTTTTCCACTAATCTCTTTATATGTGAGCTTGCCAAGTGTCTTCTTCCTGTTGGCTCTCACACACTAAGCCACCAATTAGCTTATCTAATCCCTCTATTAGCCATGTAATCACACTTCCCATTTTCTTTTAGTTAGTAATTAATTTCTCCCTTAATCACCAACTTATGGCCAATAATTCCATTCTTTCAATTTCTCCTTAATTTTGGCACATTAATTAAAATTACCACAAAACACATAATAATCTAATCTAATTCACAATTACATTCTCAATAATTAATATTAGCCCTTAATCAAAATTTGGGGCGTTAAAATATACGCAGGTTCCAAGACTTCTTAGGGTTTAGCACGTTGGAATTGATTTTGATGGAAATAGAAATGGAGATGGATATGAAAATGAGTTTTAAAAGCATGTTTGGTATGTCATGGAAATGAGATCAAGTATATATATAAAAAGACAAAAAGTACCCTTATTAATTAAAAACAAAAAAGACCCAAACTTTGCAACTCCATTCACAGACAATCATGAGCTCACCAAAAGGCATTGTCGACCAAGTTCTGGAACCAAGAAAAAACAAAAATCAGATTTCAGCAAGCAGATCTAGAAATCGATGGGTTCCAAGATGTGAAGATGATGAACCAAAAAGCTTCATAGTGTAAACACGCTCACCGACAGTGGGCTTCGCAAATTGCTTGTGGTCGGGTACGAAAGATCGTCGATGACGGGGGAGAAGAATGGGTTGCTGCACTTTGAGCTTGGAACACTTGAGGATGAAGGAGAACCTTAGATCGTAGTGAGAGAAGAGGGCTAAATTTGAAAAGGGGCTTGGCTGGAGGTTGCCGTCGCCGGTCGCTGGAGGTTGCCGTCGCTGTCATTGGTGGTCATCGTCATCTTGTGAGTAGGGATGATACGATGGAGATGGATTGGGGGAGATAAAAAAATGAGAAGGGCAAAAAACGGATTCCATGGAGTTTCTCATAATTCCATCAGTTTTCTGATGGGAGCCAAAATGAGACCATTTCCATGACTTGGCTTCCACATAGAATTTAATTCCATGATCTTTCTTTGTACCAAACAAACTTTATGGTGGAAATGAATTCCATTTCTATATCCACCCCTCTCAATTCCTATGTACCAAACGGGGCCTTAATGTTGGGAAATACAAATTCATCCTCAAGTTTCTAAGCTGGCCTCTACACACTACTTTATTGCACTCCACCAAACCTGTGAATGGTTTATACAACCAATATGTTCCCTACTGTCATTGGTCAAATTCAATGGTGACTCAGTGTTTTTAAAGAGAAGGTTCAATTTGCTATGTTATCTACGAAAAGTTGCCCAATGAACAACTTTTTATTTTTTTCACCTTTTTAGGTCTTTAATATCGTCAATCGTAGCAGCTATCAATATTGTGCTCATACAGGCATGGGTCTAAACCATGACAGCCCTGCAAAAGCTGTCAAACTTATCCTAGTTCCAATATATGCGAATAGCATATTGTTTAATGTTCTTAACTCTATGTTTCGTGCTAAGTATTATTTTATTTCAATTGTGTAGCACTATATTCATATGGCGGGACTAAATCTTGTCTACTTAATGGTGTTGAGTTGCACCAAAGACACCCACCATTAGCAAGCACATCTTTCTCTGCTGTTTAGTTTCTTTATACTATGCAAAGGCATATTCAGTATTGGAAGGTTAGATCAACTCAGATCATTATGAAATTTAATTTTCATAACTATTGCAGTAAATAGTCGTAATAATATTTCCATTACTCAGACTCACAGATGTTTGTATCTCGCTCACTGTCGTTACGTTTATTTGTCAGATAATGAAGAAGGACATGTTCAACAGGTTGATGATATCAAAGACAAATGGTCCGTTCATGCAAAGGTGCTGAGGAAATGGGTGGTTAAAAGAAAGATGCATCCATATTCTGTTTGGAAGATTGGCATGATTTTGGTTGACGAAGAGGTAGGGGATAATAGTTACTTAATTATTGATACCTGTCTTTTCTCAAATGTCTTCTTTTTAATCCGTCAACTAATGAACTTAAACCTGTCAATGACGATGCTAATGACAATGCTTATCTTCATAGCTAACTAGAGTCAAAGTGAGTGCTATACACATGAATTCAATTAAGTGCTTTGTAGAGGAACCTAAGGAAGGAATTGCATAAAATTTCCAAAACTTTGAAGTTGTTGAGAATAATGACAAATACAGAGTTGCCACTCATCCTTGGACGTTCATTTTTCATCCGAACACTTACATAGACGATTTAGACATCAGTATACCTGATCCAGCATATCAAATTGTGCCTATCTCAGAAATACAACAAGGAAATGTTAGAGATGATAGACTTATTGGTTTGTGGCATACACACCCCTCATTCATTACATATAATTCTATGACTTTTGGATGTTCAGACACATTGACAAACTACATTTACTTTTTCAAATATGCATACAAAGATGTTATCGGTTTCTTGCAAGCGTTTGGAAGGTTACAAGATCAGAAAAGGGAAAACGATGTTATTAAGAAGTTGAACTGTAACATCTCTGACCGAAGGTGAGTTGCAGGAATCTCAAATATGTGTTCGTAATATACCCCTTAAGATCTTAATTATTACTTATTTATTTGACTTACTACCTATTTTCGGTGTTTAATTTATCGAACTAATGCTTAATACTGCTTCATTTCAGTGAGAATATTATCAACGAAGCCTCTAAAAAACATTAAGGAGAAGTGATATCTGCTACTTACAAGGGCTGCACGGTCGACTAAGTATTTTCCTGAATGTTTAGTACTTCATTTAGTGATTTTAGTTGTCTGTTCAAGTTATTCCTAAGTGAGCTTTTGCTTTCAGCATGTAAAACCGTTTAAAATCTTGATTGTCCCTTCTAATGTTTCTTTTCCCCTTTAGGTACGATGTAACTCCAGTCTGAAGTTGTGAACCAGCTGCGTCTGTATTTTGTCATGAATTAATTATCATATGTCGTTGCTTTTATGTATTAATCGTTGAGTTTTCTAATTATTATAATATACGTGAACTTGGTTAATTAATATCCACACCGAAGGGACAAAAATTTGGACTACAAATTTTTAGAAATACAAATCTAATTATTTATGATTTGTAATAAAGAGTATGCACCTTCAAACTACTTAATTTATAATGTTTTCATATTTACATAAAGCTAGGGTTTATTCAACGGATATTCATATTTAACTGATCATTCTAATTGCTTAACGCAAAAAATCATTTTTATATACACATCAGAATTATGGAATATCAAGTGTTGTATTAAAATTATTATTTTTTCCTGAAGAATAAATTTGTTGGAGCTTCAAACTTTATTTGAATTGGCATTTTATCCCTCCATGACTGCCTATCAATAATTCTTCAAATCTTAACGTGTCATTTTATTTTTACAGAAATTTTTCCTCCAAAATATTAAAGAAATTAATTGCAATTGATAAATTCGCACCGATTATTCATTTTTTCATAAAATTTTGAATCATGGTGTGGCCTAATATCTTTATATTACTACATGAATAATGTTTCAGGGAATTAAAGTATTGAATTTTATTTTGGTTTTAAGACCTGAACTACAGATATCTCATGTCATGTCTTCATCAATTATTTTTAATTGTCGACAATGATGAGGATTCTTTTATATTGAAATTCGTTTAAAGCCCATATTAGTTAAAAAAGGCAACATTTACAACTTTGGCATTGATGAACCAGTTATGTTAAATTATTAGGACCATATGTATTAGTACAAAGTGTCTTGTTTGATGGCTTATACAGGAATTATTTTGTATGGGCTGAAGTAATAAGAAAGTATGACATTATTAAGGTTGTGTTTGGAAACACGTTTTGGGGTAAATAAGTCTGTTTTGGATGGTGAATTGACTTATTAAGTTGTGTTTTTTTTAATGTTTGGTTTAGCTTAAAATAATTGCATCACAGGTAGAATAAGTTATTTATTAAATAAGCTTATCATTACGGAAGTGTTTGGGATCATTTTTTTTGGCCAATAAGCCCGTTTTGGGAACAAAAAGCCCAAGCGTGTGTTCGGGAAACTGTGAAAAAAGCGCTTTTTGACCCAAACCATGGTTTTGGGTGAAATCTGCCGAACACCCCATTATTTCACAGAATCCCGTTTTTTACCCAAACCATGGTTTGGGGGAAAAAAAGCTATTTTCACAAGAAGCTATTTTCCATTGCTTTTCTGAGGAATTTTGACCGTGGGCTCCACTCTGCGCCCCCACCCCTGTCCTTTTCTCTTTTTCTTGCGTGGGCCCCACTGCACTCACTCTCTCATCTTTTTTTTTTTTTGAATTTCGGTGTTCTCTGGTCTTTCAGCGTTGTTTTTTTAATTTTAAAATTTTAATGTCCCCTCCTATTCTTAATATAAGACCTATTTATCTAATTTGATTATATTAGAAAAATTAGTTAAGTTAATTAACATTACATATAGACAAATTTATTTCATTTTTGGTATTAATTATGAAATTTAATGTTAAATAATGAATTAAGATGTATCATTTTTAATCCCGTCAGGGGTTTTCTTTTCTTATAATTTAATTTCGTTAGGTGAAATTTAACGGTTTTGTTAAATTTGGACCTTAACCCTTAAATAATATATAAAATATAATCTTATCTTTATATGTAATTATCATAAAAGTTAATGTCCTTTTTAGTCATTTGACCATGAAAAAAGCTATTTTGATCAAATCATCCAAACACTCTCATTTTACCAAAATCACTTTTTTCCCATAATCTATTTTCCTATAATCTATTCTCCAAAAGCTATTCTCTCCAGAATCTATTCTCCAAAAGCTAATAAAAACACACCCCAAATCAAATTGTAACCTGTTTTGGTCAGTGTTTGGTTGAGCGTTTTTTTTTAAAAAAAGCCCGATTTTGACCGCTTATTAATAAGCCCGAAAGTGAAGCTTTTCGGTTGAGCATGCTGTCAACATATGCAATCCAAGTCATCCTTTATATTCCAATTTTCGTTCAATTTCTTTCTCCGTCAGCTAGCTTTATTCGTTGTGTGAATTGGGCAAAAAAAAAAAAGTATTTGTTGTGTGAAAAAAATAAAGCTAGCTGTATTTTCTTTTTTGTCAAACTAACTAAAAATAAAGAGAAAATCTTAGTTAAATCTTGTAAAATAATAAAAAATGGGCTACATCTACCTTTAATTTTCTTTTTTAATTATAGGAGGGTGTTCTAATCTTTTAGTAACATTTAAAAATTTCTAATTAGGTCTCCTGGCCTCATTAATAATTTATTAAAGTGTATGCCTGAATTTGAATTTTAGTATTTCAATTGGATTTATACAGCATTCTCCCTAAATATATTTTTCTTAATATTTTAATTTTAAAATAAAATATTAAAATATTTTCCATTTAATTAGACTTTAATATTTAATTCGATGGTGTTAATTTTTTATTTGAATTTATTTTCTATTGCATTACCTAAAAATTTGTGTTAAAAAATCAATAAAGTTATTATTGTCATTGTAAATGTCATCCATTTTTTAATAAAATAAATGTCATCCATATTTAGGGGTGAGCAAATTAGAACTGAAACAAAAAAACAAAACCAACTCAATGCAGTTTATTTAGTTAGGTTAATTCGATTAATTGGTTTCAATTCGGTGTTTAAAATTAGTTGTATTTGATTTTTCGGTTTTCACTGAAAAATCGAATGCACACCACTCTCCATTTTTGTTCCTCTTTTTTCCTTTCTATCCAAATATGGGGAGGGGTAATATTATTCAAATATGGGGAGGGGTAACAAAACCAACCAGATGATATGTTACTGTTGAATATTGCATATATGATCTATCTAAAATTTGAAGAATATACAAATGCCCTTCAACTTTTTATTTTTAAAAACGCACTTATACAATCGCTAATCCAAACATGTTTTGACTTATGAAAAAGCACGTTTTCAATCGCTCATCCAAACATAAATCACAAATCAAAAATTGACTTTTCTTTTAAGTCATTTTTAATAAGTCAGAATCACAATAAGTTATTTTTCCTACCGCTATCCCAAACACACACTACAACTTTTTTATTAAGTCACTTATTACGTAAGTCGAGCTAAAACCCCACTTACATACTTACCTTGTATACCATAAATCACGATTTATAAGCACTTATTGTCCAAAAATAAATCGATCATCCAAACATAAATCACATTAAAAAAACTGACTTTTCTATTAAGTCATTTTTAATAAGTCAGAATCATAATAAATCATTTTTCCTACCACTATCCCAAACACACACTAAATTAAATGCCCCTACCTACATTTGCCTTTGTACATTGGGATGCAAGAAGAATAACAGATTTAGCCATGTTTTAGCCATACATATTCCTTTTGATTGAGTGGCCAATGGTCATAAACGTGTTCTGTCCATCATGTGTCAACATTTAAGCAGGGAATGAATTCTTTCTTATGTTTGATAACATATGCAACTAAACCTTGATGACTTGGCGATCCATGCCTTAAGAGGCAGAATAAAGGGACGGATCCAACTCTCCGGTTCTGAAGCCACACGATACATTATAATGGAATCAACGGCTGCTATTCTTTTGTTGTACGGGAGAGACTTCACAATTTAAATAACATGATCATTTCATACTAGAGTTAAGTTACAATCACACAAGCACATAGCGATATAGTAATGAAGTATCGGTTGGACTCATCCAGCAACAAAGTTCTTTCTTCTAGAGGTAACTAACATCATCTCTATTTCTCAATATTATGAGTTACCCAATGTCCAATGTTGGGCTATACCTCCCAGATCCAAATATTTTCACATGGTCAATTATATGTTGTACTATCAAGAGCAAAGAGCTTCAATAGATTGAAATTTCTTGCACTAGGTGAGGGAAAGAAATGTACAACTCAAAATACCAATATAGTATACAGGAAAGTTTTCCAAAATCTGAACTTACAATGAAGGAATTGAAAAGTTGACTTTGAAAATAATAGTTGTTTTGGTGTTAAACATATCAGTGCATCGCACTGGATTGTTTGTCTTATTGTTCCTCTGTATCTTGAACCAAAGCTTTGTTAGTGTAAGTGTTTCACCCAAGAGGGGGGGTGAATTGGGTGATATCAGAAATTTCATTGCGTATAAGAAAATTGACAGAATATTTAAAGCAGTTGAGAGTAAGGAAAAATATCATCGAAGTGTACACCGGGAGTTATACTGGTTCGGCCACAACTACTTTGACCTACGTCTAGTCCTCAGAGCGTCTCTGAGAGTTTCACTATATCTTCTAAGATTCAGTGGGTTCTTGGCACCTCAATACACAACAAGTTCCTTCACCTGGATACTCGCTCCCCCTTACACGTTGTAATCAAATCCCCAACTGAAGGTTCTATAACCTTAAGTTGTCTCAATAACAAATATTGAATTTGTAATTAAAAACTCTCTCATAGAGCAAATATATAATCACTGAAGTACAAAGAGTAAGTATAATAAAATAGAGCACAAATAATGTATTGATCAATATGAGTTTGCTTGTTCTCAGTTGTTGTTCTCTGTTCTTTGAATACTCCATATATATATAGATGATTTATGGTATCCGTTGGAAGCATTTCAAACATGTCCGTTAGAGTCACACAGCTACGGTTGACCATTATTCGAATTTGAAAACTATCTATTTGCGGTAGGTAGCGGTAAGTGAGATCTCGGTCGTTTTATTTGACTTTTCTCTCATTGCATGATTTCTTCATTATTTCTCTGCAAATATACTCAGAATACTAATACAATGGAATGTTAATCATATAGATAACAAACCAATAAACATAAGATTAAAATCATGCTTTCCGGACTGCCTTACTCGAGTGACTACTTGAGTGATCATGTCCATTACTTGAGTAGTCCCTCAAGAGATCTTATTAAAAATTAGGCAGAGAGTAAGTCAATGTTTTCTCACCGCATTACTCGATTAAGACATAGAGTAACTTGATTCACAAAACTTTTGAATGCTTGGTTACTCGAGTGCTCCCTCGAGTAAGCATGCATTTTCTTCACTGGTTACTCGAGTGATCCCTCAAGTAAGCTTTCAAATAAGTTTGCAGACTACTCGAGTGGTTCCTCGAGAAATGAGACTCAAATCTTGGCCGAGAGTACTTGTTCTTTGCTTACCTAATTACTCGAGTGGTCCCTCAAGTTATGCTTTAAATAACTCTGCAGATTACTCGAGTGCTAACTTGAGTAATCACCTTTTTTTGTGTGGTTACTTGAGTGACTGTGGCATTTCTTGGCCGAGAGGTACTGGATGATTTCTGCTTTGGTTACTCGAGTGGCTATTCGAGTAATGGTTCTTATAACTTTGTAGATTATTAGAGTGGCCCCTCGAGTAACTCCATCCAAAATATAACAGTGCTTCTCTGGAAGATTTTCTCCATCATTACTCGAGTGATGCCTCGAGTAACTTGGTTCATTACTTGAGTGCTTACTCGAGTAACTCCTTCAAAAATCTGCCAGTGATGTTTTTCTGTGCTCTGTCTCTTAGTTCTTCTTCATCATTCCAGTGCTTAGTTAAAGGAATGCTTTTGTCTGCCATTTAGTTACTTTGTTCAAATTTTTTTGTTTGTTATCAAATCCTTTAATATTATAAATCCAATTTTTGTTATCATCAAAACACATAGGATCTAACAAGCTTATCATCGTCAGTATTCATCATCACCACCATGCACCTTGGAGCTTTTCTTACTCCCTTTTTAAGAATGGTCGAATTTTGAAACCAACGAAAACCCATTGAACTATAACCCAGTGACTCTTCGAACTTGCTAAGTGAAGGGAGGCGGTGGAGTACATATGAAAGACAATTGAAGATGATGAATGGAGAATAACACAATCCAATGGTGAGGGCGAGTTGTGGTGGTGGATGCAACATGACAGCAAGCTTGACAGGAAAGAGAGAGCAACGTATGATGAGTGACGAAGAAGGGTAAATTGGGAATATTAAAATTGAATATGGATATATTAGGCAATACAAGCCAAAGTATTACTTCTCCCTTCCAAATCCCCCCAATTTGGGGGGGAGAGGTTTTGAGGGGAGGAACGGGAAAATTTCAAAAAATTTCCCCTTCCCTCCTAAATTTCTAGTCTTGTCATTCCCCTCAAATCAAACAGACCCTAAGGTAAGGAATCCTATGATATCTTTGTAGTGCAAACTGATCAAGTTCAAAAATACGAGAAGGAATAAAATGCATGTAACTATGTACATGTTTCATATAACATTTGGATGGAAAGAGAGCAAAAGCAAACTAGAAGAGATTAAGGGGTTCCTATTGTTTAACATATCGATGGAGGATCAAAAAAATATCACAGGACTGAACGAGCGCAAGCTCTGTTAACCAGAAAAGATTAAGAGGTTTCATACTACTTAAATTGCCTAAGATAGAAAATGCAGCAATTAAAGGAAATGTTCATATCAATTGTTATTTTCCAACATTTGAAATTATCCCTCTATACATATTTTAATGCAACAAAATAACATAATAAAACATTAACGGCTAAGGATTTAAACATATCAGACTAATTTTAGTCGGCTTCCCTTTATAACAAATGAAGTTTCTCCAAGTTAAAGCTACCAAGTCTCTATCCACACCTAACAGTCAACATTCCAACTTCAAAGTACTAAAGCCTAACAAAAATTCAATGATTAATTTGCTCCTATTTCTCCCTAAAATTCTATGAGCGAATGGAACATTCTCTCTCTCTCTCTCTCTCTCTCATGCCGAGTGGAACATTCACTCTCATCTTCATTATACTCACCACAATCCATGACTCGAACTGCTGCCCCAAAAGGCACATTTGTAATCCGATCCAATGTATCAAATCCCGTCACAAGCTGTCCGAAAACCACATGTAACCTACACACAGATACCACACAATAGGATTAGTAAAATTATACATTTTTCAAATATGATATTTACACATTTGGCAATTATAAACAAACCTCTCAAGCTTGGGATTAGGTTTCAATGTTATCATAAAATGAGAACCTATGCCATAACGATCACCAATGTTCGTGCATAGAAGTCCTCGTTGATCACATTTAAGATCAGTTGTCTCATCTGAAATAAATCACAAACAATGTGAATATCCTACTTATCAAAATAAATAGACACTCAATTTGAGCTATGCATGCAAGACAACCAAAATATTTAGAATTATGGCATTATAAAAAGTAAGAACTTAAACGTATGACTGGCTTTCTCACTTGGAAAATTTTCACCATATATACTTTCTCCACAAGTCCCTGCAAGTTAACATGACTAAAATTATGAGATGGACTACCTCAAAAACAAGAAAGTGACTAAATGTAATGTACTCCCTCTGATCCTAATTATAGAATAACATTTGAGAGTTGATCTTGGTCCTAATTATAGGACAAAGTTTTAATTTTTGTCAATTTCTTCCCAAAATACCCCAATTGATACTTTCTCAATAATAATGAAACACAATAATAATATTTTTTAAAAAAAATTAAAAAAAAAATGATCAATCCATATTTTTCTTAAAATAAAGATTAAAAAATTCAACATCAGGAAGATATTGCTTCATGATAATATTTTTGATGACATTTTGCACATTAGTATGCCCTTATATTCCCCTTTCTCCTAAACAGAGAAAAACTAAGTGAGAAATGGAGAACTTATATCATAAGCCGTAAAATATAAATACCATCAAATTATTACCAGTACATAGTGCACGAAAGTTTTCTACAGTTGTAGGGGCAAGTTCTTTGAAGAGCTAGAAGGATAATAGAATTCATTAAGTTGCATTGTGACTCTTCCCAAATTCAAAGTTACAAAATCCACAAAAATTTAAAGTTCGTCTTGTATCACAATAACCATTGTAATTTAGAAGTACTAAAGAAAGAGAAGTACCAAAAATTCCATCCTTCCGATAGGGACCTCATCTACAGAGGCATACATAACAACCAGGAGATTCTTCTTCTCTACTATTGTGTTTCTTTTATGAAAGAGAACTCAAGCCAACTACTACTAAAATCACAAAATTTAGTTAATAGACACCAATTAATTATTGATATTAAGGAATATTGCATCATACCCATAATAGCATACATAATATCAAAGCTACAACACTTATAAGTTTGACAAACAAAAATATCCTAATGCATTATGCCTCCGTTAGTGGTTCAAGCTGAGCAGTGACTACGGGAAATTATGGGCCTGCTTGACTAGTTCCAATTCCAGCCATTGATGATTATAACCTTCAAATACAACAGCACTAATGTTCACTAAAAACTCTGATGAGCGAGGACACAATCACTAAGTGTAAATGGTCCTTTATTCACAAATTTACATAAATAATTTTGGCACATATATGGGTACTTTTGAATTTAAGAATGTTTATTTAACCTTCTAAATCACATTACAGTAAATTCAACATCATATACATCACAACTGTGTATAACTCCATACAAAAATTTTAAAATGTAATATATAAACATGTATTTCAAGGCCCTAAATTTAGAAAATATCCAATAGATAAAATAAAAGGCCAAGCACAAGAGTATAGGGCCAAATACAAGATAGGGAGGGAGGGAGAGATTGATTTCAAGTTTATTGAATAATCCCTTCATATGTTGGTCTAGTAACATCCTCTCTTTGTTTTTTTCAGTGACCCTTTACCCTTTGGGTAACTCGGTATTTGGTGCTTTTTTTAGATCCTATTACCAGGAACTTGAAAAACCAACTAATCCGGATTAAGGCTTTGCGATCAGGATGCCTCTCCCTGGGGGGTCTTTTTGAACAAGGTGAGATTCGAACTCAGTTCACTCAATTAGTAGTCAGACTAGTCCACCACTAGATAAAGTACCCTTGGATAGCAACATCCTCTCTAGATGGATATGAAAAACAATGAATGCATCCAATGGGAGCCTTCATATTTCCAAAAATTGTCTATGATCTCAAATTACCTATGATCTCAAAGCAAGTTAGACGATACTAAACATCTTGCAAAGTCGCATGAAAGTCAAAATTGTCCAAAAGTAATTTCTTCACAGTTTAAGTGAATCCAACGGTGCACATTAAATAACTTTCATAATCTTATTTGGTCTAAAATTACATATATAGGTTAAACACAAGAAGCCCAAAAGTTTCTAGGATCCGAACAAAAACTATATCATTACTCAAGACCAAAAAAGTAACTATGAAAACATTAGATGCCAAGACACAACAGTAATAATTCAAGGGATCAAAAAGAAATTCATCAAAATCCCATAGGCCCGAAGTTACACAAATCTATATATAGAGATTAGAGTGCGACACACACGTGCCAACATGAAACTTAAACTCTTGGGCCCCCACTAAAATGCAGGAAATTTCAAGGAGCAAAATTAGAAATAGAAAATATATCTTGGATTGCATATAAATTGCAACCCATGGCCCAAGCAAAGCCTGAGGGGCACAAAACTAAACTAAATCTTTCATTGAAATTGAAATGAGGCCCAAAACTAAGTTTCGGTTGCCAAAGTCCAAAAAAAATTCTGGCCATAGACTTTTAAGCTCACGCTTTTGTCCAAAACCAACTTTTTCAAAGGCCCATATGAAACGATCCAATTCCAATCAATTTAAGAGGAATTAACAAGCCCAAGACAAGCAACAACAATGCTAAGGATGCTCACTTCGCCCAAATGAATATTGATTTTCAATTTGCAAATAATAATGCCAGATACATTTCAGAATTTATTTCTGGCTTATCACCAATCTCAATTTCTCAACAAATTGTGTAGATTATGTGCAAAAGCTTTCAGCCCAAAATTCCAGGAATACAGTATGAATTTCCATTATATAAACTCTAAAATACATGTCCATCCAGTAAGATAGTGATGAATTAAAAAAAACCTGATTGTATCTTGGTTTAATTAATTTCATCCATAGTTGCCTAGCATAACAACAGTCCCTCAAAATATGCAAGGTATCTTCCATCCCAGCTCCACAATAGGAACACAAAGCTGATGAATTGCTCCATTTGCTTCTCCACACGTTAGTTGGTAGTTTGTCCTGCACAGCAACCCATAAGAACACTCTGATTCTCTTAGCACCCTTCCACTTCCATATTTTCTTGAAAATCCGATCAGTCTGGACAGAAGCAATATTCTCAATTAGCTCATATGCACTTCGGATTGTGAACTCCTCATGTAAGGTACCACTCCATGTCATGACATCTTCCCTAGCTATTTCCATTGGTGGTGGCATAGAGAGTAGCTTCGTAAAAACTTCGCTGGAGACAATTTTTTAGAGCTTTTGGAAGTTCCATGTGCCATCTAAGATCCATTCACTAATATAACTTTCCTCTTCTGCCCTTGACAATTCTCTAATGCAACACTCCTTAATTTGTTTCCTTGGTAGTAGCCATATGTCAGAGAAAAACCTCACTGACCTACCATTACGAATCTGCCATCTAGTGCCTTTTTCAATAATATCACTCTGACCACATATAAAGCGCCATAGACTTGAGTCACATGGCTGCACATTCAATAGATCAGCCTCACTTCGCAACATATATCTCTGCTGAAGAGTCTGGGCCCATAAGCTGTTAGACCCAAGAAGCAAATTCCATGTTAGTTTTGCCCCGAATGCATGATTGACCGAGCTTAGCTTCTTGAATCCTAGTCCTCCACAACTCTTTGGAAGGGTTATCTTATCCCGGCCTATTTGATGGTGTTTCCTTTCGTTCTGATTCGATCCCCATATAAAATCACGTTGCATTCTTTCAATATTCTTACATACACTAACCGGAATCTTGCTGACCTGCATTGTGTATAGAGGTACTATACTAATCACTGATTTTGCTAGAGTAATTCTCCCAGCCATTGAAAGACAGTTTACTTTCCAAGCCGAGAGTTTGCTTCTAACTCGATCAACAACATATTGAAAAGTCTGTCTAGCTTTCCTACTCCTTGTTAGAGGGAATCCAAGATACCTCCCAATTTCACCTGAGATCCTCATCCCCGTAATGTGTTGTATTCTGTTTCTCAATTCTGATGGGACTTTTGGAGAGAAAAAGATGGAAGATTTGTCTTTACTCACTTTCTGTCCAGCTGCATCACAGAATCTAGCAAGACAAAGTGATGGGGAAGGATGAGAACAATGATTGGAAATCAATTTGGGCAGTTGCTGTTTGGCATTTGGGGAATTGGAGAAACAAATCTGTGTTTGAAGAGAATTACCAGAAACCAGTGTACCCGGCTTGTGTGTTGTTGAACACCTGGAAAAGCTTTGTCCTCACGGCGGAAATGACCAATTCATCGCCGGGAGCCTGCCCCATAGCTCCACAATGCTAGCAACCGCCTCCAACGGGTTGGGTTAAAGTTAAAGTTGATGGTGCTGCATCAGCACAGAAAGATGGTGCTAGTTGTGGTGGCTTAATTCGGGATCATGAAGGATGTTGGGTGGTGGGATTTTCACACTCTCTCGGGCCCTACACTGCATTTGAGGCGGAGGAGTGGGCAGTATTTTAAGGAAGTCTATCTGGCTTGGGAATTCGGGTTCAGGAAAGTTATTGTGGAATCCGATTCTAAGGATATTATTGACATGTTGAATGGCACTGATAACTTATCATCTCCAAGCTTGGTGTTTATGCAAATATCAGAAATGCAAAAGAGGGAGTGGCAGCTTCAGTTTACTCATGCTGCAAGAGAGAAGAATGAAGCAGCTGACATGTTGGCTAAGGAAGGGATTACGAGATCTTCCTTTTATGATTGTTGCCCGAATTTCGTTAGGGCTATTTGCGCAAATGATTGTATGGGAATTAATCCCCACTTGTTTTAGGTTACTGAATGGGTGAACATCCTCTACTTTCATCAAAAAAAAAAAAACTCTAAAATAATTAATAATAAATATTTCGAGGCCTCAAAAAATTCCACAAAAATTTAAAGTTCGTCTTGTATCACAACAACCATTGTAATTTAGAAGTACTAAAGAAAGAGAAGTACCAAAAATTCCATCCTTCCGATTGGGACCTCATCTACAGAGGCATCCATAAAAATCAGGAGAACTCAAGCCAACTACTACTAAAATCACAAAATTTAGTAAATATACACCAATTAATTATTGATATTAAGGAATATTGCATCATACCCATAATAGCATACATAATATCAAAGCTACAACACTTATAAGTTTGACAAACAAAAATATCCTAATGCATTATGCCTCCGTTAGTGGTTCAAGCTGAGCAGTGACTACGGGAAATTATGGGCCTCCTTGACTAGTTCCAATTCCAGCCATTGATGATTATGACCTTCAAATACAACAGCACTAATATTCACTAAAAACTCTGATGGGTGAGGACACAATCACTAAGTGTAAATGGCCCTTTATTCACAAATTTACATAAATAATTTTGGCACATATATGGGTACTTCTGAATTTAAGAATATACATAGATCACAACTGTGTATAACTCCATACAAAAATTTTAAAATGTAACATATAAACATGTATTTCAAGGCCCTAAATTTAGAAAATATCCAATAGATAAAATAAAAGGCCAAGCACAAGAGTATAGGGCCAAATACAAGATAGGGAGGGAGGGCGAGATTGATTTCAAGTTTATTGAATAATCCCTTCTAGTAACATCCTCTCTCTGTTTTTTTCAATGACCCTTTATCCTTTGGGTCACTTGGTATCTAGTGCTTTTTTTGGATCCTATTACCAGGAACTTGAAAAACCAACTAATCCGGATTAAGGCTTTGCGATCAGGATGCCTCTCCCTGGGGTTCTTTTTGAACAAGGTGAGATTCGAACTCAGTTAGTAGTCAGACTAGTCCACCACTAGATAAAGTACCCTTGGATAGCAACATCCTCTCTAGATGGATATGAAAAACAATGAATGCATCCAATGGGAGCCTTCATATTTCCAAAAATTGTCTATGATCTCAAAGCAAGTTGATGATATTAAACATCTTGCAAAGTCGCATGAAAGTCAAAATTGTCCAAAAGTAATTTCTTCACAGTTTAAGTGAATCCAACGTTGCACATTAAATAACTTTCATAATCTTATTTGGTCTAAAATTACATATATAGGTTAAACACAAGAAGCCCAAAAGTTTCTAGGATCCGAACAAAAACTATATCATTACTCAAGACCAAAAAAGTAACTATGAAAACATTAGATGCCAAGACACAACAGTAATAATTCAAGGGACCATGCTAAGATTCCAAAATTGTAGGGATCAAAAAGAAATTAATCAAAATCCCATAGGCCCGAAGTTCCACAAATTATAGAGATTAGAGTGCCACACACACGTGCCAAGATGAAACTTAAACTCTTGGGCCCACACTAAAATGCAGGAAATTTCAAGGAGCAAAATTAGAAATAGAAAATATAACTTGGATTGCATATAAATTGCAACCCATGGCCCAAGCAACTTTTAAGCTCACGCTTTTGTCCAAAACCAACTTTTTCAAAGGCCCATATGAAACGATCCAATTCCAATCAATTTAAGAGGAATTAACAAGCCCAAGACAGTCAACGACAATGCTAAGGATGCTCACTACGCCCAAATGAATATTGATTTTCAATTTGCAAATAATAATGCCAGACACATTTCAGAATTTATTACTGGCTTATCACCAATCTCAATTTCTCAACAAATTGTGTAGATTATGTGCAAAAGCTTTCAGCCCAAAATTCCAGGAATACAGTATGAATTTCCATTATATAAACTCTGAAATAATTAATAATAAATATTTCGAGGCCTCAAAAAATTCTAGAAAAACATTGATTGAAAAGAAAATTTGAAACGGAGTGGGACAGACCCAAGAACTGATCCTAATTGCCTTCGGATGCAATAGGTCATCTTCAACCATGGCTGCCGGGGGAGAAAACCAGATAAAGATACCTCGCGAAAACATGGTTACAGGCCATTATAACAGCGAGAAAATAATCCCAAGGCCTATTTGAGGATAATATAATTAATTTAAAATTAATAATGTACTGATAAAATTAATGATAAATTGAATGATAAATCCCTTTATCATAAATAATACTTTATTACTTATAATTACACTCTAGAAATAAAAATTAAGATGTTACAGTAGACCTGGACCTTAAATTATTGAGTATAATATAATTAATTTATAATTAATAAAGTACTGATAAAATTAATGATAAATAATATTAAGCTAAATATAAAAAATTGTATATTTATTAAAAAAATGTTATACAACAATTATGTCACCAAACAAGTACTATTCTTCATGCATTTATTCCTTAGTCATTATAAGTGTGCTTTATTGTATTGCATCAAAAAATTGTTTGTGCACTTTAATTGGCTAAGTATTTATATTATATTGATTAATGATTACTTCGTTCATGGTGTGATATATATTTAATATCCATACTCTATTTTACTTATTAGTCCTTTTTTGAACATATTGGTGTGAAGAACTCATATAAATTTAAAATTTGAACAATTACATAAATATAAATTTATTTGTTATAATTTGATTCGCTCATATTTTTATTTTAAATTAATTTGAGTTAGTATTTTTTAACCAAATATTCTAAGCACAAAAGTATTCTTATTTTTGAAACGGCCAGACTAAAATCTATTATTAAACCTTGCATATGAAATATGTAAATGTCTAAATATTATTATGATTTTCTTTTTCAGGGTTTTCATTCCAAATGGGTTCTTCTTCAGATGAAGAGGTGGAATATAATTATTTAAAAGAAATTCCTAAAATTAATTTATCTATTTCAGATACCATAGTTATTCATGATGAATATGTTTACTTAGGCAAATTAGATAATTTAGGAGTTTATATTAAATATAATAGAAAAGAGAAGGCAGCTAACTCCAAAGAAATAAAAACATACCAAATATTATTAATTATTATATTGATGTGAAAAATTCAGATGATGGGGGATGGGTCTTAATATTTAGAAGTATATGTAGACCTTGAATAATTTTGTTGAAGAGCATTTTGATGAACTTTGGAATGAAGACAATCCCACATATTCATTAATGAACTTAATAAGTTATGTATGAATTGTTTTGTTATTTAAAATTAATTTTTTTTTCATGCGTGTATAAATTTTTCACTTCGGATTTTCAATTTTTTTTTCATGTTTTGGTTTCTAGAGATATGACTCAAGGAATTTTTGATATGCACAAATTAATTTTAGTGTATGATAACCTAAGTTCAAGAAATATTTTTGTGTTGTCATCCTCTAGCTTTAATGGATAAAAATGATATACTACAAAAATATGAACTTAATAAGTTATGTATGAATTGTTTTGTTATTTAAAATTAATTTTTTTTCATGCGTGTATAAATTTTTCACTTCGGATTTTCAATTTTTT
Organism: Inga laurina; assembly: GCA_963855925.1. Classification (NCBI taxonomy): domain Eukaryota; kingdom Viridiplantae; phylum Streptophyta; class Magnoliopsida; order Fabales; family Fabaceae; genus Inga; species Inga laurina. The sequence goes on from OY979708.1 coordinate 37,371,259, forward strand.
TTTTCATGTTTTGGTGTCTAGAGATATGACTCAAGGAATTTTTGATATACACAAATTAATTTTAGTGCATGATAACCTAAGTTCAAGAAATATTTTTGTGTTGTCATCCTCTAGCTTTAATGGATAAAAATAATATACTACAAAATATATAATCTTTATAAATAAAAAAGGATCCCAAAAGGAAGGGAGTTCCTTACCCAAAATAATCATATTAGTAAGTATTTTAATATTAATTTTTTTATTTCTTTAACATTTATATATATATATATATATATTATAACAATATAAAGTTTTTCATGAATACTATTAATAGATTTAGATGGTAATAAAAGCTATAACTCATTTTGACAGTCTCCTGAGTAAAGAATTGAGTCAAAAAAGACAAGGCCTTAAATAGATATTTTTAACTTGGGGTGTGTTATAGTATACTGTGCTATTAAAAAACATCCTTATGAAAATGTAGCAAATAGGATACTGTTAAACATTATTCAACATGATTTAATGTATCATAAAATTTAGCTCCCTACCCATTGCGAGCTACAAAATTTGATTATTGGCATGGTTAGTCATGCTTATGAATTAAGGTATGTAATTTTCTTTTTATAAATTTATTATTTATATGTACGCTTTTATTGAATAAAAAAAATGTTACAGATCCATGAAGTTAGAGAAAACCCTATATTTTGGGAATAAGAGGAAAAAGTCATTTATTTAAGAAGCCAATGATTGCTTTTCTTTCTAGAGTGCTTGTCGAATTGATTTAAACATAAACAATAAGACCAACGCAATTACTGAGGTAGAGATTGGCGTTACATGATAAATAGTGACATTTAGGTGTTTTCCAACACTACTTCATGAGTATGACAATACTACTTCTCATATATTACGCCTCATGAGAAATTTATCGGAGCATTATACAAAAAGGCAAGAAAAACTCCTTATATGAATTACAAGTATTTTAGAATTAATTAATCATACATGTAATGTGAGTATATATTTCCATATCTAATATATATATTTTTACATATATTATTAATTAATTGTAAAAGATTTATAATTCATACAAGGAGTTCTTCTTGTCATTCAGTACAATGCTTCGATAAATTTCTCATGAAGCATAACAGATGGAAAGCAGTATCGCCATACTCATGGAGTGGTGTGTTGAAAAATACCCAAATATCACCATCTATCATGAATTCTAATATGCACCTCAATAATTGCGTTAATTTTATTATTTAAATCAATTTAACAAACATTTTGGGAAGAAAAACAATTATTTCCGAGATCCTTTTTGCTTTATGAAAATTAGATATTTTTGCAGTATATTGTCTTTGTCCATTAAAATTGGGGATGACAACATCAAAATATTTCTTAGACTAAGGTTACTATGCACTAAATTTAACTTGTGCATAGTAAAAATTCCTTAAATTAGATCCTTAGACACCAAAACATGAAAAAAAATGAAAATTCAGAGTCAACAATTTAAAACATATTTATATACACATGAAAAAAATTTAATTTTAAATAACAAAAAATTCATACATGTCTTATTATATTTATTAGTAAATAGGTGGGATTGTCTCTATCCCAAAGCTCATTAAAGTGCTCCCCCACAAAATTATCTAAGGTCTACTATACTTTTCAACTGCTAAATATTTAGACTCATCATCTAGATCTTCCATATCAATATAATAATTAATAATATTTGGAATGTTTTTACATAATTTTAGATATTTTATTTTCTTAAAGCTCATTAAAGTGCTCCTCCACAAAATTATCCAAGGTCTACTATACTTTTCAACTGCTAAATATTTAGACTCATCATCTAGATCTTCCACATCAATATAATAATTAATAATATTTGGCATGTTTTTACATAATTTTAGATATTTTATTTTCTTAGAGTTAGTAGCCTCCTCTTTGCTATTATATTTAATACAAACTTCTAAACTATCTAATTTGTCTAAGTAAACATATTTATTGTAAATAACTATGGTATCTAAAATAGATAAATTGATTTCAGAAATTTCTTTTTCAATAATTATATTCCACCTCTTCATCTGAGAAAGAATTCATCTGGAATGAGAACCCTAAAAAAAATCATAATAATATTTACAAATATTTACATATTTCATATTCAAGGTTTAATAATACATTTTAGTGTGCCCGTTTCAAAAGTATGGCTGGCTTTGTCCCTAGAATATTTGGTAAAAAAATACTAACTCAAATTAATCTAAAATAAAAAAAATGTGTGAATTAAATGATAACAAATAAACCTATATTCATGTAATTGTTTAAATTTTAAAATAATGATATCACTTATTCACATTAATATATTCAAAAAGGAATTAATACATAAAATATAGTACAAATATTAAATAAATATCACACTCTCTATTTGAATGAAAATAAATAGTAATCATTAATCAATATAATATAAGTATTTAGTCTAATAATGTATAAACAATTTTTTGATGCAGTATAACAAAACACACATATAATGACTAATGAATAAATGCATGATAAATAGTATTTATTTAGTCACAAGATTGTTGCATAAGATTTTTTATATTAAATTTACAATTTTTTTTACAATTTTTTATTTTTATATTTAGCTTGATATAATAAAAACTATTATAATTTATTGTCAATTTTATCTGTATATTATTAATTTTAAATTAATTATATTATTCTCAATAATTTGAGGTTTTGGTCTACTGTAACATTTTAATTTTAATTTTTAGAGTTTAATTATAAATAAAGTATTATTTTTTTCTAGATTTAATAAAGTATTATTTATGATAAATGGATTCATCATTCAATTATTGGAATAAAAAGAATTTACTAAAAATAATATTTTTATTATTATGTTTATTACGGAGTATTATTAAAATTGATTAATTAATTTGAAATAAAAATAATACTAGTATAAAATAAAAGGAAGAATGGCAAAGGGCTTGGAAAGGGAAAAAAAAAGAATAATGACGAAAAAATAGAATTGATAATTGACAATAACAAAAAAAGAAAGAACAAATTTTTTTAGGGCAAAAAACAAAGGAAAGAACATTTTTATGCAACAACTAGAGATTAAGTATAGATTATTATAAATTATAAAAAAAAAAAGAAAAGAAAAAAAGAACTTTTGAATCTAAAGAGTAGAGAGGAGACAAACTCAGAAAGCTGCGCAGAGGGAGGGAGGAGCCGGTGTGAACATAGCCGGTGAGAAAAGAGCCGGTCGCCAAAAAGATAGAGACGCGCTGCCAACTACCGTTACGGAGGTGGGTCTTGCTGTCTAGAGCAAGGGCAGGGTTGACGGAAGAATGAGCTTGAACTTGAAGGGCAAGGATCAAATGTCTAGATATCATGGGTTGAGGGTGAGCCTTTGTGTCTTTATTTATTGCTACTAGCATGCCTTGTCATACTTATTTCCTTTCTCATCTTTCTTCTGCTTTTACTTTTCAAAAACGTACTCTGCATAGATCATGAATAAGGAAATTTTGAAACTAATGTAGTCTTTTTAAAATTAAATTTAATAACAAAATGAATTTACGCAGCAAGAGCCCTTCTTGCTCCTGTTGCGTGCCTGCGCTGCTCAACACAAGTTTCCTTTCTAGCCTAATTTAATTTTAGGCTAAAATATGCAGGGAAACATTACTACTTTTATAATGTGCAAGGAATAAGGATACATGTTTTTGAGGAGACATAACTGTTGTTGGAATTATATCTTCTGACCTGTTTGTTTGTGCAGAAGCAGATTCGCTTTTAGTATGGCTAGTGTGTGAGGAATAAGGATACATGTTTTTACTTCTTTTCTTTTTTTTGTACTGATCAATAATAGCGATAGAAAGGAATCATAGCCTGATGGGAATAAGCAGATCAACCACATGGGTTTGTAAATAAATACCCACGCACATGGACATTACTTGACTCTCTTGAATAAGAAGTACTCTCTTTACTGTCTATCGGAGCATGGGCTGATGATCAGAAGGTGATCATTCAGATATGTCTTGTAGGTTACAACCTGCAAGTGTCGAAAGGAAGACTTCAAAAGTGAAACTAGAGAATGCCAATGAGCCTAAAACCTTCAGTCAGGGTAATCAGCATGTACTTAATTCTAATAAGGCAAACTGCTCCTTAAAGCAACTTGTATTTTTACATAGAGTTTTTGATAAGATCAGAAGTAGCTTAGATAAATGACTAATGACAAAATTGTTTGATCAATACAAAGGTTGCAGCAGGATAAAGAGTTAGCAGAAATAAAGGACATGCCTTGGTCTTACCTTGGAAACTGAAGTCACGTTGATAAATAGACTCTGATTTGGAGAACAAGTAAGCTCACAGAATAAATTCAAAAGGTTTCTTAAGCATGCTGGACGACCTACAAGGAAAGGAATTGCCTGCCAGAAAGTGCAGTATATCCATGCATATGTGAAAGATTTTAGCATAGACTAATTATGAAATAAAAGAGAAATATGAACTAGAAAATGCATAAAAGTTCTGGGATCAATTCAAATACCAAATTCATGAAACCTTAAGCAATGACAATCGGCATCAATAATAATATATAGTTTAATCACAGGATTCACCTGTTGGACTTGAGTCCGTAAGATGTCAAACTGATATTCTGTACAACAAACATGCCCAGTAATTGTTGGACACAAACTTCGGATCTTAGAGGAAAGCAAATCACCTGGCTGAGAAATATAAAAAATTTGAAATATCAAGAGAAGCTTGAAATATTTTTGACACGATGCACGAGAATCACAGAGAAGACACGATGCAAAATCTACTAGAACAAGGAGATCTGGTTTCACCACAATGTCACGATGCAAAATCAGAGAAGACACAATGCAAAATCACACAAAATCACACGCACACCAAGCTCCCCTTCAAACGGTGCAAAATCACAGAGTCCGGCACACCGCCGGCCACAACACACACAGTCCGGCCACCGTACCAGGAAACACATAAAAGCCAAGGCAAACCACAGATGCGCAGAAATCTTGAATCAGAGCAAGTTTTGAAGCTTACCTTGCAAATGAACACAGCTGCGGAGATCAGATAAAACTCGTGCAAGAACAGGTCCAAAAATGACAACCGGAGACGACAGAGCAGAGAACGCCAACAAAACTATCCGAAAATGCCGAGAATGAACAGATCCGCCGATCGGACTCCGCAAGACACCGTCGGACTTCAACTGCAGCAACGGATGCTCTTAGCTCGCGACGACTACTTCACAGCCACCACCGCCGACAAACACCCCCACGAAACAGACGCCTATAAGCTCACGAAAATTTCCCCTTCAACACTTTCCGGTGGGTGACCGAGAGAGGGAGAAAGCTGTGAGATTTGGAATTTTCTGACAGCCTCGAGCCCGATATGTCGGAGCACTGAAGCAGAGAAGAGAGAGAGAAAAACAAAGAATTTGGTGACATTGCATTTAGTGCAATAACGGTCATAAATTCCATAAGCTCCTTAACACTGTAGTAGAAGCAACCAGGTCCGAGTTTTCAAGAAAGCGCTTTAACAAACCTTAGGCTCAGCTAGGTATAAACAAAAAAACCTTAGGCTCAACTCACTTGAAGCTCACCCAAACACTTATTATAAGCTGATTGCTGCCCAATTTAACTTTTACATGCCCAATCGGGGCTGAAAACCCTCCCAGACACTCACAAAATATATAAAGCATGCAATAGGGAAGTTACTTGTAGATAGATATATTTATATGTTGAAAACAATTCTCTGCTGTAAACATTTCTCTAAGATAAGACAAATGATGTTGGCAGCAGCATATGCACGATAAAAATAAACATTGCTTATGAGATCAGCCATTGAACAATCATATATTATCCATTATAGAAATAAAAAAAAAATCTAGGAGTTATTCTAGGTGTGTTTCAGCATATATATTGAAGTCCTTCTATTATTTATTAATTGATAATTAAAAATTGATTAGTGTTAATAATACTAAATTTTCTTTCAAATAAAGAGAGACATATGTAGTAAATATTCATATTTTAATTACTAATCTTTTAGTTAATTAATTAAAAGAATTGATATGATTCTTTAATTTTAAAAGTTAAACAATTGCATGAAAATGAATTTATTTATTATCATTTAGTTTGCATATATTGTTATTTCACATTAATTTAATGTTGTTTATGTATCATAGTGGGACTCTTTAATATGTATGTGTGGTTAAAAAGCTAACGGTTAATAATAATATTAAGTATTAGAGTAATGGACTTTGATGGAGCAACCTTAAAAATTTAACATATTTGAGTAATCAAATAAAATCATTTTGGAGCTGGGATTTCAATTGTTTTTTTGGTGGGCCTAGGGTATCCACCACCAGTAGCAATAATTAATCCCTTTACATCGTAGACTGACTTTTTGAAAGGACTCTAGCGCTTGCCACGAGACATTCTCCATACATACTGCCATAGATTAAACCCATGACTAGATGTTTAAAGAACCCAACTAAATGCCAACCGTGATAGGGCTTGTGATTGGGATTTCAAGTATATGATAGCAGACATATTTTAAACTTTTCATTGGACCTTGTAAATTTTTGAGATTTGTAACTAGGTTTTGAAGTTGCAAAACAAAAGCCATGCATCAAGTGCATGTACTTCTCTGATACATTGGCTTGATTTTCTTATTCCTATCTTCATCCTCTATACTTTAACCAATTAATATTTGTATTATAGATCAAGTAGCTTGAAGAGTTCTACACGAATTATTTGAGTAATTCAACAAAATAGTGAATATTCATGAAAATTAGATCTTGTGAATTTTGAAATATTCATATTCATAAGGAAATAGGCAAATAAATTCAAGAATTGAATTAAATTACAAAGGTGATAGAAAAATCATAATTTTGCCAATTAGCCCAAGATTAATTATTTTTCAATAAATTGGAGTTAATTTCAATTAATTAAGGAAAATAAAGGAAAATGTATAAATTGAATATTCTTGGTGGAATAAATTAAGATTTTGTGGAATAAAGTAAAGCCCATATTTTTATTTTATTGGTGGATATTTAGGAGAAGGGAAATATTTACTTGGAACATAAATATGCCAAGTGGCATCATCTAAAGCAAAGAGATTAAATTATAATTGCTAAAGTTGGAGCACATGTTTAAATTGCAATAAAATATATTATGTTGACCAAAGGAATGAGATAATTGTAGAAAACCCAATTGTTAATTGAAGGGATTGATTCAATTTCAATGGGACTTATGATACAAGTTTGAAGTAGATAAGCACAAGTTGGAAGTGGATAAGATCAAGTGCACATGTGATGTCATAATTCATTATGCCACCATTTATTAAATAGAGGTTATGAAGGATATTTTGTTAAAAGCTCTTCCTTCATCTTTTCACTCATTCTCGCATCCAAACAACAAAGATAGAGAGAGAGGGAGAGCTTGGGGAAATCTAGAGAGAAGGAGGAGAAATCTTAAGGTAAGACCTTATTGATCCAAGTTTTAAGGCTTCCAATTTGTATAATCTCTTTTCTAATCTCTTCTTCTCCATGAAACACTGTGTTTAGCAAGCAATCTCAAGGGAGAGGGAAAGAAGTTGATAGGCTTTAAAGAGAGAAAGTGAAGAAAACCAAGGTAGCTTTAAGAACATCAACTCTTGTGGTTTATTGTTGTTGATATTGTTGTTCTTGGCTTGGTTTGGTATTGGTTGGTTGATTTTGTAAATTTGGAAAGTCCTAACCCTAAGGGGTTATGCTGCCTAAATTTCTTTGAATCATGATTAAGAAGTGTTTAAATGAGTTAATAAAGGATTAGAAGTGGAAAAGTACAAGTTTTGGAAGCTAGAACACAAAACTATATTTTTCCATTTTTCTTGAATATTTTGGCTAGCACTGTTTCAGGTGGTTGGAGCTATATTTTCATGAAATAAATGGTTCCATTGGATTCAGTGGGCAAAAATAGGTGGGGTAACAGTTGGACATTTTTTTGATAAAGGCTGAAAAAGCATAATTACAAAAACGCCACTAAAATTCCTAACTAAGGGCTGTCAAGGGTATTTTCATAATTTTACAGCTAATTTGATGATTTTGAGCCCAGAAATGGATTCTTTGGGAGAAAATACGTCATAATAGTCATAGTCAAAATTTTGGAAAAACGTGCAATCGGGCCGGGTATGGTGGGGCCGGGCCGGGGTCCTGGGGGCATTTTGGTAAAATTTCACCATAGATTAATATAACCACCAGAAACACCATGGTAGTGTCTAAACTGTACATTTGAAGTTCTAGGACTGAGTAGAGAGCTCGAGGGATTGGCACGCAAATCGAGGCATATTATTTGAAGATCAGGGAAGGGCGATTAAGGTAGGGAACTTACCTCTCCTGCATGTATGTGATATTTGTGCTAGTGTATTGATGCATGTTATTGCTTTGCTTGATTATGTGAAACATATATGAATAATTGAAGCTTTGTTCCTGTTTTTGCTATGGCCATACATATGATGTTTGAAACATTGAGCATGCAAATATGTCATTGTGTGAGCATGAGTTATGTAATGCAAGCATGTCATGCATTAAGTACTTATCCTGCATGCATATTGGTATTGCTTTCCTACTGAGATTCCCCAGAATCTCACCCTCCCTACCAACAATTTAAACAGGAGAAGACAGAACGTATGCTGAGAACAAAGAAGAGATTCGTACGAGGGGATTGCAGTGGTGGAACGAAGTTTGGAAGATGTCTCCGTTTCACTGGGATAGACTTAGACACCTACGTAGCGCTACGAGGCTACATTAATTGTAATTATCAAGTACGAACCCCTATCGGGAATTTCTGTAATCGTGCACATAATATCAGTATGTTTATGCTATTTCTGTATTGCCCACTGAACTGCGTATCGTTTTCTGCAAATACTCTGAAATATGTGAAAATAAGATGAGGGTGTGACAAACTGGGTTTGAGACCACAGACGGCGCATATCGGTGTATCCGTAGGTACTATTTATCAGTGTACCCGTAGGCATTGTAATTTGGTGTACCCGTAGGCATTGTGTATCATACATATTACAGAAGATGGCATACACAAAGCATATAAACATTGACATAATGTATGAAAGAAAGAGTTACTACCTTAAGTCCCTTTTGTTCACAAATAAGTCCTTAATTCGATCCAGCTTCGGCTCAACAGTCTGGTCCTAAAAATCCAACTTTACAAGAATTGGGTTAACACTCATTCATGTATCACTTTAAACTCTACCAAATTACTTTTGTTGGTTATATTAGTCTAAAATCGCAAAATTACCAAAATACCCCTGGGGACTTGGTCTAAGCCCATTTTTACCTGGTCTGACTGTACTTTTCCAAAATTTTTGACCTGGGCTATTCCAACACAATTTTACGTGTAGAATCCATTTTGACCTTGGTTTTCGCAAAATCACTACCAAATGACATTTTTGCCCTTGACAACCCCTATTTAGGGTTTTAGATGTGTTTTTGTCATTTCACTTTCTAGGGCTTTTCTTACAACATGATCAACATCAACCCCACACAATTTTCCCTCCTAAATATAATGGAACCATCATATTAGTGAAATTCCAGCTCCTATTCCTATTTCTTGAGCTAGGCAAAACTTGAAGGAAAAGGGAAAAATTTGTGATTTTGTGATTTAACCCTTAAAGCTTGCTCCTTTTCCCTCCTAACCACTTGTTAAGCTTTTCAAACACTTATTAGACATGATTTGAGGAAATTTGGGTAACATAACCCCTTAGGGTCTCAACATCCCAAACTTACAAAATCAACAACCAAACCACAAATCAACAACAATACACCAAAGGAATTGAAGTTCTTGAAGTTACCTCTTAATCCTCAAACTTTCTCTCTCTAGACGTCTCCCTCTCTCTCCTCAACCTTAAAGATTTGCGTGCTACACATGGTTTTTCATGGAGATTAAGAGTTTAGAGAAGCTATTACACAAGTTAGCAAGCTTAACTACTTGAAATCTCAAAGCTTACCTTTGATTTTCCTCTTGTGCTTCTCCTTCTCTCTATGTTTCTCAAGCTTCTCTCTCTCTCTCTCTATATATATATATTTTTTGGTGTGTATGAAGAAAATGAGAGGAGAAAGATGAAGATAAAGCTTCATAAATATCTCTTCATCTTTTCTTTAATATACATTATTTTAATAAATTATGACATGTGTCTTGTACTTGAGCTTATCTAATCTTAATCATGTTATAAGCTTCCCATTGATTTTGAACTATCTTCCTCCCTCCTTGTTAGCCCAAAATTGACGCCTAAAAGGGCTCTTCATAAACCAAATGGGCTTCCTTCAATTTCCTTAATCAATTGCACAAAATATAATATTTTAATGAAATTCTAGCATGGGCTCTTTTTTTCATAAATCTATATTTATCTCCTTGGCATAAGATGAGGACACTGGGCACACTTATTGTCTAAGCAAATATTTTTCCTTCTATTTCCCTTAATAGGCGAAATTTATGAGAGAAAAGAGAAATGATAATTGCTGAAGCATTTTCCACAATCGTCTCTTCTCAATTAACTAATTTATGTACATATCCACTTTTGACTTTTCAAACTTCATATACTTGGCAACAATTGCTCTAAAATTGGAGTATTCACCCCCAAATATTTATTTTCCCTTTCTTTTCTTCATTTGGCCAAAAATGGCCCCAAATTATTAGGAAAATAATTAGCTCTTAGTTTAATTGGAAAATTACTATTTTGCCCTTACATTTTTACATTTAATTGGGCCAAAGTGTTTCTTCCTATTCATTATGTGGGGCTCTACTAATGGGCTTTTTGGAACACCCAAAATTAATTTTATGACTTGTTCTAGCCCAATTCTCATGAGAATGGAAATTTACCAACTTCTTAAATTCCAAGTTCATGGATATTCACTATTCCATTTTATTAAATGCCACAAGTCATTCCAAGGCATATTGGTGAATAAAATTAGGGTGTTACACATATCATTTTTGTTAAGGTGAAAATTTACCCCGGAAGTTTTAAATTTAACTTTGAAAAGAGATGAAGTAGATGACAAATCCAATTTTGGGTACAATTTTGCACCTTAACAAAAATAACGTGGATGACATGTAGATTGCCAGCTTCGCAAATTTGATCAACTAAGGGTCAAAACTAACTGAGATAATGGCAAGGATATAGTTGCTCCATTTTTATACTTCTGGGGCAAAATGACACTGAAAAACTTCCGGGACAAAAATATCCCTTAACCCTTTATTTAATTATGTTTATAATATTTTTATAAAATATTAATTTTAATCAAATATTTTTTCTAGTTGGGGTGTATATGAGATTTTGAAAAAAAAAGAATGAAAACAAAAGGAGAGAAATTAAACCCGTTGAGAGCAATAAGGAGTGCATATTGGAAAGCTCAACAAAAAAAAAGGTCATATTGAATGAGCATGTTGCTAAGATGGAGAGGCTATTTGGAGGTGAAAAATTTCATCTTTATTGATTTGGGATGAGATACAGAAGAGCAAGATAAGAGAAAATTTGAGAGAAAAGAGAAATCAATTCTCATTGATCACTTGTTGTGTACCTTGTGTATTCTGCGTGCATTACAATGCTTTGTACATGACTTCTATTTATAGGCCTTCAAGAATTACCACCAAGAGTTACATACAATAAATATCTTATTTAATCAACATGAATGTATACTATGTGACCATTCGTAACATTCATACATATAAGTGTACATTAAGTAGCCTTTGAGTTTCTTAACTATTATTCATAAATGGTGAGTAAGATATGAAAAGCTAAGAGTATATGGATAACTACATAATTAATATTCATAACACTCCCCTTAAATGTCCATTATGAATGCATCTCATTAAAAATTTTTACTAGGAAAGACCTAGTGGGGAAAAAACCTAGCTAAAGAAAAAGAGTTTATAATTCATTGATACATGATATATCTAATTCTGCCTCATAAAAAACCTTGCTAGAAAAACCCAGTGTGTAACACTCGTCTTACATACCCTTTTAGTTACGTATTGGAAGTGTTACTCTTCAATTACTTGGTGTAATACCCCGAATTTTAAGACTTGAGGCTAGAGAATAAGCCTGAGATTAGTGAACTGCTAAGCCCTGGTTTAGCAGGATCCTAAATTGTGATTAAGAGATAATAACTCCAAAAGTGGAAGTGGAAGTGGTTAGTGATAAATGAACCCTTTTGGAGAATCCAATATGATTTGAGTTTCGAATGTGATTCGTATGTGTTGTAAGCAGCGCCGAAACCCTGTATTTAAGTTCAATTATGGATTAACCTCTAAATTGACTTAAAATAGAGGGGAGGGCACATTGTGAAAGAAAATGAATGAGAAAATGTATTTGATGGTGATTCAAGAGGAATTTCCATAATCAGGGGCAAAACGGTAAAGTTACGGACCGATTGGTCAATTACCGAAGAGGAAACTCATTGGTAACTTCAAGATCAATGGTTAAGATAGATTTGTATTGAGATCAAAGGGTTACATTTTGGTATTAGAGCTGTAGTTCCTGGCAAGTAAAGGATTTGCTAGGATAATGGCAGTAGTTGCTGCCTTAAGTCATAGAGAATGACTTTGTTTGTTGTGGTATACACATTATGGTCCCTACTATTTGTGGATATGTGAGTTTAAGAGAATGTGTGTGTACATTATTTGTGTTGTGGATGTGGTGAGTCAGTATGATTCGCCCGAGAATTTGAGGTGTAAACCCAGAGGTGGAGGTAATCAGACTTATCATCTGATTTGAAAACCGAGGAAAATGGTTTCCGAGGTATTTGATATTGAAGTTCTAGGTATCATAACTAGCCTAGATGTTGGGAAGGTGGTATGATGTTACATGTAGTGATATCATATTGAGCTTGTGTGTGTAAAGGCCTTAAGACCCAGGGGACCGGTGTGCCTTAGGCTAGCAGAGATATCTGGATTTGTATAGGAGTTGTGATGCTCCGTGGAAATGAGGGAAGTGATTTCCCGGTTCAACTAAGGTTGAGGTTTGGATAGATGAGTTGTGATCCAAGGATCAGACTCCATAGCTGGGCTGATTCTTAGGAATTCGAAATGACCTGAGGATGGTTTTGATAGAACCATGAATAGTTAAGAGATATGGTCTCAAGGTTGAGACAAAGAATGGGATGTGTAAATGGCTTCTGAGTTCTCGTTACAATGATACCTTCATTTTGAGATAACCAACTGGAAAGAGCTATCTACGAAGGATTCAAATTGGAAAGGGCTACTTGCGGAGAGTTCTGATAGGAAAGGGCTACCTATGAGGAAATCTGATCGCAAAGGGCTACCTACGGAGAGTATTGTACCGTAGTGTGGAGCCACCGTGACGACAACTCTAGCGTGCAGCCGCCTTGATGACGAACCGTGGAGTGCAGCCGCCGTGATGTTGAATCGTAGATTAGCACTGCGGCAATGTTGGCTCTCAATGATGGTATATTGCAACGAATCCCACAGTGAATGGTTATTCTTGAGATAAGAAGTCATATGGCTCTGAATGATTCAAGTTGAATCGGGCCAAGGTCTGGCACAGATGAATGTGTAATATGTTTGAGAATTGTGTTGAGCAGAAGCTCAAGTTTGCAGAAAGTGTAATGCGTTAGTGATGGCTTCGGGAGGTAAAACTTCAAAGTCTAGATTATTTTGTGAGAAGGGGTCTTGAAGGATCCCAATACGTGAAAAGAATTTGCAATGTTGAAGGTGAAGTTGTTAACATGCCTGGTTCCAGCTTGTTACGATTGTGCACTGTGAGTCCATCTCCTCGGTTGGGCCAGATCGGGTTGGTATGGTGGGCTGCGCCTAGTAGGCATAGGCTCAAGATGTGACTGATATTTGTGAGTCTTTCACTTGCGGCCCATTGGGTGATTCCGGTGGGAGGACCGTGCCTTTGGGGCGGTGGTGATACGGGGGACAGGCTATTTGTGAAGGCCGACGAGCCAATTGTGAAAGCCGGATAGCTATATGAGCTATAAGGCTATGTGTATGTACTGCCACACCAATAGTCCCTGAGTAGCTAACAACGGTTCGGGTAAAGACTGTGTGTCTTCCTGGCAGAGAAAGGGGATGAGGGTGGAGTATGATGTGGAAGCCGAAAGGCTATGTGTGATCACCGCTATGCCAATAGTCCATGAGTAGCTAACAACAGTTCGAGTAAAGACTGTGTGTCTTCCCGGCGGAGAAAGGGGATGAGGGTAGGGTGTGATTATGGATCTACTATTGTGAGCCTGAATGGCTATGTGTGTGCACTGCCACGTCAATAGTCTCTGAGTAGCTAACAACGGTTCGGGTAAAGACTGTGTGTCTTCTCGGCGGAGAAAGGGGATGAGAGTGGAGTGTGATTGTGAATCTGTGACAATTGTGGATAAGCTGGGACTGAGGTATAGTTGTCTAGTAGAGCAGAGCTAATTCAGCTGATGGCTAATTTGACTACATGATCGGGGGTTCTCTATTCTGAGGGCACTACCTTGACATGGCCAACCTGGCTAGCCACCACGTTGGTTGCACCGGTGTTGACCCCAGGCCGAAAGGCGGTGCGTAAAATTAGAATCTGCGATGTGTGTTGTTGTAAATGTGAACTGTGATGTGAATGCCGAAAGGGCAATGTGTATTTGTGAGACAGAGGGAAGCTGTCGTATTTGTGCAAGCGGCGGAAGCCGAGGCATTCTTGCAATGTGATATGTGTGCAAGTGGCGAAAGCTATGTATCATTGTGTATACAGTCGTGGGTGCTATCGTCTTGTGACAATTGTCACGCATCAATGTGAATCTGTCGTGGACATTGTGTAATATGTAACCCCCTCACCGTAATTACATCCGGATTACGAAATTTAAGTGAAATAGAGACCAATAAAATGAAATAACAATTTATAATCCCACATCCAAGAGATGGGGTATTTCGAAAAAAATCGATTCAAAACATACTTATTGCTGGTCTCGCATTCACAGACGGATATAATTACTTGAGAAATCAAATCACATAAGAAATATCAGAGTGCGGAACTACAATCCCGGCAAAACCCCGGGTTACTTCATAAATATAATGGGTTTACAGATTCCCAAAATGGGGATTACATATCCAAAATATTCATTTACATTCTCATGTACATTTGGTAATCCCAAAACCAAAATAAGGATAACCAACTACACTAAGTCTCAGAGTAATCCTAACTACTCCTGGTTGTCCACTTCCCTTTCGAGCCACTCGCCCTGTTTGAAAAGATTAGTCATTTGGAAAGAGTGAGATTCTAAAGAATCCCAGTAGTAACAACTTTTTCATACCACATGCAATCACATAATATGTAAACAAATCATCTCATATCAGCAACACAAATCACACTCCACCCTCATCCCCTTTTACCGCCGGGAAGGCACACCGTCCTAACCCGAACCGTTGTTAGCGACTCAGGGACTATTGGCGTGGCAGTGCATACGAATAGCCTTACGACTCACATATAGCCTTTCGGCTTTCACAAATGGCCCGTCGGCCTTCATAAATAGCCTTTCGGCCCACATAATCACATATACACACCCTAACCTCATCCCCTTTTACTGCCGGGAGGCACACAGCCCTTGTCCGAACCGTTGTTAGCGACTCAGGGACTATTGGTATAGCGGTGCTTCCACAATTTTCACAAACATGCAGCATACGAAATCCATTTCATCTCAATGACATTGAACACATACAATGTATCACATAGGATATAAAGAAAGAGTCACTACCTGTATCTTTCCTGACTAGCTCTGGCACCTTAGTCTCACGAGGACGACAGATATCAAATCCTATATTCAAATTAGGGACAACCAATCAATCTCTTTTCTATATGTATATTTCAATAATACTCTAAGTTGGTTATCATTTAGGACTCTTTAGGTGACTATTAGAGGCCTAAACATATGCCTAAAGGGTTGGAAGATACTACCTAAAAGACCCATTTTTCGAAGGCAAAACACTGATTTTTGATAGCCTCACTCGAGGTCAGATGCTCTCACTCGAGCACAAGTACGTACATCACTCGAGCACAAGAGAGTGAGAGACAGCGAGTGAACACTCGAGAGCATACAAAGCTCTCCAAGATTAGGATCACTCGAGCACAGCCATATGCACTTGAGCACACACCCCATAACCAGAATAAGTCAACATCTGGAAGTTGAAGTTGACACATAAATCAACATCTTTTACCAGAATAAGGTTCAGTATTTTGGACATAAATCTCAAAATACATATCGGATTGAGACAAAGCTAGTGCCATATGAAAGTAGACTCAAATATATTTCTAAAGATATATAATTTGTCACATTTCAAGTTATGTACTAAGATCTATGCCTTCTGGAAGTTGATGCTCCTGATTTTAGACTTTGTCTAAATGCAGAAGATATTCTTTGGATCATAACTTTTTGTACAAAATGAGTTTAGAGGTGATTCTTGTTGCATTGGAATGTATATGATGAGGGCTTTCCGATGATATATGATTTGCCATGTTTCAAATCAAAATCAAGAATTCACTTGAAGGGCTTACTCGAGTAATATGCAGAATTATTTGAAACCTCACTCAAGGGACTACTCGAGTAATGCAGATGGAAATGCTCTTGGCTAAGATTTGAATGATATAACTGGAGGGACCACTCGAGTAATATGTAAAGTTATTTAAGAGCTTACTCGAGGGATCACTCGAGTAACCAGAGAAGAAATCTTCCAATAGCTCTCGGCCAAGAAATAACTCACATCACTTGAGGGACTACTCGAGTAACCAGATAAGAAAAAGAAACATTACTCAAGGGATCACTCGAGTAATGAAGTTGGAAATGCTCTCAGCTAGATTTTGAATGGGATTACTCGAGGGCTTACTCAAGTAATGACCCAGGCTTACTCGAGTGACCACTCGAGTAATGATTCCCAGAACAACATACTGAAGCTTTCAAAAATCATGGAATTAATTATGAAACTCACTCTTCTTGCTTCCAATTATTCTTACACTTCATTGTATTAGTGTTTAATGTATGTCTTCAGGAATACAATGAATATATGATGTGAAGAGTCAAAAGTTCACTTTACGGAAGCAGAGTGTTCACCAACCACAAGGGCTAGTTTTCAAAATCGAAGAACAGTAAAACGAAGCTATGCCACTCTAACGGACAGGTTGAAATGCTTCCAACGACTATCTCAAGTCATCTATAAATATAGGAACATTCAACGAAGAGCAACACCAAAGGGAAACATGCAAAGATCATGAATCATCTACTCCAATCCAACTACTCTCTGTTCTTATCCATTTTCTATATCATGTATATTTGAGAGAGAGATTATTTGCATTGTGCTTCAGTATTCATTTATTCACTTCTAAGAGAGAAGATTGATTGTAATCTTTCATCATCAAAGTTGTATCCTTACGGGGTGTGTAAGGGAGAGTAACTCGGTTGTAACCTTACGGTGTGTAAGGGGGAGTAACTCGGTGAGAGATTTGTAAAAGGCTTCGCAACTGCCCGGCTAAACTTATGGGTTGTAAAGGCTTTTCTTGTTCTTGGATTAAATAAGAAGATAATGGATTTGAAAATCTCAGGAGGAGCCTGGGGACTGGACGTAGGCCATCGCATATTGGACCGAACCAGGATAAATCACAGTTTGCACACTCTCTTCCTTAAACTCTTATATTTCCAGCATATATTAACTGTTGATTTATGATTCATTGCTTTCATATTTATTGCTTCCTCTAAGATGCAAAAAGATTTTCAAAGTTCTTAAGATTTTTATCTTACACCCAATTCAGCCCCCTCTTGGGGGTCAGTCGGTTCTAACAGAGATTGGGGATTATTGAACGTTTTTGGAAGTTTGGCTAATTTTGGACCAAATCCTGGCTTCACAACTTATTTCACTACTTGTTGCACTCATATGAGCTTATGGGATATAAGGTATTACATCAAATCCCTTAACATTTCGGTATTTGCCAGAGTAATAAAGGCATAGTTCCACATGCATACAGAAATATCACAAATATACTGATAATCAGTAATTGTTTACAATACTGGAAATCCCCAGATGATTTGAAAAATATATACAAATTGTCCAAAACTATCAAAATAAACTAACGATAACCAACAACTACGCTTTCTTGATCCGATACCCTCAGTTGCTGGTATTTATGATTCTACCCTTAGAGCTGCTAGCGTCTGCTAGAATATTTTTAAATATTGGAAAGGGTGAGATTCAAACAAATCTCAGTAATAACAGGCAATCATTCATAGAAAATACGATAAATAAATAAGTCAAGCACCATATAATGCAATAAAATAATAACACTATAATAATCAGTATGTGCACATATTCAGAGCTAACTATTGTTAGAACCCCTACTTGTTCGACCTCAGCTAGGCTTAAGACTACAAACTGGGCAATGTAGCTTATAGGCACTGTGTATCATAATTGGGTCCCCTTTGGGCTATTGCGGTACTTGTGCTTTTCCCCCAAGACGGTACTTGTGATTTTCCCGCACTAGTCAGATAATGTGTGTGCATTATATATATCAAATAAGATGGGATACATAATGCATATACAAGTTCACACATTGTATAAAAGATAGAGTTAATACCTTAAGTTTCTTTTCCTTGCTCTAAGTCTTTGTCCCAGTTTGGGCAAATTGTCCAGTCCTAGAATTCCAAATTTTCAAAGAAATAAGTTATTACTCATTCATATATTCTTCCAAACTTCTTTTGTTGGTTATCTTAGCTTAAAACCACCAAATGACTAAAATACCCCTAAGGACCCAATTCAAGTCCCTTTATACTCGGTTCGACTGTACTTTTTCAAAAATTATGACTCGGGCTATTCCTTAACAATTTTGCATGCAGAATCCATTTTTTGACCTCAGTTTTATCAAATTCACTGCCAAAAGATGAACATGCTCTTGACAACCCCTAACTTAGGGTTTTAGGGGTAATTTTGTCATTTCACACTCTAAGACCTTTATACTTCACAATCCACATGTACCCTACACAATTTTCCCTTCTAAACACAATGGAACCATCAAATTGATGAAATTCTAGCTTTAGCCCTCAGTTTTGGTTTTGGCCAAAAGTTACACAAAATTTGGGAAAAATGATGTTGTCTTGATTTAACCCTTTAAACACCTTCCTTTTCAATCCTAATCATATCTTTAACCATTTAAACACTTATTAATCATGATTTGTGGAAATTTGGGCAGTATAATCCCTTAGGGTTTCATCATCCAAAATTACAAAAGCAATCAAAACAACAACAAATCAAGCCAACAAAAACTACAACAACCACATATTTATCAAGAGAATCAAGGTTTTTGAGATTACCTCTTGATTTCTCCTCTCTCTCTAGCTGTGCACTCTCTCTCTTCTTGGATTTTTGTTTGCTACACATGATATTCTTGGTGGCATAGAGATTAGAGGGAGTTTTACTTGAACTAGAGAGCTAAACACTTGAATTTCACACTAACATACCTTGATTCTTGCTTCTTGCTTCTCTCTAGCTCTTTCTTGGCACTTGTTTCTTCAAGCTCTCTCTCTCTCTCTCTATTTTTCTCACTTGGCCTAAATATGGCATCAGGAAAGAGATGATAAGCTCTTATAATATCTTCTTACACCTCTTTAATTATAATATATTTAAATGTCAATTAAGTATGTGTAATTTACCTTTATGACTTTTTGCTTTTTACTTAGCTCAAGATAATTACACATGGCATAATTCTCTTCCAAGTAAATATTTTCCTCCTTTATTTCCTATTTGGCTGAAATTCATAAGGGGAATGGAAATAATTAATGCTTTCTTGCTTTTTCATAATTCCCTTCTACAAATAATTAATTAATCCATATTTACTTTTTGACTTTTCCAACTTATTTTTACTTGGCCACAATTCAGTCTAAGGAAGCAAGAAGATGCCATGTGTCATCAATTTATGTCTTCTTGAAAAGCAAGCTAATTAATTAACAAGAGCGAGTCAGGTTAATTTTGAAGCTCTCTCTTTCCTTGCCTCTCTTTAACTTGACCAAAAATCACAATGATAGAGGAAGGGAATTTGTTGACCGATTCCTTCTTGAAATGTTTATTTTTGGTCAAACTTTCAACTTGATCAAAATAAAGACCATCTGACTTTTCCTTCTTCTCTTCTCTTCTTTCTTTTTTAGATTGGTCAAAGGTTATACAATTGCTTTAATTTGATTCTCTTTCTTTCCTTTGGGCTTGACCAAATTACTTCAACAAAAGGGAGGAAAGAATGTTGACCAAAACCTAAAGTATATAAGTGCAAGTTTGACCAAAGTCATGCAAAAAGGGTTGACACTTTGACCAAACCCTTCTTTCTTCCTTATTTGCCCCTTTGGACTTTTTTTAACCATGTGTGAGGAGGTTTAAATTTGCTTGTTATCCTCATGATTACTCTTGCTTTTCAAGTGCAAATCCTAGCCCTTTATTTTAGTTTCCAATTCTATCCTCAAAATCAAATGGCAAATATCTCTTTTGCCCTTGATTATGACAACATTAACTAAGTTGCATTAGTTCTTTCTTTTGTTTTCTTTCTTACTTCTTTCTAGACACCATTTCCCTTTTCCTTTGGATCCAGGTTAGGTTTTATGTCATTCTGGCACATCCTAAAGGAATTAGGTACTTTCTTTTGACTAATTCGCACCAAAATTCATATTCTATTCTGAGTGCAGTTTCTAAAAGTCATTCTGTTTCTTGTGCATTCTTGGGAATCTTACTAAACTAGACTCAGTAGTCTATTTTATTCAGGCTTATTCTCTAGCCTCTAGTCCCAAAATTCAGGATATTACAATGATCCCTTTCTTACCAGTCATCCTTCCCTCATCTTGAGTCACGGGAAGCCTAATATCACTTGTATGTTTTAAGTATGTAGTAGAAAATTCACAGATATATTGTTAAAAAATGCAACCCTTCGAATGACTCTGATTTTTCACAAACCCTTTCATTATCTTTATGAAATGTTCAACCGGGTATATCCCCCCCTTAAATGAGCTGGGCCACAAAGTTGTACCTCTCTAACCAAGTGAATTGCCAGGTGCACCACGATGTCAAAAGAATGCTTGAGGAAAATACATCTCAAGTTCACACAATGTGTGTGTGATTTAGTTTTGCAACCTCAACAATTTTTGCGGGTCTGTAACTTTTTGCAAGTGGCTAAAGAATAAACAAAATTTGGTGATTGCAGCTCACTCCTCATAAGGCAAGATACCTTATATAGCCATTAGAATCAAGTTCTCTATCAAGACATAGCAGTCATGAGATTTTAATCCCATCAGATTCAAGTGCTTTATTGACACGAGTCTTTTAATGTTTGAATAGCAACCCTTTGGCACTTTGACTAAAGCAAGGAATTGATAAAAACTAGTTTTTTCTTCCTTTGATAGAGTGTGAGCCACAGGACAAAGAAATATATGGGCTCCCCTCTCCTTTAGTGCTAATTCTTCCTTTATTCTAGTCTCAACCATGTTTAGCCTAGCATGTATGTCATCTTTAGTCTTCACTGAAATATGAAGTAATGTGCCAATGATGCTTTTGCACACATTTTTCTCGATGTGCATAACATTAAGAAATGTCTCCTATTCAGGGTCCTCTAATAACACAAGTTAAAGAAAATGGACATCTTTTTCTACCTGCTCGTCTCAACATCCCTCGTAAAAGGTTTACCAAATAGGCATTTTATATCTTTCACCTTTTCATATACATATTCACCGATCAAAGTTTAAGGTGCCCTACCCTCTTCTAACTTCCCAGTGAATTTTTTTGTTAAAAATACTAGTAAGGTTGCTCTAGAAGCGACCATTTTTAATGTCCTATATAGGAATTCTTCATGCCATGCTTCAATCTAATTAAATGTATACCCTCTTCACAAATTGGACATCCAAGTTAGCCTTTAATATTGTATCTTGACAAATTGCCATGTGCAAGAAAGTCATTGATAGTGTCAAGGAGCACGACTCTCTAGTTGAACGTTTCTTCCTTGTGAGCACTATACACCATGACCCATCATCGTACAAATGCTTCAAGTCTTCAATTAGAGAAACTAGGTAGACACGATGTCATTCCCTGATTTCTTGGACCTTAAGATTAGCATGGATAGTACTTGGACTTCATGTAGAGCTATGAAGGAAGGGTGTATATAAACAATATTACCAGTCATGTCCTGTGGGTTTAGCTTTGCATCCCAAACGGGTTCATCTTACCAGCAGCTAATGCTAGATGTAGGTTCCTATCATATTTAAGAAATTTGGGGTGGTTTAGATCAAACTTCTTCCATTATGTAGAATTAGTAAGATGTCAAAGAATGCCATCATCTATCATTTCATCTACATCCCACCTTAAAATTTTTGCATCTTTATGATTGCTATACAATCATTTAAATCTAGGTATAATAGGAAAATGCCATAATGTCTTATTTAGACTCTTCTCATTCTATTAGTAACATGGCTCCTCATACATGGGATAATAAGTTAGTAATGTATATTCATTCTTGAATAAAGCACAATCATTAAGGCAAATATATATCTTCTTATAGCTATGGCTGATAGAGTGCAACATCATCTTTATGGCACATGTTTTGAGGGAAAGTACATTTTTTGTTGGTACTATTAGATCCTAAGGCTAGAGCAATTCTGTGAAGCTCTATCAGACCACCTATTTCTCGCCTTCAAGTTGTACAACATCAACACATCGCTTAATAGGGTAAAGTCAGTGCACCCCTCATATAATGGCTTTACTACACCTCTCTTCAAAGCTTCCAATACCTTAGCCATATCATCAAGATAGGGTTAATATACTGGAATCTCATAATCCGTATTGCTTTGTATATGAAATTAGTTAGATAAATATACTAGTGTATGAGTATATGAGAGCATTTAGTGTCTCTTTAAGAGGCATGTATGGCACCATCTTGCATGGCATTTAGCTATATAAGAGGTCATGTAGTGACACCAACATGAATATCCGGATTTTTTCAAGATACGTCGATACGCACTCAGAAATTCCTAGAGGCAGGACCATAGGTGGCACCATCTTCAGGTCACTCAGAGACACGTGGCAAGTTCTTGAACTCATATGGACATATGGTGCTAAAGCGAGTAGACCTTGTATACACGTGGCATAAAATTGAGAAGGCTCTGTATGAAGTAACTTTAATAAAGTATCTTTATTAAAGCCACTTTTGATTTTCTCCATTGATTAACCAACCACGAAGCGCTACCTAACCTTACGTAGCTCCTATGGTGCCATATGTCTAAGAAGTTGGGACAACTTGCCGGTCTTTGGTTTGGCCACATATCCAACTTCCCTGAACACCGAACACAGAAGCTGGGGGAAATCATCGGACATCCTCTTCTCTAGACCTTAAAGTCGGCCAAGGCATATAAGAGGTAGAGAAGACATGTTTCAAAAAGTGCAATGGGCACCCCAAGCAAGTGAAGCGCCTAGCACCCTGGATGTCAAGAAGGAGCACCTGGCACCCTGGGATTTTAACAATTGACATGTGTCATCACAAGAGCATCCAACACTCTCCACTTCTTATTAAATTCGGCCAACACCCAAAAAGTAAGGGAAAATAGAAAAAATTAAGAGAAAAAGAAAGGGGAGAGAAGTTTGAGTGTTCTTGAGTTTCCTAAGGTGTTCTTGCTAGAGTTCTTGCCCGATTTCACGTTTTTGGCGATCAAGCTTTCATAAATCTTTTACTCATTATTAGCTACATTTCTATAGTTTTAGATTCTTGAATAAAGGAGCTTCGTGCTGCCTCTGTAGTCTAAGTACTGTCAGAATCAAGAACCGATTATAGAATCGAGTAAAGGTAAGTATAATCTTCAATTTAAATATAGTATCTTGTGGTTTCATTTAGTTTTTCTTGAGGTTATGGCTGCCTTAGGGTTTTAGCCAATATGAGAAAGTAGGGCTTTGATGATCTTATGGTTATGAATATGATGTTAAATAAGGTTTGATGATGTATCTAACAAGTATTGTGGTTGAATTTGCAAAATCATGTTTGTAGTGACTTAAAGTGCTTTTCGGCAAGACCTGGAAAAATTAGCAATGTAATATCTCAAAATTTATTCACCAAAATTCCTTACATTTTGTGGCATTTAATGGAATTAAATAGTGAATTACAGAGAACATGAAATGACAAAACAAGGCAATTAGTAGTCACATACAACATGATTAAGTTAGAACATAAATTGTAAAAATTTGAATTTGTTGCCAGTGTGTTTTCCTATGTGGCAGTGAGAGTTTTATGTGTTTTTGGATAATCAAATGATTTCCAATAAATGTGAAATTTTTCATAATAAAAGTAGACATATTAAACTTTAATATGATGGGTTATATAAGTAATTTGGACCTGTACACTTAGAATTATGTATTTTTGAATTTAGCCAAGTGAAACTAGCAAGTTAATGTGGTAGTATCCAATAAATGGCAATTCTAGAATGCTATGTATCCAATTGGCTAAGGGCAATATTTTTCCTTAAAACTAGACTTAATAAGGGTCACATTGCCTTTAGAA
Source organism: Inga laurina (assembly GCA_963855925.1). NCBI lineage: Eukaryota > Viridiplantae > Streptophyta > Magnoliopsida > Fabales > Fabaceae > Inga > Inga laurina. The sequence continues at coordinate 37,395,793 of OY979708.1, forward strand.
CCACTGTAATTGGACATTTTTAAATAAAGATATAAATTTTCAAATTTTGAAAAATTCTGCCAGCTTTTAATTAAGGTGCAAATTGAAAAGGTAATAGAAAAAATGTATGGGCAAAATAGTCATTTAGCTAAATTTAATTCAAAGTCCATATTTTTCCCTTTTCCTCATGATGTTGGACAGTCAAAAGGGGAGAAAGAAGGGAAATATATGTTTGAGATACATATGCTAAAAGTTGAAGCATTTTAAGCCAAGTAAATGGGGTTGAAAAGTGAAAAAAGCAAGCATGTGAATTATGGCCATAGAATATTAATTCCAAAGAGATGAAGTAAGCTAATTGAAGGAGCGTATTTGGTTCCTTCAATAGCCCCTTTTTATGTAAAGAAGGAGAGAGGAAAGAGAAGACAATTTATGATCAAGTTAAAGGAGATAAGGCAAAATAAATTGGCATGTGATGAAAGGAAAATAAAATCTTATATTTTTAAGGAGGTGGAGATGATTTTTATTAAAGGGCTTTTAAATCTTTCAAGGCCTCATATTTTGGCCAGATTTGAGAAAGAAGAGAGAGAGAGAGATTGGAGAAAACATGAGCCAAGAGAAAGCTCAAGTTATTCAAGAAGCCATCTAGGTGAGTTTGGGTGCAAAATTCATGTAGTTTTGTCTCAAATTTATGGGAATCTCTCTTTAATCTCTATGCCATCTTGAATAGCATATGTAGCAAGACAAAATCAAGAGCAAGAAGGAGGGAGAGGTAGTAGTTTTGGAGCTTAGAGAGGACAAGAGGTAAAGCCATAAAACCTTGCTTTCTTGATGATTCAAGGTTGTTAATGTTATTGTGATTGTTGTTGTGGCTTGTCTTGGCTTGTTTTCATGATTGGGATGCACAAACCCTGAGAGGAGGTGCTGCCTAAATGTTGATTAATCATGTGGGAAGTGTGATTAAGTGGTTGAACAAGAGATTAAGCATGAAAAGAAGGTTCTTAAAGAAAAAAACATGAATTCCCAAATTTTCCCATTTAATTCTATATTTCGTCCAGAGGCATTTTTGCCATGTTGGGGCTGGAATTTCATAGATTTGATGATTCCATTGTGTTCTACATGGAAAACTATGTAGGAATAGCCTTTAGCTATAAATTTTGGATTAATGGAATTAAACAATAAAACTTGGAATGTAAACTGTGCTGCCATTGTAATTTCCTATGTGGCTGTAAGAATGAATTGTGTTTTTGGGTAATAGAATATAGTCCAATGGCCATGAAACTTTTCATTATGAAAGTACACTTATCAAACTTTAATTTGATATGTCATTTCTGCCATTTGGATTAGTACATTATGAATTATGAATTTTTGAAATTATGTAATAAATCTAGATAGGATCCTGGACCAGTATGGTTTTAGTCATAATTATGGAATTTGGTGGCTATAATTAGTTTTAAGTAATATTTTATCTTTAAAATAGACTCAAATAGATTTAAGTAGGAATTTGAACCACCCCAATTAGAGTTCTATATAATTAGTTATGAATTTTTAAAGTTTGGTCAAAATGATGGCAGCTTTTGGCTACCATGCGAATTTAAAAAAGAAAGGGCCAAATGTAATTTCTTTGAGCCCCACGGGTTAAGTTGAGCACTTGGGGCTAGTGTAGTCACACTAGAGGTTCATTGGTCATGGCTCTAATAATGTCATTATTTATCTAGGGCAATAAGGTGACAAAGAAGAAGTAACTTCAATGGTTGGGAAAAGGTATAAAAGGAGGACTCAAGACAAGAGGTAGTAAACTTATTTAACTTGCATGTATTTGACACGTTTGCTGTGAATTAATTTGCAGTATTAGTTTGTTTGATTATGTGAAGCATGTATGAATGAATGAAGCTCTGTTTCTGTTTATACTGTGGCCATAGATATGTTGCATGAAACATTGAGCATGCAGAAATATCAATATGTGAACATGAGCTTATGCAAGGCAAGCATATCATGCACTAGCATCCATCTTGCATACATTGTTAGTACTTTTTACTACTAAGATTCCTTCGAATCTCACCCTTCTCAACCAACCATTTAGACAGGTGAAAATAGGAGGTGTGCTGAGAACAAATAAGAGAACTACACAAAAGAAATGTAGTGGTAAAATGAAGATGGGAAGATGCCTGCGTTTCATTGTAACGAGTCTAGACACCCTAGTACCTCGGTACGGCTACATTATTTGTAATTATTATGTACGATCCCTTTAGGTAATTCCTGTAATCAAGTACTTATTATCAGTATTTTTATGCTATTTTTGTGTGCCCACTGAACTACACACAATTACTCTAAAAAATGTGGAAATAAGATAAGGGGTGTTACAAGGAAGGAGCTAGATATTAGTAAATATGAGGTTTCCAAATAATTCTACATGCAAAATTAGTGGAAATACCTTGTGGTTATGATTTTAGGATGATTGGATAGAAAACCCTAAATTTGGAATTTAAGTAATGCTACTAGATTATATTTTTCTGGGTGACAGATTGCTTGTGGTGTGATTTTGGAGGATCAAACCTTGTCCAATGATCATGATATTTTACAAAGTGTTAATAGACATCCTAAGCTTTAAATTGAGGTATAATGCAAGTTATTTAGGTTAGTATATTATATGTTATGATCTGTTAAATTTTAGGCGTTGAATCTGGAACAAATCCTGAAACAGTTTGGTTAACTAAGGATTTCTGGACTCTTGTGTTTTTAAATGGCAATGAGTGATATTTTTCTTTGAAATAGACTTAATGAGATTTAAATAGGAACTAGAACCATTTCAATGTGAATTTTCTAGATTAAGTTATGAATTTTTAAAATTGAGTGATAAATCTGGTAGCTTAGGGTTGACATACAAATTTGTGGTATTTGAGGTAAATTGTGATAAGTTTGATCCAAAGGGTAGAGACAAGTACTAGAAGCTAATATAGACCACATTTGTTACACACTTGAGATAATGCAAGAGTCTTAAAAGATAACCAACAAGATTAAATAAGTAATAACTCATTTATTCATAAACTTGGCATTATAGGGTTTGACCTTTTCCCTGGCTGACCAAGAGAACTGATAAATAAGGACAAGTCATCAGAAAGGATGTTAGGTAGTAACTCTTTCTCTCATATATTATGTGATGCCCTGCATGTATCTTTTACCATGTTTATTTATGAGCATTCAAAATATGACAAGCGGACGCCCGTGGCAGTAAGACTAATATGACCAAGGACTTTGGTGTGGGACTAGGGGTGCAGTGTTTGATGTTGTGCCACATGCTATGGGCTAAATGCTACTGTAATGCTTATTGTGATATGATGGTTTATATGTATGCTGTAAACTTACATTTTATATGGTTGACTGTTTATTACTAATAAGATTCTTGTGAATCTCATCCTTTCCCAAAAAACATCATACAGTGAATGCAAGTGGCTCCAAGGGTAAGGAGGTAAGCGATAACAAGTAAAAGGATGGAGACAAAGGAATTAGTTTTTCTATTGGTTATTTGTAAATAAATGTATTATAACTAGACATAGATATTTTGATAAACTTGAGTGGTCACACAAGGTATGTATGCATATGAATGCATGTAGACCCAAGTAGTAATAACAGTATAAGGCGGTATTAGAACACTTAATTATTTTATCAGAATTCCTAGAAATTTGGTAACATCAGCACATATAATAGTAAGATCAGTGCATCTGATAAGAGTATTAGTACCAGAATGTGGTATCAGAATGTACAACCGAAATCTTAGTATTAGTATTGATATATTATTCATATATCTAAATGAATTGTGTAATAACTCATAAGTAAATGTTAAAAGTAAGGGGGTTTACAATAGTAGGTGTCAAATACACTTGTGTCGAAATTAGGTGATGCACAACTTTCCATATGTTCAATGACCCCACTGCTTGTCTCCTTATACCTCATCTAACATTTATAAGTAGGATTGATTATATAAATAACTAAGTGTAACAAACAAGTTTCTTGATCACACCATTGTGCATTGCCACTCTTTACACAGGCGTAAAGAATAAAATTGTCATTTGGTGGATTATGGGTAAATGCAAACTCAAGGAAATCTATTACCCCATTATAGTAGTCTTTCGTTAGCCGATCGACATACATCTACTGGTTATACAAAGGCCCCATCTATAGCATAAATCATTTTGAAACAACAACCTCAATCAAAGCCCAATAATTTTCTGCACCTAAAATAAATTCACAAAAACGTATAATGAAAGAGAAACCACGAACCTTATGTCAACCTGAAAGTTGAAGGAAGAAAACTCTAAGGTTGAATGGATGCCTTTCACAGAGCTAAAAGGGCTAGAGCTTTTGATCAAGTGCGAAAGTTTTCAAATGTCAAATTGATTGGGTGTTTTACAAAAAAAACATCCCCAGTTAAGTAGTTTTTAAGGTATTACATAATAGTTAGTTGGTCAGAACCACTAATTGTTTTAGTTTTATCATGGTTTTGTTCAAATAACCATGAGGTATGTTATTAACAAGTTAAGGTTTTACATAACTGTTAGTTAGTAAGAATCGCTAATGATTGTTTTAGCTTTATCATGATTAGTTTTAGTTAAGCATGATGTATGTTATTTGTTTGATTTATCACGGTTCTTTAATAACAATTATGATTTATCACGGGCAAAGATTGAATCCTATATTCTTGTCCTTAACATTACTTGGTTAATTATCTTCTAAGACTCTCACATTATATTAATTTGGCAACCAATAGGGTTTACACTAGCTTTTAGCACATTTATCTATCATTTGAAGTCAAACTTACCCCAATTTACCTTTGATATCTCAAATATGTAGGTTACCCTAATCTGGCAGAGTTGACACCCAAATTTTAAAATTCATAACTTAATCTAGAAAAAATTCCAAATGGGGTGACTCCAAGTCCTATGGAAGGTTCTTTAAGTCCTTTTTCAAGGAAAAATATCACTCAGTGTTAAATATAGGTCAAAACCTCAAGAATCCTTGACTAATATTATTACCTCAAAATACATTCCAGTGTTTATACCTCAACTTCAACATATCATAATCACAATTGATAGAGCCAAATGGCATGTATTATATATCATTGGAAAGCTTATGATGTCTACTAATACCTTGTAAAATATCACAATCATTGGACAAGGTTTTACTACTAAAAAACAACTCACAAGTAGTCTGACTTGAATCTAGCAGAATCAAACATCAATACTTTGAATTCCAAAAATTAGGGTTTTCTAACCAATCATCCAAAGATCATATCCACATGCTATTTGTAACACCTTTATTTTCAAAGCGTATGGACAACTTAAATGCAATAATATCTTTGAAAAGGGAGACCGATAATCTTTTGTAAATAGAGTGGGTCCCAACTTTAAAGTAGAGTGCAGACTTGCACTTGAGTGAGTTTTCAGAAATCCTTTCAAAAATGTTTTCCAATTGGTCTCATATTAATTTACAATTCATTTATAAGCCATCTATTTTAGTTTCATTTCTTCATATCAGAGTTTTAGGAATACATTCTTTGTTGTCTACTATTGGTTTATATGTCAGTATTCGTTGCCTATATACAGCACTTTGCTTACCTGTCTATAGAGTTGCCAGTACAGGACTAACTCGACTTAGGTATAGATTAAGTACAATTTCCAAATATAGATAACCAATAGGAAATTAAATTCTAAGTCCTTCACTTTACTTGTCCGTGATTATCTTCTTGCTTGAGAAACTGCCTGCCTGAGTTGAAAATTGGTTTATGGAAAAATAGGGTGAGATTTAAAAGGAATCCCAGTGGTAAAAGATATCACTCATATAAAATGTATGCATGTAACATGCCAGGTCAACTAATGTTTCAATACAAGCAGCATATTGAACATTCAGAGATAAATTCGCAATATACGGAAAGCATAAAGTTACTAGTTCATGATATGAATCAAGCATAAAGTTTGGGTAATTCAAGGACAACTATCCCTTGCCATAGCGTTGGAGAAATTCTTCTGGGCCTGAGCCCTTCTCATCTGAATGCTTTAAATTCATGATGGCACAAGCATGCATATAACATATCACATAGTATGTGAGGGTTAAGTTACTACCTGATAATTTTTCTAAATCTTGACCTTGGTTGACATGCTTTGGGCTTCTCGGGCAAATGTCAAATCCTACAAGTTATAATTTATGGGCGAGTTATTGCTTGTCCAATTCTTTAATTACCTAAGACACTTAGTTGGTTATCATTTGAGTTAGTGCCTAGGCCTAATTAAGTAGTTAGAGTTGTTACACTAGGCCCAAGTTTTACTATTTACCCTTATAGTTCACAATCATGGCTTTTGGCCCAAAGCCCACTAAATTCGCACTATTCTAGAAAGTTGATAGATTTTTTTCTTAACTTAGAAAAATCATAACTTGTCTAGGAACTTCAATTAGGGTGGTTCAAATTTCTATGTGGCCCTTATTAAGTTTATTTAAAGGAAAAAGGAGTACTTCTGCAGCATAAACGCGCAAAATCCCAAATTTCATAATTACTCATTTATGTTATAAGACAGCTTCTAGAATCATTACCAAACTTAAAAAATTTGTATCTCCCAATGTACTTGTCCAATTATTATAAATTACCCATCAAATTAGATCTTGTTGGGTCTACTTTATTTTTGTAAAATTTCATGGACATTGGAACTCATTTGGATAGACACAAACATGTTACAATCAATCTGTCTTAGATCAACCTCCAGATTCAATGCCCAATTTTGAAAAATCATAATTAATTCTATAAAATTTCAAATTGGCAGATTCCAAGTACATTGTAAACCTCTTTAAGTGTATTTTCAAGAAATAATATCATTTGCTGGAAAAAGGAGCCATATGAATTCAAAAAATTCATCAAACCGTAACTATTCTAGAATTGATTCCAGAAACATAATCCAACTATAACTTTAGATCCACTGATCCAAAAATTACATTTTAACTATCAAAATGAAGATGAATGTGTCTACTTTCATTTTGGAAAATTTTATAGCATTTGAACCAGGATTATTCAAAAACATGGCAAAACATTACTGCCTCCAGAAAACAAAATCTAACAGCACTACTCTTAAGTTCCAAATTTTTGATTTCTCATTTCTAAACCTTATTTAACACCCTTTACAAGACCAAACCACCATGAACTCTAAGAAAACACATATAACTAAAAATTAGGGGGAAAATACCCATCCCATAAAGCTCAACCAAATCACACAATTCTTGGTTCAAATGGAAGCTCTTACTCACCTCTTGCTTCTTCTAGGCTTTATTCTTTGATTCAACTACTTTAGGTCTTGATAAAATCCTCAAAACACCTCCTCTTTAAAAGCTAAAACCATAGAAATAAAGGTTAGACCAAGAGGAACAATGTTTATGAAGACATTTTTTGCTAGAAAGGTGAGTAAGAAGGTGAAAATCTAGAGAGAAGGTGCTTACCACTTCTTGAGTTCTCTAAAATTATAGATTTGTTTTCTCTCTCTTCCTCCTCCTCTTGCTCGTCTAAAGTACCAAAGAATGAAGGGAATGATGTGTTTTAAAGTCACTTAATGGCCCTCTAAAAGGGCTAGCCAAAAATCTAAGAGAGAGAGAGAGGAGAAAATGATAACATGTCCTTGCCTACTTCTTTCTTGCATTCTAGTTTAGTTAGCCTAACCATGTATGTTTTAATTGGACCAAAAGCAATTATTTCCTCTTCCATGGGCCTTCTTGACCGAAAATTGAGGGTGAGAGAGGAGGAAATATTTTACCCAATAGTTCTTAGCTCTTTGTACACAAAGAAGCTTTTTATCCATTGGCTACTTGATTGAATTTCTTGTCCTTTGGCCAAAAATTATAACCATTTTAGGGGAAATAATTTTACTTTTTAGGCTTTATAATTACTTCACTTTTTAAGAGCAAATCCTAGCCCTTAATCTCGGGTTCTAATTTTAACCTCAAGATGAAAAGGCAATTGTCTCTTTTGCCCTTGATTATGACAACACTAATTAATTTGCCATTAGGTATTTCCTTTCATTCTATTCTCTTCTTCCATGCACTATTTCTTTCTGTTTTTGGATCCAAATTATGCTTTATATCATTATTCCCTTTAGATAAAGAAATTGAGCATTTCCTTTAGCTATTTGGAAACAAATCCTATACTTTTATTTTTCCCCAAATTAGTCCCTAAAAGTCATTCTGTGTCTTGAACATTCTTAGGCCTCTTACTAACTGAGGCTTAGCAGTCTGCTTAAGTTATGCTTAATCTCAAGCTTCTAATCCTAAAATTTGGGATATTATACTATTCCTACACAATTATGGCCATAAAATCCATTTTCAACCTTATATTTATCAAAATCCAACTCCAACCCCAAGACCTAGGGCTGGTCAAATTTGATCCTAATTGCCAAAAGGTGTATTCTTGCAATTTTAACCTCAAAACATGTTCTTAACCATCATTAAACCTCATTTGACATCATGTTCATAATCAAACATCTATTAAAGCCCAAAATATCTCTCTTGGAGAAACCCTAGGGGGATCCATAAGTTCAAAAATATGCATCAAAACATTAAGACACTATACTCATATTAAAGCTTATGATTACCTCTACTCAATTCGTAGGTCGGTTCTTGATTTCAGTAGTACTTTCACTAACAAGATGACACCAAACAACTCTTATAAAAAATCCAAAACTATAGAAATATTGCTCTCGATGAGTAGAAGAAGATTAGTGAAGGCTTCAGAGGCTGGAAACGCGATCTTGAGCTTGAAATCGGTGATAGAACTCAAGAACACAAAACTTCTCTCCTATTTCATTTTCTGTTGAATTTTTTGATTTTTCTCTTAATTTAGGGTGTTCAAAAAAATTAATAACCCTTGGAGGTGTTAGAAGATGCTTTAATGACATGTGTCACAAGCTGAAAAATCCAGGGTGTTGGGTGCTCTTTTTGGAAGTTACCGGGTATTCAATGATTCGGTGTACCGGATGCTCTTTCTTGAGACTGCAGGGTGCCCAATGCACCTTTTTTAAATTTGTCACCCCTTCCCCTCTATCATGCTTGACCAACTTCATTGGTCAGTGTAAGACCTGTCTTACATACCCCTTTAGTTACATATCGGAAGCGTTATTCTTTAATTACTGGGGGTTAATTACTCATTTCTTGCTGTTGAGCTGTTATTCTTACCAAATTTATATATCAGACTTAGTTCTTGCTCTCAATTCTTATTCTTAGTTTCAGTGATTTACTGATCCCAATTACTGTTTAATTCTAATACATATATTCATACATATTCATCAAGTGTAAATATTTTACACACAGTAAAAGTAAATACACTTGAATCTTTAATTTTGCGTCTTCTTTCCTTCTTGCTCATCTTCAAGCTTTCTTCTCTATCTTGCTCAAAGACCTATATGGTTGGTGGGGCAGGGTGAGATTCGTAGGAATCTCAGTAGCAAACAATACTAACAATACATGCAAGATGAATGCTAGTGCATGATATGCTTACCTTATATAGGCTTATATTCACATAATGACATTTCTGTATGCTCAATGTTTCATGCAATATACCTATGTCCACATTATAAACAGAAACATATCTTCTTTCATTCATTCATGCTTCACATAATCAAGCAAAGCAATAACACACATCAATATACAGCTTACACATTAAATACATACAAGTTAAGTAAGTTCACTACCTTGTACACTAATGTCCTTCCTCTGTTTCCTCTTCTTCCAACCATCGGAGTTGTGTGAAGCATCTTCCATTCTTCTTCTTTCTTGACTTCTTATGGCCCTAAACACATAGTCATATTATTAAAGCCATGCCAAATGAATGCCTAATGGGGCTGCCTTAGCCTCATAGGCTTACTTTCCCCCTTGGAGTTTACACTTATTACATTTGGCCCTTTCTTTCTTAAATTCGCATGGTAGCTAAAAGCTGCCATCATTTTGACCAAACTTTGAAAAATCATAATTAATGCTATAGAACTCTAATTAGGGTGGTTCAAAGTTTTATTCAAAGCTCTTTGACTCTAGTTTCTAGAAAAATATTACTCAGAGCCAATATAGCCACAGAATTCTAGAACTTCGACTAAAGCCACACTGCCATAGAAAATATTCCAAATTCAATACCTAACTTCAAAAATTCATAGTTCTTAATTATTAATCCAAATGGTACAAATGACCTATCCAATTAAAGCTTGATATGTCTACTTTTGTTTTGAAAAGTTTCATAGCCATTGGACAATACTTCAAACCGAAATTCATATACTATTCTAAGTACAGTTTCTAAAAGTCATTCTATTTCTTATGCATTCTTGGTATACTTGCCAAACTATACTTAGCAGTATACTTTATCTAGGCTTATTCTCTAGCCTCTAGTCCTAAAATTTGAGGGATTATAGTCAGGGGAAAGGAAGTATGATGAATTCATCCGACTTTCAGTACAATGTTTGAGAAAATCGGGTGTGTAGCCAGGCCGGAGACCGGTAAGTCAGGCGAGTTGTGTAACCCCCTCATCGTAATTACATCAGGTTTATGTAATTCAAGTGAAATAGAGACCAATAAAACAAAATAACATTTATAATCCCTCATCTTCAAGATGGGGTATCCCAAAAAACAGTTCAAAATATATTCAGTCTGGTCTCACATTCACATTCGAATATAATTACTTGAGAAATCAAATCACATTGATAAATATCAGAGTGCACAACTAAAATCCCTGCAACCCTGGGTTACATGTATATATATAATGGGTTTAAAGTTACCCAAAAATAGGGGATTACATGTCCAAAAATAATATTTACAACCCATATACATACAATAATCCCAAATCCAAAACAGGTAACCAACAGTCCAAAATAAAAATGTCCCTGAGAGATCCTAACCACTCCGGGTTGTTCACTTCCCTTTTGAGCCACTTGCCTTATCTGAAATGTTAGTAATTGGAAATAATAAGATTCTAAAGAATCCCAGTAGTAACAAATCACTCATACAGTATATAAACACATAGCATGTAAGTTTATTATGTTCAGCATCAACACAATGATTCATGGCTCACGCCACAAATGACAGCATTCCTAGCTGTAATCACAATACACTATGCCCGCGTTCACGGTAAACACTATGCCTGCTTTCGCTGTAATCACTATGCCAGCTTTCGCTGTAATCTCAATACCAGCTTTTACTATAATCACTATGCATCAGCATCACAAGTCACAAAGTATCACAAAGCGTCACAAGGCAGCAGTAGCAACACAATGCATGACAACCATACATACAATACATTTACACAATGTATAAGAGACGAGCCACTACCTTGTTCTTTCCTGACATTCCTTGGCTCAGTGGGCTTACGAGTCTGGCAAACGTCGAATCCTATAAACCAAATTAGGGACAACCGATCAATCTCTTTTCCAAATGCTTATTTCTATAATACTCTAAGTTGGTTATCATTTGAACTCTTTAGGATGACTATTAGAGGCCTATATACATACTAAAAGGGTTGGAAGAAACTACCCTGAAGACCCCTTTTTCAGAAGCAGAACACTGATTTTTAGCTGACTCACTCGAGTGAAGATGACCTTACTCGAATGATAAGAGACTTACACTTGAGTAAGAGCGGCTGTCACTCGCGAGTGTTTGACAGTGAGCAACAACCATGGCCAAAAAGTGCTCACAACACTCGAGCATGGGGGATCACTCTCGAGTGATAGCTCCAAATTCACTTGAGTCCCCGAAAGTGCATCGTAGAAAGTGCTTACTATAACCCCCTGCTTTTAAACATGTAATTATAATTCGATAACGTATAATTAAATTAGGTTAGATACTATCAGATCATTTAAACTCATTTTAAATTTCTGCCTTATAGTGGGATTTTCACAAAAATTTTTAAAAATCTTTTTCCCATCCTTGTCTCAATTTCAATATTCGAATATAATTACCTGTGCAGTTAATATACAATCATTCATATCAGAGTGTATAACCAAATCCTCGGCAACTCCCGGTTCTATACATATATATAATCTGAGGGTTGATGAGTTTCCACCAGGGGATTACACAACCAAAAATTGAATCTAGAATTCGCATCTCAAAATATACAGTAATCCCAAGTTCAAATGGATAACCAACATCTCCAAATCAAATATATATCCCTAAGGGTCCTAACCACTTCGGGTTGGCCGCTTTTCTTTCGAGTCACATGCCCTGTCTGAAATGTTAGTCATTGGAAAGAATGAGATTCAAGAGAATCCCAGTAGTAACAAATCACTCACACAATGCATAAACATAAAGCATGTACATAAATCACAAACAGCAACAGCAGCAGCAACTCAAAGATACATGGCTTTCACTACAAATGATAGCACTCACGGCTGTATACACAATACGACAACTCTCGCTGTAATCACAATCACGACAGCTTGCGATGTAATCATATTAACAACAGCTTACGCTGTAAACGACAGCTTGCGTTGTAAACAACAACTATCACCAGCTGTAACCGCATCAACATCAAAGGTTATCACAAAACAGTGATACAACACACATATAGTGCATTACACATAGTATAAGAGAGAGAGAGAGTCACTACCTGATCCTTTCCTGACGTTTCTTGGCACTGTAGGCTCTCGAGGACGGCAAATATCAAATCCTGTAAACCAGGTTAGGAACAACCCGTCAACCTCTTTTCCAAGTTCTTAATTCTATAATACTTTAAGTTGGTTATCATTTAAACTCTTTAGGTGACTATTATAGGTCTAAACATATGCTTAAAGGGTTAGGAGAAACTACCCCGAAGATCCTCCTTCTAGGGAGAATTTCTGATTTTGGGCTGGCTGTCTTGAGTGATGGAAGTCTCACTCGAGTGACACCCCCAATTACACTCGAGCACCAGCGAGTGAGACACAGAAAGTGTTTGCCCGAGAGCAAACCTTGGAATATTTCACACACTCACTTGAGCACAAGAGGTTGTACTTGAGCAATGACCTTAGGTGCACTCGAGCACCAGGAAGTAAGACTCAGCGAGTGACTACCTGAGAGCAACCATAAATGCCTAAGTCTTAAACTGATTCCCTCACTCGAGCATGCCCATGCTCACTCGAGTGGGATCATATCGCACCGCAAGTCAGAAAGTGTGCTCGTGGTTTCTGCCTGAAGACTTAACCAAAATACCCAGAATTTCATATCGTGCTCGAGTGAGATCCTCCCTCACTCGAGTGATGGCTATCAGATGCCAAATCGCAGCAACTGATATGGTTTTCCAGAATTGACCAATTTGCTACCAATGGTCCTAAGACTTATACCACAACTCATTCTTACTTATTTTAACACAAAGAACCCATTGGTAACCCAAAACAACCAAACTTCCACTCAAATAACACATTCCCATCTTTAGGTCACTAGATCACCCAAAACCACAATTTGACAAACTTCCTCTTTTCAAATCCAAACCAAAACCATTGACTCCCATACACTATTTAGCATCTATTCCACCACATTACATCACTTAATTCATATCTTCTAAAATCACAAGAAATCAGGGCAAAAAATCCAGAATTTACAAAACCAAACCAATGGCCAAAACAATTATACCAAAATGCATTAAATGTTTACCTCTTCCTTTCCCAAATATGATTTCCTTGATTCCCCAACCTCTCAAACTTCACAATCTCTCAAATACCACCAATGAAAATTCTGAAACCATGGCAAGAAAGCCCTCAACACCATAAACAACCTTAGTGAATATAAGATGAGCATTTGAAGCCAATACTTACCTAGAATTAAAGCCTTTTCTTTTTCTTTCTTGCCTAGCCGCATCGAATGGAGAGAATGGAGAGAGAAAGTGAAATATTGATGAAGAAGCAGATTTTCCTCTCTCTCCCATGCACACAACCGACTCTAAGAGTGGGAGGGAAGAGAAATGAGTTGAATCTTTGACTTCAATCCCATGGTCCATAGTTTGCCACTTGTCATGATCTAGTTCTTTCTATTCTTGAACTCATGTAAACTCATTACACATGATTCCACCCATTTAACTTCTCAACATTTAATCCTAACCATTGATCTTGATTACCAGGGAGTTTCCTCTTCGGTAACTGACCAATCGGTAGGTAAATTTACCGTTTTGCCCCTTATTGTCACAATGCTTAACAAACCATCACTAAGCACCTTAATATCACATTACACAACATATACTTCAAAAGTGCTTAATTATCATTAATTACATCACTTTGAAGTTATTAATCCTTGATTACAAGTCAGGATATTACACTTACCCGAGAGTACATACAACTTCAGAGGAAAAGGCTCACTCGAGCACAACCCTTGGCACTCGGGTGATAAGACCACACTTGCGAGTGTCAAAACACACTCTTGAAAATTGGCTAGCGAGTAAGGACCCGAAAGCAACCCTAACCATAACTCACTCCATCACTCGAGTGAACCTATGCTCACTCGAGTGATCACAATATCACTCGCGGGCTGAGAAGTGCACTCTAGCTTTCTTCACGAAAACCCAGGAAAAACACAAAGGAGAAAGGGAAATTACACGACAGCACTTGAGTGATACCCCCTTACTTGAGTGATGCTATCAGATTGCCAGATCGCAGCATCTGACAGAAATTCCCAGATTTGCCAAAACTAATCCCAATGGTTCCCAAACTTCACACAAAGCTTATTTCCACTCAAAATCCCATTAGGAACCCATTGGTACCCTCCAAAACACTCAAAACCCATCCTAACAACAATTCATACTCTTGGGTCTCTATAACACACACCATACCCAAATTCATGCAACTTACTTCCAAAATTCCAAACCACATTCAACACTCAAATAACTCCACAGTAAACCAATTCCAACATCATTCATTATATAATCCATACATTCAAAATTGGCATAAAACCAGGGCAATTTCCAGAATTTATCAACCTTAACCAAAAATCACAATAAATATACCAAAAAGCATCAAAGCCTTGCCTCTTCAACTTTGCTAAAACCAAACTTTGATTCTCCAACTTTCAAATTACTCCAACACCCAAACTACCACCTTTCAAGATTCTGAAACCACCAAGACGAAGCTCTTTACACAATGAACAAAGTTAGTGAAGAGTGTTTGAGCATATAAGAACCATTACTAACCTAAAATTCAAGCTTTCTCTTTCTCTTTCCACCTTGTGTTTGTTGGAAATGGAGGATAGAGAGAGATGGTGAGATATGATGAAAATGATAATTATGAGTGTAATCTTTCCCTTGCCCATACTCCCTACCGAATAGGAGAGAGATGAGAGAGAAAAGGCGGTGTTTGACTTTTAGCATAATCCTATGGTCCAAAAATTGCCACTTGGCAACATCTTGTTCACTTCCTCCATGAGCTCACATAGGTGCATAACATAGGATTCTGAACCATAGACAATAGATCTCAACCCTTGATCTCTAATCACCAATGAGTTTCCTCTTTAGTAACTGACCAATTGGTCAGTAAATTTCCAATTTTACCATTTTGCCCCTAGTTTCACTATGATTAATAAATCATCACTATGAACATTTATATCAAATTCACATCACATTTCTTCAAAAGTGTTCAATTACACTAATTACAATCAATCTCAAAGCCATTAGCCCTTAATCTTAAATTGAGTTATTACAAGTTATCCTACTGACTTAGAATCTACTTTGTGTTAGGGTTAGACGATGTCTTCTCATTAGTCAACCATAAAAGCAAAAACTGCTTTTAAAAAATTTACGTTACAAAAAGCTACTTTATTAAAGTCACTTTATAGGTGTGGGGTCTATATTGCGCCACATATACCCCTGAGTCTCTAGACTACGCCACATGTGTACCTGAGTGTCCTAGACATTTAACACCAAGTCGGTGTCTCCTAAAAAACTTAGGGTACATGAACCTACCCTGAAAATGCCATGTGCGCACTTACACCAGCATATTAATTTGACTAATTAGTCACATATGTCTTTGTCTTTAAGAATGTGCCACATATGTGCTTGTGTGGCATAGGATGGTGCCATATCCCTCAAAAATTGCTGCATGTGAACCTGTGTATCTTATGGCACACCAAGTGTCCATAGACACTGATAACTTTCATTCAACTACTGATACAAAAGCTAACTTCTCATTATTCCATCTTAAAAGCTACTTCATGGATGTGGGACCTAAATGGCGCCATATATGCCTCTGGGTGCCACCAAATGGAGCCAAATATGTTTAAGTGCCCATACATTATATGCACGGAGCCTTATGTAATCAGGAGACTTGGTCTCTACTTAGACAATTGAATCATATACTGCCATGAAACTCATTCTATCTTTGGGACGCTTGCCAAACTGGGCTTAATAGTCTTTGTCACTTAGGCTTGTTCTCAAGCTTCTAGCCCTAAAATTCAGAATATTACAATAACCATGAAGTATGATGTTATTTTTTATAAATTTTTTAATATTTTAAAAATACAATAGTGGTATTCAATCATCATCACTACTACTGTCCACCTCCTCCTTTTCATTCTCATCATTGGAAGAAGAGATGAAATATCTGACTATAAGTTATATTCAACCTCATAGTGATCAAGTATGAGGTTTAACTTCCTATTTATCCTATTGGCATATGCCTAAGGTCTGCCAATAGCTGCATCAAACCCTACATTTCAAGAGGAGGCAGAGGGGAAGGGGAGAAGGTGGTGGTGGTGGAGGTTGAAGTGCTCTTTGGGATGTTAACATGATGGAGAGAATGAGGAGGCCAATAAAGAAAAGTAGTAAGAATCACAAAGAATATGTGAGTTTAAACAGAGGTCTAATAGATGTTATAAAGGTTTATGACCTATGAATTGGTACTTAGGGAAGACAAATTGCTTGAAAGTGTTACATAATGTTGTTTCTGAAGACCGTTATGTTTTGTCTTCACTGATATGAGAGGTTGAATTCTTTGTAGGTGTTACATTGTAGTCGTTTTGAAAGAACTATCACTTTTGTTACTAAATAAATGATGGTTATTAAGTACAATAATTGTTTTTATGTTTTCTTGAATTTTGCCTTGCAATATATGACAGTGCGCATAATTAACCGTTACTTTTAAGCATTATATATCCTAGTTGTAACTATTATGTATTAAGAATTATAAATGCGTAAATTTGTAGTAGTAAATGTGGGGAAGAGGAAAGGTTTCAAAAGATTTCATTAGCATTTATTAAGTTAGAACCGTTAAGTATGTTGGTGTTATCGTAACAAGAATACGTTACGGTTTTTTATTAATAACGGTTAATTATTAAGTTGTGTTTTTGTTAACCTTTTTTTTAATATTTTAAGAAAACAATGATGGTGTTCAGTTATCACCACCACTACCAGCCTCCTCCTCCTCTTCCTCCTCCTCCTCCTCTGTATCGGAGGAAGGAGTTGAAGGGTTAGACTACAAGTCATATTCAATGTCATGATGATGAAGTATGAGGTTCAACTTCTTATTCGGCTTGTTGGTGTATGCCATGAGACGCCTTATGTGGCGGTCAAGGATTGTCAACATCTGTATTAGAGCCTCCATTTCAGGAGGAGGTAGAGGAGGATGAGGCAGAAGAGGTGGTGGAAAAGGGGGTGGTGGCAGCGGAGAAGTTCCTTGGGATCTTAACATGATGAAGGAGAGAAGGAAGATGCTAATAAAAAAATAGTAAGAATCACAATTAATATGTGAGTTTAAATAGAGGTCTAACGGATGTTATGAAGGGTTATGACATATAAACTGGTACGTTTGAAAGTATTACATTATGGTTGTTTCTGAAGACTGTTATGTTTTGTCTTCATTGGTATAGGAGAATGGACGATGATTTATTTGTAAGTGCTACATGACAGTTATTTTGTAAGAACCATTATATTTGTCACTAAATAAATGATCATTATTAACTACAACCATTATTTTTATGCTTTCATGGATTTTTCCTCTCAATACATGATAGTGCGCATATTTAACCATTATGTTTTAGTATTATATATTCTTGCGTGATGTTCACCTTGACATACATGACACTTATTCACTTTAACCGTTATTTATTAAGCTTCATATATGTCTGAATCTATAGTAATGCATCCTAAAAGCATCAAGACAAGTTCATTTTAAAAAAATTCTTGCATTATTTTGCACAGTTCAAATCAAACTTGTAACCCCCTCCGTAATTATTATTTAAACTATGTGATTAAAATGAATTAGAGACTGTTGGATAAACAAAACTCATTTAAAATCCCATCCTTAAGATAGGCTTTTCACAAATATCATTCAAAATCTATTCACCTGGTCTCAGATTCACATTTCAAATACAATTACACACGAAGATAAATCACATTCATTATATATCAGAGTGTACAACATAATTCCCGGCAATCCCGGGTTTATACCTTTATTAAAGGGTATACAAATTCCCTTATAGGGGATTACACAATTCCGTCTTGAATACATAACCAATACTCATCCAAATATCCAAATACATATCCCAACATATATAGTCATCCTAATCAAATAGATAACCAACTACCAAACTCTCATCCCGAAGGATTCCTAGCCGCCCTTGATGCTTACTCCCTCCACGAGCCACTTGCCCTGTACTTATTCTTTCCACGTGTGCTCTGGTATCGGCTACTTATGATCAGGGTGAATTCCAAACCCTCTTCCTCTCCCCCAAACTTGCTTCTTGATTCCTCCACTTTCCAATTTGTTCAAGCACTTAAACACCTTCTTTGACAAATCTTTCCATTTCTCTTTCCTTCCAAGCTCAACGAAAATGGAGATAAGAAGAGAGAGAGAGATGGGATGAAGAAGAGGGATAAGTTTTTTCCCAAATGGCCTGCCTTGGCTGACTTTTGAGAAGTGAGAAGAGAGGAGAGAGGGAAGAGGCTTTGAAAAATTGACCAAGATCCAAGGGTTCACAAAGTGCCAAGTGTCACACTCTTGCTCCATCTTCCATGAGCTCATATAGGCGCACACACATATGATTCCACCATTTAATCTCTTACACAAATCAATCCTAACCATGGATCTTTAAGTTACCAATGAGTTCCCTCTTCGGTAACTGACCAATTGCTTGGTAACTTTACCATTTTGCCCCTGATTGTGGTAATTCTTCTGAATCACAACCAAACACATTCTTCTCATTCCATTTCACCATACATACACCCTCCCCCTTATTTTTATTCAATTTAGATGTTAATCCACAATTGAACTTAAATACAGGGTTCAGGCACTGCTTATAATACATTCAAATCATATTTCACATCGTATTCTCCAAAAGTGTTTATTTATCAATAATCACATACACTTTTGAAGTGCTTAACCCTTAATCGAAAATTGGGATATTACATTCCTCCCCTTGTAACAAAAAATTTCATCGTCGAAATTTGTTACACCATTTAACCACAAGTTACTGATGCCTTATCATGACGGCTTCCGTTTCACAAATTGTTTCTCACTGGGACAGTCCTTTCTAGACCACCCACACAACCAATAAACCACAGATAGGAAAACAGTACCAATATGCATGCAAGATAAGTGCTTAATGCATGACATGCTTGCATTATATAAACTCATACTAACACAATGACATATTCGCATGCTCAATGTTTTGTGCAACAAAACTATGGCCATAGTATAAATTGAAATAGAGCTTTAATCATTCATATATGTTTCACATAATAAAGCAAAGCAATAACATGCATCAATACACTTGCACAAATATCAAATACATATAGGAGAGATAAGTTCCCTACCTTAGACCTTTGCCACCTCGAACCGTGTGCTTCGATTCTCGTGCCAATCCCTCGGGCTTTCAACTTGGTCCTAAAACGTCAAATGTACCAGTTTAGACCCTTCTATAGTGTTTCTGGTGGTTATACAAGTCTATCATAAAAATTTACCAAAATGCCTCGGGACCCGGCCCGGCCTAGCTGCACCCGATCCGATTGTACTTTTTTCAAAATTTTGACATGGGCTATTCTTACATTTTTTCACCTAAAGAATCCATTTTCAAACTCAGAATTATCAAATTCATTGTCAAATTACAAAAATACCCTTGACAACCCTTATTTTAGGGTTTCAGGGGCGTTTTTGTAATTATGATTTTTCGGGCTTTTCTGAAAAAGTGACCAATTGTAACCCCACCTAATTTTCCCTCCTAAACTTAATGGAACCATCAAATCATTAAAAATTCAACTCTAAGCCCATTTTCTAGTTCTGGACGAAATCTGAGAAACTCCGGGGAAAATTAGGGTTTTTCAAATCCAACTCCATGACATGTTCCTTTATACTCCTAACCACTTTATTAACTATTTAATTAGGTTACAACTACCATTTAGACCCAATTTTGGTAGCATAACCCCTAGGCCATGTCATTTCCAAAAATTCAAACCAAAGACAATCCGGCGAAATTTCACTGATTAAATTGTCCACAGCAGCTAGAATAGTCAATATACGAAGGTTTGGAAGTTACCTCAAGCTCCCTCTAGCTTTTCTCAAAATGGATGAAAACCCTAGCCTTAGAACACCCAAATTTGAAACCCTATATAAGGCAGTCTGTTTGTCTGGATGTTTTGAATAGGCAAATGATGTCTAAAAATTATGAAACTTTCCAGTCTTAAAGTTCACATTCTAAGCTTCAAAATGGATATATAATTTGTGTCATTTCGTTTTGTGATATGAGAGGTATGGATTCCCAATGTTTGGGATTAAAACTGGATTTTGTTTTGGAGCAGTGTTGGATTTTGTGTAATTCTGGATTTGTGTGGTGATTTCTGGTAATGGTTCATATTTTTCCTATGAAGAGGACTTAAATATATTTTAATAGGCTTTAAGATCATCTTATTTCAATTTTTCTAGAATTAATTATGACTTTTAGAAGTTTCCTTGGCTACAGACCAAAACTTTCTGTACACATTTTAGCTACAGCCAGAAAATATTGGCTGTAACCAAAACATTTTGTGCTATGTTTGGCCACAGCCAGAGAATTCTTGGCTCCAGCCAACCCCTGTTTTTAGCACTTTATGATTTTGAAAAGTGGTTTCCAACCTAGTATCTCCCAATCCTTTTAAGCTTTCATTGAGCTTATTATTAGCCACTTAAGGGACTCAAATGACAACCAACCGTAAGTGTTTAAAGTTAAGGAATTGGAAAAAGGGAATAACCGTATGTCCTTGCTTTGGTTTTAGGGTTTGATGTTCACTTTATTCGTGAGTAGCCAGTGCTGGAGCACAGGTGGAAAGAATAAGAGTAGGGAACTTACCTCTCCTGCATGTATTTGATGTTTGTTTTGGTCTCGAATAGGGGATTACACAATTCTGTCTCAAATACATAACCAATACTCATCCAAATATCCAAATACATATCCCAAACATATACAATCATCCCAATCAAATAGATAACCAACTACCAAACTCTCATCCCAAAGGACTCCTAGCCGCCCTTGATGCTTGCTCCCTCCACGAGCCACTTGCCCTGTACTTATTCTTCCCACGTGTGTTCTGGCACCTGATACTTATGATCAGGGTGAATTCCAAACCCTCTTCCTCTTCCCTAAACTTGCTTCTTGATTCCTTCACTTTCCAATTTCTTCAAGCACTCAAACACCTTCTTTCACAAATCTTTCCATTTCTCTTTCCTCTCAAGCTTAACGAAAATAAAGATAAGAAGAGAGAGAGATGGGATGAAGAAGAGGGATAAGGTTTTTTTCCAAATGGTCTCCCTTGGCCGACTTTTGAGAAGAGAGGAGAGAGGGAAGAGGCTTTGAAAAATTGACCAAGATCCAAGGGTTCACAAAGTGCCAAGTGTCATACTCTTGCTCCATCTTCTATGAGCTCACATAGGCACACACACACATGATTCCACCCTTTAATCTCTTACACAAATCAATCCTAACCATAGATCTTTAAGTTACCAATGAGTTCCCTCTTCGGTAACTGACAAATTGGGCAATAACTTTACCATTTTTCCCCTGATTGTGGTAATTCTTCTGAATCACCACCAAACATATTCTTCTCATTCCATTTCACCATACATACGCCCTCCCCCTTATTTTTATTCAATTTAGATATTAATCTATAATTGAACTTAAATCAGGGTTTAGGCACTACTCATAACACATTCAAATCACATTTCACATCGTATTCTCCAAAAGTGTTTATTTATCAATAATCACATACACTTTTGAAGTCCTTAACCCTTAATCAAAAATTGGGATATTACAAAACTCATCATGCAACAACAACCATCTAGGATCATGATTAAATAAATAAAGATTAAGATACATCCAATACCTTGATGTATTTTGTTAGGTGTATACAGTATCCTTTGGTATTTTTGTGGTATATCTTATACTTTAAATTATTTTTTAGATGCATACACCACTTTAAAGTAATTTTTGTGCATTGGTTCTAGATGAACCAAAAATTATTTTAGGGTATTCAACACACCTTAAAAAACCTTTTTGGTGCTAAATGCACCAAAAAATGCCTTAGAATTCTGGATGTACCAAAAAAATATTACTTCAGGGTGCTGAATACACCTAAAAAAATACTTTATGACCTATAATAAATACAAATATATGAGTGCATGTGAGATTGAATTTCATTAAAATATATTGTATCAAAATTGGAAGCTGCAACCTGATTAATGAAAGAATTAGGGATTTAAAACTAGTCATCTATACAAGTTTCAACTGTTGTTTTTTGAGAAACAATCGTTGAAAATTGTCTTATAATGGTAGTGTTTCCTTTTTGTGCACTTAGCTCTCTCATCCTTTCCATTACGCCTCTGCCTCTTTCTCATATATTGTCTCACGCCTTTGCTTCTGGCCCCTTCTCAGACCCCAGACGGACATTTGGTAACTTTTCCAACCATTAGCCATGCTCTCTTAGGTTGTGCTGCATCTCTCCTCTTCTCAGTCCTTCCATTACTCTCAGTTCTACAGCTCCCTATTTTCCCACTTCTTAGTCCCAACAAGGTAAGCCACCTAAGCCTCTTTGAGTCTTTTTATTTTTGTGATTGGGTGGTTTCTGTTGAAGTGGTTGCTGGTCTCTGTGTGTACTATCGACGTTCCATCAAATTTCACGTTGGTTTTATCTTTTTTACTCTTGATTCTAGTTTTAAGTTTCCATTTTTTTGAGAAAGTGGAAATTCCATTCTCTTCTTGTTTAATATGCATAACTGCTTTATTAAAGACTGTCTTTTGAAGTAATAGTAGTTACAATTAAGAATGTGAATGTACCAAAGTATATATTCATTACTTGCTCATGGGATAAAGGATAAATATATGTGTGGTATTTCTAGAAGCATCTTTTTTCTTGTTCCACTACTAGCATCTTGTCTCTATCGTGTGTATATATGTGGTAACTTCATGAAACAATCACTATACTTCTTTGAAATAACGAGTCAACCTTGAGCATGCAGGATGTTTGATGTTATTTGATGAAAGCTAAAGGGTATTTACTTGATAAATGAATTAAATGTGAAATTTTACTTTCATGATATTTTATATTTATATCATTATTCTTTTGGATGCTTTATCTGATTTCTGTGTAGGTTTTTGCCTAGTAGTAAAGTTTTTTCAATTTTATAGATTAGTAACTGCATATGATTTGCATTTAAGTTTCTTGCTACTAGTCTGTCACATTGACAAGTTTCTGTCAATTTTTTAATTAGCATAATGGTAAACTTTTGCTAGCGATTTTATTTTTTGCTGATTGCACATTTTGAATAGTTTGCCGTCTGGTTATTGGTTAACTTCATATTTTGTTTTTGGGTTCCATGATTTGTAGACAATCTTTAGCTTCTATCTTTAAATTTTCCAATATATATAGGATCTTGAATAGAACTTTGCAATTTTCTATTTCTCTAAGAATTCTCACTCATTTTGTAATCATGCAATTATAAATAAATAAAATCATAATGTCATTTACATATTATATTTCCATTTCTAGAGAGAGAGAGATATATATGACTGTTTACTTTTCTTTTCCCAATTTATATTATATGTCTAGTTTTTGACACCATAAGAGTATTCAACATTGTCAGATAACATGATTTACTACTTCTACAACAATTGAGGTCTAACATGCAAAATATTGAGTCTTTGTCACTATATTCTACCATTACTGATAATTGTTGATTACTTTTAAAATGTTTTTTGGGAAAATTTCTGAAAAAAATTCTTCCATTGCAAAATTTATTGCCTAAAAGTATCTAAAAAACCAGATTTTTTAACAAGTATAACTCATTTTTAGTTGTAGGAAACGTATCTTTAACTTTGCTTTCTCTTTGTGTAAGTGTCGGAACAGGGCGGCATTTCATATAAATGAAAACCTACTCAAGGAAATAGACCTGCTTTTAGTTATTTTCTTAACTTTGTGTTTCATTATAATAGTCTTTGATTAGACGCTTATTCTATACACACAGTATCTTTCGAGTATTTCATATCATTGTTCTAAACTTGACTGTTGTTGAAAATAGATTAGGTGGTAATAAAATGGATCATAATTGGATGAATGCATTAAGAACTAGTAAAGAATATGAGAAGGGGGTGGAAAAATTTATTGAATTTGCTAAAATGAATGTGCCTAGTAAAAATGGGGAGTATTTTTATCCATGTGTCAAGTGTTTAAATGAGAGTCGATAGGATATTATTGATATAAGAGATCACTTACTTTGTAATGGAATAAATCTTCGGTACATAAGGTGGATTGGCATGGTGAGGAAGTAATTGCTAGTGCATCCTATGAGAAGGAAGTTTTGGATGTCGTAGATGATGATAGAATGGAGAAAATAATTCATGATGTTGAGGCAAAATGTTTTGCACAATTGCTTGTGTATGATAGCTTACAGAGTGATATATAGACACCTTTGTACCCTGGGTGTACTAAGTATACATGCTTGTCAGGTATTTTGTACTTGATCAACTTAAAGGCAACTTGGGGGTGGACAAATAGTAGTTTCACATTATTACTTGAATTATTTTGTGATATGTTTGTAGAGAATAATGTACTTCCAAATTGTATGTATGAGGTGAAGAAAATATTGTCTATGATGAGTATGGAGTATAAAAAGATACATGCTTTATCTAATGACTATGTATTGCACAGAAAGGAGTATGAAGGACTAAGTGAGTGTCCAAAATGTAAAACTTCCTGATATAAAGTGAAGAAAGATGTTGGCTATAGTAATGAGACAACTAAAAGGCAACCTTTAAAGGTTTTGTGGTATCTTCCAAATACACCGTGGTTTAAGTGAATGTTGGCTAATACAAAAGAAGCAAAGAAGTTGAGATGGCATTTTGATGAGATAATATGTGATGGAAAATACCTTCAGCACTCTACTGACTCTCCATAGTGGAAGAAAATAAATGAAATATTTCCTATATTTAGTAGCAAGCTAAGAAACCTTTGGCTTGAGCTTTACATTGATGGAATCAATCCTTATGGTACTCTTAGTAGTACATATAGTACATGGCTTGTTCTGCTTGTGATTCACAACTTACCTCCCTGGTTGTGTACGAAACGCAAGTATATGATGCTTTCTATGATGATTTCGGGACTAAAATATCTAGGAAATGATATTGATGTCTACTTGACACCTTTTTATGATGGTGTAGATGTTTTTGATGCATATAAGCAAGAGTCCTTTAAATTACGTGTAATAATTTTCACAATGATTAACAACTTTCCTGCAAACTGAAACTTGTCAGGGTATAGTGTGAAGTGGTATAAAGCATGTCCGATATGTGAAGCAGGCACACACTTTCATCAACTTAAGAATGAAAGAAAAAGGTTCTACCATATTCATAGGTGATTTCTTCCTTGATTCTACCCATACTATAGGCTAAAAAAGAATTTTAATGTTTGCCGAAGAATGAAATAGCTCCAAAGGCATTGATTGGAGAGGAGGTTTATAGTAGGGTGGAAAGAATCAATGTCACTTTCGATAAGAATCAGAGGACTTCAGGTGAGAAGAATATATAGAAGAAGAGGTCAATTTTCTTTGATCTTCCATATTGGTAGAGTTTTGATGTGAGACACAGTATTGATGTGATGAATGTGGAGAAAATGTATGTGATAGCCAAGTTGAGAGTTCCTATATTCAAATGTAAGTGGGTTAACAATAATGCTATTGAAATAGATCAATTTGGATTTACCTCAGTTGATTTTGATAGAGTTGGTTATAAAGATGAGCCCTTCATTCTAGTAAGCTAGGACAAACAAGTGTTTTATCTTACTTAAATTGCAAATGAAAAATTGTCTATTGTACTCTATAGTAAAAAATATAAGGATAGTGATCCAAGTTTGAATCTTGGCAATATACTACCTGTGATACCCCGAATTCTGAGACTTAAGGTTAGAGAATAAGCCTGAGATTAGTGGACTGCTAAGCCCTGGTTTAGCAGGATCCCAAATTGTGATTAAGAGATAATGACTCCAAAAGTGGATGTCATTAGTGATAAATGGACCCTTTTGAAGATTATGGTGTGATTTGGCACCCGATGTGATTCGTATGTGTTCTGAGCAGCATCGAAACCCTGTATTTGAGTTTAATTATGGATTAACATCTAAATTGACTTAAAATAGAGGGAAGTTGCATATTGTGGCTAAATGAAAAGATGTGAAGTGTTGGTGGTGATTCAATGAGAATTACCATAATCAGGGGCAAAACGGTAAAGTTACCGACCAATTGGTCAGTTACCGAAGAGGAAACTCATTGGTGACTTCAAGATCAATGGTTAGGATTGATTTGTGCAAGAGATCAAGGGGTGGAATCACATGTGTGTGAGCTTAAGTGAGCTCATGTGAGGTTTGTCAAGATGATGACACTTGGCACTTTGTGAGCACTTGGATCTTGGTCAACATTTCAAACTCTTCCCTCTCTCTTTCATAGTCGGCCAACACATGAGAAAAAGGGGAAAAAACTGATTCTCTCTTCATCATCTTCATCTTCACTCCCTCTCTCTCTCAAGACTCCATGGCGTCCCAAATAGAGAAGGAAAGAGGAAGAGAAAGGTGATGTTTTCGCCTTGTTCTTGTCCTCTAATGTTCAAACACTCTTCATTAATGTTGTTCATAGTGATGAGAGCTTCATTTCTATGGTTTTAGATTTGTGAAAGGAGGTGTTTGATGGCTTGAGGAAAATTGGAAAGATGAGGAATCAAAGAATTGGTTTGGGAAAGAGGAAGAGGTGAGTATTTGAAGCATTTTGACCTAAGTTTTGTGATTATTGGTTAAGCCTTGTTAATTTCGAATTTTTCCCTGATTTTCATGTGATTTTTGATTGGAGAATTGGATTGTGTTTTATGTTGGAAATGGTGCCATGCTGTGGTATTTGATCATTGAAATTGGTTTTGAATTTGAAATGGAAAGAGATTGTAATGTAGAGTTGGTATTGTGAATTGTGTGACATGTTGCAATTCATTGTGAAACATGTCAATATAATGTGAATTTGGTTGATTTGGTATTTCCAATGGATTCCTTGTGAAATTTTGTGTGAGAATGATGTTTGATATGAAAATTGGACCAGTGGAAGACAAATGTGAAAATCTGGAAAATCTGGCCAATGTAAGTCTGTTCTGGACAGTCAGATGGTGTGGACGTTTTGACTGGGCAAATGATGTTGAAAAATTATGAAACTTTCCAGTCTTAAAGTTCACATCTTAAGCTTCAAAATGGACATAAATTTTGTGTCATTTCGATTTTTGAGCTGGGAGTTTGAACTGTCCAAAGTTTGGCATCAAAACTGGATCCTGTTTTGGCACAATGTTAGGTTTTTGGTAAATCTGGACTTTTGTGGTGATTTCCAGTGTTGGCCAATATTTTTCCTGTGTAGAGGACTTGAATAGCTTTCATTTGGCTTTGGGATCACCTCATTTTGATTTTTGTGGAATTAGTTTTGATTTTTGGAAGTTCAGCCAAGAAATAGGATTTTCTGGGCCGCAGCCCAAATGTTTCTGAGCGTTTCTGAGCAGTTTTGGGCCGCAGCTCATGGATTCTGGGCCACAGCCCAAATGTTTCTGAGCTTTTCTGGGCAATTTTGGGCCGCAGCCCGTGGATTCTTGGGCCGCAGCCCACCCCCAAAAATCAGCAATTGGACTTTTAAAATCTTTGGTCAAGTGTTTCTCAAGCCTTTAGGCATATGTTTAGGCTTTGATTAGCCACCTAAAAGTCATGAATGGTAACCAACTTTAAGTTATATGAAAGTAAGAGTTTGGAATAGAGAATAACCCTATATCCTTGCGTTGGTTATAGGGTTGATGTTCGCCTGATCGTGAGCAGCTGTGCTGGAGCTTACGTGGAAAGAGTGTAGGGAACATATCTCTTCTGCTTGTATTTGATACATGTGTTAATGTGTTGATGCATGTCTTAGCTTTGCATGGTTATGTGTTATTGAAGCTATGTTTCAATTTATGCTATGGCCATTAGTATATTCTTAGAAGCATTGAGCTTACAGATTTGTCATCATAATAGTTATGTGATGCAAGCATCTCATGCATTACACATTTATCGTACATGCATATTGATATTGTTATCCTACTGAGATTCTCTCGAATCTCACCCTCCCCTACTAACCTTTCAGACAAGGTAGTAGATTGATGATGGAGTAAGCAGACAAGGGCGATGAGGACTTCTTTCGGGTTGTCATTCTGGTAGTTGGTTATCATCATATTGGGATGTATATTTGGATAATTGTATTTGGATATGTATATATGTATGTGGATGAGGATTTGATTATGTGTATGAGAAAGATTTGTGTAATCCCTATATGAGGGCTTGTATGGGCTAATGTGCCCTATAAAGCTTGAGTTAATATATGGAAACCGGGATTGCCGGGATTATTATATTGCGTATTCTGATATATTTAAATGTGATTTATCTTTGTGTAGTAATTGTATTCGAAATGTGAATATGAGACCAGGTTATGAATGATTTCGAAAGGTATTTATGAAAACCCTATCGTGAAGATGAGATTTGAAATAAGTTTTGTTTCTTATTGGTCTCTATTTCACTTTAATCACGTATTTCGAATATTAATTACGGCAGGGGGTTACACTACCTTTCACTACAAATTTACCTAACCCAACTTAAGTAGAATTGGTAGATGGTGATGAATATATAGCTAGAAATGATTATTATGAAGGAATTTTGGAAAACACATAAAGTAAGATATTTTTTTTGTTTAAAGTATTCATTTAATTGCAATTTACTTACCCTATCTTACCTTGATATCTTAGTAGGAACATGGCAAGTTCAAATGAGGGGAACTCAGGTCACTTAACTTATAACAAAAAGGTTAGAAGAAGTATAAAGCTGAGACTATTGGTTGCAAGTCATGAGGAATAAAGGGGAGAGTGTGCACATGGAATTTGACATAGATTTGAATCAAATTGTCCAGGAGGAAGATAGGTCCATTAGCTATATTGGCTATTTAAGTCGAAGCAAAGTTGGCATTCTATGGCTTACTTGGAAGGAAGTTCTGAAAGATACGAAGGCTATGATTTGGGAACAACTTTTAGTACATAAATTTGTATTTTCATTTGTATTTTTATTTTCTATTGGTTTATATATAACTATGTTATGTTGTACATTGTAGCAAAGCAATGATGTCCTACACATCAGGCAGATATACAAGCATTGGATGAGAGAAGTTTATGAGTGATGGAATCCTTGGCCTTTCCTATCACCAAAGGCAGTTACAATCTGCCAGAGATTGGATGTAATGTCCCAAATTTTGATTAAAGGCTAATAATAATTATTAAGAATAATTTGTGAATTAAAGATTGAATTATTATGTGTTTTGTGGCAATTTTGGTAAATGTGCTAAAATCAGGAAAAACTGGAAGAATAGAAATTATAGCCCAATTAGTCAGTAATTAATGAAGAAATTAATTGTTAACTAATAAGAAATGAGATGTGTGACCAAATGGCTAATGGAGTGGTTAGAGTAACTAATTAGTTACTTACTTTATAAGAACCAATGAGGTGTTGATATGTGGCAAGTTTATAGGATAAGAGAGAGAGAGGATGGAGAAAAGTCAAATCTCATCGTTTATTATTTCTCTCTCTCTTCCCTCCGTTGGTTTCCGCTAAAGCAAGCATGGGAGTGTGAGAAATCATCATTTCTTCATCTCCTTTAAGCTCTCATCTCTCTCTTTCTCTCTTTCCATTTCGGCTGCCATTGGAGACTAAGTAAGAAGAAGAAAAGCTTGGTTTTAAGGTAAGTAAATGACCTCAAATGCAAAAACTCACTTCATTAATCTTGTTCCTTGGAGTAAGGGCTTTATTTTAATGGTTCTAGATTGTCCATTGGAGTTGATTTGAGCACTCAAGGAAATCTAAGAGTTGGAGAACCAAGGAGCACCTTTAAGAAAGTTGTTAAGGTTAGTAAAAGAGACCATTTTATCTATGTTTTGTGCCATATGAATAAGTTTTGAATATACAGGATTTATGGACCATTTTCTAAAATTATGGTCATGGAGAGTTTGGTATGCTATGATCATGGAAATGGTGTTTTGGTATGTGTTTGAATAGATAGAATTGGTTTGAGGTTGAAATGATAAGTTTGGTGATTTTGGGATTTTGGTGTTGAAAGTGGCCTAAAACCAAAGCATGATAATGGAATAGGATTTTGGTAGTTTTGATGTTTCCATTGGATTCCTTGTGTGATTTTATGTGGGAGTGGCCTTGGTTGAGAATTTGGGATTATTGGAAACACTTGGGTAAAGATTGGGAAATGCTATCAACTTTGCTGCCTTTTTGGCTTCTGATAAGCCTCACTCGAGTGCATCATGATATGTTCTCTTTTCCCTTCAGTTTTTCTAATGCACTTCCGTGCAAATAGCAAAAAATGTTGTCTCACTTGCAAGTGTCGTGTGCTCTCACTCGAGTGAAGGTGTATTTGACATTATGAACCCACATCTCGGGTTGTCACTTGCAGCCAATTTCAAGGGTGTGTCTTAACACTCATGAGTGTTAAGCCATAACTCGAGTAGCAAGACCCATGCTCTAGTGATGTTCCCTTTGGAAAGTTTCTTGTGCTCTCGGGTGAGCACTTTCTACACCTCACTTTACAGAACTCGAGTAAGCTTTTGGCTATTACTCGAGTGTTGACATTTATGCTTGAGTGCTGGAGGCATTTCTTTTTTTTTTTGTTTGTGCTTGCTGTCAAGCATCGCATGAGTGAGCTTTTATGCTCGAGTTCAAGTCCATCATCACTTAACTGAGGTCTTCTTGACTCGAGTGAAATAGTGAAAAATCTGTACTTTCACTTCTAAAAGGGGATCTTTGGGATAGTTATTCCAACCCTTTTGGGCTTTTGTTAGAGGAAATTATAGCTTTCTAAAGGACATTAATAATAGCCAATCTAAGTGTTGTGAAGTCATTTAAGTATTGGAATAGAGAATAACACTTCGTCCTTAATTATGAATTATAGAATTCAATATTTGCCTTACTTGGGAGAGACCTATGCCAGAGCACGCACCAAAGTAGTGACTTTTCTCTCATGTTATATGATGCTTGGTATGCATGACATATCATTGTGTTGTATGTGTTATCAGCTGTAGGGCATTACAACATAAGCAGTTCAACGTGAGTAGTCGTTGGGAGTGATGGTTATCATACCTACCCCTGCCATTCTATTTGCTGTTGTAATTACCGAGACTGCGTTGTGGAATTATGGATTCCTGATTTATGAATATGCCAGTGTGGCTTTGATGTGATGTGAACTGATTTATATGATACCTAGCTGTGGTGAATTATATTGTTGTGAACCATGATGTGGTGCAATACAAGGTGATCACTTCAGTGTGAGCAAATGTAAGGGTGATGCACGTCATACCTGCCCTTGCCGCTGTAACTGCTGTTGTAGTTGCTGTGTTGAGTGATGATTTGCTTTCATGCTTTGTGGTTGTGCATACTATGAGTTATTTGACACTACAGGGATTCCTTAGAATCTCACTCTCCCAAAATAAATTTTCAAATAGGGCCGGTAGTTTAAAAGAAAAGCAGGTGATGAAGGGCGGCTGAAGCTCCGAGCTAGGAGTTTATTCTTGTTTTTGGTTATTGTACTATAGATTTTGGATATTTTGTTGGGAATTACATGTATATTTTGGAGATATTGGATAGTATTTGTGTATTCCCCTAGAAAAAGGGAATATGGATTATGGGCATTGGTGCCCTGTAAAACCCTTATTTAATTAATAGAACCCGAGTGTGTCGGGAATTTGCATTGTACTCTAACATTTATGAATGAAATTGTACTGTACATGCCATTTGTGTATTTGAAATGTGAATATGAGACCGTTGTTGAACTTGTTTTAGAAAGGTTTTTTTAAATCTTGATTTGGGAAGTTTAATTTTAATAAAGTCCCAAATCATCATACGGTCTCTAATTCCACATAAACACATATTTATGAACTTAATCTCGGCCTTGGTTGGAAGGGGGTTACATAGGCATGGTGACCTTTGTCCTACACTAGAGGTGGGAGAACCTTGCTTTCTTTTGTTGATTATCCCATTACTGCGTGATGTTGCTGATACTATTGTATACACACATGCTACCGCCCACCATCGTAAGCAAATTTGGGACGATCAATGTAAGGTTCATGTCACAAGTGTTCGACAAGGGGAGAAAGGTATAGATTTCCGGTTTATTAGTGCAAGCGTTTTATCCAAGAGGGGGTGAATTAGGTGATAGCAGAATAATCAAACCGTAAATAAAAAATTAGTATAATTTAATACATAATTAAGAGCTAAAAGAGATATCACCAAAGTGTACACCAGGAGTTATACTGGTTCGGCCACAACCACTTTGACCTACATCCAGTCCTCAAAGTTCCTTTGAGAGATTCACTTTATCTACTAAGATTCAGTGGGTTTTTGGCACCTCAGTACACAACAAGTTCCTTCATTGGACACTCGCTCCCCCTTAATGATGTAAACCAATCCCCAACTTAAGGTTCCACAACTTCAAGTTATCTTAATAACAAGTATTGAGTTTGTAATGAAAATCTCTCTTATAGAGTAAAAATATGATCACTGAAGTACAAAGAGTGAATATGAGAAACATACCACTATGAATGTGTTGATCAATGTATGTTTGTGTGTTATCAGTATCTTTCTTCTTCATTGAATGTTCCCATATTTATAGTTGAGTTATGATAGCTATTGGAAGCATTTCAACAGGTTTGTTAGAGTTATAAAACTCCTTTTGACCATTCTTTATATTTGACAAATAGCCGTTGCGGTAGGTGAGTATTACGGACATTACGTTCTTTGTAATGTGACTTCTCTCTCTCTTACATAATCGCTTCATTGTTTCCTTGAAAATATACTTAGACTACTAATACAATGAAGGGTAAATCATACAAATAACAAAACAATAAATAACAGATCATAATCATGCAATATGGACATCATCACTCGAGTGATCACTTGAGTACTAATGGGTTATTACTTGAGTGATTACTCTAGTAATCCCTTCCAGAACTTAGCACAAAGTTGAAGCAATAATTCTAACTCTATCACTCGAGTGGTCACTTAATTGATTCATGGACATCATTTGAGTGATACCATCTAAATCTTGGCAGAGTCACTGGCTTATTTCTTACATGATCACTCGAGTGGTTCTTGGTCATTACTAGAGTGATGGCTCCCAAAATCTGGCTGAGAGTTTTCAGTACAATTCTTATCTCATCACTTGAATGGTCACTCGAGTGATAAAGGGTTATCACTTGAGTGATTACTCAAGTGATCTCTTCTGAATTCTGCTAGAGACTTTTTCTCTTGTTCTGTGACTTCTTGTCCTTCTTCATCACTCGAGTTCCTACTTGAGTGATTGCTCTGTATGCCACCAACTAATTTGTTTCTTTGTTCAAAAACTTTTTTGCTCATTATCAAACCTTTTGTAGATCATTCCAATCTTTATTATAATCAAAACATATAGGATCTAACATCGTTCCCTGATGATAAGGTCGCCAAACTAGGTCAAAGAATAGGATCTTTCATCCTTTGGCCTCAACATCTTGTTCATATGGCAACAACACCTCTAATGGTAGGAAACACCTTACCATTACTTGGGTTTTCCTTGACATCCTACTTGTAATCTTTATTGTATGTGTTGCTAAGATCAAGAAGAAGTGACAAAATTTTCCTTATTGGCATAACTGTAAAATTTGTATAAAAAAATAACAAGGTCAACTTGCAAATTCCTTGTGGGCTTGTGGGTTGTACAATATTGTATTTTTATGCAATTGATAACAAAGATATTATAGAGTTCCTATCTTTACATGAGATAGACATAGGATGGATCATATTGCAATAATGTGAATGTATTTTTTATTTTAAACTTTAATTAATGCACAAAGTTTTAGGATTTATAGGTTTCTATATTCACCAAGTCATTTCTCATTTTAATTCTATGGTAGCTACTTCCACAAAATATGTGTCGATAGGGAGCTCAACACTTTGTATGGATTCTTATGTCCTAGGAATCTGGCAAGGCGTAATAATAATAAGTTGGAAGATAGGATGAGTTATGTGGGCTATACAATCAGACAAACTAAGTTGCCTTGTTATCTAGCACCAATTGTTGAAAAGCAAGTAACTTAATTTTATCTATTTACAATTATTTAGTTTCTAAGAAGTATCATGTTATCTAACCTTATTTTAATCTATATATGTTATTATAGTTATCATTGGAGTCTATGTGTTGCTTGCCCCTTCATCAATGTCATCTTTTAGTTTGATTCCTTAGGTCGAAAGCTAGACAAAGAGATAAAACTGATTTCAACACGTAAGTTAATTTGTTTGTAAATCATTGATTTTTAACTTGATTAAATTGTTTTAATGTCTTCGGTTTTTCATTTTAATTATAGTGCACTGAAGACATATTATATAATGGTAAGAAGCATGAAGGTAAAAGTGGTTCCAGCCGAAAGTAAATTTTTTTAAATTCAAGTTCTTTAATTGACCATCACTTTCTATATGCTTTTATTCTTTTTTATCATTTGCTTTTGATGTATATTGCCCTCAGCAACCAGGGAAAACTGAGTGCGGGTACCATGTCTTACTATATATGTATAAAATCATTTTTAGTGGACTTACTACCAACTTTGAACAAGTGATCATTTATTCATTCTCAACTGAATTTCATTTTTGTTCTTGTAATTGAATTGTTAGTTATTTCATTCAATTTGTTGATTTATATTAACTCATTCTTCAATTTGAGCACAAATTTCTGGTGATGAGGACACCAACACAGTCGAAGACATTAATTTGATTTGAGACCTTTTGGCAGGATATCATCTACAACATATAGATGATGAGGTGTAGAGGTTTCTTTTACATAGTACAGTGGTTTAGTGTAGTGGTATATTATATTTGCATATTCGAATACTTTGCCTTCTATTAGTTCAAAAATATGTTTTCAAACTCGATCCTATCTATTTCTGGTTTTAATTATGATAATTGGATTCCAAAGTGGGACTGTGATTAAGACCATGTCCTTTAATTTGTCTTAAGTATTTTTTTATAACATTGTCTTCAGTATTTTTCTTATCATTATTTACCAGTAAATTTTCATGTGCAGTTTTGTAGAAGAAAGAATTAACAAAGGAAGTAATTCATTACTGTTGGTTGCATAATGAATTAACAAGGACCAGAGTTTTGGGATAATTATCCATGGGTTTTATGGATTAGTTTTATTAGAGGCATTATGATTTATAGAGAAGACTTTGGAAAATGATGGTGAAGCATGAAGATCTAAAGAAGCATGTCATCTTATAAATCTTTGGGCTTATAATTGTCATGATTTAGTTTGAAAGTTGAAGTTTGAACATTAAAATGATGTTATGATGATATATATATCTAAATTTAAGTTCTTTTGTGTGATATATGATGATTGAATTTTGAAGATTCAAAATTTAATATGGTGATTTTTACCTACGCTTTTTTTTTAAAAAATAGTTCAATGGTTCAAAATTCAAAACGTAATTGCTTGGGAATTGGTGGTTTTTCAAAGGCTGTGGGAAAAAAATGCGAATAATATTTTTTTAAACAAATGGTTTTCAGCAACTGTTTTTAAAAATTAGTCATTGTAAGTTACAACGACTATTTTTTGAAAACAAACGTTGTATGCTTCAAACTTACTATGATTGTTTTAAAACAATAGTCTATTTTAAAACTTTCAACGACACTCACATACACATCCCCTTGAAAACGGTTGTCTAAAGGGCATAAAACGGACATTAACAATGCCTTTTATGGTAGTGGGGGGTGGGGTGTAATTTTTTATTTTTTTAAAAAATGGATGCAAGGGGCCAAGAGGTGGGATCAAACCCAGCCCACCACTTTGTGAAAGGGGCATGGCCGGTCACCAAAGCCCCTTTGATACACACACACACACACATTAGTATATATATGTATAATATAAATAAAGGCATAATGGCTTTAACAAAATAAGTAATGGAAATGAAAAAAATGAATAATAGTATTGTCTAAAGTCATAATTGTATTGACTAAATGAGTGATGTCATTAAATTGACTAAAAGAGTAATGGTTATGAGTAATGTTAATGTCATTATGCTTTTAGTCAATCCTATTAATCATTTAGTAAATACCATTATGCCTTTAGTCAATACCATTACTCATTAAGTTAGTGTCGTTACACCTTTAATCAGTCTTATTGCTCATTTAGTTAATACCATTACTCATTTGGTCAATATCATTACGCCTTTAATCAATCTTATTACTCGTTTAGTCAATACCATCACGCCTTTAGTCAATATCATTACTCATTAAGTCAGATTCATTACGCCTTTAGTCAATCTTACTACTCATTTCGTTATTATCATTACGCCTTTAGTCAATCACATTACTGTTTAGTTAATACCTTTATTAGGGATGAGCATGGACCGAACCACCGGGTTTTTGCCCACGTCTAACGATTATTCCTTTAGTGAGTTTATTTACTCCTTAAATGAATATCATTATGCTTTTAGTTAATGTCATCACTCATTTAGTCAATAAAATTATGCTTCTAGTCAATACTGTTAGATATGAATAGTTTTGATGATGTCAAATATTGATGTCAAGTATTAAGAGCAAAAAGTTTGTATAATATACTTATCTTCTACATTGACTAACTACTATATTTAATATTGTATATCTTGTAGATTAGTCATAAACCAATGGTGGGTTGATATTATTTTGCTTATAATGCCTCATAAATGGAAAATGATCATCAAGAAGAAAATCAAGAGGTAAGGGATTGAAGAAAGAAGAAAGGAAGAAGAAGATTGAAGATATTCAAGAAAATATCTAGTTGGGTTATGAAGAATGATCATCAAGAGGAAAAACAAGAAGATGTCTTGTATATTAGCCAAGCAAAGAAAGAAGAAGATTGAAGAAAGAGATTGAAGAAAGAATAACTTGCAAGATCACATGAGAATATCAAGATCCAAGCTATTAAAAGTGATACAGGAGGTTTCTTTGATCATATGGAGGTTGGAATGGGTCAATTCGAAGCCAAGATAACTTATATGGAAGTTATAGAACTTCCCCAAGGTGTTCCTTTGAGTTTTGGCTCTTTGTCATGTTTTGGAAGGCATCACTCAAGTGGTTACTCGAGTGATAAACATGATCACTCAAGTGACTACTGAGTGATGTGCATTTTTATTGTGCTCTGTTTTCCCATTATAGGATAAGGTTTGGTAGTTTAGGCATATCTCTCTAACAATAAGTTGGATTGAGCTGAAACAGTGGCATATGAATCTAGACTCCCAATGCGCCATTTTGACCAAATATCACATTCAAAGGAGTTCAGATGAGAGAGCTATGATCTATTAAAGTTGTCACATGAATTACCATCAACTTTGGTATTTTGAATATAACTCTCAAACTACACTTTGGATTGCGAAAAAACTAGTGCCATATGAAAGTAGACTCAAAGAGCTTTCCATGGATAGGTAATTTGGCATATTTGAAGTTATATCCTAAGAGCTATGCCTTCTGGAATTTGCTACTGTGACTTCAGAGATTGTCTAAGAATAGTAGATACTCTTTGGATCATAAATTTTTGTATATAACGAGTTTGGAGCTGATTCTTGTTGCGTTGGAATGAAAACGATAAGAGCTTTCCGATGATATATTATTTTCCATGTTTTGAATCAAAATAAAGAGATCACTTGAAGGGCTTACTCGAGTGATATGCAAAGTTATTTGAAACCTTGCTCGAGGGACCACTTGAGTAATGTGTGAGAAATTGTTCCAGTAAGCTCTCTGTCAAGAATTGCATGGGATTACTCGAAGGGATAATCGAGTAATCTGTAGAGTTATTTGAGACATTACTTGAGGGGTCATTTGAGTAATCAGAGTAGAAATCATCTAGTAGCTCTCGGGCAAGATTTGAGTGACATTATTCAAGGGAGCACCCGAGTAACATGAAATGAAAAGAAAGCATTACTCGAGGGATTACTCGAGTAATGAAATTGGAAACGCTCTCAGCTAGATTTTGAATGTGATTACTTGAGGAATCACTCGAGTAATGACCCAGGCTTACTCGAGTGACCACTTGAGTAATGCTTCCCAGGAGAACAGAACAAACCTACTGAAGCTTTCGAAAATCATGGGAATGATTATAAAACTTACTCTTCTTACTTTTAATCACTCTCACACTTTTGAATTTGATTACTTGAGGAATCACTCGAATAATGACCCAGGCTTACTCGACTGACTACTCGAGTAATGCTTCCCAGGAGAACAGAACAAACCTACTGAAGCTTTCCAAAATCATGGGAATGATTTTTAAACTTACTCTTCTTGCTTCCAATCACTCTCACACTTCATTGTATTAGTGTTTAATGTGTTTCTATAGGAATACAATGAAGAGGTAATGTGAAGAAATAAAAGTTTATTTACTGAAGCGGAGCGTCCAACGTTCTAATGGTTAGTTTTTCAAACTCAAGCAAGCAAACAAAATAAGCAGCCACACTCCAACGGATATGTTGAAATGCTCAAACGGTCATCAATCTTCATCAACTATAAATACAAGAGATTCAAGCAGAGAACAATAATACCAATGAGAACACAATGACACAAACATCCTCATATCATAAGCTATCCATCTTGACCCGAACATACTCTGTTCTTATCTATTTTCTATATTATGTGTATTTGAGAGAGTGATTAATTGTATTGCACTTCAGTATTCATCTATTCACTTCTGAGAGAGAAGATTGATTGTAATATTTCATCATCAAGGTTGTATCCTTACAGTGTGTAAGGAGCAGTAACTCGGTTGTAACCTTACAGTGTGTAAAGGGGAGTAACTCTGTTAAAGATTTGTAAAAGGCTTCACAAGTGCCCGGCTAAAATTGTGAGTTGTAAAGGCTATTCTTGTACCTGGATTAAACAAGAAGATAGTGGATTTGAAAATCTTAGGAGGAGTCTGGGGACTAGACGTAGGCCATCGCGGATTGGATTGAACAAGGATAAATCACAGTTTGCATACTCTCTTCCTTAAACTCTTATATTTCTAGCATATATTAACTGTTGATTTATGATTCATTACTTTCATATTTATTGCTTCCACTAAGATGCGAAAAGAATTTTAAAATCTCTTAAGCTTTTTCTTGCACCCAATTCACCCCCTCTTAGGTGTTATCTGGTTCTAACATTTGGTATCAGAGCTGGGCTCTTGTTTAAAGGACTTAACCATCTCAAGAGCTTATAATGGCTGATTTTGAGTGTTATATGCTTTCCGAAGGTTTTGACTATACAACTCTACCTATATTGAAAGATATTGATTTTTGGTTTTGGAAAGCTAGAATGACTAGTTTTATAAAAGCATATGATTTTGATATGTGGAGTGTTTCTACAAATGCCTTCGATTTGAAACCGAGAAAGGATTGGATAGAATAAGAAAAGAAAATGTTTTCGTTGAATATTAGAGTAATGAAAATTCTGTATAGTTCTTTAACCGAAAGTGATTTTAAGAAAATTAGATTTTTCTCTACTACTCTTGATTCTATATATACTTCTAACAAGTGTGTTGAAGTGAAAGTATTGACAGTTCATGTGAAACTATAAGCTATGCATCTAAAATGCATGAACAATTGGAAGTTGATAATGAAGAAGGAGAAATCATAGGACACTTCCATATAGTCAACATGGATAGATAAGAGGAAGAGGATTTCCGAAAAGAGCTCATTGTAGACGGACATGAAAAATCACTCTCCAGATCTCAAGATGAACTTAAGGTAAAAAGTTCCAATTCTTGTGATTTTCGTAAAACTGATTTTTAGAATCTACATAAGATTGTTTTTCAACCAATTGTTGATTCTATTGAGAAAAGTAAAAATGTTTTCAAATATGCTGGAAAGTTTGTTGGGAAGAAAGAATGTTCAAATAAAATCCATTCGAGTTTATACTCTCATGACCAACTCAATACTCGCATAAAATCTCATAATGCATATCATTCTATTATATGCAATTATTGTGGTAAATCAGGTCATATTTCTCATACATGCTATATTAGGAGAAATTCTAATGTGAGAAATAAATTTGTTTGGGTTCCTAAAAGACAAGTAAGGTCTAATGATAACATTCAAGGACCCAAAGTAAAATGGGTACCAAAATGTCCATCTGGTATTTCATGTATGCAAATTGATTTAAGAAAGAATGGACATAAGGGTACAGAGAAAATAAGGAATATTCCAAGAGTTCCTAATGCATAGGAAAGGAGATTCACAACAATTAGGAGGACTCTTGGATCACCCATTGCTGGAACTATAAAGTTTAACCACAAAGAAAGGCAATGGAGAAAAGGAGTATGTTCCACCTCAAGAATGGACTACCATAGAGTACCGTTCAACTATCTTGAGGAGAACAAGAAAAGGAGGATCTCTCAAGCATCAAGTAAGAGA
Source organism: Inga laurina (assembly GCA_963855925.1). Taxonomy (NCBI): domain Eukaryota; kingdom Viridiplantae; phylum Streptophyta; class Magnoliopsida; order Fabales; family Fabaceae; genus Inga; species Inga laurina. The sequence continues at coordinate 37,436,719 of OY979708.1, forward strand.
CTCCTGGAGTCTATATATTTTGAGAGAAGGTTGCCAGCGCCCAAAGCAAGATATTCAAAGTATCAACATCATAGAAAGATGTAGTGGGTAAGCAAAAGCAATCCTCCAAGTATCTAAGGCAAAGGTACACAATGATAAAACCTCCTATGCTATTGTCTGTAATATTTATTGTGGTTTTATATTTTGGAACCTTAGAAATGAGCATTGCAAATGATTTTGAAATTATGTTTTCGCATCCCTTAAAAAGCCACTTAATAGGTTTATTTATAAAGGGATTGCAATGCTCAACAGGTTAATTCTTTACGCATATATAATGATTGAAACGAAAATATTTATTTTATGCATAAAGACATATTTAATTCATTATGCTCAATTTCCTTGAATTAATTATATTCTTAGAGCATGTGAATTTTATCTTGATTCCTACAAGCTAACAAGAAATGGATCCAAGCAAGGTTAGATACCATGAAGAAAAAGAAATTTATACAATTTTGTTGGAGAAGAAAAAGTTTCTCAAGACTATAGTCACATGAAAACAAATTCATATCTTGATGATGCTGAATTATGGAGTTTGGATTTTGGTGCTGTGTGTACAAAGGAGGAAAATCAATATTATTCCACCAAAATCAAGCATGCTATCGTAGGGATAACAAAAAATTATGGTGATATCTAATCCTTACTCTATATCTTTTCATATCTTGTGCTTTTATGAACTAAATTGGGCAATGAATACTTGCTTATTATTGCATACCATTAGCAGTCAATCATTTATGGTTTTCAAATTATTTTTAGATTGCTACATAGACTGGAAGTGAAATTGTGCATAATCTTTCTATGTATGAGTTTCAAAATGCACATTCCAAAAATGTACTCAGATTCCAATTCATCTTGTTTATAGAACTGCATACCCATAATTTGAAAATTATTCATATCTTGTTTGTATTTAAATCGGTTTCAAAATTGGAAGTTAATATTTATGTATACTGAAAGTCAGAAATGCTTCAAATCCAACTACTAGAATTTTCCCCATCTTTCAAATATTATTTCTTGATTTTAAACCTGTTACTGCTTGAACTCCTCAACCTTTATTTTCTAACAAGTTAGACCTTATGTCTAATAAGTTCACTATCTATATGAGTTTCAAGTGTATTTCACATAAAGGAATTCAATATGTGAAAGCCTTATGCCAAATGCATAAATCTTTGGTTGGTCGTGTTATTCCAAGCATTATGAATGTTCATTAGTGCATTGAATCTTAATGCATTAACCATTTTAGTGGAATAACTTACTAGGATAATATTCTAGTACTCTAGTTATTTGGACTAATGAGTATGTACTTAATCATTCATAATTCATTTGCACTCATTTTGTTGATCAAATACATGAACCATTGATATCATATATCTCTGAGTAACTAGTGTATTGTATTCAAATCTTAGAGACAACAACCAGAGATTATAAGGTCATCATCTCAGCCTCAAAAATCAATATGTAGTTGGGATTCAACAACCCTTCCACTAGACCTTTCAAGGAGTTCCACGAGCCTGAGAAGTACAGAATCATCAAACCATTAGAACTAATGTGGATTCTAAACTTCAATCCTAGCTCTATATGCAATCTTCATAGGATTATCTGTTATACCTACACTAGAGCTATGGTGAATAAGGCCAATAACTTCTCTCACTTAAATGGGAAGAATTATCACATAATGGCCTATATTATAAGCAAGGAGGAGAGGAATACTAGAAAGATCATGCTATTAGAGAACAAGAGGTGTATATATATATACACTTCTACATGACTTACTCTAAGTAAAATGAAATTACCTCCAAGTAATCTACAATTACTTCAAGTAGACCTTCAAGTAATCTGCAATTACTTCAAGTAGACCTTCAAGTAATTTGCAATTACTCCAAGTAAGCCTGAATCTCACTCCAAGTTAACACAAGAGGCGTAGAAGATGAGAGCTGAGACTTCAAGAATAAATGAGATACAACACTTCACTAGAGCTGGTCTCCCTAGTTCTTCATTCTTTGCTCTATCTGTCCAAGGCTATCTGAGAGAGGAGCTCAACAATCACATAGAGCTTGCAACAAACAATGTTGAGTTCATCACTTCTGTGAATGGCAAGATTAGAACACTCTGTGATTTGATCAACCAAGAACTTTAAGGTCTTATTCCAAACTCATCTTGATATACTAAATGCTCACAGAGACTACACCTCAGAATCCCATATTACTAATCACATCATCAGATAGTGACAAGCCAACGATGTATCAATAGACTACAGAGGATTATGACTCGAGTAATTACGAGATTACTCGAGTACGGTATTGTATGCATACTTAATTAAAATTCTTTGAGTTACATCAGTCAAATGAGCACTCAAGTGATGGTTGAGTAGAATCACTCAAGTGACTACTCAAATGATATTAGGTTTGTTATGAGTGTAAATGATCAATTAAATAGTGCAAGTGTACACTATCGTAATCAAGTAATATAGAAGTAAGTAGAGTATTGTTCCCTCGAGGATTGATCACTAAGTACCAAAATGAGTAATTTTAACTCTATTCAGTCGATCAATTAGTTGATGATTGAAAGTACGAAATAAAAGATGATTAAATATGAATGCAAATGGTATGAAACATGTCATGCCCTTACCTTGTTTTACCCTTTTTTTAGAGCATTTGCGGAAAATGATATGCAATACAGTGGGCAACATAGGAATAACATGAATATACTGATAAAAAATGCATGATTACATAAATTCCCCATAAGGGTTCGTACATGATCATTACCATCAATGTAGCCACATAGGGCTACTAGGGTATCTAAACCCGTCCTAGTGAAACAGAGACATCTTTGTTAGAGCAAGCGTTTCACCCAAAAGGGGGGGTGAATTGGGTGATACTGAAATTTCGTTGGAAATATAAAAACTTGACGGTGAAAATAAAGCAATAAGGAGTAAGGAGAAATATCACCGAATTGTACATCGAGAGTTATACTGGTTCAGCCACAACCACTTTGACCTACGTCCAGTCCTCAGAGCTTCTCTAAGAGTTTCACTATAACTTCCAAGATTCAGTGGGTTCTTGGCACCTCAGTACAAGCAAGTTCCTTCGCCTGGACACTCGCTCCCCCTTACAAGTTGTAATCCAATCCCAACTCAAGGTTCCACAACCTTAAGTTATCTCAATAACAAATATTGAGTTTGAATGAAATATCTCTCTCACAGAGTGAATAAGAATCACTAAAGCATAGAATTACAAAGCTAATGTAAAACAGAGTAATAAACTTGATGATACGTTCGTGAGTGTGTTCTTGTTGTCTTCTCTGTTTGGAGGTTCCCATATTTATAGATACGTTGGTAATGATTGCTGGAACATATTTCTTCATTCCCGTTGGAGTATGCGTAGCCACTATTGACTTTTCCAGTATTTGAAAGACATACGTTTGCGGTAGGTGGCGGTCGGTGACATTTGAACGTTGAATTTGACTTTCCTTATTTGGTAAGATCTCTTCATTGTTTATCTGTGGATATGCTAAGAATACTAATATAATGAAAGGTTAATCAAATAGGAAACAAAACAATGAACGTTGGAATGATTTCTAAATTTCTGGGTTTGCATACTCGAGTAGCTACTCGAGTATTCATTAAAGTTTACTTGAGTACTTACTTGAGTATCATCGTGAAAACTTTGATGAACTGCAAGTCAACACACAACTATAAGATTACTCGGGTAGTGCATGGAATAAACAAAATATCAAACCTTTAGAAATGTATGTTTACTCGGGTACCTACTCGAGTAATGCATTCTTTTCTTCATAGGTTACTCAGGTACCAACTCGAGTAAACCTTCAAATAAACTTATGTTACTCGATGCTTTACTCCAGTAATGTTGGCAGGATTTTAAGGCCGAGAGCACTTCAAGTTTGATTACCTTGTTACTCGAGTACATACTCGAGTAAACTTACTTTTTGTGCATAACTTACTCGGGTAATGACTTGAGGTTTTCCTTCAAACATAACACTGCATACTCGAGTACATACTCGAGTAATCCACTTAAAGTGAATCATAAAATACTTGCATACTAGAGTAATGACTCGAGGAAAGTATGATAAGAAATAGATTAAGTTATTGGAGTACTAACTTCAAGTTTTTACTTACCTCAGTGCGTTACTCGAGTAACGTTGGCAGTGGTACAAAATGCCGAGAGCAACACATTTTCTGAAACAGAGTAACTCAAGTACATACTCGAGTATCATTGGCAGGCCGAGAGCAACTTGAAAACTTTTACACTATTACTCGAGTATTTACTCGAGTAACGTTGGCAGGTTACTGGAAGGTGTCTCTGATTACTTCAAGTTTTGTCTCATTACTCGAGTACATACTCGAGTAATACCTTAGAAAAATTGCTTCTGATCAAGTTTCTCAGCTTTTTCCTTTGGCTTTTCTTCATTACTCCAATGCTTACTTTAAGTGATGCTTATCCCTATTATTACTTTGTTCAAACTTATTTATTAATCAAATCTTTTTCATACCATTCTTTGTTATCAACAAAACATGAGATCTAACAATCTTCTCGTCTTCGTTCCACCACTGCAATCCTCTTATATGGTTCTTTGCATTGTTCTCGGCATATCTTCTATCTTCTCCTGTCTAAATTGTTGGTAGGAGAGGGTGAGATGCGAGATAATCTTAGTAGGAAAACAAAACCAATATGCATGTACGATAAATGTTTAATGCATGACATGCTTGTATCACATAACTCATGCTCACATAATGACAAATCTGTAAGCTCATTGCTTCGAACAATATACTTATAGCCATAGTATAAATTGAAACATAACTTCAAATCATTCATACATGTTTCACATAATCAAGCAAAGCAATAACATGCATCAACACACTAATACAAATATCAAATACATACAGGAGAGGTAAGTTCCCTTCCTCAACCCTTTTACGCCTCGAAACGTGTGCCTCGTAAAGCGTGCCAAAGACTGGGCTCACAACTTGGTCCTATAATTCCAAATATACAATTTAGAAACTTCCATAGTGTTTCTGGGGGTTATTTGAGTCAATTATAAAAATTTACTAAAATGCCCCCAGGACCTGGCACGACCCCGTCGTACCCGGTCTAACTGTACTTTTCTCGAAATTCTAACATGGGCTATCCTGACATAATTCTGCCCAAGGAATTCATTTCCGGACTCTAAATTATCAAATTCAATGTCAAATTACAACATTACCCTTGGCAGCTTCACTATAAGGTTTTTCAGGGGTGTTTTCGTAATTATGCTTTTTCGGCCATTTCTGAAAAAGTGACCAACTGTAATCCCACCTAATTTTCCCTCCTAAACACAATGGAATCATCAAATCATTGAAAATCCATCTCTAACCCCTTAAAACTAGCCTTGGCCAAAATTCTCAATTCCCTATGAAAAATTGAAGTTTTTCAGTTTCGGCTCCGCAGACGTGTTTCTTTTTACTCCTAACCACTTTATTAACCGTTACATTAGGTTACAACTAACATCAAGACCCAATTTGGGCAGCATAACCCCTAGGCCATATCATTTCCAAACTTTAAAACCAATGGCAACCTAGAAAAATTTTACCGATTAAATTGCCCACAGCAGCCATAATAAGTAATATACGAAAGTTTGGAAATTACCTCAAGCTCCCACTAGCTTTTTCTCAAGGTGGCTGAAAACCCTAGCCTTAGAAAACCCAAATTTGTGCTCCATAAACCTTGAAGAACATAAAAGAAGAGTTTAGGAGCGGAGTTATACGCGTTAGGTAAGGATTTACCGAAGAAATCAACTTACAGAACAAGTTCTCTTCTCCTTCTCTCTTTAGAATTTATCACACCTTCTCTCTCTTGTTGCAGCTGAATGGAATGGTTTTGGGCCGATGGAGGAGGTGGATGATGATTTAATATAATATAATATTACTTTCTAATTATTTACTAAATTTCCAACAATTTTGGAGTTTTAAAAAATTCTAGTAGATTTCTGCCTAAACTTTGAGACATCATAACTAATTCTAGAAAAATCGAAATGAAGTGATTCTAAAGCCAAATGAAAGCTATTTAAGTCCTATTCACTGGAAAAATATGGACCATTACCATATATCACCACACAATTTCATAATTACACAAAATTCACTACTGCCCCAAAATAGAATCCAGTTTCGACATCAAACTTTAGACAACCAGAACTCTCAGCTCACAAAACGAAATGACATAATTTATATATCCATTTTGAAGCTTGGAATGTGAAATTTAAGACTAAAAAGTTTCAGAATTTTTAGACATCATTTCCCTATTCAGAACATCAACACAAGTAGACTGCCTAGCAGGAAGTTTTAATGGACAGAAGTTCCCAACTTTCCATTTAATGTTCCAAACCAATTCCAATGACCAAATAACACAACATGACATCAATTTCACTACATTACACCATCCAATTCCACTATTTTGAAATTATAAAAAATCATGGCAAAATTCACAATTCTCATCATCTTCTCTAGAAGTGTTCATTTATGATTAATCACATCAACTTTTGGAGTCATTTACCCTTAACCGAAATTTGGAATTCGGCTAAACCGGGGTTTAGCAGTCCACTTATTTAAGGCTTATTCTCTAGCCTCAAATCTCAAAATTTGAGGTATTACATTTCTCCCCCCATTCAATAAATTTCATCCTCAAAATTTGTCACACCACTTAATCCACAAACTACGGATGCTTCTTCATGACAGCTTCCGTTTCACAAATCATTTCAATTTGGGACGGTCACTTCTAGACCACCCACCTAAACAATACGCCACAAATTTGAGTCTCATAATCACCGCACCTTTTTGCTATCACCCCATATAGGTAATAGTGCCACATCTTTGGCATAAACACGAATGCACACAGTTGCCACAAACTGCAATCGGCCCATTTCACGATTGCCGTACAAACACAATCACCATACATTTGCCAAGTAAATGCAATCGCCTTCACGTACGATCGTTACAACACATTATCATCACATATCACAATATCTAGAGGCTCTAAATCATAAGCCATATCATAAGATCTCGGCAGTTGGGCGATTTAGGCCACCACTCTGCTCAACTCAATCTAGTTACCCCTTATGGGAGTAACCCCAAAACTCCACAACCTCTATATATCAAATGATAGCTTCCACTGTATTCACAAACACTTCAGCTTTTATTGTATTCACTTTCACAACATTACCCTTACCCGTATACCCACCAATGACTCCGCTAGTGGTAACTGGACTTTTGGGTACTAATACAACAATATCACATTACCGTATAAAATTTCACGGCGTCATAATAATATCCACGGATGATTCCACATTGATGTGTGACCAATGTCACGAGCTTCAAAATCACACCCCACCCTCATCCCTTTTTACCACCGGGAAGACACACAATCTTTACTCGAATCGTTATTAGCGACTTAGGGACTATTTGCATAGTAGTGAAATTCACAAAAATATACACATACCTCATCTTGCGCCGTTTGCAAGAATACCTTGGCTTTCGCCGCTTGCACACATATCACATTGCCTTTCTAGCATTCACAATCACATACACATTGCCTTCACAATAACTAACATTGCATATTCTAATTTTACGCACCGCCTTTCGGCCTGGGGTCAATACCGATGCAACCAATGTGGTGGCTGGCCATGCCGGGGTAAGTGCCTTCACAAATGAGAACCCTTAATCATGTAGTCGAATTCGCCATCATGTGAACTAGCTCTGCTCTGCTACACAACCACACCTCGATCCCAACATGTTCATAATTGTCACACCCCACCCTTATCCCCTTTTACCACCGGGAAGACATACAGTCTTTACCTGAACCGTTATTAGCGACTCAGGGACTATTGCGTGGCAGTGCATACACATAGCCTTTTAGCTTTCAGATAGTCAATCCCTCATATCTCCACTGCCCCACTGGCACTACCCTCCCACCAGAACTATTAATGGGCCACAGGTGAAAGACATCACAAATATCCTTCACATCCTGAGCCCACCGGACCAACCCGATCAGGCCCAATTGGGGAAATGGACTCATAATGCACAAGCACATCAAACTGGAATCGGGTATATTCATCACCTATGCCTTTTCCCATCACAATGCATAAAATCCATCAAGTTGGGTAAGGCACACCCAACCCTTACTTGTTCACAACATGTCATAGTACCCTTGCTTGTTCAAGAAAATATCTAGTTGGGTTGTGAAGAATGATCATCAAGAGGAAAAACAAGAAGATATCTTGTGCATTAGCTAAACAAAAAAAGAAGAAGATTGAAGAAAGAATAACTTGCAAGATCACATGAGAATATCAAGATTCAAGCTATTAAAAGTAATACCAGAGGTTTCTTTGATCATATGGAGGTTGGAATGGGTCAATTCAAAGCCAAGATAACTTATATGAAAGTTATAGAACTTCCCCAGGTGTTCTTTTGAGTTTTGGCTCTCTGCCATATTTTGGAAGGCATCACTTGATTGGTTACTCGAGTGATGAACATGATCACTCAAGTGACCACTCGAGTGATGTGCATTTTTATTGTGCTCTATTTTCACATGATAGGATAGAGGTTCGGTATTTTAGGCATATCTCTCTTGTTAGATCTCAAGTTTTGATGATAACAAAGAATGGTATGAAAAAGAGTTGATAAACAAATAAGTTTGAACAAAGTAATAACAGGGAAAATCATCACTTGAAGTAAGCATTGGAGTAATGAAGAAAGGCCAAGAGAAAAAGCTGAGAAACTTCATTATTAGCAAATTTTCTAAAGGGTTACTCGAGTAGGTACTTGAGTAATGAGACAGAAACTTGAAGTAACCAGGTCAACCTTCAACTAACCTGCCAAAGATACTGGAGTAAGTACTCGAGTAATAAGGTAAATGACTCCAAGTTGCTCTCGGCCTGCCAATGTTACTCGAGTAGCTACTCGAGTAACCAGGTAACTCACTGACAGTTGCTCTTGGCCTGCCAATGTTACTCGAGTAAGTACTTGAGTAACCATGTCAAAGACTTCCAGTTACTCTTGGCATTTTCAATCTTGCCAATGATACTCGAGTATGTACTCGAGTTACTCTGTTTCAAGAAATGTGTTGCTCTAGGCATTCTCAACCCTGCTAATGTTACTCGAGGAGCTACTCGAGTAACGCACTGTGGTAAGCAAAACCTGAAGGTAGTACTCGAATAACATGAAATGATGTTCTCACCCTTCACTTCAAGTTACTACTCGAGTATGCAGAATTACCTAGAAGAAAAACTTCAAGTCACTACTCGAGTATGCAGAGTTAGTTGGAAGAGAACTTCAAGTCATTACCCAAGCAAGCTATGCAGAAAATTTATCTTTACTCGAGTAAGGACTCGAGTAACAAGGTAATCAAACTTGAAGTGCTCTCGGCCTTGAAATCCTGCCAACATTACTGGAGTGAAGCATTGAGTAACCTAAAATTTATTTGAAGGTTTACTCGAGTTGGTACTCGAGTAACTAATGAAGAAAAGTTTGCCATACCCGAGTAAGTACCCGAGTAAACAGGTATTTCCAAAGGTTTGAAATTTTTTTTACTTCATGCACTACCCGAGTAATGTTATGTTTGCTTATTAACTTACAGTTTATCAAAGTTTTCCCGATGATACTCGAGTATGTACTTGAGTAAACTTATACTGGAGTAACTACTCGAGTATGCAAGTCCAGAAATTTAGAAATAATTCCAACGTTCATTGATTTGTTTGCTATATGATTAACCTTTCATTGTATTAGTATTCTTAGCATATCCACAGATAAACAATGAAGAGATCTTACCAAATAAGGAAAGTCAAAAGCAACATTCAAATGCCACCTATCACCACCTACCGCAAACGTATGTCTTTCAAATACTGGAAAAGTCAACAGTGGCTGTGCACGCTCTAACGGGCATGAAGAAATATGTTCCAACAATCATTACAAACATATCTATATATATGGGAACATCCAAACAGAGAAACAGAACAAGAACACACACACGAACGTATCATCAAGTTCATTACACTGTTTTATATTATACTTGTAATTCTATGCTTCAGTAATTCTTATTCACTCTGTGAGAGAGATATTTCATTCAAACTCAATATTTGATATTGAGATAACTTAAGGTTGTGGAACCTTGAGTTGGGATTGGATTACAACTTGTAAGGGGGAGCGAGTGTCCAGGCGAAGGAACTTGCTTGTACTAAGGTGCCAAAAACCCACTGAATCTTGAAAGATATAGTGAAACTCTCAGAGAAGCTCTAAGGACTGGACATAGGTCAAAGTGGTTGTGGCCGAACCAGTATAACTCCCGGTGTACACTTCGGTGATATTTCTCCTTACTCTTTACTGCATTATATTTACTGTCAAGTTTTCATATTTGCTACGAAATTTTAGTATCACCTAATTCACCCCCTCTTGGGTGAAACGCTTGCTCTAACATCTCTAACCACACTTCGGGTTGAGTTGAAACCAGTGGCACATGATTCCTGACTCCCAATGCGTCATTTTGGCCAAATATCATATTCAAAGGAGTTCAGATGAGAGAGCTATGATCTGTTGAAGTGGACACATGAATCATCGTCATATTCCAGGACAACTTCGGTATTTTGGATATAACTCTCAAACTACACATTAGATTGCGACAAAACCAGTGCCATATAAAAGTAGACTTAAAGTGGATAGGTAATTTGGCATATTTGAAGTTATATCCTAAGAGCTATGCCTTCTAGAATTTGCTGCTCGTGATTTCCAAAATTGTCTAAGAATAGTAGATACTCTTTGGATCATAACTTTCTATATACAACTAGTTTGGAGCTAATTCTTGTTGCGTTGGAATGTAAACAATGAGAGCTTTCTGATGATATATTATTTGCCATATTTTGAATCAAAATGAAGAGATCACTTGAAGGGTTTACTGGAGTGATATACAAGTTATTTGAAACCTTACTGAAGGGACCACTCGAGTAATGTGTGAGAAATTGTTCCAGTAAGCTCTCTGTCAAGAATTGTATGGTTATTTACTTGAGTGATCACTCAAGTAAACCTTTAAAATATCTGCCAGTGATATTTTTCCTATGCTCTGTCTCTCAATTCTTCTTCACTACTCCAATACTTACTTCAAGTAAAGCTTTTGTCTGCCATTTAGTTGCTTTGTTCAAATTCTTTTCTTTGTTATCAAATCCTTTTATATTATTAATCCAATCTTTGTTATCATCAAAACACATGGGATCTAACATTTTCCCCCTTTTTTATGATTACAAAACTTAGTGATTTTGAACAAAGTTTTCGAAATTGAGTTTTCAAACATATGTTTCTTAAATACTTTTCATATGAAATATTTTGTTAAATTTAAACTTGAAAACTCTTTTAAAATAGCCTAGTGAAGATCTTTTCAAATGATCTTGAAAAAATTGAGTTTTTGTTCTTTGTTCAGCTTGCACACACAATTAAAAACTCATTAGTTCCACAACGCAATATGACTTGAATGAAATTGCATAAAGAAGAGTATATTACATAATCAAACTTAGAATTCAAAGTTAAAAGCTCCCTAAAACCCTGTACACCCATATCCGCATTAAATACATTTACTCAGCTATTGATCACAAAATCACTTAGCCTCTTTTCCCTATTTTTGTCTTTATCACAAGGGTGGAATCAATCATGAGGAGGAGTATATGGCGTGGCTGCTGAGATGGAATGACAGGAAATGCCAAAGATTACTGTGATCCATTTGAACTAGAAGAATTTGAAGATGATGGTTCAGGTTCAGGAAGGTTCACTAGGGGTGTTGAAGATCCTCTAGAGGGTTCACTGGAAGGTTCTTAGGTGATGGATAAGGAATAAGAGAAGTAATTTCTACTTTTTCTATAGTAACAGGTAAAGACACAAGCACTTCCTCAGTACGTGTAGGTGAGGCAATGGGAGTAGGTATTGACTCAGGTTGAACTAGCTGAGCTAGATCATCAGTAGTGATGTGGATTGGATTGGATGTGTCAGGTTCAGGCATAGAGAACAGAAGATTACTGGGTCCAATCTCAAAGGGTCTATGCTCAGTAGAAATAGGCTTAGAAGGGCTAGGTTTAGAAGGTCCAGGTTTAGAAGGTCCAGGTTCAAAGACTGGTACTGGCTTAGGAATAAATGAGGGTATAGAAGGACCAGGAGCAGGGGAGCCAAATGCCATAGTACTAAGTCTGGCAACATAGAGGCACGATGAGATGTTGTTCAGCCAACATCTCATTGTGCCTCTTATCCATCCTATCCACAAGTTGACCTATTTTCTCATTCATGTGGGTTATCAACTCGTATTGGTATTGGCAATGTCAATATGTAAACCCTTCAGGATGTTCTCCATGAAAGTTTGCGTTGAGGCACCAAAGAATGAAGGAGAGGATGTGTTAACTGGAGCAGAAGACTGTGTGTCATCCATTCGACTTGTTGCAGTTTCAGTCTTCTTCTTCTTCTTGGGACTTGCTTCTAGAGGAGTCTTTAGGGAATATCAATGTTCAACTTCCTAATTTGATTTCTCCCAACTGGTGTTATCCTCTTAATTGGCTCCTTACTCTCCAAGTACCATATCTTGTTCTTCTTCAAGAATAGAGATATAAGTTGAGGATAAGGCATTGGAGTAGTAGGTTTCCCTTCAAACCTATATCACTTGATCTCATCAAAGATATATTATCCCAAGTCCTTTTGTTCTTTGAGGAGTAATGAGGCAAATTTTCTAAAGTCTCTCTCAATAAAATGAGTGTAGTTGTTGGCTTTGTTTACTATGGCTCTCGAATAGATATACCATAGGACTCTGTGAAAATCACTCATATCACTCAGATTGAAATTGAGGGGTCCCACAATCTGACCAGGTCTCAGGATAGAGAACAACTGGTTTGAATCAAGATTAGGATAAATATGTTAGAATTGGTAGGCACAACGGAAGAATTTTAAAAATTTTCACCGATCCTAATCGAGGATCTATCAATGGCTTTTAAACCAAGTTGGAAGGATTCATACCTTTTGATGATTCAGAGTTTTCACGATCTCTATGAGCCAACATGTCAGGTCCGCTCCCTCTACCGGTATCCACACGAATGTGTTAGAGCAAGCGTTTCACCCAAGAGGGGGTGAATTGGGTGATACTAAATTTTTCACTGCAAATATAAAACTTGACGGTGAATATAAAGCAGTAAAGAGTAAGGAGAAATATCATGAAGTGTGCACCGGGAGTTATACTGGTTCGGCCACAACCACTTTGACCTACGTCCAGTCCTCAGAGCTTTTCTAAGAGTTTCACTATAACTTCCAAGATTCAGTGGGTTCTTGGCACCTCAGTACATGCAAGTTCCTTCGCCTGGACACTCGCTCCCCCTTACAAGTTGTAATCCAATCCTAACTCAAGGTTCCACAACCTTAAGTTATCTCAATAACAAATATTGAGTTTGAATGAAATATCTCTCTCACAGAGTGAATAAGAATCACTGAAGTACAAAATTACAAATATGTGTAAAACAGAGTAGTGAACTTGATGATACGTTCGTGTGTGTGTTCTTGTTGTTCTTCTCTATTTGGATGTTCCCATATATATATAGATGTGTTGGTAATGATTGTTGGAACAATTTTCTTCATGTCCGTTAGAGTGTGCGCAGCCATTGTTGACTTTTCCAGTATTTGAAAAATATCCATTTGCGGTAGGTGGTGGTAGGTGGCATTTAAACGTTGCATTTGACTTTCGTTATTTGGTAAGATCTCTTCATTGTTTATCTGCGGATATGCTAAGAATACTAATACAATGAAAGGTTAATCACATAGGAAACAAATCAATGAACGTTGGAATGATTTCTCAAATTCTGAACTTATATAGTCGAGTATTCATTAAGTTTACTCGAGTACTTACTATAGTATCATCGTGAAAATAATGACAGCAAGTTAATGAACATCACAGTACTCGATAGTGCATGAAGTAAACAAATTTTCAAACCTTTGGAATTACCTATTTACTCGGGTACTTACTCGGGTATGGCACACTTTTCTTCATAGGTTACTCGAGTAGCAACTCGAGTAATGTCTCAAGTAAACTTCTGGTTACTCGATGCTTTACTCCAGTAATGTTGGCAGGATTTCAAGGCCGAGAGCACTTCAAGTTTGATTACCTTCTTACTCGAGTACCTACTCGAGTAAACATAAGTTTTCTGCATAGCTTACTCGGGTAGTGACTTGAAGTTCTGTGTAAATAACTCTGCATATTACTCGATTACTTACTCGAGTAATCCAGTTTAAATAAGTGATTGAATACCTGCATACTTGAGTAGTGCCTCAAGTGAAGTGTGATAAAACCATATCATGTTATTCGAGTATTACCTTTAGGTTTTGCTTACCACAGTGAGTTACTCGAGTATCGCCTCGAGTAACATTGGCAGGATAGAAAATGCCGAGAGCAACATATTTCTTGAAACAGGGGACTTGAGTACCTACTCGAGTATCGTTGGCAGGCCGAGAGTAACTGGAAGTCTTTTACATGGTTACTCGAGTACTTACTCGAGTAACGTTGGCAGGCCGAGAGCAACTCCAAGTGATTTACCTGGTTACTCGAGTAGCTACTTGAGTAACGTTGGCAGGCCGAGAGCAAGTGGAAGTCATTTACCTTATTACTCGAGTGCTTACTCGAGTAACGTTGATAGGTTACTTGAAGGTTGACTTTATTTACTTCAAGTTTCTGTCCATTACTCGAGTACTCACTCGAGTAACCCTTTAGAAAACTTGCTAGTAATGAAGTTTCTCAGCTTTTTCTCTTGGCCTTTCTTCATTACTCCAATGCTTACTTCAAGTGATGATTTGTCTTGTTATTACTTTGTTCAAACTTATTTGTTTATCAAATCTTTTTCATATCATCCTTTTTTATCATCAAAACATGAGAGATCTAACAGAATGCTCTCCAACCAAGACTGCGTGCTAGCACCTCTAATGTCTCCTAGGGTTTCATTTGCGGCTCTCAATTCTCATGTGCATGTCAATATATATGCTCTATCATGTTTATAACCTATGAGGGCTATTTTCAAATTTCAAAATTAATCATCATTAATTTCAAAATTAATTAACAATTAACTATCTTGATGAGCTAATTAAATAAATTCAGTTTAAATTAAATCTGTCCAACAATTTTAATTTAACCTATTTATTTAATCCAAATAAAGAGCCATTAGATTTAATTTATCTTCATAAATTAAATCTGAGATACTACATCTCTATCATGTTAGTTATTAAATTTAATATATCTTAATAAATTAAATTTAAAACTAACACAATATAATAATATCATATAATATATATATATACACATATATATATATAAGATATATATTTCGAAAATATATATATCTATATAATATTATTAATGAATTTTATATTATATATATATAAAAAATTCGTGCACCCTAAATTAAACATTATCTCGTGTTGGGCCATTCTTGTGTGCGACCCTGTAGGCCCATATGAAGTTGGCAGTACGCCAATAACTATACTAACCCAAAAGTCGTAAGCGGCCTCTAGCAAGACATTACGACTACCCAATTCATATAAGGATCGTTATCACGATGCAACCTGTCATACAACCATGTCACGTCCCTTTTTTCACACGATATATCGATCAAGGATAAGGCATGAATAATGTCATCCTCTTGTTCCTAACCATTACTTTCTCGATTCCTGAGTAGCCTGATAACAGAGACAGAAACTCCTTTCATCATAGTATGGCCATACATTTCTCAGACTCACTCATCGAGGGGCCCAGTAATATCTCTCTACTATTGTGAGGGACAAATTCCATCTTGATCATTCATATTCCTCTGCATGAAAAACCACCAAGCCGATCGTAGCCTTTATCATCACCCGGTCAAAAGTGACTTTTGACTAGTTCAAAGCTTAACATCTCTTATGTAGGAATTCATGATGACCCCAGGTCTAAGGGCATTATGACGTGGTTATATATAAGAAAAGCTTATGACTTGATCCATGTAGCTTTCTCCTAGTGGGTCGGTCCAGCACCTTGTACTCTTACAAGTGCCTAAGACTTTGATTTATATCTCCATATCTTATCAAAATTATACTGATCTTGTTTCATCTCTGCTCCCGCATAGATGACCGACCAGGGACATTTTAGGACAATCTTTATGAATTATCCAAGGATACAATTATCACAGTTAACATGCAAATAATATGATAACAGAATGGAGAAATTTCATTAAAATAATAATGTTCAAAGTACAATGATTGGCCCTTAGGCACAATTTCCAACAAAATATCATTAGGAGAAATGTCTATTCCTAACTAGTTATTGATTCTAGAAGGTGAGATTAGAATTCTCTGTCCTCTAACCTTAGAAGTCATTTCTTCTTCCACAGACTTCCTAATTGGATCATTTATAGGTTCAAGGTTGTAGTAGAAATGCCTCACAACTTTAGTGCAAAAGATGAGTTTAACAGATAGCCAGGGCATATAGGAATCAAGATAAGAACTCAGGTTGAATTTTAATACCTCTTGAAGAACCTTGTAGTCAATATAGTGCATCTTGCGCACATTTCTTCTTGCAAAGTGACTCAGGTACTTCTGAGATTCCTCAAGCTTGCTCACATTGAATCCCTTTGGAGGGAATGTGATTTCCTCTTCCTTCTCTTCTAGCTTCTTGGATGATTGCCCTTTCTTTGCTTCCTTAGACTGGAAGGCTTCTTCAAGCATGTCTACCTTGACTTTGGTGAGATCCTTATCAAGCTTGGGCTTTTTCAGAGGTTTTAGAGAAAATGTGGGAGTATAAGATGAATTAGAAGGAGGGGGAGAGGGTTCTTTTGTTCCCTTGCCTCTTCCAGTAGATATACTCTTCTTTGATTGAGCTCTTGTGGCCACTGGTTCCTTAATGACAACCCCTTTCACCTTAGGCTTAGCTTGCATCTTGGTCTTTGCTTTTAGTTTGGGAGAAAGTTTTCTTTTCTTGGTGGGAGGATGGGAAAGAGAATTAGAGGGTTGATATGGTTCAGAGGACTCAGAAGGAGTGCTAAGATTCAGAGTTTTTGTCCTCACCATTTTGATTTGAGAGAATTAAGATTTTCTGAAAAACAGAGTCGATGGTCTTGAGAATAAGGCACAAGAATTTGAGCAATCTGGGAGGTTTTTCAAGGTAGAAATCAAAGGGTTTTGACAGAAATAAAGTGAATAAGAATCTGTGAAAAGATTTTGTGAGAGCACTAGGATAATCACTCGAGGCGATTTTATGAAAAATGATTGAGTATCGGCTGAAATAGACCTAGGGCCCGACATCACTCGAGGGCTTACTTGAGTGATCATCAACTTTACTTGAATAGCTACTCGAGTGATCATAGCAGAAATTTCAAAATGCAGTAAATTCAAGTGTGTACCTGGCATGAATAATATTGTAATTACCCATGTATATTCCTTCGATCATTTGATGACTCTTTAGGACAAATTTGAGCTGAAACTCAGCAAATTTGTGATCTACAACCAGAGTTACTAGAGGCCTTACTCCAGTAAGCTTGAAGTTTACTCGAGGCCTCCCTGGGGTAATCTGTCCCTTCACATTATGACTGTTCATTTCCAATCGTTATGCCGTTTCTTTTGAAATCATTTTGTATTAATGCTATACTGTCGTAATTTTCAGGTCATTACTCGAGTGGCTACTCGAGTAATCCATTCAATTACTTTAAGGTGTCACTCCAGTAATGTTGGTTACTTGAAGTTATCCCTCCAGTAATGTTGTCCTCTATTAACCTCTGCTTTTCATACTCCAAAATAGAATATCAAGATCCTGCAAAACAAATTGCTAGAAAATCTGATGCTTAAGTTAGTAATAATCAAAACATCAATAAATGACATTATCTAACATTTTGTAAATACTAAATAACTTACAATTCATTGGGATTTACCATTCTCAAATCTCTTCTAATATACACGAATTGATCTTTTGCAAGAGGTTTTGTAAAAATATCAGCTAGTTGAAGATGAGTTGGAATGAATATCACGTTGACATCTTTCTTTCGGACATGATCTCTGATGAAGTGATGTCTAACATCAATATGCTTGGTTCTAGAATGTTGAGCTGGATTTTTTGCTAAGCTTATCGTGATAGTGTTCTCACAGTTTATTGGTGTCTCCTTTAGATAAATACCAAGATCTTGTAGTTGTTTCTTCAGCCATAATACTTGTGCATAACAACTCGATGCTGCAACGTATTCAGCTTCTGTTGATGAATGAGACACTATATTTTGTTTCTTGCTAAACCATGATACAAGTGAACCTCCAAGAAACTAGCCTTGTCCACTAGTACTCTTTCTGTCTGTCTTGTATCCTCCATGATCAGAATTTGAGTATGGAACTAGATATTCACTTCTTCCTTTAGGATACCGAGACCTAATTCTGTCGTGTCAGCAAGATATCAGAAGATACATTTGACGGTTTCAGCATGTGACTCCTTTAGTACAGATTGATATCTTGCACACATACCCATACTGAATTGAAAGTCAGGTCTGCTTGCATAAGATAGAGTAATGATCCAATCATTCCTCTATATTTTATAATATTGTAATCTTTTTCTTTGACATCCGCATCAAGCAATGTGATTGAGCTAATGGGCGTGTCCATTCCATTTGCATCTTTCATTCCATACTTCTTCAGTAACTCTTTCAAATACTTCATTTGAGATATGAAAATTCCATTCACTACTACAAAAAAGGGGTTTAGTGGCGTAACTCTTGTGGCACTTTTTTAAAAAAGTGCCAAAGGTAATTATAAAATTAAGGTTATTTTGAAGCTTTGACGCTTACAATTATAAGCGTCATAGTAGACGTTAATCTTGTTTGACGTTTTCCTGAATAAGCGCCAAACAATGTCATCAATATTTTAAAAAAAAAACAATAAGAAGTTTTGGCACTTTATGTGGAAGCGCCAAAGCTTCTTATATTTTTCAGCAATATAAAAAGAAAAATATAATAGGAAGCTTTGAGGAAGCGCCAAAGCATCCTATATTTTTTAATATATATATATATATAATATGAAGTTTAATATATTATTTCTTCTTTCTTTTTAATCTTCCTACAGCCTTACACATATGTTTGACTAAAGAAGTTTAATTTCTTTCTAACTATTGTAATATGCCTATTGTATTTGCATTATGCTTTGTTTTAAAAAATTTAAATTAATTTTTTTTTTGATTTGGGTCATAACATTTATTATTGGTAAAGGTTTAATAGTTACAGTCAATGTAACACTATATGATATGTTTGCCATACTTTTTTGCTCTTTTTCTCTATAGATCCAATATTATATGCTTGAATATATTATTGTCTCCAGTATTAACTTGCGCTTATAATGAAGCATAAAACTGAGTGAGCTCCATGAAGTTTATCAAATTTTTTTTAAAAAGGTCACATTCCAAAAGAGAAAACTAAAAAAAAAGGAACCTTTGGCGCTTCCTAAGGAAGGCCAAAGCTTCCTATGTATTTTTTATTTTTTATTTTTTTAAAAAGGCCACATTCTAAAAGAAAAATCTAAAAAAAATATTGTAATAGGAAGCTTTGGCGCTTCCTAAGGAAGCCCCAAAGCTTCTTATGTATTTAAAAAAAAAAAAGATCAGTCAGCTTCTTCGATTATGTGTGTGTGTGTGTGTCTAGCTATAAAGTAAATTTAAATTAAGTGTTTTTTTTTAATTTGGGTCATTATACTGTTATTGTAAAGGTTTAATAGTTACAATCAACGTAATGCTACATGATATGTTTGCCATACTTTTTGCTCTTTCTTTCTATAGATCCAATATTATCTGTTTGAATATATTGTTGTCACCAGTATTAACTTGCACTTATAATGAAGCGTAAAACTGAGTGAGCTCCATTAAGTTTATCAATTGTTTTTTAAAAAAGGCCACATTCCAAAAAAAAACTAAAAAAATATTATAATAGGAAGCTTTGGCCCTTCCTCCTTATATTTTTTTATTTTATTGATTAACAATACAAGCAGTGAAATGGATTTAAAAAATAAAAAATAAAAACACAATAGAAGCTTTGGCGCTTCCTAAAGAAGCGCCAAAGCTTCCATTTTTTTTAATTTTATTTTGAAAATGGGAAGCAATGGCACTCTTTTATGAAGAGCCAAAGCTTCTTTTATTTACAAAATTTAAACACTCCGCCATTGTTATCCCACCATTATCGTTCTCCTGCTTGTCATTTACCATAACTTCAATCCATTACTCTCCCACTTCCTTGGTCTACCAGCTTTTCTTATTCATTATCCCCACTCCTTCCTCTCTTTGATGGCAGCAAATAGAAGTAGGAGATTCCTAGCTTGTAAGCATTGTTTTTTAAACATTTGATCTATGTTTTCTTTTTGGTTAAAATCCATAATGACTCTTATATGTTTGCTCATATTTTTTATTTTTCAGGTATTGATTTGAAGTTTCAACTTTGTTTATTTAAACTTCCTATAAATTGTTAGTTTTTTAATTTTTAAGCTTGCAAATATAATAATATTGTAGTGATTTTATTGTAATACAAATCATTGTAGTTAATGTTTTGCATTTTTTACCATCGTATTGTAATTTTCTTGTTTTAGCAAGAAAATAAAATAATTAAAAAATTATATAAAAAAACCTACCCTCATTTAACGCTAATTTACCTATTTTATCAAGAAAATAAAATTATTAAAAAATTATTAAAAAAAATAAAGGAGGACACCCTCCTTTGGCGCTTGATCAAAAAGTGCCAAAGGAGACCTCCTTTGGCGCTTAATGAACAAGTGCCAAAGGAGGTGGAGGTTTTCCTCCTTTGGCACTTGTTAAAGAAGCACCAAAGGAGGTCTCATTTCTCCTTTGACCCTTTTACTACAAGCGTTTAAGTGTTTATTTATTAATTTAATTCTAAAAACTAATATATGACGTTTTTATAAATTCAAGAAGCGCCAAAGGTATTTTTAATGGCATTGAAAGCTTTGGCGTTTTTTAAATGCCATAGTATTCGTTAAAATAAGCGCCCTTAAATCCCTCTTTTGTAGTAGTGATTCTTTCTTTGTTTGATTTGCAAACTGAGAAAGAAATTCAATTCTCTCATCATTGACATCTCAAACTCCCCCTGTGTTATCTCAAAAAATTTCTTACATAAGGTCTCGCTAGTAGCACCAAAAACTATATCATCAACATCAATTTGCATGATTAAAATGTCATCTCATTTTGGTTTAGTAAAAAGTTTTGTATAAACTTTTCCTCGCACAAAACCTTAATCAATGAGAAATTTACTAAGCCTTTCATACCATGCTCTAGGAGCTTGTTTTAAACCGTATAAAGCTTTTCTTAGTTTAAAAATATGATCAGGTTTGGTTACATCTTCAAAACCTGAGGGTTGATCTACATACACTTCTTCCATGATGTAGCCATTTAAAAATGCACTTTTTACATCCATTTAATAGAGTTTAAATCCTTTAATGCATGCAAAGGCTAAGCATACTCGTATAGCTTCCAATCTAGCCACTGGAGCATACATTTCCTCATAATAAATTCCTTCTCCTAATTATAGCCTTTGGCCACCAATCTTGCCTTGTTTATGACATTGATTGCGGATTCATCAAGTTTGTTCTTGAATACCCATTTAGTGCCAATGATCGAATGATCTTTAGGTCGGGGTGCCAAATCCCAAACTTGATTTCTTTCAAATTGGTTTAGTTCTTCTTCCATTGCTATAGCCCAATCATTGTCTGATAGAGCTTCGTCAGTATTAGAAGGTTCAATCTCAGAAATAAAAGCAGAAAAACTAACTTCATTGAAAATTCTATTTCTAGTTTTGACTCCTTCATTCACATCTCCTATAACTTGATCTAGGGGATGGTTTTTATTGTATTTCCAAGCTTTAGGTTGTCCTAGTGACTGAACCTCTTCCTTGGTTTGATCAACTTTTGGGATGAGAGATTTAGAAATAGGTTGACTATTTTCTTGATTTAAAACAACTTCCTGCTCATCATCAATGGTTTTGTCAGAGGATTCAAATTAATCAAATACAATATGAATTGATTCTTCAACAACACATGTTCTTTTATTGAAAATTATGTATGCTTTGCTTCGGTTAGAATAGTCTAGGAAAATTCCTTCATCTTTTTTAGAATCAAATTTTCCTAAGTTATCTTTACCATTATTATAAATGAAACACTTACAACCGAAGATGTGTAAATGAGCAAGGTTTGGCTTTCTTCCTTTGTATAGCTTATATGGTGTCTTTCCAAGTTTTGTTCTAATGTAGGCTCTATTTGAAATATAGCATGTTGTGCTCATTACATCAGCCCAGAAAACTTGAGACACATTCTTTTCATTCAATATTGCTCTAGCCATTTCAGTAAGCACTCTATTCTTACGTTCCACGACTCTATTTTGTTGAGGTGTCCTTAGAGCAGAGAAATTATGATAAATGCCATTAGTATCACAATATTCTTCAAAGGCTTGATTTTCAAATTCTCCACCATGATCTGTCCTAATACCTGCAATGGACATACCTTTCTCATTTTGCACTTTCTTGGCAAAAACAATAAATTCTCCAAGGTTTCATCCTTTGATGAAAGAAAAATGGTCCATGTAAATCTAGAGAAATCATCAACAATAACTAATGAATATAAGTTGCCACCAAAACTCTTAACTCTTGCTGGTCCAACTAAATCCATGTGTAATAATTGAAGTGGTCTATTGGTTGATATCTCATTTTTTAATTTGAAAGAAGATTTAGTTTGTTTACCCTTTTGACATGCGTCACAAATCAAATCATTTTTGAAATTTACTTTGGGTAATCTAATCACTAAATCCTTTTTAATTAACTTGCCTAGTTGGTGCATGTTGACATGAGCTAGCCTCTTATGCCATAATCAACTTTCATCGGCATTACTTAGAAAACAATTTTCAGAGTCATTTTTACTGATATTAAGAGTATAGCAATTACCTTGCCTATTTTCTTTGAGCTTTGCTTTGAGATTCTTCTTATCTAATTGTAAATCTTTCTTGTTTACAATTAGACATTCCTCTGAGTCAAATATTACCCAGTTGTCTTTATCTGCACTTTGACTCACGCTCAGCAAGTTATGACACAAGCCTTCAACATAATAAACATCTTTGACTTGTATGCCTTTATCGTTTTTTTATTTCACCAATTCCTGCTATCTTTCTGGATTGATTTCCTCCAAATTTTACCTTCCCACTTTCTTTTGGTTGTAATGAGATAAAACTTTCAAAATTACCAGTCATATATCTGGAGCATCCACTATTTATGTACCATTTGTTGTTCTTGGATGCTTTAAGACATATCTGCAATCAAATACAATTAAGTCTTAGGTACCCACATCTTTTTGGGTCCTTTTGGGTTAGTACAGATGACTTTCTGAATATATGAACCTTTAGGTACCCATTTATAAGTTCCTATCTTTCGTTTCTTCTTATGAATGCATGATAATGTATAATGACCTTTTCTATTACAATAATTGTAATATACAAAAGGATTTGATGTATGTACAGAATGCTAAAAATAATTCAAGTATGACTTACCTCCTACTGTCTTTCTTCCTTTCCTTTTATCTAATTTTGGATCATATCCAAGACTAGATCGATCATTTACAAAACATTGAGCTTTCAAAGAAAAACAGTTTTCACAATCTTTTTCTAAATTCTCTTTGAGTTCTATTTTAAGAACTTTGTTTTTCTTTTTGAAAACAATTAGTCTTTAACTACTTTGACGAATTCAGAATGTAAAGCATATATTTGGAAAGTAATTCATCATAGCTAGGATCAGAATCAGTTACCTCTTCTTTTGTTTCTTCTTAAGCAACTAGACAGATATTGGCTACTTCCTCTTCATTGCTTTCTTTGTCAGAAGAGCTATGTCTCCATATGGCAGATACAAAGGCTTTCTTGTTGTTGTAGAACTTTCCTTTTCTCTTTTCTTTAATCTTCTGAGACAGTTCTTGACATTCTGATTTGATATGTCATGGCTTTCTGCATTTATAGCAGATGATGTGTTCTTTACTGCTTGTTGCTCCTTTCTGAAAATTCTTGAATCCTTGACCTTTCTTGTAAAACTTTCCAAATCATTGTATTATTAGGCCTATTTTGTCATCGTCAAGCTCTTCATCCTCATCTTGATTTTCTTCTTTTGCTTTTAATGCTATGCCTCTCTTCTTCTTGTCACCAATGTCTTCTAGTTCTCATTTGAACTTTAATTTACTTTCATATTCAGAAAGACTTCTGAATAGAGAAGCAACTGATCGCATGGATTCGCCTTTTGCTTCTTTTATTGTATTGGCTTTGGCCTCTCACTCTTTAGAGAGTACATTAAGAATCTTTCTCACTTAGGTATGCTGATCATAGACTTTTCCAAGTGCTGCAAGTTGATTAACAAGATGAGTGTATATAAGTTCAAATTCAGCTATTGACTCACCTGATTTCATTCGAAGTAAATCGAATTTAGTAACTAGAGTGTTGATCCAGTTTTCTTTTATTCCCAAAATTCCTTCATAAGCTATTTCCAGGGCTTCCCATATTTCTTTAGCTGTTGGGAGTGTGCAGATTCTAAAGTACTCATTTTGACTCAAGGCACTTTGAATCATTAGAATTGCCTTACTGTTGAGTGTGATGATTTTCTTGTCATTTTCATCATATTCTGATGGTGTCTTGGGAATCCTCTATGAATCTACAATCTTTTCAGGTTTGTAGATTACATCCCATAGTTCGTATTCTGTAGCCATTACGAAGACTTTGAACTTCGCTTTCCAGAATGAGAAGTGTTCACCATTAAAACCTGGAGGTCTTGTGATAGAAGCTCCGTTGGGAAGAATACTTGCCATTGGATCCTTCTTAGGCTATTATAACTTAACAAGAAGACCTATGCTCTGATACCAAATGTTAGTGCAAGCGTTTCACCCAAGAGGGAGGGTGAATTGGGTGATACTAGAAATTTTCGTTGCGTATAATAAAATTGACAAAATAGTTAAGGAAATTGAGAGCAAGGAGAAATATCACCGACGTGTACACCGGGAGTTATACTGGTTTGACCACAACCACTTTAACGTACGTCTAGTCCTCAGAACGTCTCTGAGAGTTTCACTATATCTTCCAAGATTCAGTGGGTTCTTGGCACCTCAGTACACAGCAAGTTCCTTCACTTGGACACTTGCTCCCCCTTACACGTTGTAATCAAATCCCCAACTCAAGGTTCCACAATCGTAAGCTGTCTCAATAATGAATATTGAGGTTGTAATGAAAAAACTCTCTCACAGAGAAAATGAATAATCACTGAAGTACAAATAATGAGTATAAGAAAAACAGAGCACTAAGAATGTGTTGATAAGTGTATATTTGTGTGTTCTCAGTTGTTGTTTTCCATTCTTTGAATGCTCCATATATATATGATTTGTGGTATCCGTTGGAAGCATTTCAAATATATCCGTTACAGTCGCGCAGCAACGGTTGACCATTCTTCTAATTTGAAAACTATCCATTTGTGGTAGGTAGCGGTAGGTGACTGTTACGAGTGTGAATGATCAATTAAATAGTGCAAGTGTACACTGTTGTAATCAAGTAATATAGAAGTAAGTAGAGTATCGTTCCCATGAGGATTGATCACTAAGTACCAAAATGGGTAATTTTAATTCTATTTAGTTAATCGATAAAATGGGTGATTGAGAGTACAAATAAAAGAAAAATAATTAAATATGAGTGCAGATGATATGAAAACAAATATAAGAAAAAGTCCTAGAGATTAGATTTCACTTAACAAATTCCGGATTGAATCACTTATCTATTCTAGCCCAATTTATTCCACATGATTGATAGTCGAGTTTCCTTAATTTAATTACTAGCCTCTTCCAAGGTCAAGCAATTCTATAATTAATTGCTAATCCAATATATTCCTATATGAATTTAAGCAATTAATTATGCATTAAGATTTATGAAACTCAATAAGACTACACAACTCATATGAATATATTCATATTTCATATGCAAGTTATGGTTTTAATTATAGGATCTACACACATACATCTCCTTCCGGTCTCAACATGCATATTATAATCATTCAAAAGGTGGCCAATCAAATGAAAGCATTAAGAACAATAATTAAAACTCAATCATGAAGGAGAAATTAAAACTAGATTTAATAAGCTAGGATTCAATCCGTCATTAGTAAGCTACGTCATCACTCTAGGAAAATGAAAATTTAGCACATGATGAAATTAAAAACAAAATCAAAATAAAATGACATTATATAAAACTAGAATGAAATCCTCATAAATACTGCATAAACTTGAATATTAAATTCTCAAACATAAATATACAACCAACAAGATACATAAAAAAACTGGAGAAATTTAGCCGTCCATTTAGGAGGTAAAACCTTCCATGTAGGCAGCATGCAAAAAGTAATACAATACTAAGCCTTCCATGTAGGAGGCATGTAAAAAGTAATATAATACTAAGCCTTCCATATAGGAGGCATGAAAAAAATAATACAATACATAAAATTAAAAATAAAAAATAACACAATTTATTCAGAACTGTCAGAGAAAATATCTCTCCCTGTCAGAGAAGGATCTCTGACTGTCAGAGAAAATTCTCCACGCCTTCTTCTCTCCTCCCCTTCCCCTTTTGCAAAAGAAGCACCCATATATATAGGCAAGCGAAGTACGTCAAGTACGTCTGTTGCTTCTTCGTTTTTTTCCACAGGTGCTACAGCGATTTGCCTTCTTTTCACGCATTGCTACAGTAGTGAACAGTGTCCTGTCGGTTGGTTTACGCGTTTTTTCCGTGTTGCTACAGTGCTACAGTGATTCCATCCGCTACAGTCACCTCCATCCACTACAGTAACGTCCTGCTACAGTACTAATCTTTTTTTATATTTTTATTTATTTTTTAAATACTATTTATTTTACACCCAAAATATATTATATTAAGCTCAAATATCGTCCATAAAATCATCATATAAGGGAAAATAAATATGCAAATATTTTACTTATCAGTGACCATTCAGACATTTTATTTGACTTTCCACTTATACACTAGTACAAAATTTTCTTTTTAGACCGTCATATTTAGACCGGTTATAGCGAATAAGGTCTAAAAAATTTGACCAATGGCGGTTTTGTAATTATATAGAACTTCTAAGACCAGTCTTAAAAAAACAAATCTTAAAAATATTATTTAGACCGGTTATAAATAAAACCGGTCTAAAAATATCAAAATATTTAAAAAATTAAAAATTTTGAACTTTTAAGACCGGTTATTAATAATAGCCAGTCTTAAATATCAAATATTTAAGACCGGTTTTAATAAAAACCGGTCTTAAATATGAAAAATTTAAAAATTATTTTTTCCCACCCTTTTAAGACCAGTTTTATATATATCCGGTCTAAAAAATTGACCCTAAATTTTTGAATCTCCTCTTTGTCGAGCCTAAATTTCGCTCTCTAAATTTGAAACCTCTCTTCTTGGTGCAATTACTCTGTGAGCTCAGTCATCTTCGCTCGATTTCATTCTCATGTTTGTTGCTGTGATGCTCTCACCCTTGCACTAAATGAGATTATCGCCGCCACAACCTCACTTGCTCTGATCTCCTTTATCACGACTTTTCTCTTTCCCCGTGACATCCATCCTTCATCGCAACCTACCTTGGAAGCCTCACTTCTTTGCTGCCATGAGCTGCTTGCTCCTTTGCTTTGACCTAGAGATGCGTGAAGAAGATGCAACTGATGTTATGAGGTTTGAATAAACTTTCCCTTTAAACGCTGAATTAATTTGTAAACTAATTTTTGAGTATCTACTACAAGGTGGTGATAGATGAAAGAGGAAGAAGAAGGTGCAGAGCGAAGCGCCTTGCTTAAAACAGTTCCTCATCTGCTTTCTTTACCAGAGGAACAAGGGTCACGAAGAGAAGAGAGATCATATTTGGATTTTTGTTTTTGTAGGGTTTTATTGTAGGTGTAAATGGTATACATACTGATATATACCGAGTTGAGTGTGTGGTCGATCTCTAGGGTATCCTATCTGCGAAATTGCTCTGTTTGCTTTTTTTAATTTCGTCTCTAATTTTCTTCTTCCTTATGGTTGTGCCAAAATAGTTTCATAGTTTCAAGTAAGAAACTGAATATGAATATAGAGCTAAACTTATGGGTGTGCTTGCATTTTGTTACAAGAGTTGTTCATTATCTTTCTACGTTGTTTGATGTTCTTAGTGAATGATATAGGAATTTAGGTTTTCAGAAATTTTAGCAGCGGGATTCACAGGGAAGGTGTTTTTGTGAAATCTGATGGTGGTAATTGGCTTGGAAGTATCTGCAATCAATTTTTCACTATAATCCCTTTTACTAATCTGTACGTTTGACTACAACAAAAAAAGGCCCTATTTATTTTTTTTAAAAAAATATCACTTTTAAGACCGTTTATTTTAATAACCGGTCTTAAAAGTTTTGAAAAAAAAGTTTAGACTGGTTTTTAAACAACTGGTCTAAAAAGTCTGGACTTTTTAGACCTGGTCTTCAAGCAACCGGTCTAAAAAAGTGATTTTTAAGACTGGTTTCGTTTACCGGTCTAAAAAATAGTAGACTTTTAAGACCGACTGTAGCAAGACCGGATCCAAAACCGATCTAAAATCTCGTTTTTAACCGGTCTTAAAAGTGATTTTTCTACTAGTGATAGCATGATCTCTTTATTGTTTCTCTACATATGTATTTAGAATACTAATACAATGAAGGGTTAATCATATAGAAAACGAATCAATAAGCATTGGATTAAAATCATGTTTTCTGGAATTCATTACTCGAGTGGCTACTCGAGTGATCATGCTCATTACTCGAGTAGTCCCTCGAGTAATCTCATTTAAAATCAGACAGAGAGTAAGTCAATGTTTTCTTACCATATTACTCAATTAAGCCTTCAAGTAATCTTTTCAATAGTACTTGGCAAACAAGGTTACTCGAGTAATCCCTCAAGTAAATTTATAATAAGTTTTTAGATTACTCGATTACTCCCTCGAGTAACAACATCAAATTCTTGGCCGAGAGTACCTGTGTTTTACTTACCTGATTACTCGAGTGATCCCTCAAGTAATACTTCAAATAACTATGTAGATTGCCCGAGTGGTCCCTCGAGTAAATAGTTTTCTCAAATGATTACTCGAGTAGCTACTCGAGTAATACCTTTTCTCATGTATTTACTCGAGTGGTTACTCGAGTAATGGTCAATATAACTTTGTAGATTACTCGAGTGACCCCTCGAGTAACTTCTTCCAAATTTTGGCAGTGCTCCTCTGGAACATTTTCTCCAACATTACTCGAGTGCTTACTCAAGTAACATAGTTTATTACTCGAGTGCTCACTCGAGTAAACCCTTAAAAAATCTGCCAGTGATGTTTTTCCTGTGCTCTGTCTCTCAGTTCTTCTTCATTACTCCAGTGCTTACTTCAAGTAAAGCTTGTGTCTTCCATTTAGTTACTTTTTTCAAATTCTTTTCTTTGTTATCAAATCCTTTTATATTATTGATCCAATCTTTGTTATCATCAAAACAAATGGGATCTAACATTACTTGATTACAATAGTGTACATTTGCACTATTTAATAGATTACTTACACATGTAACAATCAACAATTGTGGCTAGGTATAAATAAAGCAAGAACCAAGAGATCAATTGGTCCACATATCTTTCTCCTTTTCTCTCAATTAATTTCGGTCAAGATCCCAAAGAAAGAGAAAGAGAATATGCAATTGAAGAAATCTAGCATCATTTGACCAAGCCAAAAAGAAAAGTCAAGAAGACTACATAATTGATCAATTTGGAAGGTGGCCAAAAAAGCATGCTTTCAAGAAGGAATTTGTCAACATAATTCCCTTCATTTGGGATATCAAATTCTGTCAAGTGAGAAAGAAGGAGGAAAGATGACCATTTGGCTAACCATAGTTAAGTTAATCAATATACTTTTGCGAGACACCATAACATTGTGACACTTGGATTTTCTCTTGGTCTTTGGATAATTTTCGTCCAAGAATTCAAGAAGCTAGGGAATGGATATTAAAACTAATAGTCCCTCTCTCTTATTCATCAAAATTCAGCCAAGCCTCCCAAAATAGAAAAAAAAAAAAGAAGTAAAGAGAAAGGAGAGCTCTTGAAGTTCAAGAACAAGGTGAGATCTTCTACCTTGATTTTCACCTTGATAATCACTTTTCTAGCTCAAAGTCTCTTCTTTAACATTGTTCCCCTTGATGAGAGCTTCATGTCTATGGTTTTAGAATTTCAAGGGGAGGTGTTTTAAGTCATCTTGCAAGAGCCAAAGTTAGAGAACCAAAGAAAGAGCTCAAGAAAGAGCAAGAGGTGAGCTTAGGCTTTAATTTGAGCTATATATTATGTTATTTGGTTGAGTATGGTGAATTTACTTGGCTGCCCTGAATTTTGGTCATTAAGAGAAATTAGGGTTTAATGGTGTTATGATCATATAAATGATGTTATACGAAGTTTTAAGAGCATATGAGACTAGTTTGGCAAAGAAATTATGAATTGTTGCTTTGTGCCCTAATTTTATGGTCTGAACAAGGTAGGTAGAACCAAAATGATTTTGCCAATTTTGAAGTCTCCAATAGATTTCTTGGGCAAAATTGTGTAGAGATAGATTGTTGGTATAATTTTAGAAAGAATGGATTTGAAATCAAAACATTGGAATTGAATATAGTGCTGCCAGATTTCGTTTTCTGGGAGGTAGCTTGGTTATAGTGAGTTTTTGAATGACCAAATGTTATCCAATGGCTATAATATTTTCCAATATAAAAGTAGATATGTCGCTTTAATTTAATATGTAATATGTGCCATTTGGGTCAGTACATTGAGAGATATGAATTTTTTAAATTAGATATTGAATCTAGACAAAATCCTTAACCAGTGTGGGTTTGGTCGTGATTCTGGAATTTTGTGGCTATAATTGGCTCTTACTAATATTTTATCTTTAGAATAGACTCAAATTGCTTTAAGTAAGAATTTGAACCACCCCAATTGGAGTCTATAGAATTAATTATGAATTTTTAAAGTTTGGTCAAAATGCTAGCAGCTTTTGGCTACCATGCGAATTTAAGAAAGAATGGGCCAAATGTAATTAGTATGAACTCCAAGGGTAAAAGTATGCTCATGTGGCTGATGTAGCCTATTGAGATTTCACTTATCATGGCACTAATAATGTGGTATTTATTTAGGGCCATGAGAAGTCAACAAGAAGAATGAAAGTCAAGAAGCTACCATGGTTGGAAGAAAAGGGGACAAGAAGAAGGACTTTGTCCAAAGGTAGTGAACTTACTTACTTATATGTATGTGATGTTTATGCTATGTATTGATTTGCTGTATTGCTGTGCTTGATTATGTGAAGCATGTATGAATAAACGAAGCTCTGTTTCTATTTTTGTTGTGGCCATAAGTATGTTCACGAAACATTGAGCATGTAGAATATCATTATGCAAACATGAGCCTATGTAAGGCAAGCATATCATGCACTAGCATTCATCTTACATGCATTGTCTGTAATATTTGCTACTAAGATTCCCCTGAATCTCACCCTCCCCCACCAACCATATAGGTATGGGAATACGAAAGAAAAAATGCTGAAGATGAATAAGAAGTAAAGAAGATGAAGAATTGAGAAAGAAAGAAAGTGTATTAATTTACTGTATGTAAATTATTTGCACGGCAAGAATATATGTATAAATACGCAAGTACGAATACACAAAATTTTGAGTAAGCCATAACCGGGTTTTCTAAACTCACTGCAACTAAGAATAAGAATCAGAAATACAACAAACTTTGATATCTGGTAAGAATAATGGTTCAATAGCCGGAAATGAATAATAACCCCAATAAGAATTGTATAGAAATGCTTCCGTGTACATAATAAAGGGGTATGTAAGAAGGATGTTATATGGCGGGGGCAAGCCGACCAATAGTTGGAGCTCCAGTGGGGCGATGATGCTCCAGCAAGGGCACCTTTTCTTTTTTGTTTTTGCTACACTGAGGGGCAAAATGATAAAATCATCAACACTTTAAAATTCCAATTTGATATCTGTCACCTTTATGTCATTTCCATATGTTAACAGACTTTTTGGGATTTTATAAATTCACATGATATTTATTTAGAATTTTCCCAAAGTAATACCTCTCGCTTTGCATACCAATTCTGATGCAACAGTGATTATATATAATGATTGGGAAATCTGACCCTCTTCTCCCAGTTTATTATGTTAAAATATTGATCACAACAACACTTATTCTCCCGGCACCCGCCTTTCACAATTTTCTATTCATATTTGTATACATCATGCAACCTTTGTTTATTCATATTCGTATCCATATAACGATTTTTTTGTTAAAAACTTAATTGAGCAAAGTAAATGTCCAAGTTATATCAGCAGGACAAATATAAAGAAATATTTCTAAAGAATACAAATAATTTATCTATCAGCAAAATTTTATAAGATGTATCCTTACATAAAATATCAAATTTTGTTACTCTTCTGATCTTTAATGTATGAGTTAAATTTATGAAGCTATACATATAAGTAAAGTTGTAAAACTCATGAGGTTAAACAAACTTATGACAATGATATAAAGTCATATCATAAACTCATAAGAGCTTACCTTATCAATTAATATGTGTTAATAGTGTATAATTAAATAATTAAAATATAAAAAATGATAACAACTTGATTTAAATATATTTTAAATCTAAATAATTGAAATTAAATTCATCAACATGCATAATTTATTATACTCAATAAAAATTTTATTAAAGTCATATATAAAGATATTGAATATGATCAAATTAAAAATTTTAGCATGAATTTAAAAGTATATTAACACGATTTTGTAATATAGAAACGTAAAAACAAAAAATTCAGAATGTGAATTTGCAAGTTTAACCAAATTTGCATTTAGCACGAGTTTAAAAGTAACTCGATACCACTAAAATTAAAAATATAAAAAATGTAAATTCGAAGAGTCAACGTCTAAGTTTGACAACAATGCGTATATGAGATATTTTTTTTTATTTTTAAATGTAATTATTTTTTAAGAATCCTATCAATTACATGTCCTGAAAGTGTTTTAATCAATTATGGTACTTTTCGATGCGAAGAGAGCAATTTTGGTCTACCGATGGTACCTAACCTTGAAGAGGGCATCAATATGTCCGCGTCTCCGCGACTTCGACGGGACAACAGTTTTAAAATGCTATATTGGAAATAAAAGTAAATAACATTATTTTCGAAAGCCCGTGAGCGATCAACGTCATTGTCATTGTCATGTTCATGTGAATAACTCTCCTTCTATACATTACTCTCTCCTTATCTTTGATATACATGCAAATAACTTTATTTGCTCTTAAATTTAATATAATACATTTTTAATCTTTCAAATTTATATAGATCGACAACCCCCTTTTATTTTTTAATTCGCATGTAACTTTCCTAAGAGAATCTTTAATATAACTCAAAATTTACGAAAATATTTTTTAGCCAAAAAAAATTAACGACATGTGTTAGAATTGAATTACTACCTTTAGTCTTTAATTTATGTGCTAAATAATTAATTTCTGGATATTAAGAAAATTAATCAAGTTAGTTATTTAAAATAAATAAGTGTTGATTTCAAGACCTTGTTTCTGCATT
The DNA here is from genome assembly GCA_963855925.1 of Inga laurina. Classification (NCBI taxonomy): domain Eukaryota; kingdom Viridiplantae; phylum Streptophyta; class Magnoliopsida; order Fabales; family Fabaceae; genus Inga; species Inga laurina. The sequence goes on from OY979708.1 coordinate 37,470,465, forward strand.
AGTGAAGTAACATACTATATACTTATCATCAACTATTATTTGAGAAGTTTTAAAGGATTAGGAGTTCATTGTTAACATTCTAATAAGGTCCAAAAATTTTCTTTTTACATCATGTAAGACCCCGCTTTATATACCACTTACCATTGATATTAATCATAGTACTGGAGCGCAGTTCGGTGAGCAACATATGAATAATATAAATATACTGATATATAGTATATGATTACATTACAAGAATCCCTGCGGGGTTTGGTAATATTGACAAATTTATATAAAATATCTAAAATAAAGACTACATATAACCATTATCTTTGTCTCAGGATCCGCACCCGTCAGTTTCCCGTGCTACCACCTTGCTTTTAGAGCCACTGGTTCTCACTGAAACATTTTTATTTATGAAAAAGGGATGAGATTCTAAGGAATCCCAGTAGCAACATACAATCTATCATATAAAATGCGAGAATTTAAATATGCAAGGTACCATATAATGTAAAATGAAAATCCATATCATTTCGTGTGTGTACACAAAGCTCAGAGCAACTATCCAATTGAATCCCCTACGTGTATATCAGCTGAGTCCCTGACTACAGCTTGGTAATACTAGTGTACCTCAACTAGGTCCTAGACCACAACTAGGTAATATGCTCCAGGCACATGTTCATATCACAAATTATAGTAACACATAACATATCAATTATCACATAGTGTATGAGAGATAATAGTTACCACCTTGAATTTGTTCACCTCGAATAGTGTGCCTCATAATGCGTGCCAACGACTCGGGTTCTCAACTCAATCCTAAAATTGCAAATGTATAAGAATTAGGTTTAAACTCATTTATGTACTATTCTAGGCACTTCCATAGTGTTTTTAGTGGTAGTTTATTGTGAAATTTATCAAAATGCTCTTGGGGACTAGGCCGAGTCCGACCCCAACTGTTCTTTTCCTGAAAGTCTGACATGGGCTATTCTAACATATTTTTGCCTAAGTATTCCATTTCTGGACTCGAAATTACCAAATTCACTGCCAAAAGACTAGAATACCCTTGGCAGCCCCTATTTCAAGGTTTCAGGAGCATTTTGATAATTATGCTTTTTAAGGGTTTTCTGGAAAAGTGATCAACTGTATCCCCACCAAATTTTCCCTCCTAAACTCAATGGAATCATCAAATTATCAAAAATCCAGCCCTAATCCCTCCAAACAGCACTAGCCAAAACCTAGGAAACTCCGAGAAAAATTGGGGTTTTTCAATTCTGACTTCGCAGACTTGCTCATTTCTACTTCTAATTACTTTATTAACTATTTAATTACGTTATAACTACTATTTAGACTCAATTTTGGCAGCATAACGTTTATGGTTCAATGTTTCCCAAATTTCACAATCAAAGCAAATCCAAAAGAAATTTGCCGATTAAATTATCCTTAACAGCCAGAACAACTAATATTTGAAGTTTAAGAAGTTACCTTAGCTTCCTTCTGGCTTTCACTTGTTGCCCAAAACCCTAGGTCCCCCAACAATGAAATTTTGCTTCACAAACACCTTAATTCACATAGAAAGAAGCTTAGAGGAAAGATTACAAAAGTTAGGAGCTAATTCATCGACGAAATCAAGCTTACATGGCGAATTTTCTCTTCCTTCTCTCTACAAATTCTCACAAGCTCTCTCACTCTCTCTTCTTTGTGACAAAACTAACGGAAATGAGCATGGAAGGGAAGGAGATGACTTTTTAAAAATATCTCATAATTTTCCCTTAATTTAATTAATTAATTTCCCAATTTCATATTTAAGCAAATTCTGACAGATTTTCTGTCCAAACTTTAAAAAATTATAACTAAATTTGTAGACATCTTGTTGGAGTGATTCTAAAGGCTACAAAACCCTGGTTGATTCTAGTTTCAAGAAAAAAATATAGTCTTCAGCTAATTAGAAGTACAAAATTCCCAGAACTTAAGTTTTTGGACGTTGTTCAAGAAAATGACAGTTTTTCTGGACTAAATTCAAAAATTCATAATTTTTTGTATGCAGCTCCAAAAATTACCCATGACCTATCAAATTAAAGCTTAGAATGTCTACTTTCACCTTGTAAAATGTCATAATTTTTGAACATCATTTGGTCATCCAAAAACCATATAACAATGTCACTGCCTCATAGAAAATTTTCACTGGCAGCAAATCCTCATTCCTGAGACTCTTGCTAAACTGGGGCTTAGCAGTCCACTTGATTCAAGCTTATTCTTAAGCCTCAAATCCCAAAATTTGGGATATTATACCTCACATACTGAAAATTGAATTGTATATATAAAAAGTTGAAATTACATCGAGTACCCTAAATTAATTTTTTTAGTAACATTCAATTTTTTAAACTAATTTGTAATTCATACATCACCTCCAAAGTATTTTTCAAATATATCATTCAGTATCCTAAAGTATTGTTGTTGTAAATTTTAATGTATTTAGCACCTTAAAGTATTTTTCAGTAGTGCTCATTATCCTAAGTTTAGAGTGCTCATTACTATTAGAAAAAATACTTTATGGCAACATTGCATGCAACTAAAAAGATACTTCAAGATATTAGATGAATTACTAATTAGTTTAAGATACTGAATATTACTTGGAAAATACCATCAGCGGTTGAATGTATGTTAACCCTATGCAAAACTCTCACACTGATGCTCACCTAATAGGAAACCTGGACAATAAAACTCTTAATTAGTTGAGGAATTGAGGCAGATAATACCATCTTCTCCACAAAAAGTGATTGGATATTTCTAATAATGATCTCAACAATATCAATGATCTCAACAACCATATCAATTTTACGTATTATATTCCGGCCCACAATATCAATGATCTCAACAACCACATCAATTTTATATATTTTAAAAAAGACGCTTGTCCTACCACAGTTGCTTGTGTATATCGCCACCACAATCTGGTGTCAAAATAAGTGTATATATAAGCAGAAAGAAAATGCTTTTTTCTATAGTGTGAAATCCTAAAATCATATGGGGTCTTCAAGGCTGCAATTCTCGGGGATTTGTGTAGTTCTTTTACTTTTCGTTTCATCAACATTTTCGTCTCCGATTGCAGAACATTTTACTCATTGCTTTGAAACAAATTCTCAAAATCCGATCTCATTTTCCACATCCTTTTTCACTCCTGACAATGCTTCATTCTCTTCAATCCTTCAATCCACAGCTCAAAATTTGAGGTACTTGTTGCCTTCAATGCCAAAACCTGACATCATATTCACCCCATTGGAGGATTCTCATGTTCAAGTTGCTGTCATCTGTGCAAAAGAGCTCAAGATCCACATGAGGGTGCGTAGTGGTGGTCATGACTATGAAGGCCTTTCTTATGTTTCTCTCACTGAGAAGCCATTCATGGTCTTAGATCTTGCCAAGCTTCGTGCTATCCATGTCGATATAGCACAAAACACGGCTTGGATTCAAGCTGGTGCTACAATTGGAGAAGTTTACTACAGAATTTCTGAGAAAAGTCAGGTCCATGGCTTCCCCGCTGGCCTTTGCACAAGCTTAGGCATTGGTGGTCACATTACAGGAGGTGCATATGGCACCATGATGAGAAAGTATGGCCTTGGAGCCGACAATGTCATTGATGCACAAATCGTGGATGCTGATGGCAACATTCTTAATAGAGTGACCATGGGAGAGGACCTGTTTTGGGCAATCAGAGGAGGTGGGGGTGGAAGCTTTGGAATTATTCTGTGGTGGCATATCAAGCTTGTTCAAGTTCCACCTATTGTGACAGTTTTCACTGTTACTAAAACCTTAGAACAAAATACAAACAAGATTCTTTATAGATGACAGCAAGTGGCACCAAATATTGATGAGAATCTTTTCATTAGAGTTCAATTTCAAACTACAAATTCTAGTGTCACAGGTAAAAGAACTGTTGCAAACTCTTATGTTGCTCTTTTTCTGGGCAGGGCTGATAAACTTTTGCAAGTGATGAAGAAAAATTTTCATGAATTAGGTTTAACTAGAAAGGATTGTTTGGAAACAAGTTGGATTAAATCTGTACTTTATAGTGCTGGCAATCAAAACAACACATCCCCAGAAATTCTACTTCAAGGGAAATCCAATTCACAAACTTACTTCAAGGCCAAGTCAGATTTTGTGAGGCACGTGATTCCTGAAAGTGCATTGAATTCTTTATGGAAAATGTTTCTACAAGAAGATGTGCCTTTGATGATTTGGACTCCATATGGAGGAATGATGGGTAAAATCTTAGAATCTGCCATTCCATTTCCTCATAGAAATGGAACTCTTTTTAAGATATTTTACTACACTTCATGGCAAAATGGAGAGAAGAGCATGAAAAAGCATATGAATTGGATTAGAAGATTCTATTCCGCCATGACACCATATGTTTCAAAATTCCCAAGGGAAGCATATGTCAATTATAGGGACCTTGATTTAGGAATGAACCAGTTGAATAAGACAAGCTTCATGAGGTCAAGCATGTGGGGATTCAATTATTTTAAGGATAATTTTATAAGGTTGGTGAAGATTAAATCTAAGGTTGATCCAAGTAATTTCTTTAGACATGAACAAAGCATCCCTACCATTGCCAATTAGAAAAGAAGAGAGAGTTAAATCATTAAAATTTCTCAAGGCTATCGAAAAGTTGTTTTTGTTATTTGTTAACTGAAAGTTGTTATTCGCAGGTCCCTACTTAAACTTGTCAATGCATATGCAAGCATAAATAATGTGTCACTCACTAAGTTGTTCTTGTCATTTGTTGTGTGAAAGTTGTTGTTTGCTTAGTTGAACTTGCATTCATATGCAAGCTAAGTCCCTACTTAAACTTGTCAATGCACAAACACAAATAAATTGTCACTGGATAAGTTGTTGTTTTTGTTATTTCATATATCTTAAAGCTGAGAAGTTATCTTATATAATTTTGCCCTATATTACTAGGATGTTTTTGTATAGCCTAATATGGTTAGATATCCGTTTGGGAACCATAAAGTAATGATGAGATCAAATCCCACTTTAGTTTGACCAACTTTTGCGCAAAAATTCTTTTGTTGCCAGAAGACAGAGCTTCAATGGTTGGCACTGGAGATTTGCCCCCTGCGACTAGCAGTAGTGAGTTTTCATTTTGTACTTGAGATCAATATTTCATTAAAAAATAGAAAAAAATTAATTTCAGCATAGTTTCTAATCACTCCAAAAGAATTAAGTCAGACTTTTGAGATGCAACATTTTAGAGGCTCTTGTATGTCTTTTTCTATAGTATCTTTACAAGAGACCCAAAGATGTCGTTCTCCCAATTTTCTAACGAATCCGGATTCTCTCCCTGACATTCCCATCCTTTACCTCTCCCATACTCAAAACGGCATAGTTTTGGGTGTAAATTGGGAGGGTGTTTTAACCTTTTTTTTAAAATAACATTGAAGCCCTTCAAGTATTTTTTTTAGTAGTACCCAATGTTCTAAAATATTTTTTTATCAATATGTAGCATAAAATAATTTTTCAGGAGCATCCAATATCTGACTAGATGCAACATGAACTATTTTTTCACTAACACTCTTTATCTTAAATTTATTTTTATTGCATTCAGCACCCTAAATTATTTTTTTAGTTGTAACGAGAAGCCTCTAAAATATTTTTGTAGTGGCAATGAGAACCATAAACTTGGGATAATGAGTGTTGGATGCACTAAAATTTAGTTTAAGATATGGAATGCTACTGAAAAAATACTTCAGGGTGTAGCTTGTCAGATATAGGGTGCTTCTGAAAATTATTTTATACTACATAATGGACAAAAAAATATTTTAGAACATTAAGTACTACTAAAAAAATACTTGAGGAGCTTTAATATTATTTTTTAAAAAAAGGGTGAAACATCCTCCCAATTTACACCCAAAACTACACCGTTTTAAGTATGGAAGAGGGAAAGGATAGGAATGTCTGGGGGAGAATCCGGACTCTTTTCTAATAGGCATTTAAAGTAGTTTGACCTTTTAAAAACTCTCCCTGCTGAGTTTGACTTTTAGTAACACAATAATTATCATACACCGACAAACAAATTTAGATTTTGTTCCATAATAAAAGAGTAAATTTTAATTATTATATTATCTCAAGATGAGTGTACACTGTACACCGATAAACACATTATTATACACAATTTGTTAAGCAACCAATATTAAATAAGAAAACCCAACCTCTCTTTATTTGTTGGAGTTCCTCTGTCATGGTCCAAAACCATCTTAATCATGTTCATAGTCTTTTTAGATATAGCTCATTTTTTTTATCAGCACATGTATCCTCCTATTAGGGGTAATTATATTCAAGGCATTGTCAGACACTAAATATGAACACCTCCTAATTCAAATCTTGATTTATCACGTTATGAGATATTAACTCATTCTGCTAGACTCAACTTATTGGTAATATATATAGCTTAGTTTTTTATTAAGAATGATATGATATAATTAAGATCTTGATGACACTTGAGCAAACATTGATAACTTTGGGCTATGAGTTGTAATTGTGATTGTAACTATGCTCAATAACATGTCAACTACTTGATCTCAATGTGGACGAAAAGTTCTGATTTGGGTTCTCTACTAAAAAAAATTTAATTCATGACACTTATTTTTTGCTTTTTGTAGTCCTTTTGAAGCGCTACAATGGGTAGGCTATTTTGTAACACTTTATCAGCATAGCGCAACAATAGGCAATTTTTTATTATAAAAAATTACTGATATATAGTAGCTCTTCCTCAAAAGGTGAAATTCTTTTTAAAAAAAATTAAATTGACAGCAATTTTATATACAAATTTAGCTATCAACCATGCCTAACAAACTCATAAGAGAATCAACACTACAATTGCAACACGTATCTCAAAAATTTACCACAACCCATAAATATCTAATTTAGCAATAAAATATTTGAATAACATTTTTCTTCAGAAAATATCCTATCCTATGTAAATAACACTTGTACATTTGTTCCATTAGAAAAAATCTTTACAAGGAAAAAGGAAGCAAATGAAACACATGTACATTAGTTCCATGAGAAACAATCTTAATAAATAAGAAGAAAAATGAAATATCACTTCTCTTGGACTGACTTCTAGTGGGGTTGGCACCCCTTCTTCAGTTGCTATTGTAGCCATGCCTTGTTAATCACTCAAACCATTGCAGGATATTGTGTTGAACACTAGGCTTTTTGTAATATACCAAATTTTGCAATACTAAAAACGTGTAAATATGGAAATAGTAGAATAAAATAAATATCGGTATTTACAATTAAAGGTAGAGTTACTTTCAGAATTCCCAGATATCCATTGTGTCATTCACAGAAATAGAGAAGTCAATATTGTAACAATACAAGTGTTAGAAGTCGGTGGCTACAGGGTTCAGGGGTGTCAATTGTGAGATCGGAGGAATTCAGGCATTTCGTGATGTGCCTCAATATGTGTGCCTCGGTCCCATGTGGGTCCCACGTGGAATTCCGGGTAATGCACTGATGGAGCAACTTTATTAAAAAGAACTTCAGTAAAGTATGTAATGACAGCTCATTATGACTCATGATGACACATCTTTGGTGTTGGCCAAATAAGGAAATGACAATTGTCCCGAAATTATTACAAAGTAAAAACATGTTTTTGTGTTGGCCAAATGAGGGTGTGACATGTGTCCCTCATCAATACACATCATTACACCCACTTGAAGCCTTTCGTGTTGTCATCTCTGGAGTACGCGACCTAGCATCTGAGTCCGGGGAATTCAGCGGTCTCCGCCCGGGTCGCTTACTTTACGAGTCGAGCACCGAACTCAGGAGTCCGGGGAAATTGTCAGGCCTCCCCTTCCCCTGACCATTTATGACCCACTGAAGAAAGAGAAAAGTGGAAGACCAATGGTTGCATGACACATGGCATTCTTAAGCCTTAAACTTGTGACACGTGGCAAGATGAGATGAGATCATTTTATGTGATTAAATCACAACCATCCATGCCTAATTAAATGGCAAAATTTCGTGCAAGCATGGAAAGAGAAAGAGAAATCAGATTTCTTAAGCTTAAGAACACAAGAAGAGAGAAGGAGGAGTGAATAGTGAGTTTTCATACTACCGGAGCCGATTTCAACCCTGAATCACCGTTATTGTCCGGTAAGTCCTTCAGGTAACTTTTTCTACTCACTATAAGCTTCAATTCTATGGTCTTAGATTTCTCATCTGAGGTGTTTTGTGCCAATTTGTCTATCAGAGTGCCGCCGGAATACCGAACCACTTGTAGAAACGCGAAGAGGTAAGCGTAGGCTTTCTTTTGAACCGAATACTTTGTGATTTCATTGAGTTTTTCTTAGCTCTTCAACCATGCATGTATTTCATTCAAGGGGTGTTTTTGAAGAAGGAAGATGTTTTAATCATATATATAAGGTGATATATGATGTTTGGAGAAGTATTAGACTTGTTGGTAGTTAAAATCACAAAGTGGAATTGTTGTTGTTTTGGGAGGTAGATTTCGGTTGGGGGCTAAATCTGATAGAAATAATTTGATTTTGGTATTTTTTGAGTTTTCCATTGGATTCTACATGAAAAATTGTGTGTGAATAGGCTCTGGTTATAATTTTCGACAGACTGGTTTAAAGATTCAAAAGTTGGAAATTAAGTCTACTTGTGCAACAAAGTTGCCAGTGTGCGTTTTTGTCTGGCAGTTTTTTTGTGGCGAAACTTCCACTGTCCAAAATTCATCTGTTAATTATGAGATTTTCCAGAATTAAAGTATACTTATAGACCTTTAATTTGATATGTATTATGAAGGATTTCGATAAGTATACTAGGAGTTATGAATGTTTGAAGTAGACCATTAAAACTGGTCATATTTTCTGGCAGCAAGGAGAAAACGAAAAACTGGGAAGTGTGCGCAGTCTTTCGGCTACTGAAAGTATTTTTCACTTAAAATAGACTTAATAAGGGTTATATAGAATTTTGGATCACCTCAATTCGATTTTTCTAGAATTAGTTATGATTTTTCAAAGTTCAGTGAAAAATCTGCCAGCTTTTGGTAAATGTGCGAAAATTCAAAGCAAAGAGTTTTTGTAATAAAATTGGACATTTAAGAGTTAAGTTAAGCATTTGGAGTAGCTTGAGCTCATTAGCTTCATTTTGGGCCTAATGTAGTGACCCTAATGGTATCCAACATAAGAGAATAATTTATGAAGAGTTGGACTAAGAAATAACTCATTGCCCGTAAATTATAATAGGACTTGACACTTGCCCAGGATGTTCAAAGCACGTCAATCAAGATCAAGATTTGGAAAAATTGTCAACTAGTAACTTATCCCTCACATACTATGTGATATGTTATATGCATGTTTGTACCATTGTGAATTTAAAACATTTAGATGAGAAGGGCTAAGGCCCAGTAGAATTTCCCAGCGCTGTGGCAAGGGATGGTTGTCCTTGAATTGGTAACTTTATGCTTTCTGCATATTGTGAATTTATCTCTGAATGTTGAATATGTTGGTTGTACTGTAACTTTGGTTGACATGGCATGATATATGTGCATTTTATATGAGTGATATCTGTTACTGCTGAGATTCATTGAATCTCACCCTATTTTTCCAAAACAAACTTTCAGCTTCGGCAAGTAGTTCCTCAGGAAAGAAGGTAAACACGGGCGAATGAAGCAAAGGACTTAGAATTTAGTTTTCTGTTAGTTATCTATTTTGTAATTTGTATTTAAGTGTGGTCAGTCTCGTACTGACATGTATGTAAGCGCCTGTATATAAGCGAACACGTAACGACATTCGTACCAGTAGTGGACAGTCGTCCACTTAGGACCGTTAATTAAACTTAGTAGCTTGGGTTTCAACAGAGAACTTATTAGTAAACACTCTGATATGAAGAAATGAACCTGAAACGGATGGCTTAAAATAAATCATAAAATAATATGAGACCCAATCTGGAAATGATTTTTGAAAAGATTTTTGAAAATCCATTCAGGTGCAGATCCACACTCTGCTTGAAGTTGGGACTTCTGCTATTTACAAAAGATTACTGGTCTCCTTTTTAAAAATATTACTACACTTATGCCATCTATATGCTTTCAAAACATGGGTGTTACACTGTTGACTACAGAACATATCAAGAAAAGAAAAAGAAATGAAGGCAAGCCACAAATTTATATGTAACATACCAATTTGACTGTCCAAAATTTCCTTATGCTTCTCCAACACCAAGGGAAGCAACAACCTATAACCATCAGAAACTAAATAAGATAAAAAAAACAACAGAAAATGGGGAAAAACATCTTAAAAGATAAACCTACTAAGTACCAATCCTATTGCATTTGCAAATCCAAGCCAATTGGTTGGAATTGCAATGTTTGCTTGCTTATACATCCAATCTATTTTATTGTAGACGTAAGTTCTGTTAGTAATCTTTTGAAGCATATGTATTAAATAACAATATCATTTTTTTCATCACCCCCTTTCAAATATTAGCAAGTAGCACATAGCTTTGCTTATAGCAATAAAAGAGGGAAGCAAAAGGGTTAATGATAAAGCCAACATAACTGGAGGAAAAGGGTTAATGATTAGCTAATTAAAGACTATCCCGCTATTGACCAGGCCAAAGGAGTCAATAACCAAGTCAATAATTAGTTTTCTTCAAAAGTCAGCTATATGCATATGTGATGCTTAAGCGATCAATATCGAAGCTTAAATTCTCAACCTCAAATTGGAGAAACTATACTCACAATAACATAGATTATGGAGAAAGCAACAATAGTCCATTATCTCCTAAGATAGGCATCAACCAAAAATGCTCCAACCAATTATGCGATATAGCATGTCCCACTCCAATTTGAGATGTTCTTGGAATTGAAGCAGCAGCACTACGATCATGTAGCCGTGTGTAAATGGTCTATTAAATAGTGCAAGTATACACTATCGCAATCAAATAATACAAAAGTGAGTAGAGTATCATTCCCATGAGAATTGATCACTAAGTACCAAAATGAGTAATTTTAACTCTATTTAATCGATCAATTAGTTGGTGATTGAGAGTACAAAATAAAAGATGATTAAATATGAGTGCAAATGATATGAAAGTAACTATAAGAAAAAGCCTTAGGGGTCAGATTTCACTTAACAAATTCCTGATTGAATCACTTATTTATTCTAGCCCAATTTATTCCATATGATTTGATAGTTGGGTTTCCCTAATTTAATTACTAGCCTCTTCGAAGGTCAAGCAATTCTATAATTAATTGCTAATCCAATATATTCCTATATGAATTTAAGCAATCAATTATGCATTAAGATTTATGGAACTCAGTAAGACTATACAACTCATATGAATATATTCATATTTCATATGCAAATCATAGTTTTAATTATAGGATCTATACACATGCATCTCCTTCCGGTCTCAACATGCATATTGAAATCATTCAAAAAATGGTCAATCAATTGAAAGCATTAAGAATAATAATTAAAACTCAATCATGAAGGAGAAATTCAAACTAAATTTAACAAGTTAAGATTCAATCTATTATTAGTAAGCTACGTCATCACCCTAGGAAAATGGAAATTTAGCTCATGATGAAATTAAAAACAAAAATAAAATAAATTGCAAACTTCATAAACATTGCATAAGACTTGGATATTAAATTCTAAAACATAAATATACAACCAAAAGATGCATGAAAATAGAGAAAATCTAGCCATCCGTTTAGGAGGTAAAACCTTCGATGCAGATGGCAACCTCTACCATCCATAAAGGAGGACTACCTAAGCCTTCCATGTATAAGGCATGCAGGAATTAAATACAATGCATAAAATTAACTATAAGATAGTGTATGTGGAGAGGAGAGGAAAGTAATGGATATGAAATGGTTGTATGTGGAGGGGAGAGGAAAGTAATGAATATGAAATTGTTATGTAAAATGTGAATCAGAGGATGGCTATATATAGGGAGGAATGAAGTATGGTAGATGAAGTAGTAGATGAAAAGGAAGAGGAGGTGGTATGTCACACCCTTATCTTTATTTCACCTTTACCAGAGTCTTCGCAGAAAACAATATGCGGTTCGGTAGGCAACACAGGAATAGCATAACTATATTGATAATATGTGCATGATTACATTAATTCCCCATTGGGGTTTGTACATGATACTTACAATTAAGATCGCCACACAAGCCTACTAGGGTGTCTAAACTCATTCCAGTGAAACGGAGACTTCTTCCCGTCTTCATTCCACTACTGTAATCCCCTCGTACGGTACTCTGCATTATTGTTTACATATCTTCTATCGTCTCCTGTCTAAATTGTTGGTAGGGAAGGGTGAGATTCGAGAGAATTTCAGTAGAAAATAGATACCATAATACATGCATGATTGATGCTGTGTATGACATGTTAGCTTTATCTAGATGTATGCCCCATAATGACATTTTTGCATGCTCAATGTTTCATACAACAAGACTATGGCCACAGCGAAAACAGAAACAGAGCTTCATTTATTCAAATATGCTCTACACAATCAAGTAAAGAAATCATATACATCATTACACAAGCAAAGATATCAAATACATGCAAGTAAGGTAAGTCCCCCACCTCCAGTCTTTTCTCCGCCTCGAAGCGTGTACCTTGTAACACGTGCCAACAGTTCGGGCCCCATATTTGATCCCACAATGTCAAATGTACTATTTAGACACTTCCATGGTATTTCTGGGGGTTATATGAGTCTATCTTGAAAAATTACTAAAATATCCCCAGGGACCCGGCCCCATCTACCCGGTCCGGCTGTACTTTTCTCGAAATTCTAACATGGGCTATCCTGACATATTTTCACCCAAGGAATCCATTTCCAGACTCGGAATTATAAAATTCAATATAAAATTACGAAATTGCCCTTGGCAGCCATACTTTTAGGGTTTTAGAGGCGTTTTCGTAATTATGCTTTCTCGGCCTTTTTCGAAAAATTGACCAACTGTAACCCCACCTAATTTTCGCTCCTGAACTCAATGGAATCATCAAATCATTGAAAATAAAACTCTAAGACCCATTTACAATGCTGGCCAAAATATATAGGTTTTAAGGGGAAAATTGGGGTTTTTCGGTTTCGGCTCTATAAACACGTTTCTTTCTACTCCTAACCACTTTATTGACTATTCCATTAGGTTACAACTATCATTTAGTATCAATTTGGGCAGCATAAATGCCCCACAAACCCATTTTCTATTTTTGGAACCAAAGACAATCCGGCGAAATTTCACCGATTAAATTGTCTATAACAGCCAGAATAGTAAATATACAAGAGTTTGGAAGTTACCTCAAGCTCCCTCTGGTTTTTCCTTTTCTTGGCTGAAACCCTAACCTTCCCAACTCCAAAAATCTTGCCTCAAACACCTCAAACAACATAGAAGATAAGCTTAGGAGAAGGAGTATACACGTTTGGTACAAATTCACCGAAGAAATCGACCTATTTTGTGAGTTTTCTCCTCTCCTTCTCTCTCTAAAAATCTCAAATTTCTCTCTCTACATGGTTGCTATTTCACGACAGAAAATGGAAGAAGATGAAGCCAAAAGTTCTTTTATCATATATTACAATTTCCTTTATTTATTTTCCCATTTTCAGATTTTGTAGAAATTCTGCCAGATTTCTGAACAAAATTTGAAAAATGATAACTAATTCTAGAAAACTCGAATTGGAGTGATTCCAAAGCCTATAGAACCATTATTGAGTCTAGTTTCAGGGAAAAATATAGAGGTTTGCTGAATGGAATCACAAAATTCCCAGAATTTCAATCTTTGCATACTGTTATAGAAATTTCACAGTTTTTCTGTGCTGACTTCAAAAATTCATATCTTTTTGTGTATAGATCCAATTGAGTCATATGACCTATGAAATTAAAGCTTAGGATGCCTAATTTCATCCTGCAAAAGTTCATAATTTTTTTTCTTCATTTCGTCATTCAAAATCATATGAAAAGATCACTACCTCATAGGCGATTTGACCAAAAACATAATTACTTTCTCCAAAATTCATCATTTTACTTTCTTAATACCCCAAAGATATTAGAATCATTAAGGGATAAATTTGGGCTCCTGCTAAATTAGGGCTTAGCAGTCCCCTTAATTTAGGCTTATTCCTAAGCCTCAAATCCCAAAATTCGGGATATTACATTTCTCCCCCCGTTCAATAAATTTCGTCCTCAAAATTTGAACGTCTACAAGTTGGGGATCAATCTTTATCACTCAATCCATCCCTATGTTACGCATATGTATAATACATGCACATTGGGTCTTATAACCTTTATTTCTGTTCGGCATAATTCTAGTTCCATAGCAATTTACTGGCCTAAGGACATACTCGTTCAACAGGTCTTATGATCTCAGGACTCATAGTCCATTAGTAACTCTAGGCCTCATTGCCTTCTCGAGACACTGCCCGATGTGTTTAGCCTTATGGCTTACGTCATTCTATTCTCACAATATTGAATATACCAGTCTTACCACCCTATACAAACCTGTACACTTTCTGTAATTTATGCCTACCTATTTGGTGTTTAGGATCAAATGACTATTTGACCCTTATTGGCCATATTGTGTGCACTATTTACTAGCCATACGATGTACACTATTCACTGTGTGACCATCCACTATTTGCACTATATCACAAGTGGATGATTCATTCTGTGAGGCTACAGCTATGGAGATGCCCATGCCTCTACTCGACCTTGTTGCATCAAAACACATTCTAATCATGCCTACTTGCATCTGTGTAGACCATAAAGCTCGAATGTGGATATGGAATTATTATCACTGGTGCTGTTGAGAGGTATTCGCCACCATTTTGCCCTACTACATTAGGGTTCATCCCAATTCCAGTTCACATGTGTCACTACAAACTACAAAGGTTGTGTGACTATTGACCATACAGGTCATCATACTATACACCACACAAGGTTTAATACTGTACACCACACAGGATGTAGTATTGTACACCACTCAGGGTGTAATACTGTTCATCATATATACTGTAACACTATTGACCATTAAGGCCATATTATGTTTTGGGATGATCAACAATGGTGCGAACATCAACCTCTCCTTTAAGTTTTGAAATTGCACCTAGATTCATCACACTTCCACTGCCCACTCTGATGCTTCACACTGTTAAGTATAATATAGGTGAGGTTATATTGTTTGCCTACCCTTGTCTTACTACCTCAATTAGAATCCACTTGGCCTCCATAGTAACCAACAATCATCCATAAAAAATGTGATAGATAAATATGTCATGTACCGTATAGTGTAAAATGAAAATCACATTAATCCGTGTGTGTACACAAAGTTCAAGGCCAAACACCCAGTTTAAACAACAATCGTGTGTGTACACAAAATTCAGGGTCAACTATCTCGTTAGAACCCCTCCGTGTACCTCAGCCGAGTACCTGACTATAGCTAGGTAATAGCAATGTACCTCAGCTAGATCCTAGACCATAGCTAGGTAAATCGTGTATCATAGCTGGGTCCTTATTAGGCCGAATGGTACATACACACTTCCCATCGAACGTTACATATACACTTCCCGCACCACAGCTAGATAATATTCATGTACCTCAGCTGGGCATCCAACCACAACCAGGTAATGTTCGTATGCCTCAGCTAAGTCCCAGACTACAGCTAGGTAATGTGCCCTAAGCACGTGTTCATATCACAGAATACAGAACATACAACAAATTAACCATCACATAGTGTATGGAGATTATAGTTACTACATTGGCCTTTCCTGGATAATATTGGATTTCTAATCTTTCCCTGGTATGTGTTTTGCTGCATCTCTTGCAGCTTATTACTATGATCCTTGATCATTACATACCACTTGTTATCGATCTAAATTATAATAACAATACATAGTTTGGTGTACCCGTAGTTACGGTGGCTGCACTCTAGGGTTCGTCATCACGGTGGCTACACTCTAGGGTTCGTCATCACAGTGGCTGCACTCTAGGGTTCTGTACTCAGTAGTTCACATAGGCGCCTATACACCTGGTCAGCCCCCTTTCAGTCAGAACTTTCCGTAGGTAGCCCTCTCCGATCAGATTTCACCGTAGGTAGCCCTCTCCGATCAGAACTTTCAATCTTTGTGGTCACAGTACAACTCCACAATTATGCCATAAAGGCAACGTTTCTCGATTGAATACAAACATTCTTATCATCAACTCAAGATTATGGATGGAATAGTTCAATTCCCAAAGCTTCAGCTGACGAGATGCATATGCCCTTACTTGGCTCGCATCAATTCTCATCTCGATCTATGCCTGCTCACATCTGGGGATTCAATTCCCTTCCCAATCCATGCCATCTGGGATCAGTGAAGACAACAAAGGCCCACTATGGATCTGGGATTATCAGTGTTGGTGCTTTAATAAATTTTCATCATCAGCTCTCTGAAGCTCCTCTCATAATCATTATCCCATGCATAATGTTGAGTTCCAAGAAATTTTGATATAGGCATCTCATAATAATCAACAAGATTCAAAACACTGCATATCACAACCACAGTTTTCGTAATTCAGTCCGGTTGGAAACGCTAATGGCCAACCATTGTTGCAACCCCTACTTGTTCCATAATTCATTTCAATGTACCCGTAGGCACCATGTTCGTGTACCCATAGGTACTATTCATCAGTTTCAGCTTTTTATTATCACAGTCGCCCCAGATTGCACCAGCATCGCACCCTCTCGGGTAAGCTGAGTAACTGGGTACCTGGACTCAATCGAATATCCTCGCTCGTCTTTTTATTGTCACATCCCTATTCTTTCTGACTGGACCCCAATTTGATGACTGGACTACTTAGTCATTGGGGCTAGGGATGGACTCACAAAGATATCGGCATTCCCCCCTTCCGATGCCTTTCTTTCGACTTTCGCAGGATTCAAACACTCACCCTAGGGGTTAAGATGAGTGCCGTAGCAAACCCTGCTACCATTAAACTAGTGTCACACCCCCGATATCTGACTGGACCCCACTTACTAATACCAGATTACCTGACCTAGAGGGACCTGCCTCGGGGTCGAGGGTGGACTCACAAGGATATCCCCACTCCCCTAATCCTTTATCCGATTGTAAACCATGCATCATGTATATCGCTCCAACTCTGGGATCGGTAATGAAACCCAGATCTGTCTCTGTCTTGTCTGTTTGTAGCATGTCATCCTTGTACCATCCTCTCACTGGTATGATAATATCTATTGCCTTCCGGGTATTCCACTATTTCCTTTAGGCGTGTCTGTACCATTCAGGGGCTTGTAAACTAGCTGAAGTAATTTACTTCGCTGTTCCTACCACTGTGTAATCAAGCATATCAGTATACCATCCTATTGCCAGAACCGCCGCACTTACTCTGATCAGACAATTTTGTGACCAGAATTCTTGCTCTGATACCAAAATGTCACGCCCTTATCTTTATTTCACCTTTACCAGAGTCTTCACGGAAAATGATATGCGGTTCGGTAAGCAACACAGGAATAGCATAACTATACTGATAATATGTGCATGATTACATAAATTCCCCATAGTGGTTTGTACATGATACTTACGATTAAGGTAGCCACACAAGGCTACTAGGGTGTCTAAACTTATTCTAGTGAAACAGAGACTTCTTCCCATCTTCATTCCACTACTGTAATCCCCTCGTACGGTACTCTGCATTGTTCTTTACATATCTTCTGTCGTCTCCTGTCTAAATTGTTGGTAGGGAAGGGTGAGATTCGAGAGAATCTCACTAGGAAACAGATACCATAATGCATACATGATTGATGCTATGTGTATGACATGTTAGCTTTATCTAGATGTATGCCCCATAATGACATTTTTGCATGCTCAATGTTTCATACAACAAGACTATGGCCACAGCGAAAACAGAAACAGAGCTTCATTTATTCAAATATGCTCTACACAATCAAGTAAAGAAATCACATACATCATTACACAAGTAAAGATATTAAATACATGCAAGTAAGGTAAGTCCCCCACCTCCAGTTTTTTCTCCGCCTCGAAACGTGTACCTTGTAACACGTGCCAATAGTTCGGGCCCCATATTTGATCCCACAATGTCAAATGTACTATTTAGACACTTCCATAGTATTTCTCGGGGTTATATGAGTCTATCTTGAAAAATTACTAAAATATCCCCGGGGACCCGGCCCCATCTACCCGGTCCGACTGTACTTTTCTCGAAATTCTAACCTGGGCTATCCTGACATATTTTCACCCAAGGAATCCATTTCCGGACTTGGAATTATCAAATTCAATGTAAAATTATGAAATTGCCCTTGGCAGCCATACTTTTAGGGTTTTAGAGGCGTTTTCGTAATTATGCTTTCTCGGCCTTTTTCGAAAAATTGACCAACTGTAACCCCACCTAATTTTCGCTCCTCAACTCAATGGAATCATCAAATCATTGAAAATCGAAATCTAAGACCCATTTACAATGCTGGCCAAAATATATAGGTTTTAAGGGGAAAATTGGGGTTTTTCGGTTTCGGCTCTGTAAACACGTTTCTTTCTACTCCTAACCACTTTATTGACTATTCCATTAGGTTACAACTATCATTTAGTATCAGTTTGGGCAGCATAAAAGCCCCAAAAACCCATTTTCCATTTTTAGAACCAAAGACAATCCGGCAAAATTTCACCGATTAAATTGTCTATAACAGCCAGAATAGTAAATATACAAGAGTTTGGAAGTTATCTCAAGCTCCCTCTGGCTTTTCCTTTTCTTGGCTGAAACCCTAACCTTCCCAACTCCAAAAATCTTGCCTCAAACACCTCAAACAACATAGAAGATAAGCTTAGGAAAAGGAGTATACACGTTAGGTACGAATTCACCGAAGAAATCGACCTATTTTGTGAGTTTTCTCCTCTCCTTCTCTCTCTAAAAATCTCAACTTTCTCTCTCTCCAAGGCTGCTATTTCACGATAGAAAATGGAAGAAGATGAAGCCAAAAGTGCTTTTATCATATATTACAATTTCCTTTATTTATTTTCCCATTTTCGGATTTTTTAGAAATTCTGGCAAATTTCTGCCCTTTGAAAACTCATAACTAATTCTAGAAAACTCGAATTGGAGTGATTCCAAAGCCTATAGAACCATTATTGAGTCTAGTTTCAGGGAAAAATATAGAAGTTTGCTAAATGGAATCACAAAATTCCCAGAATTTCAATCTTTGCATACTATTATAGAAATTTTACAGTTTTTCTATGCTTACTTCAAAAATTCTTATCTTTTTGTGTATAGCTTTAATTGAGTCATATGACCTATGAAATTAAAGCTTAGGATGTCTACTTTCATCCTATAAAAGTTCATAATTTTTTCTCTTCATTTGATCATTCAAAATCACATGACAAGAGCACTACCTCATAGGCGATTTCACCAAAAACATAATTACTTTCTCCAAAATTCATCATTTTACTTTCTTAATACCCCAAAGATATTAGAATCATTAAGGGATAAATTTGGGCTCCTGCTAAATTGGGGCTTAGCAGTCCCCTTAATTTAGGCTTATTCTTAAGCCTCAAATCCCAAAATTCGGGATATTACATGGTAGATGAAATGATGTAGCTGGAGTAGTAGGTTAAATGGTAGATGATCACCCCTCTCAACTTCAAAGCAAAATTCGAAACCCTTGGAGATAGAATTGGATTTTGGTCCCAACATAAAAGTTGTAGATCGAGCTCTCTCTTAGCTTTTTATCCATATATAAAATGTTCCAATCCGACATCTAGAGCTCCAGATATTGCCTTAAAACTGAAAGAAGGTCTGATTTAGTATTTTTCAAGAAATTCTATTTCATGCCAAAATCATTTTTTATTTATTAATTGCACCTAAATTTATTAAATTGAGCTCAAATATCATCCACAAAATCATCATATAAGGGAAAATTAATATGCAAATATTTTACTTATCAAATTCCCGCACACTTAGCTCTTGGACGTCCTCGGATAAGGAGTGACCATTAAGTGCTTCCAACAAAATCAGAAGTGTCAAGTCATAAGCAAGAACACAATAGAAAAATAAAGAGATCATAATATTCATGAATCAACGAAAATATAAACTGATAATTTTATTTGAAAATGAATAAACCGAGTTCGTAATTATAACTCATTCTCCCATCTCTTAAGTGTTTAAGGATAAGTGTTTCGCTTGAATTCAACAGAAAAAATTGCACTACCATAGGTTTGCTAAAAATATCAATCTCCACTATATAATTCACATGCATAATTTAAATCAAAAGGACTTATTAAGGGTTGTAATGGGGTTAAGGTAAAGTAATGTAAAACGTGATATGAAAGGCTGAATTTAAAAAAATTAATAGAACAATTAAAAAATGGGCAAGCTTCTGAATAAATCTATTTCATCACAACAACCCACAATTCGAATTCTCAATTTTTTTTTTCATTTTTTTCTTTTTCTTTTTTTTCATCATTTTTTTGCAACTCTAAAGTTAATGATATATACATCCCCACACTTGTCAAAAGCCCATTTTACAAAAATTTCAAATGCTCTACTAATCTTTCGCATTAGGTAAAAGCACTTGATATATCATTAAAGCATATGTTAATAGGTTGAGAACAAAGAAACAATCAATTAGGCTCAAAAGGGCTTATCAACGATATAATTGCAAGGTTGGCTATTTGGCTCTGGCTAAATAAAATGAATGGCATTATCATTTTTGAATGTGCATGTGAGATGTAATTTCAACCAGATTTAAAGCAAGTTCTAAAGTGACAACTTAATAGGTGAATATCACACACAAGAGAAATAATCATTATAGGCTGAAAAACTCATAGTTAGGGGCTTTCAAACTCAATTCATTCAATTTCAAAATTCATCACCAATTGCAACAATAAGTTGTTCATTTATGCTATGAAATCTCTAAATTCAATTGATCAATACTCAAAACTTATATACTTCTCAATATCATTACAAAGCACTTAAATAGGATGATTTTTTTTTCACTTTTTTCTTTTTTTTAAAGAATGAACAAAAACATGCAACTAATAAAATGCGTCTCAGGAGTTAAGAATAACTCCTTACTCTGCCATTTTTTTCCACACCCTATGCATCTAATGGTTTTACTAACTAACTAAACAAAATTTTTTTTCTCCTCCTCAAACCTAAATCAGACATTGTCCCCAATGTCTTCAAGAGCTTGGAGAAAGTTTGTTTTTTTGACATAAACCCACAATAAAGTAAAACCAAAATGCTAAGAGTAAAACCAAGAGATTAAGGAAAGTTACAACCGAAGAGTGGTATCTAGATCCTACTTCTGACTGCTATCTGAAGATTGCCCACTTATGTGCTTGACTAGTATATCTGGTTTAGGTTCAAAGGTTTGCAATTGATCGAGCAGCTGATCAACAGTTGGGATAGAAATTTAAGTAAATATGCCATAATCAGTGGAAAATTTGGAAAGAATGGAAAATCGTCGGGTAATTAGTTAGTGATTACTAGAAAAATTAATTACTAACTGAGAGGAAAATAAGATGTGAAATTAAAATGGCTAATGAAGGGATTAAGGTGATTAATTGGTTGATTACTTTATGAGAACCAATGGAAATGGGACAAGTGGCATGTGGAGATGAAGCAAGAGAGTGGGAGAAAGTCAAAATGAGTATATTATTATTTTCTCTCTCCTCTCTTCCCTCATTTCTCATTGAAGAAGCATGGAGGGAGTATTACTATAATTTCTTTCACCTTCCTCTCTTCCCTCATTTCTCATTTTCTCTCTCTTGTGTGGCCATTGAAGCAAGAAGGAGGAGGAAGAAGTTCTTGCAAAAAGGTAGGTTTTTGACCCTCTAAATGGCTTCTAATGGAAAAACTCTCTTCTATAAACTTGGTCCTTGTGTTAAGAGCTTCAATTTCATGGTTTTAGATTTTTCATTTGGTGTTTTTTGAGCTCTCAAGGGATTTTGGAGTTTGGAGAACCAAGGAACTCCTTTTAGGAAAGTTGTAAAGGTGAGTAAGACAAACATTTTCATATAGGCTTTGTAGCCATTGGTTGAGTTTGGATTTTCTGGAAATTTTTCCTTGAATTTTGAAAATGTGGGTCATTGTTTTGTTGGCATGTTGTTGTCATGGAAATGATGCCTTGTTTGATTTTTTGAATTAATAGAATTGAATTGAAGCTTAAATGTAAAGTTTGACAACTTTGTGTTTGGTTTTGTGTATTGGTCAAAACAGGGCATGGTGATAAGTTGTGACTTTGGTCATTTTGAGATTACCATTGTGTACCTTGTGAGAAATTTTATGGGAATAGGTTTGGTTATTTATTTTGGAGTCATTGGACACTTTGGTAAAAAAATTGGAAATCTATCAAGTGTAAACTCTGTTATGGGCAATCAGTTTTCACGAAAGCTTTGGAATGATCAAATGGTGTTGAAAAATTCTGAAACTTTCCAGTCATACATTTCACATCCCAAGCTTTAAAATAGACATATTATTTGTGTAATTTCGTTTTTTTAACTAAGAGTTATGCTTTGCCAAAATTTGGGACAAAAACTGGACTCTGTTTTGGAGCAGTGTTGAGTTTTGTGTAATTCTAGAATTTTGTGATGATTTCTAGTTATGGTCCATATTTTTCTAGTAAATAGGACTTAAATACCTTTCATTTGGATTTGGAATCACCTCATTTCAATTTTTCTAGAATTAGTTATGAGTTTTGAAAGTTCAGCCAAGAAACAAGATTTTTCTTGGCCGTGACCCAAATGTGTCGGACCTATTTTTGGCCACGGCCAATGGATTTATGGGCCGTGGCCAACCTCCAAAAATGACATTTTGGACTTCCGAAGATGGTTTTTGATATAGTTGTTTCCCAACCCTTTAGGCATATGTTTGAGCTTTTAGTAGCCTCCTAAAGGACATAAATCATAACCAAATCTAAGTGTTGTGAAGTCAATTAAGTCTTAGAATAGAGAACAACTCTTCGTCCCTAGTTGTGGATTATAGGATTCAATATTTGCCCTACTTGGGAGAGACCTGTGATAGAGTACGCATGGAAAGAACTAGGTAGTGACTCTTCTCTCATGTTGTGTATGATACTTGGTATGCATGTTTATCATTGTGAATGTGTTATCGGCCATAGGGCATTACAATGCGAGCAGTTCAACGTGAGCCGTTGTGGGGGGGCAATGCTCATGATACCTACCCTAGCCGTTGTATCTGTTGTTGTAAGTGCCGAGGCTGCATTATGGAATCATGGATTCCTGTTTGAGTTTCCAACCCGTGGGGCTGCATGTTGTGAAATGTTTTATATAGATCCCAGCTGTGGTGATATATGTGATATGTTCATGTGGATGTGCAATATAACAAGCAGTTCAGTGTGAGCTATCGTAGGGGGTGATGCCCATGATACCTACCCCAACCTTTGCAATTGTTATTGTGATTGTTGTGTGTTGTAAGATGATTTACTTTCATGCTTTTATGTTGTGCATATTATGATTGATTTGTTACTACGGGGATTCTTTAGAATCTTACTCTCCTAAAAACAAATTTTTAGACAAGGCCGAAGGATCTAAGGGAAAGCGGGCGACGAAGAGCGGATAGAGCTCCAGTGTAGGAAATTATTTTGGATATTGGTTATCATGTAAAATTATTTGGATGTTTTGAGAAACAATTGTATATATTGGGGTTCGTAATATTGTTTTGTGTAATCCTTAAGTAAAAAGGGAAAAAGTTTATAGGCTTTGTGCCTTTGTAGAACCCTTATTTATTGAATGGAACCCGAGTGTGTCAGGAATTTGCATTATACTCTAATATGTATGAATGGAATCAACGCGTACAGGCTATTTATGTTTGAAATGTGAGTATGAGACCATGGTGGAATAGGTGTTGTAAAAGTTTTTGAAAATCCTGATTTTGGGAAATTTTATTTTGTCTAAGTCCCCAAATCATGCATGGTCTCTAATTCAAACTTAATTACGTTTTTACGGACTAATCTCGGCCTTAATCGTGATGGGGGTTACACTCCAAATCTTGTAAGAATATTTCACCTCAGAAACTTCACAACCACCCGAGAATCATTTGTAGGAAAAGTAGCTGCTTCAACCCAATTGGAGACATAATCAACAACTACTAAAATGAACTGATTGCTAAACGAGGATGGAAAAGGCCCCATAAAATCAATCCCCTATATATCAAAGAGCTCAACTTCTAAGATGTTAGTTAAAAGGGCTTCGTGTCTCCTTGACATATTTCCCATTCTTTAACATCTGTCACAAGTTGCCACAATTCTGTGGGCATCCTTGAAGAGTGTAGGCCAGTAAAATCCTGATTGAAAGACTTTAGTAGCTATTCTATTTGCTCCAAAATGACCACCATATAGGGATAAATGGAAATGATTTAAGATACTGTCCATTTCCTCTTTAGGAACACATCGTCTGATAATTCAATCTGGGCATTGTTTGTATAAGAACAGATTATCCTAAAAGTAATTCCTTACATCAGCCAGAAACTTCTTCTTTTACACTATAGAAAGTTCATAAGGCATTACTCTGCTTGTGAAATAATTCTCAAAATCAGCATACCATGGGGTAGGTTGTGACTGCATGATAAAAAGTTACTCATCTGGGAAATTCTCCTAGATTGGTGATTCTTTCTTTCGTTCAGGTGGTTCTAACTGAGAAAGATGATTTGCAATGAGATTCTCAGTCCCCTTTTTGTCTTTGATCTCCAAGTCAAATTCTTGTAGCAGGGCACCCATTTGATCAATCTAGGCTTAATGCCTTTCTTCTCAATCTAGTATTTGATTGCAAAGTGGTCCATCTAGACAATGACCTTTGACTCGATCAAGTAGGCTTTGAATTTGTAGAATGCAAACACAACTGCTAATAGCTCCTTTTTGTTGTTGTATAATTCAGCTGTGCATCTGAGAGTGTCCTACTAGCATAACAGATGGCATGATAGACCTTATCTTTTCTTTAGCCTAAAACAGCTCCAATTGCATAATCACTTGCTTCGCACATCATTTCGAATGGAAGATTCCAATCTAGAGCTATGATGACTGGTGCAGAAGTCAAGGCACTTTTTAAAGTTTAGAAGGCTAATAAGCACTCCTCATTAAACACAAAGGGAGTGTTTTTCTCTAATAGCATGCACAATGGTTTTGTGATTTTTGAGAAGTCATTGATGAATCTTTTATAAAAGCCAACATGTCCCATAAAACTCCGAATATCCTCCTTGATTAAGGAAGGAGGTGGTACCTTTCCAATTGTTTCAATCTTAGCTCGATCCACTTCAATGCCTCGATCAGATACCTTGTGACCTAGCATGATTCCTTCTTTCACCATGAGATAACGTTTCTCCCAATTTAGAACCAAATTTGTCTCCACACAACGTTGCAAGACTACTTTTCCAGATTTGAAAGACAATAATCAAATGATTCTCCAAAAATTGAAAAATCATCCATGAATACCTCAATGAACCTTTCTACCATGTCTAAGAAGATTGCCATCATACTCTTTTAAAATGTTGCTAGTGCATTGCATAGACCAAATGACATCTTTCTGAAGGCAAAGGTACCATCTGGACATGTAAAAGTTGTTTTCTCTTGATCATCCAGTATATTTGTAATTTGATTATATCCTGTGTACCTATCCAGAAAACAATAACAGGCTTTCCCAACTAGTCTATCAAGCATCTGGTCTATAAATGGCATAGGGAAGTGTTCTTTTCTAGTGGCTTTATTGAGCTTCCTATAGTCGATGCATACTCTCATCCAGTCACCATTCGTTGTGGAATCAGTTCATTTTTCTCATTAGGCACCACTGTCATTCCACCTTTCTTTGGTACAACTTGAACTGGACTTACCTATTGACTGTCAGAGATTAGGTAAAGTATGCCAGCATTTAGCCACTTTATTACCTCATTTCTTACCACCTCCTTCATATTCGGATTGAATCTTCTCTAGTGCTCAACTGATGGCTTGTAGTTGTCCTCCATCAAGATCTTATGCATACAAATTGAAGGACTAATCCCTTTTATATCAGCGATTGACAATCCAAATGTTGTTTTATACTCCCTGAGAACTCTTAATAAATTTTCTTCTTCATCAAGAGTAAGAGATGCTAAGACGATTACTGGTAGTGTTAAATTTTCTCCCAGATAAACATACTTCAAATGGGATGGCAGTACTTTTAACTCCAGTATTGGTGATTTCTCTGTTGATGGCACTGGCTTACTCAGCCTTTCCTTCAAAATCTTTAAATGGTTTCTTGATAAAAATTGGGGAATTTGCTTTTAGGTACCTAATCTACTCCAAGACTTCAGGATTAGTAGATTTTGATACATCTACCATTCCCATTGCTAATGGTTTATCCATGCAAATTTTGTTCATCACTTCTTTTGTACAGCCAATCAATACATCTACTCTATAACAGGTATCACATTCATTTGGAAAAGACAAAACCTTGAAGATGTTGAAGGAGACTTGATTATCTTGAACTCATAAAGTTAACTTCCCCTATTGCACATCTATTAACGTTCTCCTAGTTGCAAGAAATGGCCTCCCAAGAATGATAGGAATTTCTTGGTCTTCTTCCATGTCAAATATTATGAAATCAGCTGGAAATATGAGTTTGTCCACCTTCACTAGAACATCTTCTAAGACACCTCTTGGATGTTTTATTGATCGGTCAGCCAGAAGTAATGAAATTGTGGTTGGCTTCACCTCTCCAAGACCAAGTTTGTTGTAGACAGATAAAGGCATGAGGTTTACACTTGCTCTAAGGTGACAAAGTGCTATTTCAAAGTGCCATTGACCTATATTGCAAGGTATGCAAAAGCTTCCCGGATCTTTCAACTTTGGGTGTAATTTCTTTCGGAGAATAGCACTGCACTCCTCAGTAAGTGCAACTGTTTCAAATTCCTCAAGCTTATTCTTATTTAAAAGAATATCCTTCATGTATTTTGCATAACTGGGCATTTGGGCTAGAGTGTTTGCAAAAGGAATGTTGATATGTAGATTTTTGAAAACCTCTAGAGACTTGCCAAACTGTATTTCTAACTTTTCTTTCGTGAGTCTCTGAGGGCATGGAATTGGTGGTACATATGGAAGAGGATTATTTGAAAAACTGATTCTTCCTAGTATTACATCATTATCCTTCTGTTCTTCTCCACTTTCTTTCTTTTCTCCATCATCTTTCTTCTTAATTACCGGATCTTTTAATTATTTACCTCTTCTTAGTGCAATGGCCTTCACATATTCTCTTGGGTTTCTTTGGGTGTCACTTGGTGAGTTCCTGGTTGCCTAGAATTCAGCATATTTGCAATTTGGCCCATCAGGATCTCCAAGTTCTTTATTCAGGCTTCTTGGTTTTTTATTGTCGCATCAGTCCTAGCCATAAATTGAGATGTATTCATGGTTAGTTGAGCCAGTGTATCCTTCAAATTCACTTTATGTTGTGGTGGATTTGGTTGTTGAAAAGCTTCATGCTGGTAGTTCCCTTGCGGCTTAAATGCATTTTGATTATTCCTCCAACTAAAGTTTGGATGATTTCACTACCCTGGATTACAGGCATTTGAGAATGGTGTTAGATCCCATGTGTTTTGATGATAACAAATATTGGATCAATAACATAAAAGGGTTTGATAACAAAGAAAAGAGTTTGAACAAAGTAACTAAATGGCAGACAAAAGCTTTACTTAAAGTAAGCGTTGGAGTAATGAAGAAGATATGAGAGACAGAGCACAGGAAAAACATCAATGGTAGATTTTTTTAAAGGTTGACTCGAGTGAGCACTCGAGTAATGTTGGAGAAAATGTTCTAGAGAGGCACTACCAAAATTTAGAAGAAGTTACTTGAGGGGTTACTCAAGTAATCTGCAAAGTTATGTGAATTATTACTCGAGTAACCACTTGAGTAAAAAAATAAGAAAAGGCATTACTTGAGTAGCTACTCGAGTAACCAGAGCAAATATCTTCCAATAGCTCTCGGCCAAGAATTGACATACTTTACTCGAGTAGCCACTCGAATAACCATTTAAGAAAACTATTTACTCGATAGACCACTAGAGTAATCTGTAGAGTTATTTGAAGCATTACACGAGGGCTCACTCGAGTAATAAGGTCAGCAAAGAACATGTACTCTCGGCCAAGATTTGAGCCTCATTACTCAAGAGACCACTCGAGTAATCTACAAACTAATTTGAAAGCTTACTCGAGGGATCACTCGAGTAACCTTTGAATAAAAGACATGCTTACTCGAGTAAGCACTCGAGTAACAAGGTATTTCCAAGGTTTGTATGTATCTTACTCCATGTCTTACCCAAGAGATATATTGACTTACTCTCTGCCATATTTTTAATAAGATTACTCGAGTGACTACTTGAGTAATAGACATCATCACTCGAGTAGCCACTCGGGTAAGGCAATCCAGAAAGCATGATTTTAATTTGATGTTCATTGATTTGTTATCTATATGATTAGCCTTTCATTGTATTAGTATTTTGTGTATATTTGCAGAGAAACAATGAAGAAATCATGCAATGGGAGAAAATTCAAATAAAACGTTCGAGATCTCACCTACCGCTAACTACCACGAACAGATAGTTTTCAAATTCGAATAACAGTCAATCGTAGCTGCGCAACTCTAATGGACAAGTTGAAATTGTTCCAATGACTATCATAAGTCATCATATATATGGGAACATTCAACATGCAACAGAGAACACACATGAGACAATACAAGAACTGAGAACACACATTTAATATTCTCTATTTTTTCTTATACTCTTTATTTGTACTTCAGTGATTATTCATTTACTCTGAGAGAGATTTTCATTACAAACTCAATATTCATTATTGAGACAACTTAAGGTTGTGGAACCCTGAGTTGGGGATTTGATTACAATGTGTAAGGGGGAGCAAGTGTCTAGGTGAAGGAACCTGCTATGTACTGAGGTGCCAAGAACCCACTGAATCTTGGAAGATATAGTGAAACTCTTAGAGACACTCTAAGGACTGGACCTAGGTCAAAGTAGTTGTGACCGAATTAGTATAACTTTCAGTGTATACTTCGGTGATATTTCTCCTAGCTCTTAACTGCTTTAAATTTTCAATCAATTTATATATTCACAATGAAAGTTCTGGTGTCACCCAATTTACCTCCCTCTTGGGTGAAACGCTTGCACTAACAAATGGGTCATTCCTTTGATTTCTGATGAAGTGAGCTTGCTCTGGCATGAATGGGCATCCTTCTTGACATTGCGTGCTCTTATGAGGCCCACCACATCGATCATAGGTGTCAGTAGGAGTACTAATTGCTTGGTTTGTCAATCAGCCCACTTCCTTGGAAATCATGCAACTTGAGAAGACAAAGTTGTAAGGACATCCAGCTCGTGCACTCCAAGTGCTTTCTTTGAAATATTACATTCAGAAGGCCATTTGTATACATTAGCTACCATCTCCTTAAGTATATTGTAAGCATCATCAGATCCTCCAACTACAGCATCTACAAGAATTCTGGAGTTGTGTGTTATCCCACTCTAGAAAGTTTGCAGTTGTCACCAATTTGGTAACCAATGATGAGGACATCTCCTTAACAACTCCTTGTATCTTTCCCATGCTTCATAGAGGCTTTCTTGTTCATGTTGGGTAAATGAGGCAATTTCATTCCTCAATTTAGCAGTTTTTACTGAAGGAAAGTATTTCTCTAAAAATTTCTGCCCCATGAGATCCCTTATAGTTTTGCTTCCTACTGGTAATGATTGTAACTAGCTCTTAGCCTTATCCCTAAGTGAGAAAGGGAAAAGTCTAAGTTTAATGGCATCATCAGTAAGTTAGTATATGTGCATTAAGATCTTCTGTTGGTAAACCACTGAACTGATTTGCTTGCATCATCTGGATAATTGCAGGCTTGTTTTCAAAGTTGTTAGCTGCTACTGGTGGTCTTCTGATTCCAGAATTTTCCCCCATGACTATTGGTGTTGCATAGTCACGGAGTGTTTTGGTATCTGTTGTTTCTCCCTCCGGATTTGCCATTAGATTGATTAGGATTAAAGTAGACTGCTTTCAAACTTTTCGATTTCTTCGTCAAGTTCTTTTAATCTCAGAATCAAGAGGTTGTAGTTCAGTCTCCTTCATACACTAAGCAAAAGCATAAAAAGAAACAAAAAACACCAAAAAGAAAAATAAATATAATATGTAGACCAAATTAGTATTAAAATTACTTGGTCTTGATATTAATGACTACAATCCTTGGCAACAGCGCCAAAAACTTGTTACATGTGTAAATGGTTTATTAAATAGTGCAAGTGTACACTGTCGTAATCAAGTAATACAGAAGTGAGCAGAGTATCATTCTCAAGAGGATTGATCACTAAGTACCAAAATGGGTAATTTTAACTCTATTTAGTCGATCGATTAGTTAGTGATTGAGAGTACAAAATAAAAGATGATTAAATATGGGTGCAAATGATATGAAAGCAACTATGAGAAAAAGCCCTAGAGGTCATATTTCACTTAACAAATTCCGGATTGAATCATTTATCTATTCTAGCCCAATTTATACCACATGATTGATAGTCAGGTTTCCCTAATTTAATTACTAGCCTCTTCCAAGGTCAAGCAATTATATAATTAATTGCTAATCTAATATATTCCTATATGAATTTAAGCAATCAACTATGCATTAAGATTTATGGAACTCAGTAAGACTACACAACTCATATGAATATATTCATATTTCATATGCAAGTCATGGTTTTAATTATAGGATCTATACATATGCATCTTCTTCTAGTCTCAACATGCATATTGAATTCATTCAAAAGATGGCCAGTCAATCAAAAGCATTAAGAATAATAATTAAGACTCGATGATGAAGGAGAAATTCAAACTAGATTTAACAAGTTAAGATTCAATCCGTTATTAGTAAGCTACGTCATCACCCTAAGAAAATGAAAATTTAGCTCATGATGAAATTAAATAAAAAATAAAATAAATTGCAAATTTCATAAACATTGCATAAGACTTGAATATTAAATTCTAAAGCATAAATATACAACCAAAAGATGCATGAAAATAGAGAATCTAGCCATCCCTTTCGGAGGTAAAACCTTCCATGTAGATGGCAACCTATATCATCCATAAAGGAGGACTACCTAAGCCTTCCATGTAGGAGGCATGCAGGAATTAAATACAATGCATCCAATTATCTATAAGATGGTGTATGTGGAGAGGAGAGGAAAGTAATGGATATGAAATGGTTGTAAGTAGAGAGGAGAGGAGAGTAATGGATATGAAATCGTTGTGTATGGAGAGGATAGGAGAGTAATGGATATGAAATCGTTGTGTATGGAGAGGAGAGGAGAGTAATGGATATGAAATTGTTGTGTAAAATGTACAGGAGAGGATGGCTATATATAGGGAGGAATGGAGTATGGTAGATGAAGTAGTAGATGAAAGGCAAGATGAGGTGGTAGATGGAGTAGTAGATGAAAAACAAGATGAGGTGGTAGATGAAATGTGATAGATAGAGTAGTAGGTGAAATGGTAGATGATTCCCCTTCTCAACTTCCAAGCAAAATTCGAAACCCTTGGATATAGAACTGGGTTTTAGCCTCAACATAAAAGTTGTGGACCTCTTTCTTAGCTTTTTGTCCATATATATAACGTTTCAATCCGACATCTAGAGCTCTAGTTATTGCCTAAAAATTGAAAGAGGTTCTAATTTAGTTTATTTCAAGAAATTCTATTTCATGCCAAAATCATTATTTATTTATTAATTACACCCAAATTTAGAGCTCAAATATCATCCACAAAATCATCATATAAGGGAAGATTAATATGCAAATATTTTACTTATCATAGCCTCTTAAAATAAAGCACCAGATTTGTGCTCATCCTATAGTATGCCAATCTCTCAATATTCATTTCATGTTAATTGAAGCATAAAACTGTAAGGATCATCTCATAATAATAAATATCACTCCAATAACACCATACTATAGTTACCTAAAATAAAGGGATAGGCCTTCCAAGTCCTAGTTTTCTTCTTATGGGATTCCCTTGGTAATTTGCAATCCCATCTTTTGTATAAACTTCATCCTCTGCCATTATCATTTAGAATTTGTACACACCAGGTAATTGCCCATATGAGGTATTATTCACTTGCAATTGTGTAGACAGGAATCAACAAGCTATATAGTAGCAATAAACGAAGAGATTATAAGTCAATCAAACAGAAAATGGTCTAGAAGCTAAATATATAATAAGAGAAATGCAATCTAAACTTGATGAATTGGCTACAACCATAATGAAAAACCATTACTCTGAAATTCATATTCCAACTCTAATCATATCAAACAACTAAATTCAACGTCAAGCAAAGATTATAGAAGTTAGCCCAATTAAAGGTAATATTAATCAAAGGAATAAGCATAGTTAGTTAGTCAAAACTCAAAAGTTCCTTCAATTATTCACAAAGTTTAACTTTAAATTATCATAGGAACAAGAAACAGAAAAAATCATTTAATTACAATTATTCAGTCAATTATCATAGCACAAGTATGAGTAGAGTAACTGATTTAAATAAGCATAAACCCCAAAATTTTTAAAAGAAGGAAATTAATGTGATAAATCATATATTAGATATGCTCATCGTGAATTTGTATTTTGGAATTTACTCTCCCTCAACATATGAGATTAAATAGGACCATAACTAACTCACCAAATTAACAACTTCAAAAATTAGGGCAAGAGTGAGACCTACAGTGGCGAGAGGATCCACAAATCCTAAGCCTCCAACCCATCAAGTGAAAAAGGCAAAGACCCTAAAATTTTCTTTTCTTGCATATTTATTAGAAGAGGAGGGGGAGAAGAGGAATAGTGGTGAGGCTACGAATAGCGGAGTTGCATTGAAACAAAGGAGATTCACACAAGGAAGAAGGATTGAAAGAAAAATGGATATTTTTACTTTTTTTTTTAAAAATTATTAAATAAGTAGCAATTTTTCTAAAAAAAATACATGATTTAATTTTTTAAAAAATATTTTCTTTCTTTTAAAAATTAATTCAACATATTGTAGTGCTTATTTAATAAAGTGCTACAATATGCAAATTGTTTATTTAGAGTAATTTAAAGAAGGATTACGAAGCGCTCTATTGGACAAGTGCTACAATATATATCATCATAATGTAGCACTCATTTTACTAAGAACTACAATATATTTGCTCCCTTATAGTTGTAGCACTTAGTAGAATACACTACTACAGAAGGAACTTTTACCGTCCGTTTTTATGCCCTTTAGACAACTGTTTTCAAGAGGACGTATATGTGAGTGTCGTTGAAAGTTTTAAAATAGATGACCATTTCAAAATAGTCGTTGTAAGAGACTTACGATGACTGTTTTTTGAAAAAACAGTCGTTGTATGTTATGATTTACAACGACCTTTTTTGCAAAAACGGTTGTTGTATGTGACAACATACAACGACCGTTTTTGCAAAAACGGTGGTTGTATCCCTCTATTTTTTTTTAAAAAAAAATATTATACAGAAATCAACTTTTCAGATAGAAATTTCCAATGAACATCATTCAAACGAAATTTCCAACGAATATCATTCAAACCAAATTTTCAATGAGCAACACGTAAACAAAATTTCAAACTCTTCATTTTAGGAAGTAAACCCCAAATATAATTGCAATTCAACTTCCAAAAATGATAACCAAACAAAATTAAATATAAAAAGGTAAGGAGAAAAACCTCAAGTGCTTTGCAAACACTCTCAAGCTCAAGGAAATACTTAATCTTCTGGGCTATCATTACAACCTCATTAACGCCCAAGCAAATATTGCTACTTTGCTCAAAGACTGGTAGTGCTCAAGATCCACGCACATCATACTCTTGAGCACGGACTAAACATGCTCTTGATTATCAGAGTTAGGGCGAGGAGGAGAGGGTTCACCATAACCCTGGCAAAGAGGAAGGTGAAGATCATGATTGGGTCAGAGAATAGGCTGGAGGTCGTGTCTGGGGTCAGAGAGAGGCCAAATGATGTGCCTGGAGGTTGGACTAGGGCTCAGAGGTGGATCTGAGAAGGAAAGGCGCGACTAGTATAGGAGATATGATTGGGTTTAAAACAGATCTGGAACACTTTCAACGACCGTTTTCCAAAAACGGTCGTTAAAAGTCACTTTCAACGACTGTTTTCAAAAAGGTCGTTGAAAGACAAGTCAAAATTTCAAAAATGTCATCGCCTCATTTTTAACGACCATTTTTTAAAAACGGACGTTAATTAGTGACGTTAAAAGTACTTTTCGTAGTAGTGATAAGTGCTACAAAAAAGGTGTTACAAAAAATCCCTTTTGTAGTAGTGGTTGTCTTTAGTATGCCAATCAATCACCGGGCTTACTCCTTTTTTGGGCTCCGTTCACTTGTTTTGTTTCTTTTTATATATTTTTTGTTACTTTTTATTGTTTGGTTTTTTTATAAAAAAGCTATGGATTGGGCTTTTTTGTGTAACCTTTAGTGGTTAGTGAAAGTTGTCTTTTTATAAAAAATAATAATAAAACAAAAACAGAACAAAACAAAACAAAGGAGCAGCGTCTCACTCTCACTCATTCATTTAGCGAGAGTTTGGTTCGCTTCAATCTTTGAATTACCTTTTAGCTTGCTTTTGTTCTTCTTCTCCTATTTTTTGAATGTGTTGGTTTATTTTGCTCAAGTCTTGGACCCTTTTTCAATGCTAGCACATATATTAAATCTTTTTATTTCAAATTATTTATTCATATTTTTTTAGGTTTGTATTTTCAATTTAGTTTTAAAAAGCCTCTTTAAAGTACCTAATAGTAATTTGACAATTTATTATATAATGAATATGTATGCTTAAATATTAAACAAATCTAGAGTGCTTTTGAACATCTATGATGAACTCTGTGTTTCTTCCTATTTTTCTAGCTTTTTCATTATTTAATGTAAGCTTGTAGTTTTAACTGTATTAAAAAGTAATTGTTACTCTGTACAACAAAATAAAAAAAACTACGATTCTTAAGCAGTTCATTATAATCAAGACCACAGGAACCAAAAGTACCTGTGAGAAAAGAAATACTTCTCTAGTCCAATTAAGATGACTTATCAGCTGTATATAACGTCTACATCACCTAAATTCTCTCATCATCCTCCACCTAATCAAACAACAGGTGGAGGTTGATCAAGGATACAAAAATTTTCCGTCATATTATGGGAAAATTAAGTAAGATAATCAGCAGAACTGAGGTCCTCCCTATAAATACAATGAATCTCTACATGCCAATCCCTATGCACAAAACATCTAGCCTCATCAACTACATCAAAAAAGGGGTGATTGTGATCACTACCCCCAGGTAACAGGTTAGCAGCCTTCATACAATCTAAAAAGATAACCATATCTTTAAATCCTCGCTTCCATAATAGATGTAAACCATTCAAGATGCTTAGGATCTCCACTCCAATTTTTTAAAATCTAGCTCACAAAAATTTTTCCTCCCCTCCCCTCCAAATTCCTTATACCAAACAGGCCATAAAAAGTTACCTTCATGATGTAATTCACTTAGTGCTGCGAACCTTCCTCAGAAGTTTTACCTTTAGATCTTGAGACAGAAACACCAAGCTCAAAATGAAGTAAATTAATTGCAGCTTCATTTCATTTTGCCTCTGCATGAATGGCTAAACTGTATGACTCGATATGACCCGTTGGTGAAGAAAACCTGGATGTTGCCAGAATCTCGCCTCTTTCAGATTAGATTAATGCTGAATTAAACGGCTTAATTGAAGTGTTTCTGACTTTAAAAATAGTCTTCTCATCGTCACCCCAACTTCCAAATCTATACGAAAATGGAAAATCATGCCTCTTTTATAATACATTAATGATAGTATGTTCCTTTCTTTCTCAATGCTTTTTTTCTGGCTGATTCTTTACCCTAGGTCGATAATTCCCCTTTTTATATCTTTGGTTATTTTCAATCCTAGCTAATATCTATCACCATATTTCTTGCACCTTATCTGTTGTTTCATTTATATGTGCTTGTGTTTTGAATTGATTCACTTGAAGCTTATTGATTCAGAGCAAATATGAGGTTCTTCTTGGAGTTTCACCCTCTGTTACTCTTATATTTCAATACTATGTGACTACACATTAATGTATTCCTTTCACACCTTATTTTTGTTCATTTTCCCCCAAACATAACACTATATCTGATATGCTCTTTAGTGATTTTCACTTTTCAATGCCTATTGTCAACACCCATTTCCATTTCGATAATCGAAGAGTAATAAAGATGGTACTTAATGGGCATACAGGAAAGTATAATTATATTGATAAAAATATTCACTTAGAATACCGATATCGTTCATTGGTGAAATACAAAAAATACAACGGAAATTTAATATTTACAAATTTCTTCAAAATATCCAAAATATAGACTAAAATAACCACTATCTTGTCCTCGCCTTGAGACATGTGCCACTTACTTTTCGGTGTCTATGTCCTTGCCCTTTAGCCCACTGATACTCACTAAGATATTTGTTTTTATAAAAGGGTGAGATTCCGAAGAATCCCCGTAGAGACATACGATCAACATATAAAATGTGAAAATTAAATGTGCAATGCACTATATTAAGCAAAAATGAAAGTTCGATTCGATTCATATATATTTACCTCAGCCGAGTCACTGACTACAGCTAGGATTTTTTATAATATACCTCAATTGAGTCATTGACCACAACTAGGATTTTCCGATATACCGTTGTTGGGTAACGAACCACAACTAGGTACTGTGCCTCTAGCACGCAATCATATCATGAAATACAGTAACAGATACATATAATTATTCACATAGTGTATGAAAGATGGTAGTCCCTACCTCAAAGTTTGTTAAATCCCTTTTTCAGTGTGCCTCGAAAAACGGGTCATTCCGACGTCTGACTCGATCCTAAAATATTAAATGTACCAGAAATAGGTCATAACCTATCCAAGTATCATTTTAGACTCATCTATAGTGTTTTTTGTGGTTATATTAGTCTGTGGTGAAAGTTTACCAAAATGCCCCTGAGACCCCGGCCCCGCCCCGCCATACCAGGCCCGATGGCACGTTTTCCCAAAATTTTGATGAAGGCTATTTTGACGTATTTTTGCCCAAGGAATCCATTTCCAGGTTGAAATCACCAAATTCACTATCAAATTTCAAAAGTACCCTTGACAGCCCCTATTTAGGGATTTCAGTGGCATTTTCGTAATTATGCTTTTTCGGCCTCCACTGAAAATATGCCCAACTATAACCTGATACGAGTTCAGATGATCAATTAAATAGTGCAAGTATACACTGTCGTAATCAAGTAATATAGAAATAAGTAGAGTATCGTTCCCACGAGGATTGAGCACTAAGTACCAAAATGAGTAATTTTAATTCTATTCAGTCGATCGATTAATTGGTAATTGAGAGCACAAAATAAAAGAAAGACAATTAAATATGAATGCAAATGATATGAAAGCAAATATGAGAAAAAGTCCTAGGGATTAGATTTCACTTCACAAATTCCGGATTGAATCACTTATCTATTCTAGCCCAATTTATTCCACATGATTGATAGTCGAGTTTCCCTAATTTAATTACCAGCCTCTTCCAAGGTCAAGCAATTCTATAATCAATTGCTAATCCAATATATTCCTATATGAATTTAAGCAATTAATTATGCATTAAGATTTATGGAACTCAGTAAGACTACACAACTCATATGAATATATTCCTATTTCATATGCAAGTCATGGTTTTAAATATAGGGTCTACACACATGTATCTCCTTCCGGTCTCAACATGCATATTGAAATCATTCAAAAGATGGCCAGTCAATCAAAAGCATTAAGAATAATAATTAAAACTCAATCATAAAGGAGAAATTAAAACTAGATTTAATAAGTTAGGATTCAATCCGTCATTAGTAAGCTACGTCATCACCCTAGGAAAATGAAAATTTAGCACATGATAAAATTAAAAACAAAACCAAAATAAATTACATAAAGCTAGAATGAAAGCCTTAGAAATACTGCATAAACTTGAATATTAAAATATCAAACATAAATATACAACCAAAAGAAGAATGAAAGATGAAGAAATCTAGCCGTCCATTGAGGAGGTAAAACCTTCCATGTAGGCGGCATGCAAAATGCAATACAATCCTAAGCCTTTCAAGATGGAGGCATGCAATATCTAATACAATCCTAAGCCTTCCAAGATGGAGGCATACAATACATGAAATTAAAGCTAAAAAAAACACAAAGAACTCAGAAATTTCAGAGAAAGATCTTTCCCGGTCAGAGAAGGACCTCTCCCGGTCGGAGAAGGGCCTCTGCTTCTCTTCCTCCCCTCTTCCCTGAGCTTGGTCTTGATATCTATTTATAGGGGGAAAAAACGTGTGCTACAGTACTTTTACTATTCCCCTGGCGGTTGCTACAGTGTTCTGGAAGCTTCAACAGTGTTCCGGCGGCATCTACAGTGTTCTGGAAGTTTCTGCTACAGTGAAGTTGACCGCTACAGTCCCTGTTGACTGCTACAGTGCCTGGCAACTGCTACAGTACTTTTTATTTTTTTATTTTTTTTTTATTTTTTTGAAAAATGCTATTTATTCCAAAAACAATATTTATTTATCAATCACACCCAAATTTATTATATTAAATGCAAATATCGTCCATAAAATCATCATATAAGGGAAAATAAACATGCAAATATTTTACTTATCAAATTCCCCCACACTTAACTCTTGGACGTCCTCGAACAAGAAGTAAATAATAATAAGTGCTTCCAACAAAATCAGAAGTGTCAAGTCATAAGTAAGAACACAATTGAAAAATAAAGAGATCATAGTATTAATGAATCAATGAAAATATAAACTGGTAACTTTAATTGAAAATGAATAAACTGAGTTCGTACTTGTAGCTCATTCTCTCAATCTCTCAAGTGTTCAAGGGTAAGTGTTTCGCTCAAATTCAACCGAAGAAATTGCACTACCATAGGCTTGCTAAAAATCTCAATCTCCACTACCTAATTCACATGCATAATTCAAATCAAAAGGACTTATTAAGGGTTGTAATGGGGTTAAGGTAAAGGAATGTAAAGTATGATATGAAAGGCTAAAGAAATAGAGCAATTGAAAAATGGGCTACTTATAAATTTATCTCATCACAACAACCCACAATTCAAACACTTAACACATTTTTTTTCTTTTTTTTTTCTTCTTCTTCTTCTTTTTTTTTCATAATTTTTTCTATTTTCTTCTTCTTCTTGTTTTTTTTTGAATTGAATTGCAACTATAAAGTTGATGATAGATACACCCCCACACTTTGTCAAAAGCCCATTTCACAAAAATTTCAAATACTCCACTAATCTTTCGAATAAGGTAAAAGCACTTGATATATCATTAAAACACATGTTAATGGATTGAAAACAAAGAAATGATCAATTAGGCTCAAAGGGGCTTATCAACGGTATAATTGCAAGGTTGGCTATTTGGCTCTGGCTAAAGAAAATGAATGCCTTTATCATTTTTGAATGAGCATGTGAGATGTAATTTCAACCAGATTTAAAGCAAGTTCTAGAGTGACAACTTAATAGGTGAATATCACACATAAGAGAAATAATCATTATAGGTTTAGAAGCTCACGGCTAGAAATTTTTAAACTCAGTTCATTCAATCTCAAAATTCATCACCAATTGCAATAATCAGTTGTTCATTCATGCTATAAAATCTCTAAATTCAATTGATCCATACTTAAAACTTATATACTTCTTAAGATCATTACAAAGCACTTGAAAAAGTTTGTTTTTTTTTTTTTTGAAAAAGATAAAAAAAATCATGCAACTAATAAAATGCAACTAATGAAATGCGTCTCAGGAGTTAAGAATAACTCCTTACTCTGCCATCTTTTTTTTTCACACCCATGCATCTAATGGTTTTACTAACTAACAAAAGAAAAACAAAAAAAATTTTTTCTCCTCCCCCAACCTAAATCAGACATTGTCCCCAATGTCTTCTAGAGCTTAAAGAAGGTTTTTTTTTAAACATAAACACACAAGAAAGTAAAACCAAGAGATTAAGAAGAGTTACAACTTAAGAGTGGTATCTGGATTCTGCTTCTGACTGCTATCTGAAGATGGCCCACCTATTTGCTTGACGAGTAGATCTGGTTTAGGTTCATAGGTTTGCATTTGATCGAGCAGCTGATCAGCAAATGGTGCAGCAATTATGGAGTGGCGAGTTGCTTGGGGTACAAATCCTGTTTCCACAGCATGATCAAGAAAAGACGATAGATTATCATAAAAACCGTTAACATTTAACAATCCTAATGGTTTTTTGTGATAGTTTAGCTTAGCCCAATATGCAACACTAGAAATGCCATCCAATGTCTCCAAACCACCGGGTAGAGCAATAAAAGCTTGAGCATGGTGGAACATCACTCCCATCTGTTCAGGCAAGCTTGGAACCCGTAACTCTTGTCCTAAAGAAAAAGAATGATCTTGCAACCCCTTCACTCTTACACTTAAACCCTTGCTTCCATTCATGGATGTAGAAATGACCATACTTCCCTTTAGGCCCTGGATGCCTCCCCCGTACACAACGTTGATTTTTCTGGCAGCTAATGCAACTCCAAGTTCATTTGCTGCTGTTATAAACTCTCCTTTCTTGCCCAAATCAGTTTCACCAAAAATGCAAATAGATGTAAATCTACATTTTTGTGAAATAACCTCTTTCTCTTTGTTTCTCTCGGACCTTGTACGCTTACAAGAGAAGGTATTCATTTTTACAAATGGAAGTGTGCA
Organism: Inga laurina; assembly: GCA_963855925.1. Classification (NCBI taxonomy): domain Eukaryota; kingdom Viridiplantae; phylum Streptophyta; class Magnoliopsida; order Fabales; family Fabaceae; genus Inga; species Inga laurina. The sequence continues at coordinate 37,511,306 of OY979708.1, forward strand.
TATTTACAAATGAAAGAGTCCATATATATAATACTAAAACAACGACAACAAAATCACACAAATCACACATTTTTCAAAGAAGTTTGAAAAAATTTCCGACACAAATGACCGGTGGGCCACTACGTGAAGAAATTAAACAAAAAGAGAACAGAAAGTCAAAAGATACAGTAGAGTAGGAAAAAACTGCCGAAAGGATAAGAAAAATTAGACAAAAGCTACGAAAAAGACAAAACAAATTAAACACACGCATGATTATGTACAGTAGTTGTGATTTTGGCTCACATCTTCCTCTGGTTTTACGTCCAGAAACGGCTTAAACGCTTTCTATGAATCGAGGATTTGCTTCCCATCCAGTTTTCTTATAAACTGGCAAACAGGGTCTTTTAACGTCAGATTCCCAAGACAATAGCGCTCTTTTTCTTTATTGAATATTTCTGCTAAATCGAGAATAATACGATGAACATCACCACTCGGATGCGTCTCAAGAGTTTGAATGATATCATCCAGTGACTCCTTACTCAGTCCATCCTTTATAAATTTGATTTTATCTTCTCGATTTACAGAAACCATACCTTTACTCCTACAGCGCTGATCACATGTCCACCTTGCACATTTATAACAGACATTCATTCTTTTAGCTCTTCTCTTTTTGGAGTAAGAACTTCTTCCCATTCCTGGCAAAGGTTTAACAAATGAATTATGAATCTCACCTGCTAAACGTACCTTAGCTTCAATGATCCAACGTATATCCACAGGAAGGCCCAAACGATTGAATACTTTCATCCTTTCAAGTCGACAGCTATAGATCTTCCTGAGCACATCTTTGGGAAGAGTGGGGAACCTGTTCTTAAGCTTTGCAAGAGATTCCTCCATGGTAACTTAAAATGAAAATGATGAAAACTGAAATCTCAATGCAGTGCAATGTGTTTCGATGAGTAGGAAAGAAAAATGAGAGAGTAGGAAAGAGTTTTGAGAGAGTAGGAAAGAAATAAGTGTGTAGAAAAGAAAATTGTGACAGTGGGAAAGAAAATTGAGGGAGTATGAAAGAAGTTTTGAAAGAGTAGGAAATAAGTTTTGGGTTGTCTCCCAATAGCCGCCCTTCTTTAACGTCTTTAGCTAGACAAAAAAAATAAAACAAAAATCTTTTTTTATTTTTTTTTCTTTCTTTTTTTTCTTTTTTTTTAAAAAACTATCAAAGTAGAATATATCATCAGAAGCTACCAGAAGTCCTACAAAATCACAACAAAACATCAAACCAAACCTTGGGTTGCCTCCCAAGCAGCGCTAAATTTATAGTCTTCAGCCAGACTTCTCAAACACAAACTACTAATCAAAAGTATCAAACACCAGGATCACCTTGTCTACATTTCTTTTCAAGCAACAATATTTCAGAATCCAACAGTGATCATTCAAAGTAATTAATCGTACTTCTTCAATCATAGACAATTTTAGAGTACAATTATTTATTGAATTCAAATAAAGCACAACATGCATGTATTTGCAAATAGATTTAGGAATTGTCAAAATTTTAGAGCATCCCATAAAATCCACTTGACTCTCATCAGTAAGAGTCAATACTTCAACAGGAGAGACATGAACAACATCTTCTGGAATATCCACATTAGTTTCAATATGAAAATCACAAAGATTAGGCTCCACAGGCGGAACCTCAATTGGACATCCATTATTTTCTCCAAAAGTAATTTCAAGTTCCTTATCACATGCCACAAGAGGTAAAGTTTCATTCCATTCCACATCCTCAACTTCCTCACAATAATCATCATCAACACAAGGAGTGGGAATTATGCTCAAAGAATTATCTTGCCTCATATTTTCAAGTGATGCAATAATTTGACTCATATATATTCCAATATTTTGGACACTTTCCTCTTGCTTTCTACAAAATTCCTCAACTAATCTTTCTAAATCAGATTTTTCCTTACACTCAAGAGTTTGTTCTTCAATATATGGATAAGAGTAGAAAGGAGTATTAGGAGAATACCTGACATATGGATTCAAAGACTGTTGTTGCTCCAAAATTCCACTAGGATAAAAGGAATGATCAAAACAAGTTTGGTTCATATTGAAATCATCTCTCCTATAATGACTGGTATTGCTATATGGACAATGCTCATAAGAATGACACTCACCACAATAAGCACAAGAAAAACAATTATAAGGAGAAGAATTTCCAATCCAACCAGTATTTCTATTTTCATGTCTCATTCCATTCACATGCATTCCAGAAAAAGAACCAAGATATGATAAGTTATCACCAAATGAATGCTGTGAGTAATTCATTTTTTTTTTTAAATTTTTATATAAAGACTAAATTAGTATTAAAATTACATGGTATTGATATTAATGACAACAATCCCCGGCAACGGCGCCAAAAACTTGATACGAGTTCAGATGATCAATTAAATAGTGCAAGTATACACTGTCGTAATCAAGTAATATAGAAATAAGTAGAGTATCGTTCCCACGAGGATTGAGCACTAAGTACCAAAATGAGTAATTTTAATTCTATTCAGTCGATCGATTAATTGGTAATTGAGAGCACAAAATAAAAGAAAGACAATTAAATATGAATGCAAATGATATGAAAGCAAATATGAGAAAAAGTCCTAGGGATTAGATTTCACTTCACAAATTCCGGATTGAATCACTTATCTATTCTAGCCCAATTTATTCCACATGATTGATAGTCGAGTTTCCCTAATTTAATTACCAGCCTCTTCCAAGGTCAAGCAATTCTATAATCAATTGCTAATCCAATATATTCCTATATGAATTTAAGCAATTAATTATGCATTAAGATTTATGGAACTCAGTAAGACTACACAACTCATATGAATATATTCCTATTTCATATGCAAGTCATGGTTTTAAATATAGGGTCTACACACATGTATCTCCTTCCGGTCTCAACATGCATATTGAAATCATTCAAAAGATGGCCAGTCAATCAAAAGCATTAAGAATAATAATTAAAACTCAATCATAAAGGAGAAATTAAAACTAGATTTAATAAGTTAGGATTCAATCCGTCATTAGTAAGCTACGTCATCACCCTAGGAAAATGAAAATTTAGCACATGATAAAATTAAAAACAAAACCAAAATAAATTACATAAAGCTAGAATGAAAGCCTTAGAAATACTGCATAAACTTGAATATTAAAATATCAAACATAAATATACAACCAAAAGAAGAATGAAAGATGAAGAAATCTAGCCGTCCATTGAGGAGGTAAAACCTTCCATGTAGGCGGCATGCAAAATGCAATACAATCCTAAGCCTTTCAAGATGGAGGCATGCAATATCTAATACAATCCTAAGCCTTCCAAGATGGAGGCATACAATACATGAAATTAAAGCTAAAAAAAACACAAAGAACTCAGAAATTTCAGAGAAAGATCTTTCCCGGTCAGAGAAGGACCTCTCCCGGTCGGAGAAGGGCCTCTGCTTCTCTTCCTCCCCTCTTCCCTGAGCTTGGTCTTGATATCTATTTATAGGGGGAAAAAACGTGTGCTACAGTACTTTTACTATTCCCCTGGCGGCTGCTACAGTGTTCTGGAAGCTTCAACAGTGTTCCGGCGGCATCTACAGTGTTCTGGAAGTTTCTGCTACAGTACCCGGCGGCTGCTACAGTGAAGTTGACCGCTACAGTCCCTGTTGACTGCTACAGTCCTGTTGACTGCTACAGTACTTTTTATTTTTTTTTTTTTTTTATTTTTTTATTTTATTTTTTTGAAAAATGCTATTTATTCCAAAAACAATATTTATTTATCAATCACACCCAAATTTATTATATTAAATGCAAATATCGTCCATAAAATCATCATATAAGGGAAAATAAACATGCAAATATTTTACTTATCATAACCCTGCCTATATTTTCCCACTAAGTCCAATGGAACAATTTATTTCATTAAAATCTAGCTCTTACCCCCTAAAACAGTGCTGGCTGAAATATTCAAGAACAATGGAAAAATTGGAGTTTTGTGTTTTAGCTTCCAAAACATGTACTTTTCCCCTTCTTATTAACTTACTTAAGCGCATCTTAACCATGATTCAAAGAAATTTTGGTGACATAACCCCTTATGATTAGGACTTTCCAAATTTACAAACTCAACAAAATAGCCAAATCCAACTATAATCATCAACAACAACCACATACTAGCATAATTTTAGGATTTGTGAAGTTACCTTCTTGAGTTCTTTTCCTCTCCCTAGGAGTCCTCCTCTCTCTCTCTCTCTCTCCCTCTCTAGGCTCAAGATTTGCTTGCTACACCATGGAGTCTATGGAAAGGAAGAGATTAGAGAAGATTTTTATGGAAGGTTAGAAGAAGAAACCTTAAGAAATCATAACTTACCTTAGTCTTTCTCTTCTTCCTTCTCTCTAGAGCATGAAGCTTCTCAAGCTCTCTCTCTCTCTCTCTTCTTTCTTTGGCTTTGAATGAAAATGGCAAGGAAAGATGAAGGAAGTGGCTTCATAAATTATCTCACCTTTTCTCTTCATTTAATAAATGGTGGTAATTTGGTTTATGACATCACTTTAGTACTTAGGCGTTATCTCCTTCAAACTTATGTCATAGAGTCCAATTAAGTTTGAACCAATTTCTTCTCATTTCCTTCTAGCCCATCACGCATAAAGGGTCCTTAAGAAACCAAATGAACTTCCATTCCATTTGTCTTAAGCTTCTTGGTTCAAGAAACATTATCTTAAGGTATTAACCCATATGCTCATATTAAAGAATCATTGTTTATTCCTCTTAGCTTAGATTAATGACACTTGGCATATCTTAATCTCAACAATTATTTTTCCCATCAATTTTCATAAGCTAGGTGAAATTATCAAGGAAAAAGGAAAATAAGAATTGTTCCAACATTTTCTATAGTTCCTTAATTGGTTTATGCACAAGTTCCTCCCAATTCCAAAAATCTTCATTTATTCCACCAAGAATATTCAACTTATACATTTTCCTTTATTTTCCTTGATTAATTGAAATTAACTCCAATTAATTGGAAAATAATTAATCTTGGGCTAAATTGGAAAAATTATGATTTTGCTATCACCTTTGTAATTTAATTCCTTTCTTGAATTATTTTGCCCATTTACTCATGAACATGAATATTTCAAAATTCATAAGATCCAAATTTTATGAGTATTCACCATTTTATTGAATTACTCAAAATAATTACAATATATTGTTGGTGAATAAAATTTGTAGTATTACACCCATTACTTTTTACATCGTTAAATAGAGTATTCTGTTATCAAAGAAAATCTAGTTGCCTTTTGTAATCTGAGAAGGAAAAATAATTTGAATTCTTTGAATGAAAACATGTACAAGTGAGCCTATTTATATATACAAGTGTGTATCTTCCTAATTACTACTATATGATTATCTAATAATGTTGATATACAATCCCTGATTATATGGGATATGATTCTAATAGAATCCCTGATCATAAGGGATATGATTCTAACACTCCCCCTCAAGTTGGGGCATATATATTGATCAAGCCCAACTTGTTACAAATATACTCAACCCATGTCCCATTTAAGGCTTTTGTTAGAAGATATACCTGTTAGATCCCATATGTTTTGATTATAACAAAGGTTATAAGAGGATATGATAACAAATGAATTTGAACAAAGTTATAAATGGTAGACAAAGCATTACTTGAAGTAAGCACTGGAGTAATGAAGAAGATCTGAGAGAAAGAGCAAAGGAAGACCATCAATGGCAGTAGTCTATGTTTACTCGAGTGACCACTCAAGTAAGGAACACTATTACTCGAGTGGGTACTCGAGTAATGTTGAAAGAAAATGTTTTTAGAGGCACTGCCAAAATTTGGACGAAGTAACTCGAGTAGCCACTCGAGTAATCTGTAAAGTTATATAGACCATTACTTGAGTAACCACTCGAGTAACACATGAGAAAAGGCATTACTCGAGTAGCTTCTCGAGTATCCAGGTCAAATATCTTCCAGTAGCTCTCAGCCAAGAAATGCAACTCTTTACTCAAGTAACCATGTGAGAAAAAGGCATTACTCGAGGGAGCACTCCATTAATCTGCAAACTTATTTGACCCATTACTCGAGGGATCACTTGAGTAATCAGGTAAATAAAGAACAAGTACTCTCGGCCAAGAATTTGATGCAATCACTCGAGTGAGTAATCGAGTAATCTGCAAAATTATTTGGAATTTACTCGAGGGGTCACTCGAGTAAGATTTGAAGAAAAGACACGATCACTCGAGTAACCACTTGAGTAATAGGCTTACTGGAGGAGGCACCCGAGTAATGTGTGAGGAGAAGACATGGCCACTCGAGTAACCACTCAAGTAATTAGGTGTTTCCAAGGTTTGTGATGTATCTTACTCCATGTCTTACTCAAGTAATATCTTATGAAAAATGTTAAATTACTCACTGTCATATTTTTGATAGGTTTACTCGAGGGACTACTCGAGTAACAAGCATGATCACTCGAGTAGCCACTCGAGTAATGAAGTCTAGAAATCATGTTTATAATCAAATGATTATTAATTTATTATCTATATGATTAACTCTTCATTGCACTAGTATTCTAAGTACATTTGCAGAGAAAAAATGAAGAGATCATGCCAGAAGTGTAAATTCAAATAAAAGTTCGAACGTTCACCTACCGCTACCTAGACGTCCCCCAGTTTTTGGACGTTAAAAGTGCCAAAATAGGGACATTAAAACCCCTTTTTGTAGTAGTGAAATCATCTATATATATGGAGCATTCAAAGAGCATACAACAACAACTGAGAACAAGCAATCATACATCGATCAACATACTATTTGTGCTTTGTTTTCTTAAACTCATTCATTGTACTTCAGTGATTATATATTTGCTCTGTGAGAGAGTTTTTCATTACAAACTCAATATTTGTTATTGAGACAACTTAAGGTTGTGGAACCTTGAGTTGGGGATTTGATTGCAACGGTAAGGGGGAGTGAGTGTCCAAGTGAAGGAACTTGTTGTGCACTGAGGTACCAAGAGCCCACTGAATCTTAGAGAATATAGTGAAACTCTTAGAGACGCTTTTAGGACTGGACGTAGGTCAAAGTAGTTGTGGTCGAACCAGTATAACTCTCGGTGTACACTTCGGTGATATTTCTCTTTGCTCTCAACTGCTTTAAATATTTTGTCAATTTTCTTATACGCAACGAAATTTCTAGTATCACCCAATTCACCCCCCTCTTGGGTGAAACGCTTGCACTAATAATACCAACTGCCCTTTACAGAGTTTTAAGGGACAGAATTTCAGTTTTTGTGCCATTGTTTCCAATGGTTCCAAATTCACAACAAATACCATTCCCACACCAATATTTCACAAGGAATCCATTGGAAACACCAAAATGACCAAATTCAACTCATATAGACATGTTCCACAAGAGGCACAACATGTCACACAATAACACAATTCAACACTCACAATGCAATTCCTTTCTATTTAAGGTTCCAAACCAATTCTATTGGCACCAAAGCACAAAATGACACCTATTCCAACACATCACACAATCCAATTCTTCCAAACCAAAATCACATAAAAATCAAGGGAAAAATTCAAAATTCTCAAAACTTGATCAATGGTTACAAAGCATAACTCAAAATGTGTTAAATTCTTACCTCTTCTTCTTCCAAAGCAAATTCCTTGTTTTTCCAACTTTCAATTTTTCTCAAGTTCTCAAACACCACCTTTCAAAAACCTAAAACCATAGCCATGAAGCCCTCAACACCATGAACAATATTAATAAAGGTAAATTGAGCATTCATGGACAAATTCTCACCTATACTTGAGCCTTCTTCTTTCTCTTTCCTCTAGCACCTTGAACAAAAAAGGAAGATGGAGTAAGAGGTGAGATGATGAAGATAAAATCTGATTTTGAGATTGAAGAGACCTTTTAGCTAACCTAAAAGAATGGGAGGGAAGAGAAAATAAGTTGAATGTTTGACTTGGATCATATGGCTCATGCTTTGACACTTGGCAAGATCTTATTCTCCTCTTCCATGTTACACATGAACTCCATTGCACAAGATTCCTACCCCTTGATCAATCAATCCTAACCATTGATCTCCAATTACTAATGAGTTTCCTCTTCGGTAACTAACCAACCGGTCAATAACTTTCCTTTTTACCCGTTTTGCCCCTGATTATGGCAATTCCACTTAAATCACCACTAAGCACATTTTATCATTCCATTTCACTTTACCATGCGCCCTCCCTCTTATTTAATTCAATTTAGATGTTAATCCACCATTGAACTTAAATACAGGGTTTAGGCACTAATTAGAACATATTCAAATCGAAATTCACATCATATTCTTCAAAAGTGTTTGTTTAACAATAATTACATCACTTTTGAAGTATTTAGCCCTTAATCACAATTTGGGATATTACATAATGGCCTTCTTCCCAAAAGGTAGATCAATAAGAGTTTAGGTACTAGCCTTTTCAAGGGTCATCATTTCTTCTTTCATCGCTGCATGCTAATCAGGGTGAGTCAAGGCTTGGTAAAGGTGGTAGGGGTGGAGATAGACTCAAGGGTGGCAACAAGGGAAGAGGAAACATGGGATAAATGCTAGTAGGACATAAAAGAGGAGAAAGGATGGGTATATTCATCATATCTTTTGGGAGGATAATAAGAACGGGTACCTTTTCAAAGGGCAAAGGGAAGGTTATCAGATGAATCAATAGCATAATCAGATACAATGGGATCAGGGATAGGAATGGTAGGATCTAAGGAATCAGGATCAGGAACCAAGGAGTCATGAACCAAATCCTTCGATGAAGCAGTCACCAGCGAAGATAAAACATTAGCAACATCAATACTATATATGATACCAGGTTCTAGAACAACAGGCTGTACTGGTGAGACAGGGACACGATAAACTAGGACATCATTAGGCTTACCAATGACCGAGGGAGACTCAGATAACATTGAAGACTTGAAGAAAGGAGAAGACTCTTGAAAGGTCACATCAGTGGACACAAGATAATGATGGAGATCAGGAGAGTAACACTGATAACCTTTCTGAACTCAAGAATAACCAAGAATGACATACTTCAAGGACTTGGGATTGAGTTAATAACACTTGGACGGATATCTAAAACAAAGCAGACATGGCAAAAAAAATTTGGATCAAAACATGAGAGCTTGGGCAGTTTCTAAGAGAAGGTGGTTCTTTCATTCAGCAGCACTATTTTGAATAGGTGTATCAACATAGGAGGATTAGTGAAGAATGCCACGACTATACATATAATCTATGAATAGGGTGGAAAAATATTCTTTCGCTTTACCACTTCAAAGGATTTTCACAAGAGTATTAAACTAGGTTTGAATTTTAACACAGAAATTACGAAAATGAGTAAACAATTTGGAATGATGTTTCATTAAGTAAAGCCAAGTGGTTTAAGAAAAATCATCAACAAAAGTGACAAGGACCCTAAACATCATAATGAACTAACTCAAAGGGGGATACAATCCGTTTATTGACTCGAGGTGCCAAATGAACATGATATTGTTTGACAAACTGACACGACTCACAATCTAAAGTAGACACAGAAGAAAGCTGAGGATACAACCTTTTGAGGGACGAAAGGGACATATGACCTAAAAGATAATGGATTTCAAAAGAAGACAACCCACTAGAACAAGCAACAGAACGCAACACCCAATCATCAAGGATGTAGTGCCTACCAGATTCATAGCTTATACTAATAATCTACTTCATCAAAAGATCCTGAATTAAACAATGGTTTAGGAATAGTAAGCTAAAATAGTTTAAATTATGAGTCAGTTTACTAGGAGACGAAATATTAAATGTAAGATCAGGAATATTAAGAACAAAAGATAATGAAATGATGTAGTTGATTTAATAGTGCCTGATCCAAGTACACGAACTGAGGAACCATTGATGATGAATATGGAGGATGGGTTGGCATAGGGGCATACGATAAAAATAAATGATAGTTACCTATCATGTGATTGGTAGCACTAGAATTAATGACCCACTTCATGGAAGTAGTAGCAAGACCAGAGGATAAAGTACGTGTAGTTAGGGCCCATGTAGATGATAGACCAGAATCAGACTGATCAGGTGTTTGGGAAATATGAGCAAGATCACGCTACTAATCATGTTCCTTGCAATAATTGCAGATAAAACTACCAGAAGCATATTCGGATACTAGTGCCCTGTTTAGACCCATAATTTTTGTTGTCAAAGGAACCATGCTCAGCCAAAGCACTCACATTCGGATTAACAGATAGGTGAACCAAACTATGAGTACGAAGAACCCGTAAGAACACATCTTCAAGAGATGGAAGCTCCTAACTAGATAGAATTTGAGAGCGAATAGTCTCATAAAAGGAGTCAAGAGCTTCAAGAAAGATGATGCTAGCCTGAAGTTCTAGATTCTTGATACGGGTTAGAAGATCCACTTGCACAGACATGAGTACTTTCATCTCTTCATATAACCTCTTGAACTCCAAGAAGAAATCCTTTAAGGGATGACCCTGCTGCTAAGATCGATAGAAACCTTTACATACTTTGTGAACCCAAGTAGTATTTCTTTACTAGAGAACATAAATTCAAGATGGCTCATAAGTTCTTTTATAGTGTTACAGTGACTAACCAAAGATAGAATCTGTGGTTCAATAGAGTTTCGAAGTTGGAACAAAATTCAAGAATCTGCTTTATTCCAAGCTAAAATTTTTATTTCATCACCAGAACGGGGTCCTTAGTTAAATGAGATTCCTTCGCAATGCCCAAAATATAAACTCTAACAGTTTTGTTCCAATCACTATAGTTTGTCCAATTTAATGATTAAGTAGTAATCTTAGCGGACATAGGCAATATATCAGAGTTCTTTGATTTAGCCATGGAAATTAACCAATAAGCAAACACAAACAATTCCAATGAAATCTCGAAGTACCAAAAATTCCAAAATACCACAAACAAAGCAAATAAAGACCTCTAGATCCTCTAACCAGATACAACAACAACCACCAAAGGTAAACACCCTCAAACAGAAGCAAGACCCAAGAAACGAGGTAGAAACCACTAATTGTACTGTGATGAACAGAACCCCACAGATGAACAGTGTCGATGATAAATAGTAGTGAACAATACCAATGAACCGTAGTGAATAGTATCGATGACCATTCGTCGTGAATGAATAGTAGCAAACTGTGCCAATAAACAATCGTGTGCGGATGAATAGTAGCGAACAATCAATGAACAGTACGTCACTGGAAAATAATTTCAGAAAGCCTTAAGCTCTGATACCATATAATCTGAGAAGGAAAACTAATATGAATTCCTTGAATCAAAACATGTACAAGTCAGCCTATTATATATACAAGTGTGTATCTTCCAAAAATAATGCGATATGATTGCCTAATAATGTTCATATGCAATCTTTGATTATATGGCATATAAATCTAATAGAATCCCTGATTATACAGGATATGATTCTAACACCCTTTACTAGAATTAGGAATTGGATGTGTAATGTACAAGTTATGAATTTTTAAAGTTTATGTACAAAATCTGCAAATTTCTATGTTCTTAACAAGGTAGTTAGTTTGGTCATGGGTTTTAGGAGCCATTTGATAGACCAATTGAACTACATTAAGTATCTAAATCTCGAGAGTAAAAAGCATAGAGGATGTCCTAACTTAGGAACACTTAAGGCATAGGCACAAAAAAGTAATTATGATAACCAACCAATTCCAAATTAAAGGACAGGAATTATGAGCTAGTGGGTCAAGAATAACATAATCTTTATTATGTTGATAAATTGGGATAAGTAATGACCTATATCTTCATGAATTTTAAAATATAGGATTTGATATCTACCCAAGCTTGAAGAAAAAGCCAATTTGTGAAGGTAAATCACAAGAAAGGTTGCCAGGTAGTAACTCATTCTCTCATATATTATGTATTGTTCTACATGTATGTGTTTACCTTTGATTATATTCATTTTATGAATATATGGAATGAAATTGGACTGTGTGTCTCAAGGCCGTAAGTCCCAATATGAATTATTACATGGGGTGTAACCTTGAGTTGTAAAACCTCATATGCATTTAGAGTAATGCTATAAGACCCGATATGCCTAGGGCATGGGGTGTATCCCTAGGCTATAAGACCTACTATGTAATATGTATTATGATGGACTATATGTCTTAAGACCATAAGTCTTGATGTGCCTAGGGCATAGGTGTATCCCTGATTGAACCATATTTTTATTTGAATTTTTCATGATTAATTTGGGATTTTAATGTATTTCCTGGTACATTATTGCATTATTAAGCATTAATTTTGGTTAGGGACAATTATTTTGAATTAATGGGAATTAGGGGTAAAATGGTCAAAATTCATTAATCATCATTTTTTATATTGTCCCTTGAGTTTTTGATGCTACCTTGTGCTTAATTTTGTATTGTAGGTGTTAAAGAATAAATTAAGGATTTTAGAGGTTCAAATTATTGGGCTAAGTGGGAAGAAAGAAAAAAAAAAGAATGGAGAGACAAGCCTAAAAGACAAGGAAAAGAGACAGAAACACAGCTGAGAATAGAGACACAGATCTGACTCCATTAGGCCCAACTTAGGCTAGATATGGGAAATGGATATGGCACAGACCCGAGAATGGGGAAATAAAATAGAGAGCTGAGAACGGACATAAGGGGAGAGGAGCGCCGCACATAGGCATCACTTGATTCCCTTCGGTTTCTTTTTCCTCTCTCTCGCTGGCCACAATCCCACCACTACAGGCCATCGGTAAGCGTTGTTCTGGACCACAGCGGATGCCACTGTAGAGGGGCATTTGCGAGCTAAAGGGAGAGCTGAGAGCCATGAGTGGTGAGCTGGGAGAAAACTGAAGAGCTGTGAGAGAGGGGAGTCGGGAACAGAAGCGTGAGCAACTACCTTCAACCAGAGCAGAAGCGAGCCTCTTTCACTGTCCAACAAGGACAGAACTTAACCGAGAAAGCTTCTGCGATTGTAAAACTTAGAACCAAATCGGAGGGAGCTCTTAACCACCACTAACCACCACCGACCTTCATCCTCTGTTATGTTTTCTTAACTATAGCCAAAGCTAAACTCATTCACCACCGTCTCTTTTTCCTTTTTCTTTTCCAACATCAACACACTCTTCTTCCCTTTCTTTCATCATTGCAGATCCTCTTCCCTATACCTACTAAATCGACAACCCCATTTCCTCTACTCTGTGATTTGGTCACTCAATTTTCCATGAAGTTTTGGTATTGTTTTGAAGATGCTTTGATTGCAATCATGAGAGGCTACTAATTGCTTTGCTTCTTGGCGATGAAGAGTTGCTTGAGCTTAATGGAATACATAGGGGAGTTTTGTTATCATTCCATTAGTCTAGAATTACATGTTTGGATTGCCTAGTTTTAGAAATTTTTATATATGTGATTTTGGAAATAAGATTGATGTTAATTGTCTCTGTTTGTTTGATATTTGTGAATGGATTGGATTTTTTAGGCTTGTTGAATTTATATATATATATATATATATATTTCCTTATTGATTCAATGAAATTGTGTTATCTACGTGTTATTGTTAGATAATATAATTAACTTGGATTAATAGAGTGTCGTGTTATCGCATTTATATCAAGAGGAAGCTAGCTACATTTATTCATTTTAATTGCACTCTAAGTGGTTCCTAATAATGTCTTAAGGGATAGTTACTAGCTACGTTCGTAGGAGTATTTATTAATTAAGAACACTAGACCCGAGCGATCGTTTGGGGTTTTATTTTCAAAACTTAGAGAAAATTTACTCTCATAATCTTTTGAGCAAGGATTGTCACTTCTTCATTACCAAGAGCATTCATCATTCATATTTCCAATTCCAAATTCCTTTCCATTCACTCCTTCATCATTTTTATAGAAAAGATAAAAAAAAATAGTAGTTTAGGAATTTAATTAATTTGCATCCTTCTTTTAATTATTAATTTGAAAAATCCAAAAACTGTTTTCCCTTGTTTTAATTGCATATTGCATGACATTTAGGTTACTTAGTAATAAAAAAAAAGCTCCTCAAGTGAGACGAGCTGAATGTTGCATTGTACTGCAATTCTTGGATTAAAAATATTTTGCATTTGACCCTAAGGCTTAAAGACACGGTCAAATCATTCCCTGGGCTGTAAGACCTATTAAACCAGCTATGTTGTATTGAACTATGTGTATTGTGATTGATGTTGTGCAGCATCTTGATTGCTAAATGCTTAGTCATATGATTGTTTTATTTAGCATGCTTTGTGAATGTGCACATGTTATGATTGATTATTCTTACTATTGAGATTCTCGCAAATCTCACCCTTTCTATTAATGATATATAGAGAAAACAAGCAGCTTGAAGGGCAAGCATGTAGTGATTTCGAAGAAATAAGAAGGTAGAGATAAATAGCTTATTTATGTTGGTTATCTATACACTATTTTGGATAAGCCTTCGGTATTTTTGGTAGCCTCATGTGGCTATGTGGGTTATATATATGTATATACATAAACTTAGTGAAGATAATACACATAGTAGTAAAGGTAGCATAGTATGCGTAGAATAGGGTAGTCTTAATTGATTTTATATACATAATGAAAAGGTAACTACATCAAGTACGATAATTATATATGAAACAATCGGAAGAGGTCCAAGAATGTAGGGTAGAGGTTGGCACTGTAATCCCCTTCCATAATTATATCTGAAACATGTGATTAAAATGAAATAGAGACCAATAATAATCAAAACTCATTTACATTCCCATCCTTAAGATAGGGTTTTCACAAATTTCTTTCACAAACACTTTAACCTGGTCTCACAATCATATTTCAAATACAATTACCTCATAAAGATAAATCACATTCATATAAATATCAAAATGCACAATAATAATACCGGCAATTCTGGGTTCATACCTTCACTAAAGATACGTAGGGCACAATTGCCTATTATAATTCCTCAACGGGGATTACACAAATCCATCTCCAATACATAACCAAATAACCCAATATACATCCAAGCACATATACATCCAATATCCAATTATACATAATCCCAACTACCATGATAACCAACTACCAAAATGACAACCCGAAGGAGTCCTCGTCGCCCTTGGATGCTTGCTCCATCCTCGTTCTACCTTTCATGTCTAAAATATTGGTAGGGGAGGGTGAGATTCTAGAGAATCCCAGTAGGAAACAGATACCAATATGCATGTAAGATAAGTGTTTAATACATGACATGCTTGCATCACAATAACTCATGCTCACATAATGATATATCTGCATGCTCAATGTTTCAACAACATACTCATGGACATAGCATAAATAGAAACAGAGCTTCAATCATTCATATATGTTTCACATAATCAAGCAAAGCAATAACATGCATCAATACACAAACACAAATATCAATACATACAGGAGAGGTAAGTTCCCTACCTTTATTCTTTCCACCTATGCTCCAGCATCGGCTACTCGCGATCCGAGTGGATATCGAACCATGATCAGGGCAAATACCCAACCCTATAACCAAATCAAGGACATAGGATCATTTTCTTTTCCAAATTCTCATTTTCATAACACTTAAAGTTGATTACCATTCATGACCTTTAGGTGGCTAATCAAAGCCTAAACACATGCCTAAAGGCTTAGGAAAACACTTGACCAAAAATCATCTTTGGAAGTCCAAAATGTCATTTTTGATGGTTGGCCACGGCAAAAAATAGGCCAGAAACATTTGGGCCGCGGCCAAGAAAATCTGGTTTCTTGGCTGAACTTCCGAAAATCATAACTAATTATAGAAAAATAGAAATGAGGTGATTCTAAAGCCAAATGAAATATATTTAAGTACTCTTTATAGGAAAAATATGGACCATTACCAGAAATCACCAAAAAATTCTAGAATTACACAAAATCCACCACTGCCCCAAAACAGAATCCAGTTTCCATCCCAAACTTTGGCAAAGCATTACTCTCAGTTCACAAAACGAAATGACACAAAATATATGTCCATTTTGAATCTTGGGATGTGAAATTTAAGACTGGAAAGTTTCAGAATTTTCTAACACCATTTGGTCATTCAAAACATTCATGCAAACTGACTGCCCATACAGAGTTCACACAAGACAGATTTTCCAACTTTTCTACCAAAGTGTTCAATGACTCCAAAATCAATAACCAAACCTATTCCCATACAATTTTCCACAAGGAACACAATGGTAACCTCAGAATGACCAAAATCACAACCGATTGACATGCCCTATTTTGCCCAATGCACAAAAACCAACACAAAGTAGCCAAACTTCACTTTTAAGCTTCAATGCAATTCTATCACTTCAAAACACTAAACAAGGCACCATTTCCATAACAACAACATACCATACCCCTCATAACCCTAAATCACGAAAATTAGGACAAAAGTTCTAGAAATTCAAGGCCCAACCAATGGCCACAAAACCTATATGAAAAGGTTTGTCTTACTCACCTTTACAACTTTCCCCAAAGGAGTTCCTTGATTCACCCAAGTCCAGAATTTCATGAGAGCTCAAACACCACCAAATGACAAATCTAAAATCGTGAAATTGAAGCTCTCAACACAAGGAACAACTTTAAAGAAGAGATTTTTTCCATTAGAAGTCGTTTAGAGGGTCAAATACTCACCTTTTACACAAAGTTCTTCCTCTCACCTTGGGCTGCCATGGCTGAACAAAAGAGAGAGAAGGAAGAGAGTGATGAGAGTGTGAAATGATGAAGAATGGCAGAAAAAATCTGCCCCCATGCCCCTTTGGACGAAAATGAGAGGAGAAAGGGAAGAGAAATTGATAAAATATTGCTTATTTGACTTTCCAAAGCCCTCTCTCTCTTGACCTTATCTTGACAAGTGTCCACTTCTCATTGGCTCTCATAAAACAAGTAACTAATTAGTTACTCTAACCATTCCATTAGCCATTTAGTTATACATCTTATTTCTCTTTAGTTAGTAATTAATTTCTCCATTAATCACTAACTAATTGACCAATAATTTCCATTCTTTCTATTTTCCACTAATCATGGCATATTAATTAATATTGCCACAAAACCCATAGTAATTCCAATTTAAATTCACAAATTATTCTCATTAATCATCATTAGCCCTTAATCAAAATTTGGGGCATTACAGGCACCACAAAAGACCTTTCTAATTATGTGCTTGCAAAGATGACAAGCAAGAATTAGTGCATAATCCAAAGATATAAACATGGATAGATCTAGAATATTGTGCAAGCATGCTAGGAATAAAACTCTTCAAGTAGGAATCCCACCCAAGAAAATCAATTTGATTCCCTTCAGTAAAAACCAAACAAGTTGTCACATTTTTAAAATCCTCTTGTGTTTGTGAAGAGGAAAATGCGGAATCCAACTTAGTGTTGGGGCACATTACATCACATTGGCAATCACAAGAGGTGGGAGGTAAAAAAGTAGAAGAAGAAAGAGAATTGATCAAGTTATCACCACCCAAAATTTCAAAACAAGTATTTTATTTTCTATATCAGGTGGAAAATCATAAGAAAGAACTAAATGGAAAGTTTTATTTTCATTTACAATCTTATCATTCAAAATCATTGAATCTTTCCTTATTGAATTTTCTAAGACAAGCAATTCAAAGGGATAAAGAGTTGGGTAGTTTTCAACACTTTTATCAAGTATAGCATCATGATCATGTGAAGTGGAAAGCCAATTATCGATCTCAGCGCAAACAACGATCTCAGCGCAAACAGCACATGACATATCATCTTCATATGAACAAACAAAAGAAGAATATGCATCACCAATAGAGATAGTACAAGCAATATTGTCAATTACACGACTACTATTAGACATATCATAGTGAGCATTTTCAACATCAAACATATGAGGTGATTCAATCACAATTTCCTCATCCACCTCATCATCACTCACATTATCAAGAATACTAGTAGAAGGAGGGTCAACTTCTTCAAAAAGAGGAGGAATATTATCATTGTTTGGGAGTGACTCTTCCGATAGTTGAAAATGTACTTGCTTCTTCTTTACATCTTATATATAAGTAGCATTGGAAGTTGGGAACTTTCCACTTGTGATGTGGCATTTGGCTCTTGAGCTTAGACTCTGTGCTCCTCCTCTTGTAGGTCATGTGGCCAAGGGGTTCCATCTTTACCTCCTGTCTTTACTCATAACATATGATCATAGTATGTCTTGAAAAACTCATCAATGTCGTCTATTTGCTCTTCTATCTCCTTAGAGCTTCCAATTGTTTCTTGATGCAAAAGTAACTGAAGATATTGCTCTTTGAGTGTATCATACTTATGTGTCAAGGCACTTGTTAGGGAATCCATGTTGTGGAATGAGAAAATAGTATCCAATCTACTAGGTTGTGCGTTATAAATTTGATGTGGAATTCAAGGTAGGGGAAAGTAGAAGGTTCATGAAGTGGTGGATGACACAGTTGAAATGAAGGATGATATGGTAAGTGAGAGGGTTGATGATATGGTTGAAATGGAGGTTGGTGGTATGGTTCATATGATGGTCTTTATGGTTGGTAAATAGGTTCAAGGTATGGCTCATGTTGTATGATAAAGAGGAAAAAGGTTCCTATGGGGGTAATCAATTGAATTAGTGGCATAGCTATTAGGGAAGTGACTATGTATGTGATGGTTTTGGGGATTTCCAAGACAAGGCCTCTCATTCTCAAACATATGTAAAAACTTCTGTGCTTGAGGTATAAAAGGTTGAACTCTAGCATTGTGCCTTTGAAAATCCAAAATCCTTATGACATTTTCCACCTGAGGCAGAATAAAATCCCATTTTGTTCCAATTTTTTGAAGTCTTTGGGAGGATGCCTCCTTCATCCAACGGTCATGCAAACCAAGTCCAGCAAACTATGAGCAAATTTCAAGCAATTTCCAACCAAATGCATTTTAATTTATGTGCCCAAAATGATATTCAAGCACGCCAACAAACAATACAATCCAAAACAAGCTCGAAACAACTGCAAACCAAGAGAAATCAAAGAACAAAATTAAAAATGCAACAAATGAAAAATTTGGAAAAACTCAAGAAAATAGATAAAATTTGAACAAAATGCCCAAAATGATGGAATTAGATCAAAATTTACTACATCCAATAGCATAGTTATTGCTTGCTTAGAATGGCCCAAAACTTTAGGAAACCAAATCTTGTAATTTTCTGGGCAACAATTTTCTGAAGTTCCAGCAAGCTCAAGTGGAGAAGTGAGTGGGTGTTTAATCAATTTCAGAACAAAGGGTAATCAAAGGTAACAATTAATTCCATCCACCCCTTTTTTATATAAAAAAAAAAATGCATGAATCACTACCAATATGTCATGTCCAACAAGCTCAAGAAAACAATAGCCTCTTCACAGTGTAATGCATCAATGATAGGACTTATGATAGTAAATATTTTGACAGCAACTATCTCTGATTAAATAAGAAGTGATCCTTAACTTCAGCAAAGATAGATCACACAGAAGCTTGAAAGTGTACAAACATGATTTGAGATTAATATTCACCCAATATGACATAAATTAAGAGCAAATCACAAGAATTCAGGACATCTTAGAGCAAATCAGTACCAGCCTAAATGACAGCAAATGAGGTTAAAGCATGCACAACGTCAGTCAATCACAGCATATGTCAGCGGATTCAGAACTCTCTATTTTTAATCAAAATTCCTAGTGCAGCATGAATATAATGAGAATCTAATTAATCAACTAATTAACACAAGACACAAGCAGATTCAGATTCTCAATTCCAAGCTCCTTATCACAGCCAAGTAACGGATAGAAAACTTGCAACAAGACAGCAAGACCAAGATTTCAATCAGCTTGAAACTATCAATCTACAATTCCCCAGAAATTCAATGTGCAAAACCAGGTTATGCAGCAAAGTTCAGATGCAAATGATGCTTAAACTGCCCCACAACTGGCATAATACAGAACAATTCAGATGAGAGTTAGCTTTGCTAAAATATGGTTGGCACCACAACTTAACTCCATCAAAATTTAGCAAGAGTCTTACAAGAGTTCAAGCTTTTCATATAATTTAAACCAGCAATAATTATCACAGAGATTTTAGGAGTAAATCCAAGGTTTTGTTTTGGAAAATTATGGTAAGAATCAAGTAAAATTCAGATTTGGCAAGAATAATATGTGTTTATCCCTTTTAAAACTTCCTTTTAAAAGCATGTGACAACTACCTTTTTTTTTTGCCAACGCATGTGACAACTACCTATACAAAAGTTCCAGAAACAAATGTCTTGTCAAGAACACTCAAGTGTTTTCAGCAATGTCTAATCACAAGCCACCAGAAGTGCGGCCACAATTTCAAGACAATGGACTTTCTCAGCAAAAATGTGTGTCAAACTCGACAAGAACCAGTTATATGCAACTGAATTCAGTGAAGTAGAGCTTGGAAAATTCAGGTCACTTGTGCTAATCAAGTTCTAAAACGTTGAGGATACAGTCAATAGATTAATGGGCCAAACTTCAGGTCATGCACACTAATACAAAATACTAATTTTACTACTAAATTTGGTGTACGTTACTTGAGGAACAAAAGTAACAGTAGATTTTTCATATATTTGTTTCTGTTTAATTTCTAACAGATGCCATAAATAACTTACGGTATCTGCTATATAAGCCACAGGCGTCGTAAATAACTTATTGTGTCTGTTAATAAGGACCAAATGTTGTAGATAACTTGCAATGTCTGTTGAACATGCACCAGACACCATAAATAAATATATCATATATAAATTCATTTTAAAAATTTTAAATAAGGTAAATATCACTTAGACTAATGAAATTTTTTTGAAAGATAAGCATATTTTAGATATTTCATGTTACAATATGATTATATAAAAGACACAAATTTAAAAATTATAGTAAGATTATTACATCATTATCATACAATAATATGGTTAGTTATTTATGTTTCATTGGTTAATTAATATTAATAATATTTAATTGTTTATATATTAATATTGGGCTAAATATATTTACAATTTTTTTATGATAATATTTTAAACTTTTTAATACACGGCGTCTAGTTAATTTTTGACCAGACACCGTAAATGTCGAAAAAAAATAATTTGAGACTTTTGGTGTCTGGTCAAGCTAGCACCAGACACTGTAAATCTTAAAAAAAATAACAGATCCTTCAGTGCTTCACTTTATTCACGCGATGATGTAGATGGTTTCAACTTCAATTTCGAAAACCCTATTTTACCTCAATCCTTAGGTTTATTCCCTGCCTTTGCGACTGATCTGGTGACTAATAAAGAGTTTCAAGTCCCACCGGTGGTCTTTGAATCGATCGCGATAGCCCCTTCAACAGCGGGGCCGGTTTTTGCAGCGACGAGTTCCTACAGTGTTGTCTCAACCTCTTCAACGAGCTTGGGATCCACCTAGACGAAATCTGGAAGGAAATTAAGTTTACTCATTCTTCATTACACAAATTATGCGGTTCAAATTCCTCTTGAAGTTTTTGGGCTTTCGAGTAATGAATTTCGGAAATTATCTTACTGTTGTGTGGTTGAAATCCGTTGGGGTTTTAGGACCTTCAAAAAATTTCTATGTTTCAATGTGTTTTTGTGAGATTAAATCTGTGTTTGGTATCAATTTTTTATTTTTTTTAGATAATAAATCTTTATTACGTAAATTGAGATAAAATCTCTCTTACATATTTACCTCGTATATCGTGAATCACGATTTATAAGCATTTATTGCTAAAAAATAAGCTATTCTAAAACAAGCACTAATTCTTAAACACATTTACTATTATTGCTGTCCTAAATCTGTAAAAATTTTGTGAGAGTGCCACTTCCAGGCTCTTTCATGGCAATACCTACGGTGATGATTGTGGAGGTGATCCCCAAGTAATTCCCAAATTTACTACTACAAAATCACGTGTATTTGACGTTTCATATTTAATGGTGTTTATGAAATCGTTAAATATAAATAGACAGAATTATAAAAAAAAAATATATAACGGTTCTTCAAAATTTTCTTTAAATATATGAAACAATATTTGATGATTTTATATAATTATAGTAACATATAAATTTGGTTTTTTAGAAAAAAAAAACATATTTTTTACTTTATGGATGTATCTAAGTTACTGTTATATATATTCTATCAATATATAATGGTTGATTATCAATACACTGTGAAACTTATATACTTGACGGTTTTTCAAAATAAATCATCAAATATATGTCTTTAAATCCTCTTCTAAATCCTATTTTCACAAATTCTAAATTCCCATCATTTCTCCATACACTCGTCGAACAGCTCCGACTACTCTTTTCCGTCATCTTCACCATTATTTCCCTCTCCATTTTTATTAAAATCGTGATTCTTCTCCTTCCCGTGTCCATAGCTATTTGTGAAGGCATTTACTACAAAAAAACATGGAATTTCCGACAGAATTTAATTCCATCAGAAAATTTCCCGACGGAATTTTTTCCGTCGCAAAATTTTCCACGAAATTAGCCACAAAAAATATTATGTCGGAAATTCTAACTTTTACCATGGAATTGAATTCCGTCGCAATTTCTGACAGAATTAAATTCCATCGGAAATTCCTTCTCAATTTGGAAAAATTTCAAAGTTATGTTTTAATTATTTAATATTTTAAAATTTAATTTAATTTTAAAAAATTATTTTTACAAAAATTATTATTTTTAATTTAATTATTATTATTATTTTCTAATTTCTAAAATATTTTTAATTTTCAATTATAGGTTTTGGTCCTTTTAGGGGCAAAATAGTCAAATAAAAAAAAATTTATTAGTTATTAATTAATATTAGTAAATAAAGTATTAGTTAATAATTACTTATTAGTTAATAATTAATGTTAACAAAAATTTAATTTTAGAAATTAAAAAAAAATATACTCATAAGATTATATATAAAATTGTGTGTGATATTAGAACACTAAAGTAGTCGAGTAAGGCATCGCATGCGTACGGACGAGGTCGTGAGTTTGAACCAAAGGAGGGGTAAGTTGAGTTGCATTTTCAGGAAATATGAGGTTGCGACACGTGGTGGATCTAGGGGCCGACGACAAGGTGGGCGCCGCCAGAGCTGCCACGCGCCGTCACCGGTGATGAGGGGGCGATTGCCAGAGTTGTCAAGTGGACTTTTAAAATTCTTTTTAAAACAATTTTGTGATGGAATTTCCGACGGAAATGAATTCCATCGGAAGTTGCGAGGGAATTTCCGACGGAATTGAATTCCGTTGGAAGTTGTGAGGGAATTTGTGACGGAATATTCCGTCGGGAATTTGCGACTGAATCAATTCCGTCTCAAATTGCAACGGAATCAATTTCATCTCAAATTGCGACGGAAATAAATTTCGTCGCAAATTTCCGTCGGAAATTCCGTCAGAAAATTTTTTGTGACGCTATTATTACCGACGGAATCAATTCCTCCAGAAACTCTAATTTCGTCGCAAATTCCATCTGAAATTCAGTACGTGTTTTTTTTGTAGTGATTTGTGGCTTGTTCTACGTTATAGGTTCGGTGTTCTTTGAACCTCTACAAGTTTAATGCCGATTCACACAAAGGTAAGAAATTTGGGCCCATAACTAGAGTTAATAATTTGAAATTGATGCTCTATGCTTGTTAGATTGGTTCTGGATTTAGGGTTTTTTTTAATGCAATTGTCTGAATAGCTTTATGTCATACAATTGTTTTGGTCAATGACTATATACCACGCCTCCCATTCTCAGAAAGAAAGATTTTGGTAAAACCAAACAGAAAAATAACTTAAGTCTAATTAAATGACTAAAAATTAATTATACATAATCTCATCGGTCAACGGACTTTATCAATGTAACACCCCAAATTGTGATTAAGGGCTAATGAGGATTATTGAGAAGATAATTGTGATTTAGAGTGGATTAAAGTTGAATTAATGTATATTGGTGACAATATTATTTAATATGTCATAATTGTTGGAAAATTGAAAGAATGGAATTATTGGCATAAGTTGGTAATTAATGGGGAAATTAATTACTAACTAAGAGAAAATGAGAAGTGTAATTAAAATGGCTAATGGAAGGATTAGAGAGATTAATTGGTGATTTAGTGAGTGAGAGCCAATGAGGGGTGGACACATGGCAAGCTCACATGTGGGGGAGATATGAGAAAAGTCAAAAGGAAATTTTTAAATGCATTTCTCTCTCCTCTCTTCCCTCTTGTGCGCTGGAAACTGAAATGGGAGGGAGTATAATCATTTTTCACTTTCTTCACTCCACCTCCATCCCTCATCTCTCTCGTTCTCTCTCTTCTCTCCTTGGGTGGCGCCATTGTTGCAGAAAATAGAAGAAGAAAAGCTTGCAAAAAGGTAAGGAAAATGGCTTCTATTGCTCAAACTTCCTTCTTTAATGTTGATCCTTGAATGAAGAGCTTCATTTTGATGGTTGTAATGTGTTCATTGGTGTTAGTTTGTGACCTCAAGAGATTGTGAAAGTTGAAGAATCAAGAAATCTCTTTGGCAAAGTGAAAGAGGTGAGTGTTAACTCCCTTTTGATATATAGATTGTGGTTGTTGGTTGAGATTGATTTTTCTGGAATTTTCTGCCCTATTTTTGAAAAATTAGGGTCTTAGTGAGTTTGGCATGTTGTGATCATGGAAATGATATATTATGATGCCTTTTGGACAAATGGATCTGGTTTGAATCATTAAAGTAAAGTTTGGGAACTTTGTGTTGGTTTTGGTGTATTGGTCAAAACAGGGCATGTGATTAGATTGTGAATTTGGTCATTTTGAGGTTACCATTGTGTTCCTTGTGGAAAATTGTATGAGAATATGGTTGGTTAATGATTTTGGAGTCATTGAACACTTTGGTAGAAAAGTTGGAAAATGCTGTAAATGTGAACTCTGTCTGGGCAGTTTAATTGTGTGGACGTTTTGAATTACCAAATGATTTCAGAAATTTGTGAAACTTTCCAGTCTTAAAGTTCACATCCCAAGCTTCAAAATGGACATATATTTTGTGTCATTTCGTTTGGTATTCTGAGAGTTATGCTTTTCCAAAGTTTGGTACAAAAACAGAACTCTGTTTTGGAGGAGTGTGTAGTTTTTGGTGATTCTGTATTTGTGTCGTGATTTCCAGTGAAGGGCTATATTTTTCCTTGAAAGAGAACTCATATA